>CM073773.1:109583468-110183468 GCA_037158775.1 Hetaerina titia | reverse complement strand
GGAGTGTATACTAAGAGGAGAATAACGCCGGCAAAGACATCAGCTGCATTATGAAACTCAAGGTGACCATTCCTT
Organism: Hetaerina titia; assembly: GCA_037158775.1. Taxonomy (NCBI): domain Eukaryota; kingdom Metazoa; phylum Arthropoda; class Insecta; order Odonata; family Calopterygidae; genus Hetaerina; species Hetaerina titia. The sequence goes on along the minus strand of CM073773.1, from coordinate 110,183,393 downwards.
TATTTAATCTTCTACATATTCACGGTATAATGTACTATCATTTTTTTTAGACCACATTATAAATACACACCATGATACGAGGGTCATCCGGAAAGTAGTACCCGTTCGTAAAATAAAGACACAAAAGTAAATATTAACAAACATAAAAAATTTTATTTGAAAGAGGATACTTTAAACTACTTCTCAACATAATCTCCAAGCAAATTAAGGCATTTGTCATAACGTGTGACAAGTTTCTGTATTCCTGCTGCATAGTCCTTCGCCGCCAGCTCATTGAGATACAGGGTCACTCCTTCTTTAAGTTCTTCATCGCTGTCAAATCTTTTTCCTGCCAAAAAGTCTTTAAGCTTTGTAAAGAGATGAAAATCTGAAGGGGCCAAGTCCGGGCTATACGGTGGATGGTCGAAAGTTTCCCATTTGAATTGCTGCAAAAGTTTTAACGCTTAAAAAAGTTAACGCTTGGTTTTGTGCTCATCTGTAAGCATGCGAGGGACCCATCTTGCACAAATTTTTGCATAATGCAGATGGTGTTTAACAATTTCATGAACAATTGTTCGAGAAACATTGGGAAAATGCTCACAGATGTCATCAATTGTGACGCGCCGATCGTTCCTCACGAATTCGTCAACTGAGCTCACCAGTTGGTCTGTAATGACAGACGGTCTCCCCGAACGCTCATCGTCGTGTGTGTTCCCCTCCCCATGTTGAAGTTGCGACACCACCGCCGAACAGACGACTCGTCCATTACATTGTCTCCATACACCTCCTTTAATTGGCGATGAATATCACATGGGCGAACGTTTCTTGCGTTGAGGAATTTAATCACTGCCCTCACTTCACAACTGGCGGCGTTCTCAATTTTTTAAACATTGTAAACAATCACAGAAACAACACAGGCAATGCTAGCGTCACGCAACTTGGCTCAGAGAAGGCAGACAAGCCACTGAAGCTATCTGACCTCGTCCAGCGGCTACTCGCGTCGTCAGCACTTCATGCGGCACGAACGGGTACTACTTTCCGGATGACCCTCGTATAATAAATTTTAAATGTTATTTGTCATCAGGTTTTGTACTTGATGATAATGCCCAAGCGTTGAAACGTGTTTCACGGAATTAATTGTTCAAAAATGTTACCATTTTATTTTGTCTATATAATGCTTATTTCAAAAAGTGAAAGACTGCGATAGCGTTTGCAGAATTTCTTTAATGAATGCCTATCCTTGCACGATCCTCTGTAATATATATGTTTTTTCATAACTCCGTTTATGTCTAAAGCGGATAAAATAATACTTTGTAATTCCACAGATTTATTTCACAAACACACGACCCGGGTTTCGACGTACATGTTGGTCGCCTGTATGTCTGCACCTGAAGATGACGTTGTACGTATAAACCCGGGTCGTGTGTTTGTGAAATAAATCTGTGGAATTACAAAGTATTATTTTATCCGCTTTAGAATGAACCGATTCCATAAAATTACGCCTGAAACCATCGATTATCCGTTTATGTCATTAAGATTTCTTTTTCTGCAAATTTATTCGACCATATTCACCCACTACTTTCTAGGTCAACCCCTTCCTCGCAATCCATTTATACTGATCTCATTCGTATGATTCAAGACTCTACTCACATTTATTCCCGCGATATAACCAAACCACACTTCTTGAATGATAGCCTATTACTAGTTGATCTAATCCGTGTGATTTCATGACCTATCCGTTCCTTATTTCATTCCAACCCATTTTATTTTTCCCTCAAATTCCTCAAGGTTTCTCGTAACCACCACTAAATTTTCCAGACGTGACTTATCTTTTCCACTTCGCCGGATCCGAGTACAGCTTATTTGTAAGCATGAAATAATGCAGAATATTTTAATTTTATTCTTCGAAACATTTTAGAATCTTACTCTCCATTGCGCATATATTCTAAGTCTTTCTTCACATCCGCATTTTCCCCCAAACCGCATCACAAGAAGACAACAAAACCGTTGAGCAGAGTGTAGTAGAGACCCTTTGAAATCCATAGTAATACTCATGATGGACTATTTTTTCAATCGTTACTTATTTCGTCCGTTCAGCAAGTTCTGTTTGCTGGGCCAAGAGGAGGAACCGCCAGGGTGTATAGAGATGTATCGCCCGTCCATCATGCACCCGTTCGGTTCCGGCGCGCTCGCCATCTCACTTGGCACGAGGTCGCTTCCTTCAAGACGTGAGCGAAACGCACGAATGGGAACAGCAATGGCACTGAACGCATGCCACCTCGATGAACGAAAGCGGAGGTTTCGGGAATGAGACGCCTAGCGCCTCCCGGTTCTGGCAGGACTCCTGAAGTAGAAACTAAAGTTGCAATATAACAAACTCGACAGACCCAAGTAATTCCACTTTTCTAAGGAATTCAAATGGAGTTAAGAGATTTTTGATAAAAAAATTAAATTTTGGAAGTAGAAACAGGACTGTATTAAATTTTAAGGTTATTCAATGGATTTATTTTTACTTTCTTCATCGCAAGAAGTCATTAGAACAAAGTGTTATTTCATAAAATAATTGACTTTGGGATTTCGAATCTTTGAATCTTCCTGAATATTTTTTGAATGATATCTAAATCTACATAATACCCCGCAAACCGCTGCGGGAGCACGTGGCGGGGGGTACAAGTTCAGTATATCTTTCTGTGCATGCATGGTGATAGGTTGTCTCGAGGATGATGACTCAAGAAAGCATAGTGCTATATTCTATGAAATAATATATATTTAAAGTTTTTTTATGAAGATAAAAATCCACCGGCTGGAAGTAACCGTTTTGGTCTATTTCGAAAGTGTGTCGCCGGCACCGCCCAGAGCCAATTATAAAGAGTGATGGATCCGAGAACTATTTTTTCGGCCATGACGCTTCGTCGCCACAAATAAACAAGAACGAGAATTTAAATAAAACGAGAAATATTTTTATCGAAAGTACTGCCATTAAACACGATTTTTTTATAACTTGCAGGAACATTTTAATAAATCTTCAACATGCTGAATATTAGTCTTTTGTGTTTTGGTCATTATCTCTTTGGCTTTTATGAATTTACTCACCGTAGAAATTCTTTTTCTTTCCGCTCACTCATTAAACAAGAAAGGTAAACCTATAAATTCCATTCCATACCTTAGGAAAATCTTTTTGAAAAAAAACTTAAGTGTTTAAGAATAACCTGTTATTTATTTTGAGCCCATTCCTTCATTTTGTCTCCCAGAAATACAAATAACATCTTTAAATATGAGTAATGAAATATATCACCGTCCGTTATAAAATAATCTCCTCCTCTTTGGCTGTAAAAAGGGATAGTGTGTGGAGAATGTAATATTCTGGCCACAGGAGGTTTTTATTTTGCTCCAAGACATTTCAGGAATTGTATCTTGAAGAGTATTTCCCGCCTATTCCTTTCACTGTCCTCTTGCATTCACCAGTGAGATTGTTTGCTTTGTCCAATCGTTCCGGGTGATGCACGTTTTTCGGTGAAACGCGGCTAGAACGAGGTCGTCGACCCTTTCATCCCTTGGGGCTCATCCGGAAATTCGTTGAAGGTTGGCGAGCCCCAGCCATAAAAGCTTACGGAAATAGGATTCCTAACTTACCTATCAAGTTGTTTGTCGAGGAGATTGAGCTGAAAAATTATTTTCCCCGGGCTCACTGAGTCTTTCTACTGATGTCGACAATGCAGAGGAAAACTGGTGTTACTCTAACCATGGTTCATTATATGCGAAAATGTTCCTTTCGCCATTGCCTCATTATTCCCGATTTTCATCAATAAGTAATAAGTATGTAATAAGTGAGTAAGTAATAAGTTATAATTTTTCATGAATAAGCATAACTACTGATGCTTCTATTGATTATTCAGAAAAACTATCTCGACTAAACTATTAGTGAAGGTCATGTACGACGCCGTGCACTTATAAAAAGAAATATTTAGTTTATTTCACCAGATCCATTCAATTTCTTTCTCCAAGGAAAATGTCTCACCTGCGCGTCACAGCCATCATGCTCCATAGTTTTTATAATTGTCAGTTCGACCGTTCTCTAAAATATGCAAGTTATATTATTGACCCTTTTAAAGTCTAACGACATCGTGTGTTGTCTTAAAAAGTTGTTACTGCTTTAAAATATGCAGAACACATTTTTAAGAGAGGTTCTCTTGGATTTATATCTGATTGTTCTTACCAATTCATGCGGTGATACACATCTTTTGAGTGTTTAGCGGCTTTAACAGCGAGAACAACTGCTTCTGCAGCTGTGACCTTTAAAAGGGAGAAACATCCCCGCCTTTCCTTTTGAACCCTCTCTTCATTCTTGTCCACAGAAACGAAAAAAAATCAATATTTACGTTTATTCAAAATTTCCTTATGCATTAAAGAATGTTTTATGCTGATGGTGAATCTTGGAGTGGAGACGAGAGTGTAAACCGTAAGTATGCACTTTCATGCGCCGAAAGGACTAAACCTTTTAATGCTCTGTATGGAAGCTTTTATTCTTCTCAGCGCCACCGAGTGTGGCTCGTGGTTCCTCCCCGACGGAGGGAGACTCATCGCGGCGGTGATGTTTTCAGTCGTGATCATGCGTGTTTTTGAGCGAAAGTACGGCTCTCACGTCGGGGGAGTTATTTAAAAATTACTCATAAATTCTTGAGGAGTTCCGGAAAGAGAGTGGCGAGAAGACGGCGTTGAGGGAATGCATTTTTCGGACTCGTGTGAAGTCGTGGACCCAGGGGTTAATAAGCGACGTCCGGCGACCTCCCCTTAACCCACCCCTCCCAACCAACCAAAAGCTTCCCCGAGAGAGGGAGGGAGAGGTAAAAGGAGGGGGGGTGGGGCAGTATATTTGTCTTTCGCCTCAAAAGTCCCCCGCGCGCCCGCCAACCCCTCCTCACTCCCAACGCCCGCCCCCTCACTCCCTCGACTGACTTCTTCTCGCCCGGCGTGTTGGCGTGCTCTTGTGCGGCTTTATCCGGTCGTCACATGTGCTTAAGTGGCCTTGTCACTCGCTCTCACGCTCCCACTGCCTCGGATAAAAGCTTATCCTATGTTACAGGGGGGTTTTCATTGCGGGGGTGGAGAGGGTAGTTGGGAAAGGGACTTCGGAGAGCGAATGCGAACTGGTTTTAATACGAGTTTGCTGCTCTTTCCAATCCTCCCCCCCCCCATATGTTCTTTTCTTTTATTTCCTCCGACCCTGTTTGCCTGCTGTGACGAGCATCCGGAAGCCATGGAACCGGAGACGTTATGCGCAGTTCAGATGCACGACACGCCGCATGTAGGTCGTCGATGTATGGAAAAATTACGGATACCATCGTTTTTTTTGGTTCTCGCTGCAGCTCTTTCTTTTATCATCTCGTACTTGGGTTTTCGACGACTTTGGGGAGGTGGGTGGGCGAATGAAAAAAAAGGATGTAGTTATCGGAGCTGGAAGAGAAAAAATACTCTTTTATTTCCGAGAGATATTTTAGTTATTTTACTTTTCCTTCGTTTTTGGGATCGAAAACGAGGTAAAAAAATCCTCTGGGAATTTTTATTGTGCAAGATATATATATATATATATATATATATATATATATATATATATATATATATTTATATATATTCCCGTAGAAGACGGCTTAACTGCTACTAAAGTGTTATTCGATATCAAACGAATGTAGAAGTGAACAATGCGGCGAGCACTGCTCTTACCGCAGAGAACGATTCCTTTTTATTTTATTCCTTAGATTTCAAGACCTGCTCTAAAACAGGTAATATTGTAATGGTTTCTTGGTATGTAGGAATAGCAATTGAAGGAGGTTTTATTGCTTCATGTTCCCAGTGCTGTAATTTATTTATTTAACAAAAGAGCCAAAAGCGGCACAAAGGCTTTTACATTGGCTGACATATAACATACGCTAAGATAAAAGAACGGGTAAAAGCAATAAACAACAGTGAAAAGTTAACAAATAATGTCAAGAACATATATAAGAAGGTAGGATAGCACATGTGCAACCAGAGAGAGCTGAGTTACTACGATCTGGCGTTATAGGAAGGAGTTGAAAGCGATGAGAGAGGAAGAGAGGTCCAGGGAAGGATACTGGATGCTCAGGGAATTAAATGTAGCGGGAAGTCGATGGAATAGGGAACGTTGACGGACTGAGAGACGGAAATTTGGAATATGCGACAGACTCGAGCTACGTGTTGGCCGAGGGGGAACACAAATTGAGAATAGAGAACACTGTCAAATTTTTTAGAGAGATCTTTTTCTTTCAATTTAAAATATACTTTCACCAGTCTTCAAATTTTCTAGCATTAATATTATTGGTAATCTAGCGGTTAAGGAAGGTTTTGGTTGGGCAAGAGCTACCAAATGGTACAGCGACAACTTTCCTTGCCTTTCCTAACAAATCACAACCCAAAATGCTATTCTACAACTAACCTTCCTTCATCCCGTCCAAAAATCCCTATTCTATTCCTGCCCCTTCCTCGTTTGCCTAATTATTCATTCCCCTCTACGAGTATCACAGTCCTCAACATCCCATTGACCATCACAATGTTTTTCATCCATTTTCATACCTCCTTGTGATTTATCCCAACTCTGCTCCCCCACTATATCTATGACTTCCGCATTTGTGTCCCTTTCTGTCTAATTCACTGTCTTTATTCATTTCTACAACCACATTTCAAATGCCTCCAATCTACGCCTATCATGCTGCTTCAATGACCATGTTTCTGCGCTGAGCAATCCATCTCAAAATTTTAACGAGCCGTTTATTAACGTCCTTGCTGAACCTCCCTGTCCATTATGTAAATTTACCTTTAAATTGTTTTCTCAGAAAACATATATTTTCTTTCAAAAGTGTTTTCCTTCATTTATGTATTCTAGACGAAGTATCAGTCATGCCCATGCATTTCAGTCGGTGGTTATCAGGGCATATTTTCAAGACTTAAAGACTTTTTCATTTTTAATATTTCTATGGAAAATATTTGCTTACAAACTTAATATTTCTGAGCCAGAATGTATAAATATTACTATTCATGGCACGCAAACGCAAATAAGTAATTTAATAATTAGAGTTATTTGAACTAGTATTTCACTTTAATGAAACACTCGCGTGTCTGTTTCAATTTTGGTTACACCGATGTTATTATATTTATCATTCTACCCTTTAATATAGGTTTTGGATGGGTACGGACTAAATCTCGGTTCATTTCTATGACTCTCATCTACGTAAATTTACATGACACGCCACAAACCACTGCAAGGGGCGTGTGGGAGGGGGTGATAGGTCATCAGCCATCGTCACACAATAGCCAAAACCTAACAAAACAACCCAACCGGCACTCTTCTACAAAAAAACAACCTTAATGATTAATGAATCAATCATTCAGAACTTAAATGACCGCGCTACTTGCCAAAAATTGGAACTGGGGTCACATGAATGCCAGTTCGTGAATGAAGTCCTCCACGATTACAACGCTGGTTTAGGTATCGAAGGAGTCGACTCTCGATGGAATAATCGATCGATGCAGTTGGAACAATCACACTCAAATTCTTGAACTTGGAATTCTATTTTAAATTACAATGAGTGGGGCAGCACTTTCCTCCATCCCCACCTCTTTTATTAACGCCTACTTTTGCCAGTGTGAACCCAAAATCGGATGCAATATTCTCCATGACTCTGACGGAGACACACTTGCCTCATGAAAGAGAGTTCATTTCGTGCTACTGCATATTCATTGCTGTTTTGCCGGAACCAAGAACCTATCTCTCGTGTAAAATATCTTGCACCAGAATTACAGTACTTTAACGCTCAAACTCGCCATTATTCATTTTGGAATAAGTTTTGCGCGAGCTCCGCTTTGTTTCATTTTTATGTATTCCATGATGCTGCAAAAGTTTTTCCGTGTTTAAAATTTACGGCTGGGGAAAACTTTGCTCAAAGGCGCTTCACAAGTATTCCAAGCAGTCTTTAAGCCCTTTAAAACCTTGGGTGAAGAATACAGGATTAGTTTTGAAATATTAATTTTCGAAAGATGGAGATACAAACTACAGAGTCTACCGAATAATATACGTATACATGAATGTTTATTAAGTTTTTACGAATTAAGGTCCGGCCGAGTCGGGGCTCAAATGCCTCATAGATACAACGACTGCGAAAAATCACGAGAGACACTGTCTGAAAGACTACAGCTCTCGTTTTTCGCAAACTGTCGGGTTTTGTTTAAATGACAGAGAACGCGCTGTTTTTTTTTGATTCCCTGAGAAGTGCCTTCCGAAGGGATGGTCGTTGGAGCTCTTGGGCAATCAGTGAGGGGAATGTGACAATCTTCTGCTTGGACGAAATTATCTATAGCGTTCCGGGATGATATACCTATGTACATTAATATAAAATATATACATATACATATGTATATTTACATGCAAAAACATGTATGCATAAATATATATTACATTTGGACGGAACAAGAGACTACACATATTGGACACGTCTGAGAAAGTTTACGCTTTCTGCTTTCTCTGAAGCTTTCTTCAGGTCAGCCTGCTTATATACATACATATATATATATATATATATATATATATATATATATATATGGGTTGCGGTGGTCTAGTGGGTAGAGCGTTGGACTACTGACCGGAGGGTCCCGGGTTCCATTCCCGGGCAAGGCACTTTGGGCACCTGCAGCTCCACCCAAGCTAGTTGATTTTTCGGGTACCAAATCTTTCTGGGAAACCAAAACCGGCACAGAGAAAGGAACTGGCCCCCCTACCCTGATGTGTGATTTTTCACACGCCGTCGGGATTAGTACATGGGTGAGCTCAACTATCACCTACTAAACCGACCTTCGGGTTGATTACTGTGTTTATGGTTTATATATATACATATATATATATATATATATATATATATATATATATATATATATATATATATATATATGATGCGGAAGTACTCACGAGAGTAATATAACTTTTGGACGGCACAATAGAACACAGAATAAAACAGATAACACGTAAAAGGACACTCACACTGTAAATGATTTAAGCTTTCGGCCTACTACGAGGCCTTTTTCAGGTCAGACTGAGAGGTTTTGAGGGAAGAGTGTCTGGGGAGGGGAGGGGGGGCGGAAGGTTTAGGGACTGTTGGGAAGGAAATTAAAGATGGCGGTTAAGAGTGGGAATTTTAAAGGATCGGAAATATAGGATGTATGCGGATTCGCAGGTTCTTACCTCTATGTGGGTGGCTGAATCGGGTAGGGATTCTAGAACTGTTAGGGAAAAGCATTGGTCAAATGATAGCTTGTGTGAACTTGCGTGTAAAGGGATAGGAAGAGAAGAGAGTGAAGCAGAATTACATGAGTAACGGTGATCAACTATCAATGAGACATTTTGCAACTCCAAACAAAACTCAATCCAGCAACCTAATCTATATCAGGTCCCTCTTCATCTCTGTGTACTTCTTTCCTCCCTTCATCCCGTCCAACATCCCTATCCTGTTCCTGCCCTTTCCTCGCTTGCCCAACTTTCTCCCCCCTATTACCTTCTTCAACATTCCACTACCGCTCAGTACGCCTTTCACAGGACAGGCAAATTAGAGAATATTAAGCGAAAGATGGAAAGAGGTAATATAGATGTTTTAGGTCTCTGCGAGGTGAGATGGAAGGATAGCGGGGATTACTGGAGTGACATTTTAGAGTGATATACAGCCAACGAGGGGTTGCCGTTATATTAAATAAAGGGGTAGGAAGAAGCGCAGTCAACATAGAGCAAGCAACTGATAGAATTTTACTCGTAGAGATTAAAGCAGAGCCGACGAACTTGGTCATTGTTCCGGTATACATACCACCGAGCAACCACAAGGAGGAAGAAGTCGATGGAATGGACGATGAGTTAAAGGATATCATCGCCAGTGTTCCTGCAGGGAAATATTTGATAGTGATGGGGGATTGGAATGCGACGGTAGGCGAAGAAACTGAGAGTGGTGAGGTGGGGGACTATGGGTTAGGCACGAGGAATGAACGCGGAAGGAAAGCGATTGAATTCTGCAAGAGACAGGGGTTAGTCATCACCAATACATGGTTTAGACAACAAAAAAGGCGTAGGTATAGATGGAAAATGCCAGGTGACTCAGAAAGGTATCAGTTAGATTATATTACGGTTAGGTACAGGTTTAGGAACAGTGTGATCAATTCGCACAGTTTCCCAGGAGCGGATGCGGACTCTGACCACAATTGAGTTGTTATGAAATGAAACGTCCTTTTCAAGAAGATTAGGCAAAGGTGGCGGGATAAGAAATGGAATTTAGGAGCATTAAATGGATTAACTAGAAAAGAGTATCAGCAGGCTCTAGAGAAAATGATGGATGACGGTAAAGAACTTAGTACTATCGAAGAAAAATGGCAATGTATCAAACAAGGGATATCGGAAACCGCAAAAGACACTATAGGAACCGTTAAATGGAAAAGGATATGGAAACCATGGGTAACGGATGAAATGATTGCAAAGATCAACAAATAAAGCAAAGGAAGAATGGTGGAAAATGCAATGCGAGAATATGGAAAGTTTACAGAAGAAGGGTGAAATTGGTGCTCTATACAGCAAGGTTAAGTTATTATCGGGAAGTAAGAAGGCATGATCTGTGCTAACAGTGAAAGATAAGTGGGGTAAGATAATAGTTGAACCAGGAAAAATCCAAGAAAGATGGAAGGAATATATAGAAACACTGTATGGTAAATACCTTAGGCCGACTGGGTTAGACATAGAAAAGGAACATGACGTAGAAGAAGATAGCTTAGGTCCAGGCATACTCGACGATGAAATAGAAAGGGCATTGAAGGAGATGAAAGCAAATAAGGCTTTGGGGGTGGACAATATTCCTGTAGAAATGTTAAAATGGTTAGGTAAAGGTTGGAAGAAGGCCATATATGCACTGATTCGTAGTATCTATGAGGAAGGAATCTGGCCGGAAGATTTTGTGAGATCGGTGTTAGTTCCTATTCCAAAAAAGGCAAAGGCTTCGTCATGTGAGGATTACAGAACAATAAGTTTGATATCCCACGCAGCTAAAGTTATTCTCAAGATCATCAACAAAAGGATAGAGAGTAAGGCAAATGATTACTTAAGGGATGATAAGTTTGGGTTCAGGAAAGGAAGAGGTACGCGTGATGCCATTGCAGTAATGAGATCACTAGTCGAGAGGAATATAGAATACAATCAGGACGTTTTTGCCTGTTTTGTAGATTTCGAAAAAGCGTTTGATAGAGTGAATTGGGAAAAATTAATGCGTGTATTGCAGAAAATAGGAATGGATTGGAGGGACAGGAGACTGATCCGCAACCTGTACATGTCTCAGACTGCTCAGGTGTGCGTGGGGAACGGAGAGTCCGGATGGGCAGTGTTAGGAAGAGGTGTAAGGCAGGGTTGCCCATTGTCACCGGTACTGTTCAACGTATACGTAGAGGAAATGATTAAAGAGGCATGGGAAGAACTGGAGGTAGGAATGAAAGTCGGGGGGGAATTCGTAAAATCGGTTAGGTTTGCTGATGACCAAGCATTAGTTGCTCAGTCAGCCAAGGGGTTGCAAGCATTGTTGAGTGAATTGGAGGTTCAGTGCGATAAATATGGGATGAGAATCAATATTAGTAAAACAAAGGTTATGCGATTCTCCAGAAAGAAAAAGGCTAAGCTAAATATTAAAATAGGCGGGGAAAAAATAGAGCAGGTAGAACAGTTTACATATCTCGGAAGTGTTTTGGACCAATACGGTCAAACTGGTAGGGACGTAAGGAGAAGAATTGCGCTAGGCAAGGAGGCTTTCTCAAAGAGGAGGGAGTTGATGACAGGAACGTTGAGTAGGGATGTTAAGAAAAGACTCGTAAAAACTCTGATATGGAGCGTAGCTATGTACGGCGCGGAAACGTGGTCGCTGAAGCAGGAGGATAGACGTAGATTGGAGGCTTTTGAAATGTGGGTGTGGAGAAGAATGGAGAAGGTGAAATGGACCAAAAGGAAAACAAATGAGGATGTACTAGAAATGGTGGGGGAGGAGAGGGGTTTGTGGAGAGAAATCCTATGGAGGCAGGAAAAATGGATGAAAGGCGTATTGAGCGGTAGTGTAATGTTGAAGAGGGTAATGGAGGGGTGAATGTTGGTCAAGCGAGGTAAGGGTAGGAACAGGATAGGGATGTTGGACGGGATGAAGGGAGGAAAGAAGTACACCGAGATGAAGAGGGACCTGATATAGATTAGTTTGCTAGGTGGGGAGTCACAAAATGTTTATTTGATAGTTGTGTTCATCCAAAAACCTAGCTTAACCGGTTGATTACCTAATAAATAAAAATATATATACATATATATATATATATACATTTATACACATATACACTTTATACATATATACACTTTCCCGGAAAAGCCACAAACGTGCACAATGAAACTCACTAAATAGTCACAGCGAACACAGAAACCAAAGCACACAAAAGAGGGACTCACTAGTTCTCGAATTTTCGGTGGTGCAACCACCTTTCTCAAGAGGAATTAGGAACAGAACTCCGTTTCTAATTCCTCTTGAACTAGTGAGTCCCTCTTTTGTGTGCTTTGGATTCTGTGTTTGCTGTATATATATATATATATATATATATATATATATATATATATATATATATATAATATATTATATTATAATATAATATATTATATTATATTATATTATATTATATTATATTATATTATATTATATTATATTATATTATATTATATTATATTATATTATATTATATTATATTATATTATATTATATTATATTATATTATATTATATTATATATATATATATATTCGTAGTCAAAATAGACGAAGCAAGAGATAGAATTTTACTCGTAGAGATTAAACCGGAGCCGACGAACTTGGTCATTGATTTGATAGTTTTATTCAGTGTTCTATTGTGCCGTCCAAAAGATATATACATAGATGTAATTATTATATATACACACATATACATACACACACGCATACCTAATATCTACATAGTGAGTTCATTTTTAATGTTTTTATACCCCGTCCCCTTTTGAATAATACATTTCGCGTATGAAGCAAGGAACAACTTTCCCCTTTTCCGCATTTCTCCATTGCACGTTCGCCTTCAGGGGAAAAATCCACTTTGCCAGCGAGAGAGAGCATTCGACCTCCACCTCACCCCCCTCTCCACCTCTTTACCCCCATCCTCTCTCTCCGAGTTCTCCCTCCAACGGGGATCCCTGCGATGAAATAGTCCCTCCAGTGTTCGTGCGAAAGGGTGGTTTTGAGCCCTTCGAATTGGTCTAAAGGGGAGATGCAGCAAGGGGCCATGTGTCGAGTCGAGTGGGTGAAGGTAGGATGTGCGACGAAAGTGAACTCGGCAGGGGGCGCTGCTGAGAGAGACGGAGGGGGGGGGGCGAAGGGGGTTAACTTCATTTCTGCCCGCCCCGTCCAATTCCATACGTACACGCACGTAGCCAGAGAGGGTGTCGCGTCGGCGCTGTCTGTGGACGAATCAGGGAGTTAAGGTGTTAAAGGCCCGCAGGCAGAGGATATCCTACTACGCATAATGGCAGTACCCAATCCAAGGATCATGGGCAACAATGGACGTTCTCTTAAAAATATTAAAGGCCTGCCGCACAAGACCGCCCGGATTAACGAAAAAAAATCCCGCATTTTAATTTCGATTGCACTAAATTAACTAATATGTTGCCACCGAGTTGATTTGAGAGACATTTAAGGGTCACAAAATCACAAGAAATACTTCTTTTGATTACGTCTTCATTGGATTAATTAACGCGCACTTGGCAACGACTCTAGTCCTCGTTAATATGTGTACTCTTCTATTCAGAGTTCATATCTCTTCATGTGAAGATTATATATTATTATTATTTGGTAATCTACCGGTTAAGGTAGGTTTTTGGATGAACACAACTATCAAATAAACATTCTGTAACTCCAAACAAAACCCAATTCAGCAACCTAATCTACATCAGGTCCCTCTTCATCTCTGAATACTTCTTTCCTCCCTTCATCCCATCCAACATCCCTATCCTGTTCCCGCCCTTTCCTCGCTTGCCCAACATTCTCCCCTCTATTACCTTCTTCAACATTCCACTACCACTCAATACGCCTTTCATCAATATTTCCTGCCTCCATAGGATTTCTCTCAACAGACCCCTCTCCTCACCCACCATCTCCAGTACTTTCTCATTTGTTTTCCTATCGATTTATTTCACCTTCTCCATTCTTCTCCACACACACATTTCAAAAGCCTCCAATCTACGTCTATCCTCCTGCTTCAGTGACCACGTTTCCGCGCCGTACATAGCTACGCTCCATATCAGAGTTTCTACGTGTCTTTTCTTAACATCCCTACTCAACGTCCCCGTCGATTATATAGGTAATTGTATATATATATATATATATATGTATGTGTGTGTAAAAGGAAGGGGATAGGAACACACGTGAAGGACGAACACGGGAGAGGTGGGGAAGGCGGAATCAAGCAGAACACGAGTGTAAAAATATTTCCTCAACCGGGACTTGAACACCGGATCTCTCTACTCTCGGGTCCGATGCGTTTTTATATCTAGCACATAAATAATCACTCAGGAATTTTTCGAATCGTTTTGGATGCAATTCTACTTTTCGGTTTGTTTGATAGTTGATAATATTCCTGTTACTGCTTTGGAAAAAAACATTTTCGATTGGTTTCGTGGAGATTTTAATAAATATTCACCACTGTCCTCTCGGTCCGAGCGGCCCTGGTATGCGAACTTAGGAAAAGACAAGAGGGATTCGAGGGAATGATGGGATGGAGGGGGAAGGACCGCAAAGAGGGAACGAGTCCCTCGTTGGGCCATTCCTTTGAAGGACGGCGGGGGAACTATAATGGTAATTTTCTGCAACGAATATCTAAGTTCCCGAGCGGTTTCGCCCGAACAAAACTTTGGGATGAGAAGGCACAGATTGTTAGCCCTCGACCGCCGGAATTCGTACCGGGGTTTTGAGCATGCTCTGACCCTCCAAACCCCGTTTTCCTCGCCGTCCTCATCCCCGAGTTGCGTAATAGGAAGGGCGGTGAATTAGTTCGCCGCTCAACCGCTGAATTTGAAGGTTTTACCACATAATGGAACGATTCCTCACCAGCCTTTCTCTCATGTTTTTTTTCCAATCCGCTGAATACGAGAACCGTGCGATGTCAGCCTTTAAGTTAGAGTTGAATAATTTTTTTTAATGTATCACAATATACGTAAATGAATAACTTAAGGAATTAGGTGGGTGTAGCATTTTAAGTAATTTTTACTCATAAATAACGAAAATATCTGGATAAAATTTATCCTGCATGTTAATTGATCTTTATTTACCATGTTTTGTAAAATACAGCCATTAAGGTTGATTTATTTTGCTTCATAGAGCCGTAAATAATTTTAACGCACTGTATGAAGAAGTCAGAGGTTCGGAGTGTGATCATGTTCATTCATTTGAAACGCTGAAAACTGCCCGGCAGCTCTACGCCGAAATGATGGCTTTGTATATTAATGATAATCCATCACGTGGCACAGTTGTGAGATGGAAAGGGAATTTTCAAACTGGCCACATGTCCCTCTTACAGACTTTCCAAGAAGTGGAAGACTCACGGACGATGCTACCAGAGTGAAGAAAGTGGAGAACTCTATCCTATTTAAGATAGATAATCAATCAACAAAATGATCATGAATGAGACTGTTTTTAGTTAAGCCAGTGTGGGGGTGAATCATTCACGAAGAACTGCACATGTCAAAAGTGTCAGCACGCTGGGTTCCACGACTGCTGACTCCTTTTCGGAAACAAACACGGTGCGACGTACAATCAAAGAGCTGTGACTTTGAACTTTTGACACATTCACCCTATTCTCCCGCTCCTGCCCCAAGAAAATTCATCTTATTCCCAGAACCCAAACAACCAATGCGGAGTCGGAGATTTGACATCACAAATGACGTAATTCGAAAGGTGGAACAATGGTTTTCGACGCAAGCTGCGGAGTTCTACAGCGACGACTTTCGACAAGTCAATAAATGCTGTCGGAAATGAATATGTCCTGGATTATGATTATGTAGAGAATTCTTTAGAATGACTAATTATAATTAAGTTTCTCTCTTGGTTATTTTAAGTAGCAATCAAAAGCTTAGAGTACCTCCTGAGATGTTCTTTCATCTAATGGAGACCCTCTTTCCAATAGAAAGGGAAAGTTTCCTTGAACTTTATTGGACTAAAAAGTAACACCAGTATATGGGATCGTTTCTCCGAAAATTCAAAGAATCGACCGAAAACAAACGGGCCTTGGAAAACTGCTCGGAAGGGGGGGGGGGCTGAATCGCGCTGTTCCTTCCGCCCCGAGTGCCATTCGGCGGGCCCGTAAAAGCTCCGACTCGGCGGAACTACATAAGGAACATTCTGTGGTCGGAGCGGAATTGGCTCCACCGCCGTCTTTGTGGTCAAGAGCTGCATTCTGGAGCAGAGCGGAAGACAGTAATAAGCTAAACGGTGGCGACGGCAGGAATTAATTTTCCCCGACCTCCAACCATTGAAGTAGGATAAATTATTTGAAGTAGTTTGGGTTGAAATTCAGTAAGCGCGGGAACTCACCTCCTTTGGCGATATAGCATAGATTACCTTGAGCTAGATCAATGCTGATGACCACTAACCAAGACTACCACTGTCATTGCTTCGTTCGGCGCGGACATGTCGATATATCGGGTGCAATTGGGATCTGTGACCCTCGTAGAGTAGAAGGAAATGATATAGAAAGAGGAAGCTGAAGATAGTCACAAATATCATGTTCTAAAGAAGTTGATGTATTTGGTAGTGTAAATGAAACAGATTTATTCGAAGAGAGATGTGTATTCTCGATCATCCACTAAATTAACAATTATTATTCTCGTTTCCCTGGGTCTTAAACGGATTATACACGTGGGCCAAAAGATGGGGTGCCCATTTTTTCAGTATTTCTACGTAGGTCTGTAGCAGTCTTTTTTGGTTTATTTCACCATCTTAATGTAAAGTTTATTTTGAAACATTGGAGTAGTAAAGATCATGTGAAAAATTCAAACTTGCATGCTGATACTAATTAGTTTTCTTATAAATCATTAATCCTTTCCTTTTCCGAAATTTAATTACTTCCTTTTGCTATTCACGGAACGTTCAACGTTACGATAACCTCCGAGATTAAATCGCTGAAGTTGAATCAAACTTTGCTTTCATCTTAGTTATGTGAACTAATTAATGAAAATTCTTTCTTGGTGTCGTGTTTCATCTTCGTCATTATTAATAACTAAGCAAACAATTGTAAACTAGAATTTCATTGTGAATTTCTAATTGAGGTAATTAATGCATACTTAATTCAATTTATATTAAGTGATACATAATTTGTTCTCATCTAATCTATGGTGGCCTTTCATAATAAAGATGAACTATAAATTAAATGCCCATATTTGACTGTGATAATTTCTATTTTCAATGGGAGTGGGTTTCATATCGATGAAACCAAAATCCTTTTATCTTCAACTTAAAAGGGTTGTTGATCAGGGATTAAATTAATGATCAAGCAGAGGCGATGTGGTCTCATACAAGCCTGCATCCACATTATGCCCCGTAAACCGCCGCAGGTGAGACAAGAGCGGGGGTTAAGTATTTCCCCCTCTTGTGGAAAACGAGTGGAAGACGTATGTGACAACAGAGCCGATTTTTAGCTTTTTTTCTTTTTGTGAGTTGGAAAAGTGGGATAGTGGAATCATTAAATATTTCAATTCGGTAGCACAATAACTGTGCGCCTAATTTTGTGCGAGCAGCCGGTTTAGTACAGAAATCGAATAGGTAAATCTTAGCGTTATACAAGTGAAATCGCTCGTCTTTTAAGATTTGAAATACATTCATTTTTGTAATCTTGTTCCCTTGATTCTCCAATGATTGGCTCTCTTCGTGGTGATTTACTAATTTATGGGCATTAATGCCTGCTAAATAAATTTGTAAGGTAATATCCAGAATTAATGACTCTTTTCAATGAGTAATAAAAACACGTCACGCATTAACCGTATACGTATATCGATTACAAGCGTACTTATGATGTGGATATCGCTAACGGGCTTTCTTTTTCGAATAATTCCTCCGGGTAATGTAAAACTGAATTCAACAAAAAAAAAACTGTTGTGATGCCATATTTCATTTTGTGTTTGTATTTATGTCAGTTATCCCAGAGATTTCAGTTTTTAAGTACATACACGGATTACAATTATCTTCCACCTGTTTGTGCCCTTTGTAAGAAATTAAGGCATCATCTTTTGAAATTACACACATTGAAGTGTTCACTTCAATTTAAAAAAAAATTCTATTTCGAATTTCAGGTATTCCATAGCTATTATCAATGAACTCAACATCAATGCGTCAAATATTTCAACGCTTATTTGCACACGCATTACGAGCGTCACACATGGGGATTGGCATTAGCTCTTCATTATTTTCTTTTTATCATGCAGTTAAGCATTAAAACTGTTTCAATATGCTTTTGGAAATACAGTTGAATTCATTTTTAATATATAAGACATGGACTTAACTCCGAATTGCAATATTTTTGGTTTATTCAAATCTTTGTCCATAACTATATCTTACATAGGCAAAAAAATAATTATCTCATTTATCAGCTTTGAACTCATTTGAGAAGGAAGATGCAACCGACTAAGGAGTCATTTGAGTAGAACAAATGATTTGACTGATTCATTTGAGTAGAACTAACTTCATTATCGAGATAGGAAACTCCGAATCCGCAACTTGAACTTAACAGTCTATTCATAAAGATAATAGAGTATAATCATTTAAAGTTGTATTCTTTATCACTGATTTCAAATTTATCATCAATTCATTGACTTTAGTGGTTAGAATTTCGTATGAAAAATATGAATCTCAAAATTTCAAAGGGGAATGACATTTATTTTATTCCGATTGATGAAATAAATACGTTAATAAATCAGTATCATCATCCTCAATGAGCTGGATTTGAATCTGAGCACAAACCCGAATCAGTGAAAAACATCACGGCATGGCGTTTATTTTATTTATTTATATACACTGCAAGCCACCACTAGGGTGTGTGGCAGGGGGTTAATACCCAAATAATTTTTACCCGAACATGACCCTACCGTGGTCGGAAAATGTGCACAGAAAAACTTTTACCCTAAAAGAGTGATCTCGCTGGTTAAACTATCTATTGGATAATAAAAAGGAGTAATATTTGTTTCTGAGATTAATGCTGTCAATCATGGGTAATTCTTGGTTTATTGGCAATTGAAATTTGTGGTGTAAGCTCGTAGAGCTAACTAGATGAGTAGAACTCGTTCATGATATATATTGTTTATATTTACCATATGGAATATAAGAAATATCCCGCGCTATAGAAAAAATTCAATTTCATAAAATTGGGTAACTTCAGTAACAAGTAGAAAAATTATGATTTATTAATTGGTAGTATAGTATGCATTTCATCAATCTCTCCAATATTTGGCAAAATATCCTTATTTTAATTATTCACGTTTCATCGATAATGAAATCGATAATCTTTCTGAATATTTGATATTCTGAAAATAAAATATTTTTCAGAAAAATTATTAGCCCTAATGATTAAATTTTAGCCCTGGGGTTTCAAAAAATTATTTTGAAGTCCGTGGATAGTTTTCGAAAATCTTGATTTCTTCTATAAATTTGTCTTTTCGCTAATTCCATTGAGGTACATCGGTGTCCGCAGTAGAAAATGTATGTAAATGCCCTGCAGGCCACTACTAGGCGTTCAGGATATTCACATATTTGCGTCAATAAATTCTCGCAGTAATACATACCAAGATGTCATATATCTTACTACATTTTCTAGGCTCCATATTCGACTTGTTGGAAGGATTGCACGTCCTCATTAGTCCCTTTGAAACAATTAATTTTCCCCGTAATATGGAGCATTTAATATGATTTTTCATATGTGAGGTTTTAGGGGCCACTCGAAAATTTATGGTTCCATGCTCTCCCTGTAAAATAGATCAAAACGAAAATAACCGTATGTTTGAAATAAAAATGAAGCTCCTTGAAAATTCTGGTGCCCATTTCATAATTCTCGACCGTAAAAGGCGCTATGAAATGAAACTGTATAGCTTCGTATTAAATGACAGCAAAGAGATCCAGCTCAGTTGTGCCGTTAATGTGTTTCCCGTAGCCGTGTGGGTGTGACACGGAAAGATTGCCTCTCCGACGAGGAGGGGGAGGGAGGCGGCGGTAGGCAACCGAGAGGCTGCCAGTCGACTGCCTGGCGCCTCGGGTGGCCCTTCCCTTTAGGCGCCGGCGCGTTTGCGAGGACGCATAATTGAGTTCGATGATGCGGCGTCGGCAGCCGGTGTGCCAGGATAAAATTCATGCGAAGCGGTCACTCCTCGTCCTTGCTCCGCGCCCACAAGCACACCGCTTCCCTTGTCCATCATGCGGACTCCCTACATATGCCTCGGGTTCTCACCCTTTTAGTGTTGCCGGCCACATAAGTGCTTTCGGCAACACCCGTGGGACTGATCAGGCCTTCAGCGTGGCTTTCATGAGGAATATACAAGTATCTAATTGGGCTGAATTCAAAATATTCGCAGATCGCAAATGGTATCGATGAAATTATAGTGCACAACACTCACTGAAGATTTAGTGATGCGAAAAACCCGCGCTAAACTGTTCCTCCCAAAGGTCTTTGAACGGAAGACTAAAATCAGAGTCGAGTGTGTCTGATTGCATAGACCTGCAACAGCATCGCGACGATTCCCCAACCCCCTTTCATTTGCGGCTTGGTACCAGCTTTATTTCTTCTTCCTAAAAGTGAAATCCTTCCTCGAAGCGTACCGCCATTGGACCCTAAGTGCCCTCAAAGAAGCTTGCACGAGTACCCTTCCGGAATCCGCCCACAAGGGAAATTTCGAGTCGTGAGAAAGCAGCTGGCAAAAGTGTGTCGACGTTCAAGGGATATAGTTTGAAGAATTTTGAGGCATTTTAGCAATATCTACTACAATAAATCTATTTTTCCGAAACGTCCCGATACTTTTTTAAAAATTCACGAAGAATGTAATAAAGACTGTAAATCGTGTCGTTTCTTTTCCGACACGACAGGTTCCAGATTTTACTCTGAGGAAATTGAAGCGATCCTAGCTTCGCCCAAGTGATTTTACAGCGTCCATTGGGATCTCAGGCGTCACAGGCTGAGGAACTGACCTCCTACCCTGAAAACGCGTCTTACGGCTTAGAACATGATTATATCTACCTTTACACAATATTCCGCAAGTCGTCCCAAGGGCGTGACGCAGGGGGTGGTAGGTCACCAGCCATTCTACGTATATTCCCTTTATTTCCTCATTCACCCGGCACCCTGGGATCCAACAAATACCGCGTGGAAAGGGGGCGACCGAACACCAAACATGCAACATGCTTACATATATTACAAGTTTTAAAGATTCCGAACGGATTAGCCCTACTCTTGCAAATCAAATATCTTTATAGATGATTAACCAGTTGTAGGTGATATCTTTTAATGGCAATAATTAAATTGTCCTCGCCATTCGAGGCATCACACATGCTTGCCAGTATGATGTAATACTACAGTGTACATGTACATTACGTATACCTAGCCCTTCTCCCCACACTCCCGGGGCGTATTTCGCGTGCCGAGTTGAAGCACTTTCGTGGCCGGGTAGGGCCCGAGGGACGGAGCTCGGTGATCATTACCGTATGCCTACCGTGCGTGTGTGAAGGAGTGAGAGTTGGGGAGAGATGGGGGAGTGAGGAAAAGGTGGAATGGAGGATCGGGGGAATTTACGTGCCCAGGAGATATGGGGCTGGGCGTACTGGGCCACAGGGGTCGCTCATCCAGAATGCATCCTGGCGGTCAGAGGGGCAGCGAAACGAGAGCAGGGATTGGGGAGTTTCGGGGGATTGCGGGGGTAGGGCGAGGGTCTGTGGGAGAGTGTGGTGCGGGTTGGGTGAGAGAGGGCTGGGATCGCCTTGGAATTAAAGGAATGACTGGAGCGGGGCGAGGGGGAGGTCGGAGGTTTGGCGGCGAGGAAGGTGGAGAAATGCGACGCATTGTCGGGGTGAGTGGGGGGGGGGGGGCGTCGCATCTTCGCTGCGGGCTTGGTCGTCCTTCGCCTCGACATTTTCATGCGATCAGGTCACGGGGGAGGAAGGTTCGATGTGTGCGGGAGGGGGTGAATTTTGGCGGACCCCAGGGTGTGAGGGATCGCTTATCCCGGTTAATAATTAATTCCTCCCTTAAAAATACATTCGGTCGGTGAAAGTCATTAAAAAGGGAATTTCCACGCGGAAACGTCAACCTGGAAAATTAGTTTGAACCCATCCGAATGTTCACGAGAATGCATTCTCCAAATTATAGAAATTGCAATATTAATAACAAGATTGCTCGGTTCCTAATTAATTTTCTCGCTCTCCTGACCAAGGAAAATTTACCCTAGGGACTCGATTTATTTTTCTTTTGATTAATTTCAATCATAGAACACCAATTCACTAGCACATTGGCCTGGGCTGGTATATAATTCCTATTTTATTATTTCCTTTGGTGTAGTAACGGCACCTCAAATTACGAAGGAAGAATCAAAAAGACATTTCCACAGGAAATAATTTATTACTGTCGACTAGTTCGCTACACTGTAGCTTCATCAGGACAAGCTGTCTTTTTGATTCCTCCTTCGTGCTTTTAAAATTGTTTTCCATAAATTATCAACCTCAACTATCTCTCAAAACATCTCAAATAGTTTTCAATTCTGTCGTTAAGTCTGACACGTATTGTTTATAAAAAGTCACATAGACTATAATTATAATGAGAAACCGTTTTTCCTTAGTTGTTCACTGAAGTCTTCAGGGATTATTCTCGGCGTTCGCATATAGTAGCTCTTCATTTCAACGAAGTCATGTTTCGTACTTTTGGAAAGCTTTTGCGAAGAATTAAAAAATACGTTTCATGCGTTCGTCATAATTTCCAGTATCTTCTTTCTTTCACCTTAGCGAGAGCACCGGAAACAAAAGAATGTATCCCTCCTCTCTTTTTAACACTCAAAAGCCACCCACGTTTTCACTTCTCCCAACTTCTAAGGGGCCCGGATTTAGACTACGAACTTTTACGAGCCGGAAAGATGTTTGGATGAAAAGCTGTGAAAAAGCTTTTAAGTTTTCCCTCTCCTCTAACTCTTCGTGTCGACTTTATTATGTATGTGTTTAACTTTGGAGCTGTGCCTGAAATTTTCCGCATATAAAATTAGGATTAGTTAAATTCAAATCTATTCCAGTAGCGTGTTTAATATTACAGCTAAACTATAGATTCCTCTGCCCGTCGAGGGGAAAATTGATTTTTGCCATTTTGGCGACCCTTTACCATTCAGAGTTATTAAAAATTTACTTTTGTCTGCAGTAATTATTTTTTCCGAATGATTTTGTTCTTTATTATAGTTTGTCCAATTGTATATTACAGAGAGTAAGTTTTTACATGTGATTCCTCAACCTTTTCATATCTAATCTTTTTTACTGATACACCATGTGGTAAAACAATTTATTTTTGGACTCAAGTACGGCTATGCCATTTTGTATGGCAGACGGTGAGCAAGAATCGACCTTAATGAAGGTCATAAGGCCAAACGTTTGGCCAGTTCCCACTATCCAACTGCGTATGCCCAATACATAGTTGCCGCGGGCGAAATTTATGTCCTAACCGCAAAAAGTTATGGCCTGACACTTTTATGTATTTATTTCAGCTCTACGGTATATTTTGAGCCAAACTGGAGCCATAACTTTCCTTCAATTTCGTTTACCTCTTAAAGAGATTTGACCTATGAGGTGCAGCTGTATATTTTTTGCCTGCTTGGTCGATAGTTCGGCACCGGTGGTGAAAATATTGGAGCAAGTAAGCACATGTGCCAAAAATGAAACGTTGTGAGGTGAGGAACGTATTTGGCGATAGTTCTTCCTTGTTGACACATAAATCAGCATCGGGAAGTGGATATGATTACCCTTGTCTGATAAAACAATTATCAAAATCCATTTCGGAAGCTTACGCCAAAAATATTAATTGTTCATACATTTGTGGTACATTCAAAGTATGTTTCATTTTTATTTGCATTCAAATATCTCACAGCGCTTTACTACGATAACACTTTGTATTATTTTTGTTCCACGAGGTTTATTTCAACTTCTAAAGTAACCAAAGGTTGGTGAATATTCATAGTAACATGTTTCATAAACAATTGCAAGTTAAGAAAATAGTTTACAAATAGCAATAAATTCATTTTTGAGGGAATGAGATAAAACATTCTTGTATTGTAATAATAAGTAATGGTGAAATTATTAATAAGGCACGCGATTTCGAAATACCTATCGTGCTATGGCTCGGTCAAACTAACTTCTGTCCTGAACAAAATGGATACAACTCGAATGCATGTGTATTAGAAGAGGAGAGAGAACTCCGGTCGGGAGAAAAGGAAACGGTATTAGGAACTGCCTCTCCGTTTACAAAAGTGCAAAGTTCTACCATTCTCTTCATTGCCTTTTTGAGTTAACTTGGATAAAATGCATAGTCATCCAAGTGTTGTAGAACAGTTCAAATTTGATCACGGTTTCTCACAAAGTACTCAGCCTAATAAAGAAGCTCAAAAGATATTTGAGTCTTGTATTTCGGTCCATAGGTTCTCATTGTATGATGGCGTCAAATTTAATTCTCCAATTCATGCCACTGCGGCCAATTGCTGCCTTTACCTGGAACCAAGCAATCGATGTCCAACTTGTCGACTCCGCGGTATTTTCAATTCATCCTTTAATCTGCCTTCCACTCACCCTCCCTCCCTCTTCCCATCCCACTCATCTATTACTTTGGCATATCTTCCCCTCGGCGTTGAACTGTCAGTTTTTTGTGTCCCTGGGTTTGAGCAAATCGATATGGTGTGCCTTTCAGTGAAAAACATTCATGCAAATAGGTTTGCGCTGGCGATGTGCGATCCAATATACCTTGCGCGAATCCGACATTCGTTTACCAATGATTGCAATTGGTATTATTTCTCGAATTAAATTTGCGTGCATAATTTTTGGGTGTTGTTTTAAATTTGCCGCAATAACTTTATCCGATCATCATTATTTTTTCTCAACTGTCAGATGATTAAATATATTACGCTAATGATTATATTAAATATTCTATTTGGAACTTACTTTACGAAGATAAAACGTAATGTGGTTTTTTCCAAATTCAGCTAAATGAAAGCGTAATTAGATAACAAGAGAATTTGAAGCGTTTCCGTCGATGGCAGAAAATTCTTGGGCTGCCTCAATACTTCATTAAAATTATTTATGGAACATTCTTTGGTATTTTGGACTAATAACTGCCAAAATGGTTAGGAAAACTGTTTTTTTAATAAGAGCATTCGCGAAGAGAAGGAAATAGATGAATAAGATCAGAAGGTAAGAAAGTGAAGACACAGTCTTTTGGTGTGTGACGACGGAGGAAGGAAGGAGATGGAAGAGGTACACGAAAATTGTAAGAGATGGTCAGGTAAGAGAGCTGATAGTCTGAGGGAATCCGAAGAAAGAAGAAAACACAAATAGGTACAAGGGATGTTTTGAAGTGAAAGTGATCAGTCGAAGTGAAATGCTGAAGGCCGTGATAGGAGAAACAAGATCAATTAGTAAATAAAACAGTTTCTGGCGTAACTTGGTGGAAAATCTTCATACTGACTTTTAATAATTAAACCACTTTACTTTTCCATTTCTTACCACTTTAATCTTTCCATAAAAGTAGAAAAACAAAATACACATATACATGTTGTACAAAAAAAACATAATTTTTAAACTGCTAATAAATAAATAAGTCACATTTCATTTTATGCACGTTTACTATTTTCTTCTAAATATATTTCTGTTAATTTATTATCAAAGACGCTGGTATACTTATTTTTCTTAGATAGCATTAATAAATAGCACAAAACCTATCGTGGCGTGCCATTGTGCGCGTGACGTACTCACTCTATCGACAGCTGTTCGCATTTTAATTTACAGATCATGCGCTAAAATTTCTACGGAAGTAACTATAGCAATGAACTCAATACATTGAAAGAAAAAAAACTTGTGGAAAAAATCATAATTTAAGAAAAATCACTTTTAATTTACTGCTCAGGCATATTTTTAATTATGTGAATTGGTACAAAGTAATCTTTCCCCGGAGAGATGTCATTAGTAAGAGTTATTCTAAGTCATATAAAAAGATCTTATGTTAACTTATCTCCGTTTTAAATTAAATGAATAGTATTATTGCATCTCTCTATTAGAAAATTGTAATGATTTTTTTGCAATTTAATTTAGTAAGTGAGGGTATTAATTCCATGCTACTGCCTCTGCTCTTCAGGAAATAAACACAGCGCGTTCGACTTTTATCACGAGCTCTTTCTATATCCTTCCAGACGTAAATAGTCTGACGTTGCTAGAGATTAATTTGGCTGTCCAGTAATCCTATCATACGGTCATCAGTTTCCATGGAGGATCGCGAGCGCGCAACATAGACGGATGCATGGCGTCCACGTTGGGTGAAAGGTGCGGAGAGGTCACGCTTATTGATATCCTTTTCGAGAACAAGATCGCTCTGCTCCCCACAGCAATCTCTGACTAGGCGAAAATCCGAAGAGAGTCAATTTAAAGGCTTACATAAAACAACCTTTATGTAATTCATCCTTTCAGTAGGTGTAATCACACGTTCAACACATTTTTATATCGTATCTTCGCATTATTTGCCTCCTAAAGCATTTCATAATCATATATCTACAGCTTTCAATGAAATTGATTGAAGTTTCCAAGGAATGTTGATGTTATCAGTATTTCATTTGAAGTTAATTTTTACGAAGGGTTATATATACCACTATAATAATTAGGGAAATATACGGAAATTATATTTGAACACTAATGTAGAAATAATGTCGTCTTGACAAATACATTAATTCTCACTATCACATCTCAATAAGATGACACCTTTTAAGTTCCAGGAAACGTATAAATTTTCCCAGAAGTCTGGTTACATCGGTGAAACCTTAACTATTCTATTCACAGCAGGAAGACTTACAAGAACCTCATTGGTTCATCCACCTCGTCTTTTGCCAGAGTTCTACTGCTCACATTTCCTAAAATTTATTCTGAAGCCATTATACTTACTGCCAGGTTCCAGTTAAACTATAAAAGGAGAACGAATTTATGGATGTTTTACATTATTTGAATGCCTATTAGGATGATTGCAAAATAATTTTGAACCCGATGTTCAAAGTGAGCTCAAAGCAATCAGAGCACATAAGTCCTAATTGATACTAAACATAAATAAACCCTCATTCCTCCTCAGTGCTTTTCCCATTAAATTTTATGCCCAGAACCGAGCTGCGTTTCGAAGTTTTCGTGATACTCATATTAAGTAGGGTCCGTCATCACTCCTTTTCATAGATGATCCTTTATTTTAGTTCTGCTACTATTTCTTTTGCTTTCCCCCAAGGGATTTTTCCCTTACTTTTCCGTTCAAATATTAAGTCTCACAATATGTTAGATTGATATTATCCCACATCGATTAGTGCTCTCATCTTATTTTTCTGCCTCTTATATTTGAAGAATTTTTTACCGATTCCGTCAGTCCAGTGATTAATTATATATCAGAAGTGCTTTCAATACGAGGATTGTAACATGTTTTGCGTGTAAGAATTCTCTTGTGGTAAAATTTTCTGTCTCTTTTACTACGTTCTATGTTCGCATTTTTTCTTTTACTTGTAATTTTGAATCATAAAAATAAGTAAATTTATCCACCGCATGTTACTAATATTTTAATGAAATCGTTTGTGTTCCTTCTGTAATTAAATATCATAATGATATTTCCTACTATTTTCATTTTGAGACGGTAAATATCATGATTTCCTTATGGAAATGAGCACTCTTTTCCGAGTCAGGGTCCTTCGTCTCCGCAGTTATTTAAAAAAATAACAGTTTACGTTTTTGAATATTAGAGGGGTTGAAGTTTTCTCTTCATAATTGGTATCACACCTCATTGGCGTTTTATATTTTTTCATTTATTGCCTCCTAGATCTGAACGTACACATTCAGTAAGAGCGCATTGCCTCCTCCGTCTTCCTTTAACTTCCACATTTACAGACATTGGGATTTAAAACTTATTGCTTTTCACTCTTTTCCTATTACAGAGCAGAAGGTACTCCTGATGAATATAGTAAGTAATCCCTTTCAATCGAAATTATGAATGATTTTCTTGAGTCTACTCATAGGATGAAGTATTGTTCATTATTTCTCAATCACTTTAATAACCTGTGCTCCCATTACCTTATTTTATTAAAAAGTTTACTTAAGCTCTAAAATTCTTCAATGATATTTTATTTGCTATACTTTCCTTTTTTTCTAATGTTTTTGATAAGCATAATTAGTATTTCTTGGAAGTTCACAGGGGTTTTCCAGTTTCAGTATATTATGTAAAATCTTCTCGTGCAGCTTTTTAGCTTCTTTTTACCGAAGTTGCATAGACTGTGATTTACGTAAAATTCATTGTAAACGTTATGTTATCCTATTGTTGCGCTTCTGTGTATTCACTGTATAATTTTTTTCTCTTTCCTGTTTCCAAATTTATTTGCAGTTATCTTAATGGTTTAACAGTTATTTCATACGTTATTCTCACCTCTTTATTTTATCTCTTATGTGCCATCGTTGTTCTACCGTTGGCAAAAGTAATCGACTAGAATATTGCATCGTGTCCCGAATCAATTGCTCTCGTTCTGAAAGTATTAATAAATGGGCTAATAATTTGATTTTCATATAGTTTATCATCTACCGACATAAGCATATTAATAGTTTTTCACCTTCATAGACCAGATAACACTGGCCAAAAGTTTCAGTGCATTTCTTTAGAATTTCCTTTATATTTGATCTTCCTTATCAATTCTCTATGACGTCATTCCCTCTCGTTAGGCGTATTTAAGTCATGCGGTGCGCCAAAATCCTCAATTGGATCGTTCTATTTTATAGCTTTCCAAAGCCTTCCCGCAGAAGCGAATACCTGACCCCCTTAAGAAAGCAAGTTGCCAGAGGCTCTAGTGTGGCTTTGAACGGGCCGGGGAAGTTGAGTAGTTTAATTTGGAAGAGAATTAATTACTTCCCACGGCTCTGGCTGCTTCTCTTATCATAGTTACTCCTCTTGGCAAAAGCCTCATGGTTTCTTTATTCTCTGCTCTCAGGTATGTTACTGGTTTTGTCACCACGCTGAACGACTTGCATAAATAAACAGGAACACATTTGTACGAGGTTAATCGCTGCAAATATGTCTAGAGAGTGATATTTTATTGTAACGTATAATTATTAATATAGAATAAGAATGTTAAACCTGATGGTACGAGGTACCTGATAGTACCTCGTATACCCTCCTTGGTTTGATGCCGTTGAGCTAGCTTTCTAAATTGGCTGAGTTTGAAGTAATTTTTGGTCCGATTCAGTATTGAATGGGTTTCCGAGTTGTTAAATCAGGAAATACTATATTTCAAAGAATAAACATAATGGAACTAATCGCATTGTGCAATAGTTATGCACAAAATGGTGCAATTATGTGGCTTAAAACATTTTTTAAATTCAATACTTTAGTAGTTAAAATTTATGGATGTATTATGCGTCATTGGAAGTCTTCTATGCATCAATATAATAGATGTCTTAATTTACTTTCATTTTCTGTCATAAAACGCAGGTTGATAAAAATAATTTGTTAAATTCCTCGATCGAGGCTAGGCATTATCTTTCCCGATTAAAGTTTGAACAAAGCACAAGGTTGAGAGTTAATGTATGGAAAAAATCCTCTTGTACCGTGAAAGCAAGCTACTGTCTGATTAAGCACTCGGCGTGGTGCGCCACTGCTTGAAATGAGTCTTGAATTCTGCTGTTCGTAATGAGAAAGTCGAGAATGAACTAAATTTACTCGAAGTTATGGAGTCTTGTGTTAAAGGACCAGAAGGTTCATTAGGGTTGTGGCAAGACATTTTGTCTTCAAAGGGGATTGCAGTGTAAGCCTTTGAGTTTTTTGTTGACCCACACTTCGCGGTAGACCCTGTGAAATATTTTCTTTTGGGTTTCTTACGTTCCTGCCGCGGAATGCTTCATGTAGGGGCTCTACTATCCTACGCTTTCCCTCAATGCCTTAGAAATAGCTCTATTATTGCCATGAAAGGGAGTTATCGCCACAGAATATATTATCACCAGACTAGTTTTTTTACATTCTATTTTTCCATTGAATGATTATAATTTAATGTTCTAAATAACATTTAGATTTCTGGTACCTAGGTTAGATTTCTAATGAAGAAAACAGAAGTTTACTTCACTGACTGGTGCATATTTCAACAAAAGCAGATATTGACGGAAATTAACGTTGGTGTGACAATAATCTAAATAGGAAAAAATTATGACGCGCCGAAAAAATAGAACCGTAAGCAATAGCGGAATGAATAAAGAAGTATTAGAGAGCGCATACGAGTAGAGGTAGATGACATACAGGTATAATGGAAATACCAACTGAAATTTTCCTGTAGGTAGCCACATAATGCATATTAAATAAACTTTTTGGTTTGAAATAATTTTAATTTACAATAAATTATGAGAAAACTTTCTCTAAACAATAGTATACCATCATTTATAGTACATGTAAGTGGAATAAATGATGAAAGTAGTGTGTATCGTGAAATGCTCTTAAATAAATCGTCTTCCGATTTGACTTTTTTAAATCTTACATTGGTTTTTTCAAGTGTTTGTTAGTTCCTAATATACGTAGATGCGAGACTTTCTTGCATTTATAATATTTCAGATTCTCCCATGATACATTTACAAACGACACCAGCCTTTTCGTACTAAATTAACTGGCAATTACTATATTGTGTTTTTGCGTGAGTTTTGGTTTCTTTAAACCCTTCGTGCAACCACAAAGGTGCTGCAAATTTTCGAATTATACTACAACATTGAAAACTGCGCGTAAATGTTACAAATGATTTTGATTTCAATATTAATTTTGATACTTATATTAGCAACATAATAATAAAACCTCTGCGAATATTTCGATGTTATTATTCTGAAAAAAATGTGTGGTTTCAGTACGCAACAGAAAGTCTTTGCTGAAGTTGGGATCGTAAGGAAAATTCTTGCGAAATATTATGTACAAGAGCTCCGGCTGAAAGGGCTGAGGGAATCTTTTCAACTTAACGTCGTCCTTGCTTTGATGCTGCGTTGAAGAGTACTCAGAAATGCTTTCCTTGAGGGAATTCTCCAAGTTGCGAGTGGACATGAGTTATAAAAAGCACTCCCCCATTCTTTTGCTCCCGTTGTTTTACGGAAACCTCGAATGAGTTCGATTTAATTTCCTTTTTCCCTATGTGCAGAAAATACTTGAACGATTTCCTTCAAAATATAGCAATAATAAGCTTTAGTTATTGGTGAAAATGACTTCTGTCTTTCAAATTCATTTGATGCTCTCAGAGAAAATTATAGATTTCTTTGTATATGCTTCATAGTTTCGAGAGAGAAAGACTAGGGGGAGAAAGAGAACGTTTGTCATTTTAATACTTCTGATTGCAACATTTTTGCCCATGTTTGGTTTTGGTATCTGTTACTAAAATTCCAATTCACAATAATTGAATCGTAAAAATGATTATCTACGAAAGCTTTCAGTGCTTCGACAAAAATCATTCGTTGTTGCTTAGTTCTATAAGCGTACATTTAATTGCAAGAAGTAAAACGATTTTTGTTCCAATTTGATTAGTCTGCACATTTTTTTTAAATATGACAATGCACACAATTTGGTTTCATCGGATTGATTGATTTGATTTTGTTTGGGAGGCGACCGACAGCTAAGGTCATTTGCGCCATACGTTTCATCGGAAACATTTATACTGTACTTAAATGAAAATCTACTTTAAACTATGTTTGATGTCTATTTAATGATTTTTCATGAATAAATTAAAACATCCATAAACAATGAATATTCATTTGAATTGTGTTCAAAACTGATTAGGCGAAGTTTCGTTCGAACATTATTGTTTTCCATAGGTTATCATTATCAGTTTATTAATTTTAATTTACGTTTGATGATACATTTCAAATAAGTGGACGCCAAGATTTTATGGAAACTCCAACCAAACAGTAAATATAATAACAATTTTGAAATAGCTGACATCGGAAAATTCTTACCTTAAATATAAAATGACGATTCACTAACATCTTCATGGTGATAGGAATATATGGGTGATGCTCTGCGGGAAGACACCACCAGACGCAAATTTCACCTTAATCAATTTTTTCAGTTTGTCTCATTTATTCCACAGTGCTTCCGCCGCTTTTTTCGTCGCATTCAAATTGCAGGGATCTTTTATCACGTTTTATCGGATGATCCGAGGCATGAGTTGGGCGTGGTGGAGGAACTTTCCCGGGATTTCAACACATGAGCAGCGAACGTCCCCGAATTTCCGCACCGACAACTCTGGATTCACGCTGCTTCGAAGCGGCTGGGTCTGAAGTCATTGGCATTTCCAAATCACCATTAAATTTCAGAGATCCGTCCAATTCAAACTCAAACATTTCTCTTTCCACCCCGTTCTTGCTTTGTGTATGTTTACGGAGCCATGCTGCATGGGTTCCTCTCTCTATCTCTCTGCCTCTCTCCTTGCTATCACTAACCCAGCCAATGAACTCCTTCCTGCCTACTTTTATTATCCGCTAAAGCGCCTTCAGTCCATCCTTCTCTCTGATTTATCGCCGCAGTGAATGATGCTAATAAAGAGACACTGTGAGGTTGAACCACGCCACACAAGTGGAGGACATTGGGCCCCGTTCCACTTTGATCCCCCACACCCCGCCATCTACCTCCCCTAACCCCCCAACGCCCACCCTTCATTGCCGTGGCGTGCTTCATACGGCGGCGGATCCTGTGACCCGCGCGCTCTCAGTTTCAAGTCCCCGTTGAAGCGTGCTCATCGAAATGCAGGATATTTTTTTTCGTCCCGAGAAAATGCTTCGTTTTTATCGTTGGGGACGGCACGTTGACAATGTCAGCGGAATTCAGAGCGATTTGTCTTCCCCCATCCCTTCAATGGAGCACGATGGGCCACCAAGAGACGTGGCGGCCATTGATGCACGTCGTATCTAGAATTGGAATTCAGATTATTTTTTATCTTCGCATCTACAACGTATGGACAATCGAAACAGCATTTCGCAAATCTCAAATAAAAATTCTTGTTGCTAAAGATTTAAGGAATTTTTTTTAGCTTCACGAGCCTTATAAAAACTTGCAAATTGGTACTCATCATCTGTTATGGTGAAAATGTTCCGATAGCAACCCATTAATAAATTGGCTCTCTGTAACAATGGCGTTCAATATGTAATTTTAGGTCAAAAACCAGTATTAATAATCAGTTTAAAATTATCTGACTTTTTATTACAGTTAAATGAATATCTAATGATAATTGTATGGAAATGGAAGGGGTATTTAATATGCGCGATTAGCTCAAAATAACTCCAGATATTTCCTCCAAGAATCCTGGGAACCGTTTCACAATTCGATTCTATTAATCATATTACAAGAATAAACATGCCGTCTAAAATAAAATGTGATCATTGTCAGAAAATGATTTGCTATTACTTTTAATAGAAGCATTTTACTTCATCGTCCTAAAAATATTAGTATTGTATTAATATAAATATATACATTTGAGTGCACTTCGATGAAATTAGGTTGATTTTTTACTGTTATATCATGAAATGAGCAAGTATATTCTGGGAGTGCATTTCTTTCCCTAGGAATTTCCATGAATACAATGCTATTTATTGGAGAAACTCTCATCGCTATTTCTATACAGTTTGGTAGCTAAGAATACGCTAGCGCCAGTTAGGCAAGTTCCTACAAGAACATATACTTTTCCTTAAATTATCCTATGCTAATGTACCATAACGTAATGAGAAAGAATGTTGTGATTCTATCCATTTATCAAATGATAGATTGTATTTGTTCACTCGCATTATCTAAGAGTTTATTTCTCCACGCTTAGTGTAAAAATGAGATGTTGAATAATACTAGGCAAACTAGGAAGGGACAAGAATAAGGGGTTAGGAATGTTGGGCTGAAAGATGACAGAAAGAAAGAACACGGAAAAGAAGGGGGACTTTGTTTTAGAGTAGGATGATGTTGTATTTTTAAAGGAGAGGTGTGGGGAATGTCGTTTTACCGTTTGGTTGCTTGTATGCATCGAAAGCGTACCTCAACCGGTATTTTAAAATAATAATAATATACGCAGAAGTTTCTTTTTAATTTGCTTACTCTCTTTCTCCTCAAATATATTGCGTATTTGCCAATTATATTAGTCCTTCGTGTCTCTTTTAAAGTTTCCTACCATTGGCAAAAACTGTTAATTTTGGTGAGATACTTTTAAAATGACTTACACACTTAGTTTTTTAAATATCTGTATTACTTTATTTGCGTGACAATAATTTATGTAATACGAGTTGTGTTAAAAAAATAATGAGAATTTTAATTTTTCGGACAATAATATTAATTTATTCTTATGCATTGATGTTGTCACCTTCAAAGTAGTCCCCATTGAAGATTATACACTTGTGCCAGCGCTTCTTCCAATCACCGAAACACTTCTCAAACTCGATCTTTGAGATAGCCTTTAGTTCTTTCAGCGATGCGCTTTTAATGTATCTACGGCTGTAAAACGACGGCCCTTCAAGGTTCTGTTTATTTTTGGAAAAAGGAAAAAGTCACACGGAGCCATATCTGGCGAATATGGAGGTTGGGGCATCGTTACAGTATTGTTTTTGGCCAAAAATTCACGAACAAGCAATGAAGTATGAGCTGGTGCATCATCGTGGTGCAAAAGCCATGAATTTTTTTTTCGGATTGCTTCACGCAAACGGCGTTGAATTTGTAGGTAGTACTTCTTATTGACCGTTTGACCTAGCGGCAGGAATTTATGATGCACTATGCCATTAAAATCGAAGAACACAGTGAGCATAACCTTCACGTTCGACCGCACTTGGCGAGCCAGAATGCCCTGGGGTGATTGAGCTTTAGTTTCAACGTCATATCCATTAATCCATGTTTCGTCACCTGTTATAATACGTTTCATTAATTATATGTCGTCGTTTACTTCATTTATTGACTCCTGAGCGACTTCCATTCGCCGCTGTTTTTGTTCAATATGCAACAATTTTGGAACGAATTTTGCTGCCACGCGTTTCATACCCAAAAACTTGGAAAGAAAGTTATGACATGATCCAATCAACATGCCAACATCATCAGCCTCTCTAATTGTAATTCGGCGATCGTTTATAACCAATTGTTTCACTTTTTCCCTTTTTTTATCGATTGTTGATGTGCTGGGGTGTCCAGGGCGTTCGTCATCTTCAAGATCTTCACGGCCTTCTTGGAAACACTTATACCACTCGTAAAATCTTGATTTACACATTGCAGACTCGCCATAGGCCTTTGTTAATATTTCAAACATTTTATTAATATACCAATTCTTCAACCCATTTCTTTTAACAAACGAAAATCGCCGAGCTCACGCTCGGCGATTTTCGTTTGTTCGGCTCGGCTAAAACACGTCGAAACTTAATGGCTGTCACCGACAATGTCCACAATGAAAACAGCTGAAGGTTTTACTGTATCATACTTCAGTGGAATGTATGCTAACATAATAAAAAAAATGTTTGACAATCATACTCTCCAAGCCCGCGAAATGAAAAAATTCTCGTTACGTTTTGAACACACCTCGTATATGTTTTTATCAACGCATGCATTAAAGAAACAGAGAATAAAATTGCAACCAATGCACGAAATTCTTTCGAAAATTTTTCAAGATTCTAATTTGCTCATTTTGATAAAGTTACATTAATCGGATTTTCTCATTGCTCAATAGTATTATTGAATACATAGAGTGAGTAGTGTTGCATTTTTAAGCCTAAATATTATTAAGGAAAATTGAAAGAAAAAGATAATGCCTCGGTAGTTCAAAATAAAGAACACACTTAATTTTTAATGCAGCATTTGGTTTTTCCCTTCCGTTGCCATTCCACGAGAAAAGACAATGCGATACATTTTCGCTCCCCGTATTCATTTGCTGTTTTTTTTTTGGCAGAATCGCCGCTCAAAATATTCCAGAAATGATTTTTCGTTCGCCTTTTTGCCGCACCAGCATTTTTCATTTTGAAAGGTATCACTGATGCGATAAATGTCTACGGGATTTTTCTAGTTTCGTGGCAGTCTACTGACGGGAAAGTGGCCTTTCGTTCGATGGAAAAAAGTTCTTGAACCAAGGGAGCTTGACCCACTGGAAGCGATTTTTTTATTATCTTCACTTATTTTTAATATGAGAACATTGTCAAATGCAAATCATTATTTCCTAATAGGTTATTATGCACAACTACGGAATTAAATGACCAGAAAGCAGCATTATAGAGAAAACTCGTCAAATTTTACTATTTTCAATTGAAGCAACAGAGAATGGCGCCTGAGATTTTCGGCGCCTATTTCGAAAATTTCGGCGCATTAGTGTTTTATTTTAAACTAAAATGCATAATCTCCCAGGATTTTTGGTGAGAAAATAGAGTTTTTTCGTCCAACTTACGAATTCCATTTTCCACGCTTCGGCAAAGTGGTTTCCTCCGACCGGATGTGATTGACTCTTGAAGAGAGCACTGTTAGGTACACATGAAATTCCATTTTAGCAATGCCTTTCGAATTAATTGTAGTTTTCATTTTCTCAATTTTTTAACAGTTTTCACTTATCTTTAAATTATAATGAATTTTTTATGCGGTGGAAACCTTATCCACTATATTTTGTCACCACTCGCAATTATTACAGACACTGGGTGTGAATTTCGCACGCCGTCGAACTTAGTACTGGGTGAACCCTACCATGGCCAACCAAACCGACCTTCGGGTTGATTACTTTGTGTATTGCTACCACTAAAGTGTTGTCTACCGACTGTGGGAAGCTTTTCGTCGGACCGCGGCAGAACACAATGCTATACTCGTAAGTGATTTCAATGTCTCGTAGGTATATTCTTTTTCTTAACTAGCCTCGTGCAGGTTTTGTGGTTCGCTAGTGTTTGGAAATATTATGGCGGCGTTAATCAAACCACACACTTACACTTTCTATTATCCGATATTAAAAATTTAAATTTTCTTTTCTGTTATTAGAATAGCGAAAACATATAAATGATGTGAATACTATTTTAAATCGTGCTTTGCGATGCTTACTGACTCTTTGCTATGTATTTAATTCCGGGAAGGTGAATAATGTGTGGTGCTTAATATATTTTTACCTTTTCATTTTTAAAATCTCATATCGTTATTTTTGTTGGTTTAGTAAATAGGTTTATCACTTGAAGGGCACCCATCATTCGCACTCTTATCATTTTGCCGTGGATTAGTTAGTTCTGTCTGATAGATCCTTTATGGATAAGCTATTATCTCCAGATAAGGAGTTTCACGAGGGTAATTCATTGGAGCCTAACTTCACATTGTTACTGATTCTGATTGTCCCATAAAGCAGCTTAGACTCTTCATTTACGAAAGGGCCTAGTGAGAGTAAGCTTGGCACTAATCTTAACATGTATATCTGGAATTATTGACCTATTTTAACCACTGTTCATGAGAAATACCAATGCATGCTTG
Organism: Hetaerina titia; assembly: GCA_037158775.1. Classification (NCBI taxonomy): domain Eukaryota; kingdom Metazoa; phylum Arthropoda; class Insecta; order Odonata; family Calopterygidae; genus Hetaerina; species Hetaerina titia. The sequence continues at coordinate 110,145,610 of CM073773.1, read as the reverse complement.
GCTAGCAACGATTGTGACTGGAGCCAAATCTGAATGAAACGATTTCATGTCGCTCCAACGGTGATAAAACTGCAATGCAAATGTGTGTTACTTACAAAACCGACACATATGGTTGAAATAACCATTCAGCAAGGGACGATAGGGACGCCTTTACGACTTCCGCTGGAATGACTAGGCGTTAGTGATCAGGGCAGTGTTTCCGCGTATGAAGTTTGCGATACGATTCCTGCTTAACTTCCACCAATATTTCACCAATTCAGGGGAACGTTTTTTCAGTCAAAACTTCTTATCCACCTAGTATTCGCTGCATACGTTTAACGGAGACGGTGATCTCACGGAAAACTCCACGATTAAACACACCTTTTTGCAAACTTATAGAGGCTCTTTGGGAGGGAACAGATACGCTTTAGCAGCGCCCGATCGTCAAATTTATCGCCCTGGCAAATGTTTATCTGTGTCTGTGCGCGCGACATGCCGTTATGGTCCCCCCCACCCACCTCCACCCTCACCCCGTCCTCCCGCTGTCTAAAATGACGTGTGTGGCGCAGGCTACACAGACCGCCCCTCGATCGCCGCCAGCAGATAAGGGGGAAGGGGCGGCGTGTGTGGGTGGTGTCGGTCGAGGGATGCGTGCCACGACGCCACGCCCCTTACCATCCCCCGCATCTGCCCCTAATGAATTTTCACGTTTGATAAATACGTAACGTGATGAATTCACACCCCTCTGCCCTCCCCCAGGCGTTCCTCCTCCTCCACCCCTCGTATTCCAGCTACCGCCTCCCGTCAAACCCAACCGCCACCGCCCACCCACCCATCTGCGGGGAGGTGGCGGCTGGAGGGGGTTGGAGGCGCTCGAGGCCCCCTGCGTCGGATATCCGTGCTCGCATGTGGGCGCGTGGGGAGAAAAGCGAGCGCGCTGCAGCATTTATCCAGGAGCTTACCTTGTTAAAAATGCCGCTAAACCGATTCCCGCCTGATCGTGTGCAGAAGGCCGAGGTCTCGTAACTAAATGCACCCCGAAATCGTATTAAAATCCTCGATTCCATCCACATCCCTCCCCATTCTCTCACCCCCTTCCCCGCCTTCTCCACCTCCTCCACCCCCACCCTCTTCTTTCACACATGTGCTCTCTATATTTCTCGTTTCCTCCGTTACCATATCTCGATTAATTAACGCCCGGCGTCCCTCAACTACCCACGAAGAGCTCTAAAAACCCTGGTGCGTAAGTGGTCCTCAAACTTCAGTGAGTTTTGACCACCCGGAACACTGCGACGAAACATCTACTATCTCTCCGCCTGCGATACGGTTAAAATTTGAATCTAGGTATTCTGTTGCGGAAGTTTACTCCCCACATTCAAGGGGTACACTAAACACTGGTGCAAGTCGTTCGGCATCGGATTTGACAAATTTTGAATATATTTCACTGTGGATGATTGATCATGAACAATCTTTTTCCTCAATTTAACTGAAGAATGAAAGCTATTTTATGGATAATTTCGCCCCCGGTCATCTTCAAGGTCGAGTACGTATTACTCAGCAAAACGAGCAATTTCCATTGCTAATGGAATTAACTGCTAAGGAAATTTGATGGATATTATGAGGCATATAGATATTATTATCAAAGTTTGATACTCCAGCGACTTCCCTTCCAGGGATGGACACTTTCCCAAAATAATGCTGTTATTTATTAGCGCACTGTTCCCTCCCAAATTTCAGGCAATGCGAGTACTATCTAGCAGGCAAGTAAAATACTATCATACCCATGCATTTATGAACTATGGATATACTCGTAGTATAACATATTACATTGCTGTTAGAGTTTACACTTTTATTTATGTTTGACGGTTGGTTTTATAATTAGATTAGAATTTCTGATGGAAATATATCTCGATAATATATAAATTATTTGTTGGAGACGCAGACCCGTTGTGCCAGGGTATACCAAATAATGCAGGTTTTCCTAATTAAGCTCTGCAGAGTATCTCTTTGATTTGAATTATTTATTTATAAGTAACTAAAAATTAAGCAACCTTGGCTGCGGTATGTTTTTAGCATGTGCTGAAATATTCTGATGGGTAACCAAGGGCTTACACTCTCAGTCACATCTAAACGCACAGGCAATTCCTTTGCTAGGAGACGGGGATAGGAAGCAACGCCGGCCTCCGTCGTAATCCCCCATCCATCCATCCATCCCACCCAACCTCACGCCCCAGCTTCGGAAAATCCTTCAAAGGCCTTCATCGCCATCGGTATCCTTCCCTATCGCCCTTCCCAGAGACGTCTATTTCTTTATCTTCCTCTTCAACTTATCTCGCTTTTTTCCACAGTTCCCTTTCCGTTGTTTTTTTTCTTCTCTTGCTTTTATTTTTGGTGCGGTCTGACATGGATTCCCGTCCCTCAAGAATCGATAGCGAGAGCGAAGGCCGTTTCGTGCTCCCCCCGGTACAAGAGGAGAGAGCTCTGCCTCAGTTTTGCAAGGATGGCGTTATTTTTCTCGCTCGATGTTAACTGCTTTTCCGCCCGATTTTGGGGATCATTACGCAGCAACAAGAGACATGAGGTAGGCGGAAATTGCGTGACCGATTCTGAAGACCTGAAGGTAGGGCGTTTATTTCCCCGAGTCAACACATTAATGAAATGAGATAATTGATTTAGCAAAAAGGTAACGAGTTTAGTTCCATGCATTGCAGGAAAATATATCCACGAATGCTTCTCTTCGTTTCTGGCAGATTTATCATGATTTAAGTGGAAGTCCGTGACATTCGTCCACCAGCATACCTGCTCCCGGCTTACCTTCTCATTTCTACATAGGTAAATCATTGATTGTTTCCCATTAATCGTTTCTCGCATTTTATTCTTCAATTGGCTTATTAGTTCTTTTACCCTCTGATTTTTTTCATCCTGGTCTTCGGTAGAAAAATAAAACTACAAAAAGCCCATTTGATGTTCAATTTATTCTTGTCAGCATCTTCCATAGCTTTCTTATTACAAGGACCTCCTCTGCATCAGAGTTCTTTCAAAGAAACGGTACATACAGAAAAACATTTATCAATAAATATATATATATATATATTTATATTCATTCACATAGAAATAGAGAAAAGGAAAGGGGAAAGGAACACACATAAAGGACGAACACAGGAGAGGTGGGGAAGGCGGAATCATGTAATGTAAAAAAATTTTCCTCGACCGGGACTTGAACACCGGATCTCTCCACTTGCCGGGCGGTTGCTCTAACCACTTATGTTCGTCTTTATGTGTGTTCCTTTCCCCTTTCCTTATCTTCATTTCTATGTGAATGAGTATTCTTTCGCCTAATGGCGGGATTTCGTATTTGAATATATATATTATCATACATATGTTTATTTATAAAATCATACATATGTTTATTTATAAAATCATACATATGTGTATAAATAATCATACATATGTATGTATATAAAACTTGGACGGCAGAACAGAGCACAGAAATATATATATATAAACACGCAAAAGGACACTTGCAATTAAGAAAATTGAAGCTTTTGGCCTTACTTTTGGGTTTCTTCAGGAAAGGGTGCTTCTACATAATCGATTTATATATACATATATTTATTTATAATTATTATAACGGAATCTACCGGTTAAAGTAGGTTTCTGGATGGGCACAACTACCAAATAAATATTTGGTAGCTCATAACAAAACACAGTCGCGCACCTTCTCTACATCAGCTCACTCTTCATCTCTGTGTACTTCTTTCCTCCCTTCATCCCGTCCAACAACTCTATCCTGTTCCTGCCCTTTCCTCGCTTGCCCAACATTCTCCCCTCAATTACCTTCTTCAACATTCCACTACCGCTCAATACGCCCTTCATCCATTTTTCCTGCCTCCATAGGATTTCTCTCAACAAACCCCTCTCCTCACCCACCATCTCCAGTACTTCCTCATTTGTTTTCCTTTCGGTCCATTTCACCTTCTGCATTCTTCTCCACACCCACATTTCAAAAGCCTCCAATCTACGTCTATCCTCCTGCTTCAGTGACCACGTTTCCGCGCCGTACATAGCTACGCTCCATATCAGAGTTTTTACGAGTCTTGTCTTAACATCCCTACTCAACGTCCCCGTCATCAACTCCCTCCTCCTTGAGAAAGCCTCCTTGCCTAGCGCATTTTTTCTCCTTACGTCCCTACCACTTTGACCGTATTGGTCCAAAACACTTCCGAGGTATGTAAACTGTTCTACCTGCTCTCTTTTTCCCCGCCCATTTTAATATTTAGCTTAGCCTTTTTCTTCCTGGAAAATCGCATAACCTTTGTTTTATTAATATTGATTCTCATCCCATATCTACTGCACTGAATGTCCAATTCACTCAGCAATGCTTGCAACCCCCAAAGAAACTAATTCCAGTACTGCAGCTTGAAACTGAGCACAGTGACATCCTACTACTTCTAATCACAAATGGTTTTCTCCTTTCAATGTAATAATGCATTCACGTCCTCAATGTTTTCCCAATTACTCATCTCACCTTTTTTTTGGTGCGACTTAGATGCTCTTTAAACATGAATGACATCTTTATGGCATTAACCTTTACTCAGCTTTAATTGAAGTGTAGTCTCACGTTTGAGTTTTCCCGCGTAAGGCCACCCTTCCTTACAAAGGACTTGAATCTCTTCTCATCCAGACTCTGTTGCCAGACAGATAATTTTATTTCGTATTTTCATTTTCATGAACTTGATTGATAATAAGCATCACCTAATTTGGCAGACTTACAAGTCGGATAATTAGTTTGTTCGAAATACACGTATATAATGAAACATGAGTGGTAAATATCTAAAATGAATAATGATGTTTCCAATTGAAGCATAATAGTACGATATTATCCAGTTGCAATTAATTTAGAACGAAGGGAATCGACGTACGGTAACAGGAAAACGTTTCTCAGGCGAACGGTTAGCGACGGCGTGAAGCTCAAAGCTTGGGAGTAATTTTTCGACTCGGGAGGTGGGGTTGCCGCGATGTGATTCAGCGCAATGAATGGTACGTCGCCCACGTGAGTACGTGCGAATTATGTGTGTTCGGAGGTCGGACGAGATCCCCAGATGGGGAAGTTGGTTGCCCGCCCTGTCAGCTAATGGGTGTGAGTTCAGAGGCGGTAGAAAGCGAATGTCAGGGCGTTTCCAACTTACAATTAGTGCGAATCCTCATTTCACATGGCGCCAAACTTGTTTGTTTCCATATATTTGGAACATAATTTTAATAGACACATTTTTCTCTAAAACCGAAATTTGGAAGGGATGTTACGATTTTCAAATTTCCCTTCCAATTAAATGCATTGTGATTGCGATGTAATTTATTGCGATGCACAGAAATGTCGTAAAATTTTTCCTGGTGCGCTACCCAGTTTGCGGTGTTCATGAAAGATGGAAAAAATGTGTTTGATGTATAAGCTAGGTAGTTCGTAATAATTGAAACCCTGTCCATCGCCCTTGCTCTGCTTTCCTTGCGAAAGAATCTCAATTCACACTAACCAATGTTTGCCGTTGTCTTCAACGCGTTGACTTTATGGTGTTGGTGTCGGGAGTTCCATGCTTTGGCGTTCATGGAAATAGTGTACATGCTAGTTAAAACCTCTTTAAGCTTTGTCACTTTTCGAATTTCACCATTCTCCGCTGAATTCTTTGGAGCGGCGTCCCTTCCCGGCGAACCAGACGTTCTTCCCCGATGATTATGATGAGGATGGCAATGTTTGATCTCCTTAGCGCCATCAAAGCTCAACCCGTGGCGTTTGTGTGCGAGAGAGAGGCCCTTCACTCAGTCCCCCGTCGTCCCCCCCCGCAACTCCAGGAATCCTCATCCGTCCCTCGGGAAGGGCATCCGCCCCGCCGCAGCTGTCCCCGACTCCTCACCTCTCCTTCGACGCCCGCCCCCACCGAGTGAGAGACCAAATGCGGACGCCCCTCTCCATCGTCCGCGGTGTTGACGTCTCCATACGTGCACCTGCCTCATTATCAAGTGCGACGCCGCGTCCCCCCTCGCACTCTCCTTAATTGAAGTCCCCTTTCTTCACTCCTCCCTCCCACCCTCTCCTCTTTCCCTTCACCCTCTATTATCCAACACAGGTAACTTTACTCTGAGGAAACCTTGTCGGTTGTTCATCCTCCCCTCATTTAACCAAGAGATGACTTTTTTATCGCAGAGCATTCCCAGAAAGTGGCATCTAAGCGTGAATAGCTTTGTTCCATGATGCTTTAGCGTTCATTGAAATAAGATAGTGGTAACAAACTTATTTTAGAGGATTAATCGAACTATGCAAGATCGGTGATCGCGTAAAAATAATAATTCCACGTAGTTGTTAACTATTAAAAACCCGAAAAAAATGCAAAAGAAATTTCTATTGATTTCCGACACCCTTTTCTTCCGCGGCTTCATCGCGATAAGCGCACATTAATAAAAAGAAACTGTCACGATGATAGCAATACTTGAGAATTCAATTTAAATGTCTTCTTTTTATTGAATATTATTTTGGAAAACTTACACGCAAATTCTTTCCAAAAATTAGAAATTTTCTAACCAAGCCAATTTATCATTTCTCGCGTCAGTTTTCAATCCTGTTTACCGTTTTAAAGGCTCATTCCAATGCTTGCGTACACAGCTAAACCTGGAATGGAGCCCAAAAGCGTTCACGATTCGTTCCGCGGAGGAGATATACGAATTCTATACATGTTCGTTTCAAAACTGTGTTCTCTTCTGACTCTTTTTCTTTTTACCTGTCAGCTGCTCGCTCTCGGTTTATACATTGTTATCCTTTCTCCAAACTTTACGCTGCTCTCTAAATTTCTCATCTGTCTCGTTTAAAACGTCATCTAAACAGTTTTTATATGAGGGACAACATTTATCCTCTGGAATCCTGGCATCGCACTCATGACATTTCTTCGTATCCCAATGTGCACTATCAAACTGAATTGATTTTTGGGAATTTGTGTAATGCTTATTTGGTTGGTTTAAATGATTAATCTCCAGACATTTTTTGCGAATAAATAAATAACACAGTGGAGTGTTTCCACGGTTGACTTTAACATTTTTTTGTCGTATTTCCTGAGACCCTATTGTCCCCTCGTGATGAAATCGCACGTCGGCGTCCTCCTATGTCCACACCATCACTCATTCCCCCACTTTACATTCCTCCTCCACCCTCCTTCATTTTCTTTCTTTCCACTCCCCTTCCTTCCTCACTACCCTCTCCCCCTGCTCTCTTTTTATCAACTCTTTCCCGCATCTCTCCGGGTCTCTTGCCTCCCCCACTCCCGTCTCCTCTCTTGTGGACGCTTTGACTCCATTCTTCCTTCTTCTTCCTTTCTTTTTATTCTCCGGCGCTCGTCGTTTCCTCGAGGGGTGTTTGTTTTCGTAACGCAGGGGGGAGGGTAGCACGGTACTTGCAGGGGTAAGGTCCCCCCTCGCTCCCCCACGTGTGCGGTCACTTTAGGTGTAGAATGTCGGGTCAACGACTCCGAGATGATGCTGCAGCGGCGCGAACAGCAGTATCTTCTTGAATAAGTACACCCCTTCATCGTTGACCTAAACCGCTGGGGAGTAAGCTTCTTAATTCAAAATCCTCAAAATTGCTCCGAATCATTGCCCAGAAGATCGTGCCATGAAAAGCACCGTTCCTATCCTTTATAATGCTGTATGCTTGCTAACCTACTGTCCATTCTCCTCTTGTGTTTGTACATTTCCCCTTTGGTGGGTGTAACAGCTCCCAAACGCCATCTCCTGGGCAATGAATCGGAGCGCTTTGGCGCTTTATAAGATCGCAGATTTCAGTGTAAAAGTACATTTTCTCGATAGCTCAGGTGGTTAGAGCACCCGCCCGGCGAGTGGAGAGATCCGGTGTTCAAGTCCCGGTTGAGGAAAATATTTTTACACTTGTGATCTGCTCACATCCGCCATCCTCACCTCTCTTGTGTTCGTCCTTTATGTGTGCTCCTTTCCCATTTCCTTATCTCTATTTCAATGTGAATGAATATTTATTCGCCGTATGGCGCTATTTCGTGTTTGAATGCATAAATATATATATATATATATATATATATATATATATATATATATATATATATATATATATATATATATATATATATATATATACATACAGGAGGAAGATTTAATTCATAGCAAGGGTTGATTCACTCAGTGAATTAGTTATTTGTTATGAGAAAGAAGGAAATAAAAATGAACCGTCAACATAACGGGTCTCCTTCATGACAGGCAGAACTAGTCATTTATATCGTACACTATCCAAATGGCGTGCGTGTGAAATTCGCACATAAAAGACGTGGTTGCAATTCCATTTTCTCTATCTCCTGAGAAATTTCAGGACCAGGCTCGTGGACGGCCGTTATTCCACAAAACATCGTAAAAACAAACTTAAAAGCGTTGAAGCCAGCACTAATTTACTGCGTCATACGGCGGGTACGTAGATACCGCAGGGACACAAAAGATATGATCTTCAAAATTTAAACCACCTCTGTCATCCAGTGGTCATTTCTCCTAAAATTGGAGTACCTCCCCCCTACGTTCTCCTATCACTAAGCCTCTTCGTGCTTTGTTGTTCCTTTCGCGTCACCCATCCTTTGCTCCTTAAGATTATCATACGTGATCTTCCTCGGTTCCTTACTTTTACATTACCTCACACGATTGCCCTGAGGAAGCCCTTTTTTTCTCAAAATACGCCCAACAAGAGCATTTCTGTGATTTATCTCGCCTTTTTCTCCTCTCGCTCTTCGTGGACCTTGTAAGCAACTCAAGTCGAAGACCATTTGGTCTTTATCATCCTATCGCATAGCACCGAACTTCCATTGCCGCTGATTGCCTTTCTCTCGCTCTTTGCCATGAATTATGCTTTTCGTCCAAACAGAAGTCATGTGCCTTTTCTGCAGTGCTCTCTAATTAAAATCCGGATTTTGTACTGCAATAAGCTGTCTTTCTTTAATAGGCAATTTGGCTACTGTAATTATTATTATTTTTCTACGAATTCACATAAAACAATGCAGTTCTCATTTATTTTTGTTTCATTACTACTATATTATCATTATTATTGAGTAATCTACCGGTTAAGGTAGGTTTTGGATAGACACAAATACCACATAAATATCTTTTTCCTGCTCTAGTTTTTGCTTTCCTGTAATAAATTCTTGTTTCAGACGTAACTTTGATTTCCATATTTTTCCATAATGAATAGGGTTAATACATGAAAAATAAGCTATGTTGAGACCTAGGTTACGCTCGCCTGAGGATGCTGAACCGCAGTGAAACATATGTCACAGTAAAGCTTATTTTTCACACGAACTTACCAAGTTTTGCTTTTACATTATTGATTTTGCCCTCCTATTTGAATGCTAGGCCTTTCTCTTTATGGAAAACCGCATAACCTTTGTTTATACTATTACTTAGGCGATGACAATTAATCGGTATTGTGATATGAATTACGGTTTGTGACATTTTCACTATTAACAAATTTTCTCGGTATGTTGAGATATGTTCCTTTTCCCCTCAGTTTGTTGTTATTAATAATTCATATAAAGTTGAAGGGTTTAGTATTAGGCGCCCTTCTAGTCATACGCGCAGTATATTAGATTATGTAGAATATCAATGTACTTAAAACACTAAGGACATTATGAAAAATTAATTTTAGTAATGGATTAGGCGATTCAGAAAAAATTAGAGGAATCCTTTTTCTTGCTGATATATATTTTTATTCCTGCCCTTCCCAAATACAAATCGCGATAAAAACAAGCTAAGTGATGGAAATTTACCTTCGTTTAAAAAATTTCAAGCCTAAGATTTTTGTAATTTTGAAAAAAATATATTGATAAAAGTTGCCATTTCTTTGGTGATAACTGAGGGGGAAAATTGTAACTGCATATCATTTCAAAATGAAAAACTTTGGCCTTCATATCTTTTACCACCGTTACTCATAGCAAGGAAGAGGATATAACGAATATTTGCTTGTCCAGTTTTCAGATTGCTAAAGGGGACGATAAAACAGGACTTGTGAAAAATGAAATATCTTGGGAGACATGTTTTCTATCGAAGTCATTGATGAAAATAAATTCGGCCGATTGCAGCAATGCATACTTTTTGCGAATTGTTGTAAATTCATTGGGTTGAGTAAAACAAACATTTTCTATCCAATTGAGGTTAGGACACCGTTCGGATGCAAGCGCAACGCCTCTAATGTCTCACCTCATTCCTCGTCTCTGTTTTTTCTTGATCATGTGATGGTCTGGAGAGGAGATTTTGCATCAGTAAGATGAGGATTATTTCTAACTGCGCTATACTTAAGTATATTTGGAAAAAATAAAATATTAACCAAAAGTTCAAATTATATTTCCGCAAATTTTGCATTTGCTATCGAATGGTTTCCTTGAGATGTTTCGCGTCTAATTAGCACGGTTTTATTTCAGGCAGCATCGTCCTTCCATCTTGCAAAGTAAACATTTTCTAAGGTATAAAGCGAAGCATCCTTTTTATCTTGCATCCAGTGTGTGTCCCTTTGATGTTTTTATCCTTTCGAAAGCATGAGCGAGTCTCGGATTCAGCTTCGGAAATGATTCATGGCGCACTCGTCCACTTCATCTCCGTCCTTGGCTCCGCCATGACGTCTCGGTATTATTGACCGCAAGGAGAGAGGGGGGAGGGTGGGATTCAAGGGGGTGGATGGCAGGGAAATAAGCGTAAGAGGGAAGGGGAAATAATATAGCACGATGGCCGCGGTGCGCCCTCGTCCTTCCAAGGAGAGGGCAGTGGAGGGCGTGCTCCCAGATTGGCTTCTTTCCAGCTAAACCCTCACGACCCTTCCCCTCGGATACCCTCATCCATGCATCCCTGCTCTCCTTGCACTCCGTGGTGAATAAGGATTCTCCCCCTCTTAATATGCGACTAGGGAAAACATTTTGAATACAAGGTACAGTTTGCCTTATTTTATAAAAAAATCAAGTGGATTCAGATTTTAAAATCCAGGAAATCCTCCTAAAAGTGTTACTTTTGTGGTTTCCTTGACTTACCCACTATGTAGCGGATGACATTGACGCGGATTGCATTGAATGGGAAAATATGATAAAATAATAATATATAAACAATAATATTTCTATCAACAACGCTTTGAAGAGCTATATCGAAACATGAGTAGCATGGAGAAAGTGTAAGTTGCCTATTTCATACTACTCAATGCTCACCTTGTTGTGATATGGTTTGTTTAACACCCTTTTGCTTTTTACATTTTTTCTCGAATCCTTTTACGGTAGCGTAGATTTCAATGAATCTCTTTAATTACCCTTTTCGTAGGATTCTAAATATTTAGGCTTTCAACTTGTCTACAAGGGTAGCCGATTCAAAAAGGGCATCTTCATCTATTTTTCTTACACTCACTTGATTAGTTCTTAACGTCTGTTTACGAGAATTTACAATCACAATACACATCCCACCGTCCTGATCAGTATTTAATTCTTATTCAATATAAAAAATTAATACCAATTTAATGGTAGATACAGAGCACATAGAAACAGAGAACAGAGAAAAACATTTTCTGTTTTCTGCTCATTGACTGAGGGAACATTTTCACAATTCTCCCTCCAATATATTGGCAAAATGTGTGCACTTAGTGAGAAGGCCATTGGACTCAAAATATCCATTGAAAAAATCTTGTACGAGGAAAGCAAATAACGGTTTCCGGACTCAATTAGCGACTTCAAACATGTTTTGACTTTTATCTAATCCTCACCAGTGGCGTTTAGGCTATTTCCGCTGTGAAGCTCATAAGGAAATACTGAGAAGTAACCGGTCATATGTTGTTACATATTTTAATTCCCCAATGACTACTAGTAGTCCTTGGAGAAGTAGTTTAACCACCCCATTGACTACTTGTTTCTTGTTCAATAACATACAAAATTATGGCGGGTTTGTAGATCTAAGGCAGGGCGAAAATACGAGGGTTATTTTTTCTACATATCGTATATTATATATAGTATCCCGAAAGCCGCCGCAAGGGCGAGTGGTAAAGGCGATAGATCACCAACCATAATAGAGAATAAAACCTCATGCCAAAATCACAAACCCATGCCAAGCTACACCCACAAAGTCGTAGATGTTCATGCAAACACCCTCATAACCTACATGTATACAAATACTCTTGTTATATACGCTGTTAACGTTATATACGCTGTTAACTAACATACTCTTGAGCCTAAAAATATACCTTATGCCTACGCAACGTTTAATCTTGTCTTAGGCGGATTTTCTCTGGACTTTATCTTATTCTCTTTGCCAAATTTTCTGCCAAAAAAAACCAAATACTTGCGGCATATTCCAAATAAGGCCTATCTAGAGCAAAATAATACCTCTCTTTTAATTTTTCATTACGTTTACCTACCACCTATTTAATGAAGCCCAGTTTATTTAACACGGATCCGCATATTGTCTTGTTATGTGCTCCCCATGAAAGGCGTGGTGTTAGAACTACGCCAGAATATTTAACTTGATCGTCCATAGTTATCACTGAAACCTCAATTTCATAATTTATATCCTGTTTGCCACTTCCTTTGCTCAAATATTTCAAAACTGTGCATTTGCTTATGTTAAGTACTGATCCTTTCCATGATTCCTTGCACCAATCCGAGATAGTGTGCAAGTCTCTAGAGAGTAGTTCGCGGTCTGATGGGCCCCTTATTTCCCTGTATATGACCCTGTCGTCAGCAAATAATCTAAATTTGCTACTAACGTGTAAGATTAAGGTATGTTTGGTCACACAAAAATATTCGCTGGAAAGAGATTTTATGCGCGGTTTTAGTTTTCTACAAATCTGCTCCCCTTTTTTACATAATAATCGTGCACTTCTGACCACCTTTCGTAACACTGCACTAGCTTCTTCAATCCCTCAGCATAGAAGTTTGCTGCCGCCAGGGAACTAGACCAGTTGACAACGGTGGTCTTGAGTTCCTCGTCGTTTTTGGACCATTGTCCTTCAAACTACTGTTACAAGTGTAAGAAGAGTGCATAGTCGCAAGTTACAGGGTGGGTAATGAAAAAGAACACTTTCCATAAACATTGCGTAAATAGTAATACGTTCTGCAAGAGGAAATTTATTAGGCAGAGCACTAATCAATTATCGTCGACCAGAACCAAGTTCTTGGTTTAATTATTGAACGACTTCATCGGTCTGTATACTGGGCCTGACGCTGCCCTCTTCATCACGCACATTTACACAGTAATATTTGAAGTCTATGCACCATTGTGTAACCTTAGCTTCGCTTCGCTCGACACCACAGTTCCATAAACAAGGCATAACTTTCGATGAATTTGGACAGCCGATGATCCTTTTGTGCACAAAAAACAAATCACTACACACACTTTGCAACTGGCGGGAGCAATGGTTTTCGTGGACATTGTCATCAATATTCACTGACATTCAAAAGCCTACTGAAACAAAACAACACCTTTATTGACTTCGGAAACAATCAATAGACGAAAATTCTAGTATACATCTTAATTCAAACTTGCTAAGGTATTAAACAAGAAAACGGCCATAGATTTTCGAATATGTCTAGGATATATATCAAATAAATAAAGCGCAGTAATGACATGAGTTGTTATGTTAATACTTTTAAAAAATCATGGAGGTTTTTTAGATAAAGAATAATGGTATTTTTAATTATACACGATGGTCCACTAAGCATACATCATCCTTATACATTGCCATACTGGGATTAAAAAAAATATTGGGCTTGCATAAATAAAATAAAATTGTAAGAGCAGATGCATTGCATAAATGTCTATAAAAATCTATACACTTTTTGATTGTGATAATTTTTCAAAATGTTTATAGGTTCGCTTTTGATAATGACCTTTCTCATTGCGCTGACTTTTCCACGGTCTAAAGAAGGACTGCTAGTGGCCTATTTTAATCACAATGTCACTATATATATATTTTTTTTATATATACACACATATGATCTCGTCGAAGTAACTCGGAGGTGTTGAATAAAAAACTCGGACGGCTACAAACAATATAGGTACACATAAAAAGAGCACTGACTATCCGTACTATCGTTTCTTCCGAGGAAGATGAAGCTAACTTCCGTCAAAATTATCAAGAATTAAGGTTAGAGTTCTTTTTATGTCTACCTTTATTGTTTGCTGATGTCAGAAGAAAACATATATAAATATATAAAAAATATATATGTGTGTGTGTGTGCGTGTATCTGTGTGTCTGTGTAGTCTCCTGCCCCTCTATCGTTTCCTCCTCCCAAATCGCCTTTCTTGATGTGAGCATATCAGTGACATACAAGACCGAAGTAATGACGAAAAATTAATAGACTCCAAGTATTAACTCCTTTAACCAAGCGTGAGAATTCGGCCTGATTTTAATGAATTATTATTGAAATTGAAATCTGCTGACGATAAGATCTGTTTTGCTCTACTGGTCATGCACTATACATTTGAGCATGACTTATGAAATATTTGCATCAAAATACTTAAGAATGTTTTTCTTTCATTTCAGGTGAGGAGACAATCTTTTACCCTACTAATCTGTTCAACGTTGCTCGGTAAGTAGCATGCGGTAGAGTCTCATTTATTTACACATGTTGGCATATTATTTATTTTCAATATTGTAACCGAAAAAAACATTTCCTATCAGTTCACCTGGAGGTGAAATCTTTGAACTCGTGGCAAAACCCATAACGGCTGATTCTAGATGGTCACGCTGTGCATTTTTATTGGAAGGTGCTAAAGTAGGAATTCAGAATTAGAAAAATGAGTTGACTTACCTTAATTCTTCCACACGTGTGTAAATAGTAATTCGTAACAAACAGCTATCTGTTTCTGTTTTTATATCCATGGCGATGTGTAAATCACGTCTTCCACTATCAGGACTCGTGTTCCAAAACATCTCGTGGTGGCAAGTTTTAAAATAGCCAGGGATATGTGTGGGCTCTGATCGTCATTAAAAAAAATAAACTGGGGAGGCGCGACCAAATGGTGTCGTGATGCATCCCAGCTTGCTTCGTGTTTTTCATGGACGACAGAATGCTGTTTATCGTTAAAAACATCAAGGATTAACAACTTTCATCCACGAATTCCAGGAGTACGGCGAGTCCCGGCTTCCGGCCCCTCTCCCCCGGATTCCCTGTCCCCCGTTTCCTCTCGATCGTCCCAGCGCTGAGTTCGTATTGATAACCCGTGGACTAGCACAGTGAGGGCACGTTGCCCAAGTAAACAAGAGATCAATACGCCTGGAGCCGTCTTTCCGACGCCGAGAAAATAACTCCTCCTCTCTCTTTTCACTGTTTCCAGCCTCAAATCACCTCCCCTTTCCCTCCCTGCCAAAATAAAACCCTTCGCTCATTTTGAGTTTTCTGAAAAATTTTCAACTTGAGAGGATTATATTTTTTTTAATGTGTGTGTGTGTGATTTCGGCCTATCAGTTTACTTTTTAAGCAGGCAGTTGCGTGGAACGAGAGCGCTTTTACCGATATTTGCATCGGTTTATTTTCTCAAGGTCGTCCATATAGTAAAACCCTGGAATTATGAGGTCACTGATCCTTACGGAAATCAATCGTGTCTCAAATAAAAAAGTTTTGTGTTCAGTGATAGCTACGGATAAATATTCGGTAAAATTTTTTATCCCTATGTCTATTTAAAGCTATTTTTATGAACTTCATAATTTTTAAACCAAGAAAAATTTCTGCCCTTCTAAGATTTCGTACACATTAAAAAATTTAAAATACGTATTAAATTCTTCTCTGTAATTTAACCTGTATGTCTATACAAAGAAAACAATTACGTACCACATGACTCCATTTCATCTTTAGGCTGTTAATTATGTATGTATGTGTGTGTATATATATATATATATATATATATATATATGATTAATAGGGTAGAAATCCTAAAAACTCTGTGCATGTTGGGCGTAGTGTAGACTTTAAATGTAAATATGTAGCTATTGAATTGTTTCAACCATTTTTAAGTGTTTAAATATAGCGATAATCTATAAATATTTACCACTAAATAAAAACATTTTGTATTTTTCCACGTTAAAGCTTATTTTAGTTAGTAGTAGAAGAATTAAGTTCTGTGAGAAAAAATTACAAAGCGTACTTATTCAGTGACCATTTATTTTCACAAAATAGAACCTGAAACCATTTAATTAGTCCATTCTTACTTTGCCTAATAATCTTTAATTTGGAAATCCTCATATGTTAAAATTGTGTGCAAAATTTCTAGAATTGATTTCTTAGAAGAAATTAAAAAAGTAATTAAAGTAGTCGATGAGTTGAAATCAATCTCTTATTTGCAGTTGAATATGAGTTTTTCGGAGTGATCTTCATCGTACAAGAGAATGTATGCTTACAGCATTCTGACTTTAGAAGGCTACAGTAATGATTTGAGCTCCAACATACGTTGTTTTTTTCATTTTAGCTGGACACATTAGTAACACTCTCCTTCTATTAATTAATAGATGAACGTTTTTAATTATTTGTTGAAACTTCAAACAGAGAAATAACTAGACCGACAGGAAGATTGAATTCTCATTGCAGGGAGATCCTAGTAATAAAGTTTAAATTACGAAATAAATATTTTTCTTAAATAAAGGGAGATAAAAATGATTATAATTTGCAATGCAAAAAGTTTTCATTCAAGCGGAAGCTATTTAAAATATTTTTGAACTAATATTTATTGTTTTATGTATATTTCACCACGAAACGTGTCCTTATCTACTTGATGACGTTATTTATTAATTTTATTAATGCACAAATTTTATGCTACAGTAGAAAACTATTTATATTTAAATCCTATAAAATTTGTCATATTTTTCCTCTTTCACTTTAGCTCTGGCAACTATTCGCATATCTTTAATGGGAAAACTAATTAATTATTGCATTCATACTGGAATATATTTATTGGAGCCCGTACGCGGAATAGAAAACATATAAATGCATTTTAACTCAAGTATAGCAAAAGAAATCTTATTCTAAGGGTAACTTTGCAACGAATACCCTCCACAACGTCAGAGAGCGTCGTCCGCTCACATAAATGTGATGAACTGCATGCTTTTATACTTCAGGCAAAATAATTTCTTCAATCGACCAGGTTAGGACTATTCAGTAAGTTCCCTTTATTTTCGATCTTTAACAGTATCAAGCTTGTTAGCCTTGGTCGTTCTTGTTTCCTAAGTACATAAACATTCACTCTAGTATTGTCGATGCTCCATTATTGAGGCTTTACTAAATAGTCTCTCATTCCATTTGCAAATTCTGGAATTTGTCCTAAGTCATCATTTGTATTTTGATTGGATGAAAGCAGACTGACCCATGTTGCTCTCGTAATCATAAGGTGTCCAACAATCGGCATACACGATAATTTAATTTATTTTTACACCAACCGATTCCAACCCATCAACCAATCTATTCATATCTATCAACCAAGCTATGGATGGAAACCATTCCCATATACATGGTTTATTTCAAAAGTATCGGGAAATATTTCGGAAATATATATTTATTTTAGATATTGATGAAAATGTCTCAATTTTCTTCAAAGTGCATTCTTTGAGTGTGGACACTCTTTTGCCAGTGACTTTTCCGCGGCGTGAAGGCTCCCTTGTAAGCAGATTCCGGAAGCTCCTCGAAGGATACGAGTGCTTCTTCGACGACACTTAGGGTCCAATAGCGCTGTCCATTAAGGGAGGATTTCATTTTTACAGGGAATAGGAGGAAATAGTCTGCTGGTTGCCAGGTCGGGACTGTATCAACACATGCACCAATACAATAACAATATAATGTCGGGGAATCATCGTGATGCCGTTGCAGAAGATCTTTGCAAGCAGAGAGACACTCGACTCTGTTCTCTTGGTCATCTGTCCAAAGTCCTTCGGGAGGACAAGTTTAGAGCAGATCTTTCGTGTCAGATTGCCCTTGATTCAATGGTGTGCGCATTATTATCTTATCAATTCCAATATGATTTTCCATCATGCGCACACTTAATTTGACAGTAAACTCAGCACTTCACGCACACATCAGGAAAAATTATCACCGATACTTTTAATGCACAAACCATGTATTCCATAGGAGACGATCGAAACAGACACAAACCATGATTTCAAAATTCGTTCCGCTGTCGTCTCAATCTCATCTCTTTCTCTTTCTCTCATTCTTCTTCGCTCCTCCCTTTCCCTCCTTCTCCCGGCTACCATTTCATCCTTCCTCGCCACTTCGCCCTCTTTCGCCCCTCGCTCCCCAGCCCGATGTATGCCCTCCACACGCCTTGCCTGCCGTCAATGCAATTAACCTGTCGGGGACGTATCCCCCAGTAGACAGCCGCTCGGAATAATTAAAAGAGCGTTATTTAGACTGGAAATTGGTCGGAAGGCATGAGCTCGCACCCGCCTCTCTGCTGATGTGTCCCCTTTGTTGACTACCGACACAATTCGTTGCTAATAATAAAATCCTTGGAGTTTAATTAATCGAGGAAAAATAATTATCTCGGGAAATAAATGATCGATCAATGAGTGATCTTTGACACTAGTACACACACGCGTGTGGTATTAAAGGAACAAAGGCAATGTTCTCGTTCAATGTATTGTGTAATTATGCACGTGGATAATTAAATTTCAAAATAATTCGTTTTGCGATTCTGCATGGTCCACGTGGTCATGTAATATCCACTGAGATCTAATTTACAATTTTAATATAATAACGAGTCTCACTGGTCGGGTGTCATATTTTAATTTGTAATCAGTTTCCTGATAGTTGAGAGGACGTACTTTGCATTCGTTAAACCCTTGAATAGAAAAATATAATCTTAAAATACTTCAAAAATTTTATATTTCCTCAAACTGAGAGTCAATAGTTAGCAAGAATACGAGATTTGCATCTCATGCCACATATTTACATTTTCCCTGATATCACTCGGGCATCTTGGAACTTTTTAGCTTTTTCCTCCTGAAAAATAATTCAAGATTTTTCCAGTTATGATCTTCCCAGCATTAGAATTGCTGTCATCATCAGAGACCTTAAGGAATTAACCCTCTGATGAAAATTACCAGAGAATCTGCTCTCCCAGTGTAATGCATTTATATGTGAAACGATGCTGCTTATTAAACTTTTGGCAGACACTTTTACGAAGTTTAAAATTAATAAGGAAAGGTGGGACATTTAAGTTCTTTAAAAACTGTGCGCATGTTGCACAGAACTTTCAGAGCCCTAGTTTTTTGTGCCTTGGCTAATGGCCCAGATCCCATTAGGATTTCGCACGGTAACTCACTGAAATAATTGATACTATGAAGAAATTGCGTGACGTTTGGACCACGGCCAAATTCCCCTTATTTTTTTTTGAAAATGAGCCAAATGGTTGGAGGGACATGAAGAGGAACAAAAGAGCGAGGATTTCCAAAAAAAATATCCCAGCGACCCAGCTTATTTTTCCATACATGCGTATAATCAGCTCTTAATGCGATATTTTCCTGCTCGTATAGTCTATCGGTGTGTAAAATTTAGTGTTCAGCTGGATAGAAATTGCGAATTGAATTGTGCGAATGGGCGTGGGCTCCTGTGACAATTGCACATGTTCTACTTCTTACATTCTTTTCGAGTCCTCAAATTTGTTTCCATTATTGCCAAAAATGCTTCCATATGGGAAGAATGCAACCTTTTTTTATTTTATTAATCAGTTGGTAAAAAAGATACTACTGATTGTTACGTCATCCTGTACCATTTAACAACACTTGCAACAGGTGACAACTTGTAAACTTTGGTTACAAATATCATTTCCTTCGTGGAAAACATATGTAATTAATCATTTAAGTATTTAGACTTTCGTTCTTGGATGCTTGTTGGTGAGCCATGAGTTATTTTTGGGCATAACTCAATGCTGATCCGTAAAACAGTGGAATGTGCTAAGGTTCATCTTTCAATTTAATCAAAAATTTTTACTCCATTCACACCCTATTAAAACTCCAACCTTCGTCAATGGGATCTCGTGATTACATTGCGCGAATTAGTAAGTCGGCATTAATCTTTTTACGGTTGAATAACTGCTGTTAAATTCATTTAAAAGGCAAAAACAGACACATCTACGGCATGGAGTTAAAATGAAATGAAAAAGTGAGGATGGAGTTGAAAGTCTTATAACAAAAAAATCGCGATCAAGATTTGAGCAATGCTTCTTCACCGGCAGTGGTTAAAAATTGAATATGAAGTCCCAAAGAAAAGACGCCTGAGCATCCTTTCCTTCGCCTCATCACCCTTTCGGATCTCTAAAAAAGTAAAGGGTAATAAATGGGGGATCGTTGGCAAGAAATCTAGAAGAATTTGAAAAGAAGTGGAAATAAAGTTCGGAGGCTGGTGTTTTAATCCACGAAGCGCGGGAATAATAGATAGAACTTCCGGAAAGCTCCGTTATAGAAAAAATTTCTTCAAAACTGTAATGTGGGCATCAAAAATGTCCACCTACAACGCCCTTTCCCATACGTTCTTGGCTTTTTCGTAGAATGTTACGTAGCACCGAGTTTGACCTGACCTATTAAGTATTTCCTTCAATTACATTCCTTCCTTATAAGTCAAGACTCTCAATAAATTGCTGACTGAAAGTCTTCATTTGACAATGTTGAACAAACGAATTGAGGTTTACTAGGATGAAATGGCGCAGCATCCATAGGGTTGGTTATCAACCTCGGATTTACAACCGAAGGAAGAAGTTTTCAGAGTGGCTCCCTTCTCAGCTCCCAACGACAGGCACCCCGAAGGGTGACGGACGCTGTTCGATGTCCTTTCCGAGTGGCTGAGGTCGGGAAGTGGCTCCAAGCCGTCTTATCGAATAAGCAGGGATTGGAAAAAATACCCTTGGAAAATTCCTCGGTCCGTGCGGCAGCGGAGGGCGGTTAGATGACCTTCGCCCGCCATCCGAGAGATGAGAGAGGGAGTTGCGGCGGAGGACTGCGTGGGGTTGGAGAGTTGTTTGAAGACGAATGAGAGGGCGTAACGCACAAACCCCCGACCTCCCAACGGGGCCACTTGATAGCAGAGAAAGAAGAGGGTAAAAAATGTATGCATTATCGTGTATCCGAAAGACGTTTCACACTCGATAAAAGTCATCGATTCGGATGGCGTGCGACTTATCAAGCGAGCAGTTTCTCCGGAAGCGGGATATTTAGGGAGCGCTCGGAGAGAAAGGAGAGTGGGAGGAAGTGAAAGCGACGGAAAAATCAATCAGATCCTCAACCCTTCCCATCCCTCTCCCTCTCCTCCCTTCTACCCACCATCCCTCGGGGGAGAAAATAAAATTCACCCTCTCTTTGAAAAATTGTTTCTTTCATTTTCAAATCCTCTGCTTCTGTTTTTTTCTCTGATGACTTTTTTTCGAGGGAAGGAATGAAAATACGCTCTCCGCTCCTGAATATGCGCTCCGCTCCCTACTTGTAATTCATCCCACGCACTTACATATATGTGCATATGTATATACATATGTACGTGTATAACAACAGGGGAATCCAAACATTATTGATTGACGTCTCCCTTAAGCCTACAAAATTTTCCATGCGTCGCGCCGCGTAACGTCTTAGGAAAACAAGTAGACGCATTTAGGGGATAGAGGATAATGGCATTCGGAGTCTTGAATTTTTTTCAATGCAAAAATTTTCAGGAATAAGCAGGGTGGTCCCGTTGCATAAACAGAGATCTATATGTTTCTTCTAGTTGTTTCCTGCATACGAAAGATTAAAAATAAAATATTTTAAACTTTATTTATAATAATGGGCATGAGTACTATTCACGCTGTACCATCAGGGTCAGCTTAAGTTATTCTTCATTGTTGAACATGTTAAATTTTACAAAGAATATCCTATCTATGGTAGAGAAAGTAATATTTTTCGCAAATTTTATTTGTAGAAATAATTTGTTTATTCAAAAATAATTTGATGAGAATTCTGAGGCTACGGAGTTTATTCAAATCTCATATCTTTCCATAGACATTTTAGCGTTTTATATTTAGATTCCTTGTTTTCTTTTCCCATATCTCTACTAGCGCCCTCTTCAATTGCACTCTTATAACAGCCATGCTTGTTATAAGAATGCAATACACTATAATGTACTACGCAAAAGGGAGATGGAAAGGGAGATCTATTATAAGCAGTTGTGGCACTGGTTTTTCGCATCGTAAGGTGCTGCAACGGATACGACCGAGTTTAGGCGCCATCTTAGGTTTTAGGTCAAGAAAGTCATTTGCTGTGGGGCTCCATCTCGTTGATGGAAATGAACCCGCGGCCACCGGATTGGCCGGTGAGCATGTTTCATCACAATTTAATCTGAAATTCTATCATTTTAGATCCCTGAGGTAAGTTTTTGCAATTTTACCCGCCTTTTCGTCCAGTCGCTGGCTGAAGTTTCTTGTACCTCCAAGTGTACGTAATTCATTTTGAGAGGAGCCGACTCTAGTATAGCGTAGCCTTTTCCTCCCCTTTTGTCCAATAAACCTAATGATTCTATTTCCTTGTCCATTCATTCTTGGAAACTACCTGCACGGCCATTACGGCTGCTAATTTTATCTCTCAGAATTTGTGTGTGTGTGTGTGGGCCATTGTTTTTCCCATTTCTTTTTCTGACGCTTCCTCTCCTCCCGCCACCGACAATTAAACAGTATGTTTCACTGTCTCCCTCTCCCCTTGCGAAACAAACGTCCATTCCGGTAGCATTAAAATGGAGCGTATTTAATGGATTCATAGCGAAAATAAGTTCCCTTTTAATAGTGGAACACGACGCCCTCTAGTGAATCCTATATTTTATTTCGCTCCGCCCCACCTCCGACCACACCCACTCGCACTCTCCTCCTCCTCAGTGGGGGAAAAAAACACTATCTTCTCCCCTTACCTCATCCACTGTCTTCATACAGGTCCCCCCGCCCCCGCTCTCCCCTCCGCCCCACGCATCCTCCACCCCTTCGCCCACGCTCCCTCATATATCACTGTCCTCTCTCACATTCTAGAAACCCAAAAAACTTTCCCTTTTAAATTCCTCTCTCCTCCCCTCCTCTTCCTGGCAACACCCTACACCACCATCACCTCCACCCCCACCCATCCTGCCCCCCCCCCCCACATCCCCAAATGCACACGGAGGCGGCAACGCAGACGGGCCCACTAAAAAAAACACATGGAAAAACGCAGGAGGTTGGAAAAAACGAGAACTTTTCCATCACCTCAACTCTCTACAAACAAACCCTTTTTTCCCTTTCCCCCCTTCCCTCCCCTTCACCCCCACTATTTCGGCCCTTCCCACTGGGCCGAATACTACAGACTCCTTATGACTCCCTCTGCTTCCTCCTCCCATTCCCTTTCCACGTGATTCCGAAAGATGAGAGTCCTCTTCGGTGATAAACCTAAGGAGGGGAGCGGTGGGACTGAGAGCCCCTCCCCCCCGATCCCTAAGAGTGCGTCGGAACACGCCACATTAGCTTGGGTAATTATTTTCACGTTTTCCCACATCGTGTTGTTTTTTTTCGTCACTGAATGGTGATTTGGTGCCGTCATCCGGCGCTTGGGTTGAACTCCGTGGGAAGTGGTTATATGGTGCTCGGAGGTACCGAACGTCCCTCCCATTTAAGGCCTTCGACCGATCGACTGACCGGTTGAACCGTGACTCTCTGGCGAAAGTCTTACGACCGAAGTGACAAGAAGCATTACCGTACCCCTTGAGTGAATACCCTTGAAATAATTATGGACTTAATGAATGTGCTCAGAGTGATTTAGAGGAGTTAAATTTGTAAAACCGTAGTTGTGATAAACTTAGTAGCGTATCCTAAACAGTAGAACAGCTAGGCTGTGAACCACTCACGGAGCGAATGTTAAATTACAGATATATATCTCTTGCATAAATTGGAAGGAGGTCTCTCTTGTCGCGAAGTTGAAAATGTATTCTAACGCCAATCGTACTATGGGAGAAGAGATCATGCTAATAAAATTAAAGAGATTAAGTATAGAACAGATAGATTTAAGATGTCCTTTTTTCCACGCATGATAAGGGATCAGAAAAACATTGTTCGACTGCGGTAGGGGTAAAAATATTTGAGTCAAAATTAGTCTGGTGTGTATTCATCCCTTGCCACACACCCTAGCGGTGGCTTCCGGGGTACTAAATTATCGAAATGTGTGCAATTTTCCGAAACAAAAGGTCGCACGATCCAAGTTAGAACTGGTTCCAATTAGGACCAAATGACCCCGTGGAGATGATCGAATCTATTGGAATGTACGACGCATACCTAAGAGATTTAGATATGAAATAACACCGTCTTACCGATTCAAGTCCATATTTGTAATATTTGAAATGAAATCAAGGGAATTTTAATTCAGATGAATCTCGCATTTATTTAGATTGAATGCAATTAATTTTGAACTGATTGTGTTGCAGATGTCTAATTGTTACAGACGAATTTAAAATTTAGAAGGTAAAATTGTGTTCTTGTGTATTTGTTTGTATTTGCAGGTGACTACCCTGCTACAGTCGATATTTCCACAATCGACGTCTTTTCGATTACCACTGCTCATGTTTGATACGCATAATTTATGACTTTTTTGATTAAATTGGTTCTAATACTGAAAGAAAAATATGCAAATAGATCCCAGTTTTCATTCTTGTCTCAACTTAAATGCCAAATATTGGCAGTGGAGCAACTTCATTTCCGTCCAAAATAGCAGGGGTGGAAATCTCGAAATAATCAAAGTGCAAAGAAGAGTTTATTCATTGTAGTTCAGAACTGTAGTCTCAGAACTGTAGTCTCAGAGATGAAGTGTATCTTTTATCCCTTTTGAAAGCTTCCATCCCCCAATGGTCGCCTTTCACTACTTATTTCTATTATGATCATTCTTAAAATCTGATAATGCCACTGCATTGCACAAACAGTTCTGATTTCAGTTTCCCATACGGTGACTTTGAGTCCTTTCCACCATCACCTGTCCTCCTAAGGTGGATGATGGCAACTTCAAAATGTTTAAGAAGAATCTACTATACGGGCTTTGGCCAGTCATCTTTGATTTCATATTCAGCATCGTTAAGCGTATCACTCTTCTTCCCGCAAGAAGTGTCACGAAGTTTGCAGCGGCACCAGTCATTAACCGTTCAGACGGATCGTGCTTGATAACCCGCACGACTTCGGCGGCGCCCCCTTCCTCCCCGGGTGTCCTGCCAATGCCCGTTCCACAGGGGGAGGGAGGGGGTGCCGAAATAGCTCTCCAGGCCCGGAGTCTCCTCTTCAGCACTCCACACCCCCTCCCTCACCCCCCGCCAAGGACTCCCTGTCACCTGCCATCCATCCAAGCGAAACGGCTGCTGCCGATCCCTCCTCACACCCCTTCGCACGCCCCCTCCATACCGCACCCAGCCTAGAAGGGCATTCCATTTTCCGCCCTCTTTACGGCCACCCCTGCCTCATTCCTCCAATCGCTCCCTTTCCCTCCCTCCCTCTCGCTATACACGTAAAAGTACATGACTACAAAAAATCTTTTCACGGGTTTAAATCTCGTCGTCCACCCCCACACACGCTGCTATCGGTCTTTCAACCCACGAGGGTGCGTTGCCCTCTTTCTATCTCCTCCAACCTTTTCGTGAGGGTGAACAACTTCTAGTCGCGTCCAACTTTTTCTCCCTCTTTCCTTTACCATCGATAGGTTTGAGGACCGAGGTGGACACACGTGTGCAGCTGGGAAGCGCAATGAATTTTTAGAAGCACTTCAGGAATTTCGATGCATGAAGTTTCCAGCTACTTTGAAGGCTACGGTGATATGACACTTTATATTCTTTTGGGCGGAACCAGTTTTTGTTTTTTTTGCCTTACACGACTGTGTCATTTAAGGGTTAGGCGGTAGGAGAGACTCCAAAGTCTCAATCTTGCCCCAAAAAAATACTCTCTATCCATCAAACCCTATTTGTGTTTATTGCAGTTTTGTTTTGACGAACTTCTTATCGTGTCTAATTATATCAATTAGAGTATTGTTCATTTTTCTCCACTTAAGCTCTCAAAATCTTAATTACGAGGGCTGTCCATAAAGTTTGCGTGTAGCGAGCAAAGTGATAGGGGCAGCCGAATGTATGCTGTAATGACACACACACTAGGGCAGTACGTCTCGAGCTGCAATGTTTGGGAGAAGGTTGCGTTTGTCGTTTGCTTGCGGTAGCTAGTCAAAATGATCAATACATTTGGAAATTTTGCCAAATGTAAAATCCTTTTAATGATAAAGTTTTCACTGGCAATAAACATCAAGGCTGCTGACATTCATCAGGAAATTTGTACTGTGCACCGACTAATCGATGAGTAACAGTGTTGAGTGTCAGTTATGTTGTATTTAAGAAAGAATGGGCGAATGACTATGGTGTCCTAGAACTGGCCATTCGCCAGTTCACCTGTCACTAGGCTAGACCAACCTCTGTGGTCCTCGTCGTGAACATTGGTGCTGTGGCCATTTTAAAAATGACTGCACCACTGCCTCACTCCGACTTCACTCATTATTCCATCTCCATAAACTTCACAATGTTTCTTATGAATTTCAATTACAGCACTCGTACATATGCATACGTGTTTGACTGAGATACAGGATCCGATTTTCCACTACTTGAATGTGAAGCACGAACACATTTGGTATTCTTTAATCAGGTCATCTTTTTCTGTGACACCGATAAATTAAAACTCTCCAGAATGAAACCCTAATTTTAACTTTCAATACGGTGCAAGGTCGAGACAAAGATGAAACTAGCTGTGACTCATATCTCCAAGGCATAAGGCATATGTATCACGAACTAATGGAAATACTGAAGATTTATTCTTTCCGTCGATACATAAACCTACTCTAAAACTTTCTCTTTGTCATTCAAATGATCGTCTGCTGAATTTCATTTAGTAGGAACTCTGCTGAACAACGTTAGCCATACTGTGACTTGAAAACTGCCTACATATAACAGATGTTCACATATTAGTTTTCTTTTCCCACTAATATTAACCGTATGGCGTTGTTTACGCACTTTAATATGAGCCAAGGGTTAAGTTTAGTTAAAAAATTATATTTCATTTAACACAGCAATTATGTGAAAATTTCGACTAAAATTGAAAATATCATGAAAATTGTGCTCAAACCAACCAGGTGTTCACAGTACGGTACGAAAACCTCTTCGCGAGGTAGTAATTTTCCTGTAAGTTGTACTTTAAGAGGCTTGCTTGATTTCCTTGTAGAGAAAAATCTTATGCGTATAATAAAAATGTAAGCCATAAATATAAGGTAAGAATGTGGTAAGGAGCAATTCCCTTCATACCATGGGAGATATCGCTCAGGGAAGGAATTACAGATCAAATCTCTTGTATTTATTGGAAGGATGTAAATTTTGCAGTGACGTTGAAAATGTGTTATTAGCCCCATTTAACTGTGGTAGGCAAGATTATTTCAAATAACTTGGAGAGATAAAGTGTAATACAGATAATTTAAGATTTCATATTTCCCACAAACGACAAGGGATACAAAGAACAGTGTTCTACCGATACCTAATGGGGATTATCCCTTTAAACGTTATCTAGACGCCAATTTTGAATCCTGGTGACAATAAAATCTCCACTTATGATCTTTTTCCTTAAAATCAAAATCCCGTTCCTTTGGGCTTCTATGGGTTTGGTTCCGGTTCCAAAAATGTCAATTTCAGATCACTGAAAATATATACGTAATTAAGATTTTCTTTTTCAATTTGCGAAAAAAATTTAGTTTTGATTTAGCACACGAATTAATATAATTTTACATCTAAAATGTCGGGAAGAAGCAAAAACAAAAAAACTTATGTGAAAATGCCTAATAAATTAAGTTTCCGAAAGGTTAACCTATTATGACCAAATTTAATCAAAATAAGGTCCTTGAAGAATGTTTGCAGGACTGGAAATTGTTTTGACGGATTTTTCCTTTGCTTCAAATACACCTTCTTTCAGAGAGAACAGCTAATTTGTTAAATTAATGGAAAGTCTATTCTTTTGAGCCTAAAATTCAATTCGAGAATATTTGATTATATTAAAAATTAATATTTTTGAGAAGATTTTAAGACACCAAAATTAAACAAAAGGCCTGATTAATAAGACTAATAAAGTAGTTAATAAGAGCAATCATTATCTCTAAGAAACGCTTTAGCTTGTAGATAATGACTTGTGATTTCCATTCACACACATTTTTCCTCGCCTAAATAGTCCTCATTTATAACCCTCGAATACTATTATTTGGTACGAAATCTAACAATAACCTTCCAGTCTAATTCCTTTCTCAATAATTTCACATAACACCCCCGAAAAACCTCTTCTTCCACGATGTAGATATAAAATGAACGCACCTACAATCGTGAAGCAATGAAAACGATATAGCCGAAACCGTAAACTTGATTGGCACTAGGTTTGTAAAGGGGGGAGGTAAAACAAGATTACTGGTAAGGGAAAATTGGAAACACACAGTAGGTAACTTGGGTGTGTTTTGGAAACAATGAGCCACGTATACCGCAATCAAGCACATAAAGGCAAAATAAATAATAAAATAACACAAACACACAACCACTCGATCACTAGGGTGTGTTTAGGAATAACAATCACACCCGTGAATCGCATTCTCACACACATTCAGATTTGCAAGGATATCTCCTATACCAGTGACCCGTGAATCACACAGATAAACGCAAAATTATAAACCGATGTAACGAAACAGAAAAGACTTGACTGTAAACACGCAATCACTCAATCATTCGGGTGTATTACTAAGGATTCCTCCTATGCCATTGACCCGTCAATCACACAAACACCAGCAAAAACAAGGAAATAAGAATCGGGGGTAGGTAAGTGCCTAGAGAAAACCTAAAACCAGGTGTTTCGCCTGCCAAGCAGGCCTCTTCAGAGAAGACCTTCTATTGTAGCCTTTGTCGGGCACAACACAAGGTTGAATGCTGTAGTTGCCAGGCTGATTCTGATAATTGTGTCCGTCATATTTTCCTGGGACAAATAACTGAGGTGGAATCCTCCTTTTTCTTCGGTTATTGTTTTCCACTGGTGATACCGTTGCTTATACGGCCACCACACTGACGAACATACGCTGCGAGGACTACCATTCGTCCGCTTAATCTTTCGACTGATCTGGCGTGGGATATGCAACTGGGAGTAATTATCATTACTCCCACAAGCACACCTCTAAGGAGTCATCAGAACTCACCAGTCCTTCCACCACGTAAACAGTGTGGTTCTTGTAAAAGGATATCATAACTTATGGTTTACTATAAGTTAATAAGTTTACTCTAAGTTAATGGTTAATAATAAGTTAAACATGGATTTCTTCAAAGTTAAGGCCTCAACCATTTAGTGCATCAAAGGATATCATTTCTAGGGCTTTAATAAGTCGAGTTTTCTGTAAATATTTTGTGCAGGGTTCTCTCCAGCTTTAATCTTAACCATTCACGTGATTAAGACTAGTAAGAATACGAAATTCAATGCCGAACGTATTTTCTAACTGAACGCATGATTAAAAGTGTCCCCGGATGTTTCTTATTAGTCAATGGCATCAATCAAAATCCCTCATTCACCGCCGTTCCTATCCCTATCAATGTAATAAAATGAAAGAGTAATCAGGGACTACCCTTCGTCGATCCAGTCCCTAACTATGAAGCCAGAAGGTCACCGTTCTGTTTGAATCTCACAACCCTTACCCGACTCGGCCTTTTCACGATGGATTCGCTCACTTCAACCACCGCGGTGGAATACAAATTAGGAGGAGGCATTAAAGCGGAGATGAAAATTTAATTTTTTCATCCATTTTCATCGGCCAGCCGTGAAATGAAGACGTCTTTTTGGGGGTATTGGTGAATGTTGGGATCGGAATTATATGACCCATCATAGCAGCGGGATACATATTTTACGACGGGACGAGACGTTGTGGCTCGTAACCTCGGGTGTCATCATCATCGAAACATGCCTCATGGAAAGGTCACTCATCTCGAGTATTTTGTTATTAAATTATGGTGATTTTTTCTTCACTGACCTTATAACGATGGTGGCATAACATTTAACTGAAGCTGCAGATAAAAAAAGTGCTCTAATAAGTACTGAGCGATCGGTTGTATCTACATTCATACAATGGCCCGCAAGCCGTCGCAAGGACGTGCGGCAGGGGGTGGTAGGTCACCAGCCATTCTACATACACACCTGTAAATCTATTTCCCCATGCACCTGAAACCACGCGATCCACCAAAAATCGCTCGGAAAGGGGGCGACCGAACACCAGTCATGCAACATGCCTACATATACGTATTACGGGTGTTACATGGTTAGCAGCTATTCCTATGTCTAAGCAAAGAGGACAAGAAAATATACTAAAAGAGGGCACTCACACATGCAATTCAGACACTTGCAATCGTTTAGTATTCATACGCATCCCCGACGGACAATTCACAAACACATTAGACTTTATAGTATATACATTCACATACACCCCACCTAGCACAAGGGCGCACGGCGGGGGGCGTTAGGACTCCAGACTTAGAGTGTTCGGTGGGAATTAAATGTTGTTTACGCCTATTTTCGACGGAGCGTGCCTATTATTTTCTAAGGTGTTCTCCCTTTTATTTATTTCGCGAATAATGCGCGGGAAAAACGAATACTACAGTTCGACAGTCTAACTCTCTAATTTCGAGACAATTGTCGGCCTGCCGATGTAATTTGGTGGCCTAATTATATTTCCAATGTTGCATAAGAAACCACACGATCTATATCTTTGTCATAAGTTTTAGTCTAGCTCTGAGTCTTTGAATATCTAATCGTTCCAATTTCAGTTTCTGTATAAGTTAGTGACGCTCTCTACCCCTTCGTAAATATTTTTCACAAATCTAGCGCCCTTTCTCTGTAACCGATTCAATTCTTTAATTAATGGTGTTGGATCCCCGCGTGGCAATAAGATGTGGAAAACCTGTGATGAAATAACAAAAGAACAGCTGAAGGCCATTACATTTGAGTAAGAGTCACCAGCTCTGTAGTCGTATCTAACCCAATGTAACTATTTACCCGCGGAGACGTTCACCTTGACAGAAAAATACAAGGAATAATTAAGACTTGCTGAAAATGAAAATGGAAAGAAATATACAACCTAATGAACGAAGAAGAATATGAGTAACTCTTGAGTAAGGCCGTGAAATCCAAGCGGCGATAGATAACAGCTGAAAAAAGAGACTTAATGGAGACAAGACGAAATAATAAGTATCCAAGAAATAAAACTGAACCATTTCTTTATGAGAAACTGCGGACCATATTCGTACGAGAGTACAAAAAGGCAACGGAAGAGTAGATATAAAGCCGCTGCGAGTAAATAAATGACAAGATAAAGAGGCAAAAACGGCGAAACGGCTTATTAACTGGTAAAGAGACAATTCGGTCAACCACAAATTCCGAGATGCTAAAGGAAAGTTACTAAATGATGGTGAAGACTTTGGGAAAGGATGAAATAAATGCAATGAATAACTATTAATGACCAAGACCACTGGTAGATGACTTAAATATAGAAAATTCGAGATATGAGAAGGCGAACGGAGCGGGAAATTCTGAGAAGAAAATTCGAGCTTGGATTAAAACTGTGAAAGATCTGAAGAATAACAGTACACGAGGAGTTAGCAAGCGAAGGAATCATCAAGGCGTCCAGTATCCCAGTATCAAAGCGAAGGACCCTCTTTGGAATGATCAAAAGAATAGCTCCAACAGTGGAAACCAACCATAGGTCTTCGAGAAGAATGTGATGATTTTAATATCTAAGAAACCATTACCAGAAAGGTATGAAGAATACAGAACAATGAGCCTGATATATCACGCATTGAAAATGCTCACCCGGAAAATAGAAAAAAATTGAAGAAACACTCTTGGAAATTCTATTTTGATTCAGGAAAAATCGAAAACCAGGGGGGACTGATACTCAGCTTGAGGGTACTGGTCGAGATAAATGGTACGCGTAAACATAATAAAAGCCATCATATTATGGGATTCGTTAACTTGGAGCCCTTCGACAACTTCGATGGAACGAGATGTTCAAGATATTGGTAGCGCTTGAAATGGACTATAATGGCAAAAGAATAAATAACCCCTACAAGAATCAGGCGATGGCCATCCAAAAAAAATGCCAATGAACAGGAACTAGAATTGGGCATCAAAGATATCTATGTAAATAGAAAAGAAATTAACATGCATCAATTTGACGTTACGAGTAGTACTGCCCTCTTATGTAGTTCAGAAACGCGAGAGGACTTGTAATCAACTACACAGGCCTACAAAAAAATTTTTTTTGGTGCCGGGAATCTTTGCGTTGATTTTAACTATATTTGTTGAGCTGAATCCAAATATGAAATCCGTTTTTATTTAACAGCTCTACTTTTTTAGATATGGCACATCTTACGATTAGTTGTTTTAATATTTGATATATTCCGGAAAATAATTTTCAAAGTTAAATAAATCTATAAGTATGCATGGGAATATATGGTAAAGAAAATAGGAAAAATATTACAGACTTTGTGAAACGTGCATACTTGGGATATTTTGGTGTTAAGCTTGGTGACCAAAATAAAAGATGGGCACCGCATTTTGTGTGTAAAACATGTACTGAACATCTGCAGCAATGGACAACAGGACAAAGGAAAAGTCTAAAATTTGGTGTGCCAATGGTGTGGAGAGAACCTGTGAACCATATTGAAGACTGTTATTTTTGCATAGTAAATGTTTCGGGGATTGATTGAAAAAATCGCCACAAGTGGACATATCCAGATTTGACTTCAGCTAGACGCCCGGTACCCCTTTCAGAAAAAATACCGATCCCAATATTTCAGACGTTACCAGATATATCTAAGGAAGAATTTGAGTTATTTGAAAACATTTCTCATTCTATTGACGATAGTGGCAGTGACTACGAGGGGGTATCAACAATTCCTCAACTATTTAATCAAGATGTGCTAAGCGATCTTGCTAGAAAACTGAACTTATCGAAGCAAGCATCCGAACTACTAGCATCAAGACTGCATGAAAAGAATTTACTGCACCCCGGTACGAAAATAAGTTTTTATCGCACAAGGGAACAGGATATGCTACCCTTCTTTACTCAAGAAGACAATCTTACATTTTGTTTAGACGTTAAGGGTCTTTTGGAAAAAATGGGACTACTATCACAATATGATGCTAGTGACTGGCGTTTGTTTATTGATAGCTCCAAGCGTAGTTTAAAATGTGTACTTCTTCACAATGGTAACAGGTTTGGCGCAATGCCAATCGCTCATTCAACTAAAATGAAAGAAGAATACGATACAATAGCATTGGTCTTACAGAAGATAAAATACGAGGAACATCGATGGGTGATTTGTGTAGATTTAAAAATGGTGAACTTTCTTCTTGGGCAGCAAAGTGGCTACACAAAATATCCTTGTTTCTTGTGCCTCTGGGATAGCAGGGACAGACAAAACCACTGGATTAAGAAGGAGTGGCCTAAGAGAGAAAACTTGGTTGTTGGGAAAGAAAACATCATTGCTGAATCTTTAGTTGAAAGAGAGAAAATCATCTTACCGCCTCTACATATTATACTAGGCCTAATGAAGCAATTTGTAAAGGCTCCTGACAAGGATGGACCATGCTGTGGCTACTTAAGACTAAAGATGCCCCATTTAAGTATTGAAAAACTTAAAGGTGGTATTTTTGAGGGGCCACAAATCAGACAACTTACAAAGGATCCTGCTTTTGTCGTGTCAATGAATGAGATTGAAAAAATTAGTTGGATGTCATTTGTTGTTGAGGTCATAAAAATTTTTCTAGGAAATCACAAAAGTGAAAATTATATTGAACTGGTAAACATTATGCTCAGTAACTTCAAATCACTTGGATGTAATATGAGCACAAAAGTTCACTACCTACACAGCCACTTAGACAATTTTCTTGGAAATTTGGGAGACACAAGTGAAGAACAAGGTGAAAGATTTCACCAGGATATAAAAACAATGGAAGCTCGCTACCAAGGAAGATGGGATAACCATATGATGGCAAATTACTGCTGGTGATTAAAACGAGACTGTTTGAACAAAGTGCACTCAAGAAAATCGCGCAAAAGAAGCTTCCGATGTGTTGAGTGATGTTTTTATGTATTTTTTTTCTTTTCAATTTGTTTTATTACAGTAAAAAATTTTAGTATTTGTGGTCAATTGTATTGTAAAATTCTGTTGTGTTTGTGGGTGATTTAACAGCCCTAGAAATAAATCAAGTCTTTATATATAGTGGGTTTTATTATTAATATAAGATTCCCATATCATCATGTAGAAGATTTTTTTACGTAAGTAGCAATATATCTATATCTTGAAAACTATAGCTGATAGGAAAAAACTAGTGTCATAATTGGATTCAGCACCCCAATTGTTCTTTAAATCAGCATTAAAAGCTCCGGCACCAAAACCACTGTTTACCTGTGCTATTAATGCTATGGATCAAGGGCTTCGGGAATATAGCTTGAGCATAGAGAAGAAGGGAACTGAATTATCTGTTAGTGGAAGAGAGAGACTGGATGTTATTCATTCGATTTCCATGTCACTCGAATAGTGAAACTAGAGAAAGTTTAGCTTGGGATGGAAGAAGTTAGTAAGACATCAAGTGAAAAAACTTAAGTAAACAAGGATTTCATGAAGAAGAGGTAACTATTGACGTTTTTATAAATCAAACCACTTTGCTTTTCCACATAAACTTTTTATTCTCACGACCAAGGTTTCGTTATGGCATAACATCATCAGATTTTTCACCAAGTTACGCCAGAAACTGTTTTATTTTTGAGGTAACTACTATTTGTAAAGAATCTGAGGTTGTTAATAAGGAGCCAGTTCACCAAAACGTTCGTATATAAATATCTATGAACATTTTGATTCAATTCCAATATACTTTTCCTTTTTCTATACTAAAACGTGTCTAATCTGTGTGCTCGCCAGCTACGTACAAAGTGGCATTTAGATCCCAGTGTTGAAAATTTTCATTAGAACAGATGTAGATTTTAACCCTTCAATATTTCCTATCCAATGTTAATTCTCTCGTTCCCTAAAAGATATTATTTACCTATTTATTTTAAAGTTATCCATTCCCTTTTCGTATAAGTAATTGTCTCTGCTCCCAGCTTGTCGGTCCTTTCCTTCTTATACGCTCCTATTAAATCAATTCTGTCCCAAGGTGAGCCCACTCCGCTTGGTTCTGCTTCTCTCTGTGCCATTCTCTTCCTCTATAATTCTTCTGTAGACTTCAGCAGTTCTGATTTTTCATATTCATCGCTATCTTCCACCCTTAATATCGTCTAAAACTTTTACTTTTCTCTGTCCCTCATATTGCAAATTTTCCACTCTGTCGTGCATTCTTCGACATTCCAATGCCTCATGCATCTCCCACCTTACTGCCTTCTTTGAATTTCCCTCAATAACTCTCTCTCTCTCTCCCCCCACGCATTTTTCCATTCTTCTCATAACCGTGTCCAAAACATTTACACATATAATACAACAGTAGTTTTCACTCCTTCCTTGTTTTCAATGAAACTCTCTTTGAGAATAGCAACTGTCGTTTCATACTGTGCATCTTTTGAGGCGAGAAAAATGTTTTTAACTACATTCTGAAAACGAATAAAATGAAAAAATAGTCATAGAAATTTGAAAAAGGGTTATCCTCATGAACCAGCAGGAATTAAATTAACACATGCCAAACGAAATATTTAAATAATTTTTGTAATGGCGTTTATGAAATATTAAAAAGTTTTTACTAATCATCCTCCGTTATGTCCATTGCTGAAGACTACGTTAAGCCATCGTTATTTGTGGAGGCCTCGACCCACTGGTATGTTCTTACATACTATGCGTCCGGTAAATGAAATCATTATTTGGGAAGCTTTCCCTCCCCCCACCCCCAAATAAATCATTTCATTCACTTGGAGAGCTTTGGCAGTGGGAATATTTTTCCTGCTAATGGAGCTCGGGGAAAAACAGAGGTTTTTCAATCTCTTCGTTCTCCATCGGTGTAACAAACGCGCCATCGTTATCCCGACGCTGATCCATCCGTACAAGTCTTCTTCAACCTTATCAGCGTAAGCCTCTTTCCAGTAATTCCCATGAATCACCTTAATGGGCCACCGGCGAAAAAATTCTTCCCTGCGCAAAAGAAATATTTATTTTTATCCCTGAATCCATTCTCCGGCGCCGAGAGGATTTCAAGCCATTCTCCGGCAATCGCCTGGTTTTCAGCCTCCCACGACTCTGCCCGGAGAACTAGGCGGCGTTGACTGTTCTATGTTCCTGGATGGTTCTCAATTAAAAAAAAATCCACATGTGCCAGACGAAAGGGCCAGGAACATGTCAAATAACTTTTTTTCTATTCCTCCGCCTAAAAACACTTGGCTCCAAGAAAATGGTTCAAGCTATGCAATCAGAGCGTGATGTGGAGTTCTTCCAACATAGAAATGTCTGGCGACCCCAATATGAATGCGTGTATTTTCGTTTTTCTTTCTTTCCGACGCCGCTTCGTTAACGGCCAGCCAGCTAGAACGCGGAAGGGGGAGAAGGGAGGGAGAGAAGGGGGGAACGGGAGAGAGATAGGGCGTGGGTGGGTGGAAGGGACTGCGGCATTTTTAAGCGTAGGGAGTCGGCTAGTGGCGCCAGCCTAGGGTTTTGTTGTGCGCCCGGAAAACTCCCTCCCCCTCCCACCTCTTGGCTCTTGCCTCAGTTTTTTCGTCTCTTTTGAAACTAGGGAGTATTAAAAAAAGGTTCCGAGTCTGCTCCCAGGCATCGCTCCCTTCTCCCTACACCATGCACTTTGTAGCTTCGACAGGACACTACTTCTTCTCTCTCCCTCCGTTTTGTACATAATTTTCGATAGGGCGTCCGCCGCCGATTCGGAGTGTCCCCGGGCACCAGATCTGGGAGTGTCCGTCCGTTCGCGGGACGTGCATCAAGGTGAAGAGGGCGCAGATGCCTGCGGCAGTTTCGCTGCGAGTGCTCGCGGGGAAAGCTTTGCTCCACGGAATCGCCGTGGATCGTTAACGGAGTGAATTAGAGGATTTATTCTCTGTTAAATTTAATCCTCTCTCTCTACGATAGCGGGTTAAATCCACAGAGGCAAGATGATTCGTGGGTTTTTATGTTTGTGGCATCATCCAGTCGAGTCATTAAACAGAACTGGAGGTTCTCTGAAAATTAAAAATGTTATTTGGAATACTTATTAAATATTTCTGGGTGTGTAACTTTTGTCAATTACTTTCTGTGGTAGTTTTTTACTCGGCTTAGAAATCAATGAAAGTGAATTATCCATCGTTGAAATTTTAAAGTATATTTAAAATTGTTCTTGGCGTAGGAATAAACGACTGCCGGTAGAAAGTCCACGGTTGTATCAAATTTATTTTTTCACCTCTTTGTAATTAGTCGCCTTGAATGTGTAGTGAATTTTTTAAACGCATATCTACGTTTTCGATAAACTTGTTAAATAAATGACTTATGTACTTTTGACGCTAGACCAATAATAACAGTGTATTTTTATTAATGTTTAGTCGTGAATTCAAACATCGACAAGAACTTAGGAATGTAGGGATGAAGTGATGCAACATGGAAGTGGTTGCTAATTTCGTTTTGAATTATGTTTTCAGATTGAAAGGTTGTTGAGGATAGGGTTTTTCTACATATCTCATTTTCATGTTCTCATATTCATTTGAAGGTTGAGTGAGACATGATCTATACATGTGTTAACCTTCACGGTGCCACAGTGGGTCTTCTGGGCGTATTAGAAGGCAAACCTAAAAATACTTGGTCTCTCAGGTCGACATGTTGATGTTCAATTATTACGAGAGTTATCTACGATCGTGATTGTTGTCTACGATGCAGTTTA
The DNA here is from genome assembly GCA_037158775.1 of Hetaerina titia. Classification (NCBI taxonomy): domain Eukaryota; kingdom Metazoa; phylum Arthropoda; class Insecta; order Odonata; family Calopterygidae; genus Hetaerina; species Hetaerina titia. Next base: position 110,107,678 of record CM073773.1, on the reverse strand, counting down.
CTTTTGCGTTCAATGCCGGCGTAAAAATTAGCTGTTTTATTGTTATTGGGACCTCGAATAAAATAAGAAATAGCCGTTGATTAAATTTGTTTTTTTTTAATTAACAACCCTAGGAATTTGAAAGATTATTCATAATTCTTTGAGTCGTTTTTCTAACAGTTATAGTTCTAAAGGAAGCGCATTTATTAGTCATTAGTTCTTTTAGTTCAGTCAAAACTGGATAAAATCTGTGCATTTCTTTGGCCTTTCATTATTGCTTATTTCATCTTTATTCATTCTGATAAAAGTACAGCTATTCTACTTTTCAACCGCATTACAGTTTAATTCGAAAACCGATCCGCACCACGATTGAACTAATATCCTCTCAATCACTAATGAAGAGCATCCACGCTTGATCAGGGACTAAAGAGAGATGTAACGCAATTACATCCAACGCGTATGGCTAAAATAAGTGCGATTCGCATCGATCACAAACCGAGATGCGGACCTGAGACGCCCCAGGTCAGTCACGATCCGTCAAGCGTGAAGCAATGGCGATCGTGATTGATTGCACCGAAGTTAGCTCGTCGGATACCTCACTTTTCGCTGCGCAAGGAAATGTCATTAATATCCCCAGTACTAAGTTGATTCATGGCAGCAAAGTGGAAAGCGAGCCATCAATTTTTTATCGGTGGGTGCTGGAATTGAATTTTGAGGGATGGCCCTAAAAACTTTCGAAATATTCGTAGTATCATTATTTTGTTCAGTATACATGGTTTGTATAAAAAGTATCGGGAAAGATTTATTGCTACAATGCCTCAAACCTAGATCGTGGATACAATATTGTTCTTGCCGATTTTTCACGACTCGAAGGCTCCCTGGTAGATGGATTCCGAAAGGTCCTTTAAGAGTATTCGTGCAAACTTCTTTGACGGCACTTAGAGTCTCATGGTGGTGTCTTTTGAGGGGGGATTCCACTTTTATAGAGAATAAAAAACAGTCTACTGGTGCTAAGTCAGGACTGTAAAGTTATTGGGGAATGTTCGAGGTTCCGTTGCAGATCTTCGCAAGTGGACAGACACTCGAATCTTCTCTTTTGATCGTCCGTCCGTAAGGCCTTCGAATCGCTAAATTTTCAGTAATATAATGGTGATCACTGTCACTCTATTATCAATGCCAATATGATCTGCGATCATGCATACACTTAACCGTCGGTCGGAATTCAGCACTTCACGTATACACCAGGAAAAATTGTTACTGATACTTCGTATACAAACCTTTTAGTTTTGCGAGTGCTGTGTGTACTTATTAACACTGTCGTTTAGTGTTTTTCACACTCCTTTAAGGTTTAATTTGGAGTAAGCTCCACCGTTACCAATCAAAATCAACTTTTACGTTTATTTCCGTGGTTTTTTCCACCTAATTTATTCAGCAATATGTAAAAATTTCTCTCAGTATTCTACACCAAATTATCTTCAAATAGGATGATATTTTGTTGGAAGGAAACTTCTTCGAATTTGTGAAACTCTACCAGGGCTAGAGTGTGGTAGAGTTTATTATTACTGATTAAACACAGTTTTGAGTAAATTTAATAATTATTATGTGGTTGCCGAAAGACTTTCGAAACGAACGCACATTTCCGTGTGACAAAAGGAGAAGCTGTTTTAATGAACCGATCGGTCTCAATGAGCAAATCGACGGAAGATGGGTTGGGCTGGGAACTCTTCGGAAACTCTATCCTTTCTTTCGAACGTCAATCACTCCGACACTTGCTCTCTTTCTCTCTCTCTCTGCCCCTTTCGCCAAACTCCTGCCTCCTCCCGTCCAGCAGGATTGCCCCCATGCTCTCCGCCCCCGACACGTCCCCCTCTCTCGTCGTCCCCACATCCTTTTCGTATCCTTTGGCAAACAGAGCGGCACTTAATTCCCTCTCCCCGAGGCGAACATTCCTCACCGCCGAACCTTTTCGACCCATTGCTCCTACCGACGAAAGCATCGCCGGTAAGAGTATCAACTCCTGCTCGAATACCTCACCTCCCCATTCCCTAAACTCCCACGCCCCGCTTGCATTCAACCCGCCGGGAGTCGAGACTGCCCCTCCCCACGACCACCCAGCTCGCCCGGGGAGGAGTTGCCCCGCATCCCGCGAAGTGGAAGGGGGTGGCAGTGCGTCGCGGTATTACTTGGAGGGCCGAGTAATGGCCAGGGGCCTTGTTCCGACGCATCAGCAGTAAGTCTCCTCGTGAAGACTGACACCTCCTGAATGATAATGGTGGACTAAATTAAAGTTTGCACCTTTTAAAATTAACACGAAGGTGATTTTGAAATCTTATGTACAGAGCGGAATGTTTGAAATTCTAGGATGTTGAGGGAGGAAAATAATCGGAAATTCTTAAGGCATAATGGGACGAAATGAATATCTAGAAGATTTGAATAAAAATTATCGGTAAACATTTTTTTCCCCGACGTGTGCTTAAGGTGCTGAATTCCGACCATCGTCGGTTAAGTGTGTGCATGATCGCAGATCGTATTATTAGCATTAAAAATACAGTGACAGTGCACTCCATTAACGCTGAAAATTTGGCGTTACGAAAGACCTGCGCTAAACCCGTGCTCCCGAAGGTCTTTGGACGTATGACCAACAGACCAGAGTCGAGTGTATCTGCTTGCAAAGACCTCCTGCAACGTCATCGCGATGATTCCCCATCCCTCTTACAGTCCCGACTTAGCACCAGCAGGCTATTTCCTATTCCAAAAACTAAAATCTTCCCTCAAAGTACACCACCATGGGATCTTAAGTGCCGTCAAAGAAGCTTGTACGGGTACTCCTAAGAACCTTCCGTCTACTAGGGAGCCTTCCAGTCATGAAAAGTGCCTCGACGCTCGAAGGATGTACTTTGAAAATTTTTGAGGCCATATGTGAAATAAATCTATTTTTCTGAAACTTTTCCCGATGCCTTTCATACAAACCATTATGTGCAGCTGAAAATTTGTATTTTATTATGTTAGTGGTTATATTTTTAGTTAACTGTTACCCTGGGATATATGAGTTTAGATAACTCATAAAATAGAGGAAATAAGTGTGTGTATAGAAACGTAAAATATGGCGTGTTACGTTACCGTAAAACACCATATCTTGCTTATGTTGCTATCGTTCCCATTGATAAACCTGGAGAAAGTTCGTAAAAAATCCATTCAGGTTCAATCAACGGCTCTAGTACCATCAAGTTAACAAATAAACCAAAGGGTTGGTGAACTATGTGGTTTGGAAATAAATAAATTTTGTTAAATTATTGATCCAGAGAATCGACGACGGAAATTTGATATTCATTCAAATAAATTATCAATGAAGGTCACAAGTACTTCCCAAAAGATTTCCTCGCAAGAGTAACGTGGTCCCTAGGAGAGCCTCTAATCTCATTTTTTACTTAGTTTTTCTGGGCCTATCGTCAACATGCCTAAGTTCGATGAGTCACTAGTAATAATTAGTTGGGTCTAGATATCGGATTGAAAATCAGTTTCCAATTACGTCCATGGAAGTTATTGAAATCTGATGATTAAGCATAAGTAAACAGTAATTACCCATTTTGCCTACATCCTAAAGCAATATATAGACATTTCTAAAAGGTAAACCGTTAAACCACTGATTCATATCAACGCTCTGTTTATTTTAATTTATTTTGAAGTATTATCAATAGTACGGGTCAAAATGGTATGACTTACTTGGGTATTTTTCGTGGCTTGTTGTTTAATTATTATTTTCCTCATGTAAACTTAAATTCAATTAAATTCTATTTTCTTAATAAAATGAGTCGTTTTGCCTTCGACAAATTCCAAGAACCTGCGGGAAATACAGCAACAGGAACTTTTCACAGAGTAATCCGCTAATATGCATCACAATGCATCAGTTTCACAGAGTAAAATTCATTCGTAAAATTCATCATTTGTAAAATTCATCATTTGTAAAATTCATCCCGCTCTAGGCGAATCATTTTCACCCTGTGAAATTGTCGTGTTGCAATATGAGTCGTATTAGTCGATAATAACGATTATTTTTTCATTTACCGTAATACGTTTATCAAATTAGATGATCATTTTAAGAGTGAGTTCATTTTTAAGGTATCATTTTTAACCATCGCAGTCACAGTTTTGCATCCAACTTGAAGAGATCACCATCTTCCCATTTTGCCAGCCATAGTTTCAATTTACAAAATAATATGGAAATTAGGCTACAAAAATAACAATTTTACAGTCTTTTTCAGATTGATAGCTTCAGATTCCATTTCTGTGTTCAATAATATTAACAAGTAAATTAATTTTCAAATTATTGAAGTTGCTTTAATATTTGTATAGACATCTATTAAACCATTTTTATTCGAAGAATTTAATTACTTGAAGAGAAAAGTTCACATGTTATACGCATAAGCTATTCTTCTTCTGAAGCAGTATTTTCGATTGACTAAGTTTCTTATTAATATCGCTCTCTGAAGTCAGTTCTAAGAATTATTTTTTATTCATTTTACGAATTAATTGGGGCGAGATTGAGACTTCATAGTGCCTTTTTCCATCTAAACCTTATGCATAACAATTTATACAATCACAAACATCTATGCTCTAGGTGGAGAAAAACCCACCTAGTCGGGACTCGAACCCGTAACCTCTGAATTGGCAGACGAGGGTTTTACTCCGCTGGATAACGATGTTTGATGCTCTCCATATAAATTGTAAACCAAGTCATTGTTTGCAATTTAAAAAATTATTCAAATATTTGGCGACTCCAAGCCTAATTTATGATTTATATTTCCCTTAAAATAATATATCCTAAGACTGGCCTTCTATCTGGTAGTATCCTAATTACTAATTATTTTCAGCACTATGGGAGCAGGATGAAGTTTCAGTGAAATTCCATGCCAAAAAGATATATTCATAATTCCTCTAGATGTAGGTATTAAAAAGAAGAAAGATAATTGCTAAATATGAGAGTCCAGGTATGCAAGTAGTATTCTATTTAGCTTCCCTGTGACATTATGAAAGACCGAAGTCGGTGCAGGTGTAGTTATTTAAAGATTTGCACACCAACAAAAATTTAAATAAATGAAACTGAAAGACGATGAAATTAAAATCTTGGTGAAGTTTAAGTCCCTAACTTTATGAATATATGTCTGATATTAGATTTGCAGAGTATAAAAAAATCATTCACTTTTCAAATAAATCAATCACTTAAAACGTTTTTTGAGTTAAGTCCTAAGTTAAATTGTTCTATTTCATTTCCATCATTTTTAATTTTTACAGTAAAACACTTGTTCCTTTTATTTGTTCACGGAGTATGAAACATTTTATTTCACAACATTTCCACGTTATGGAGGGGAAGCAATTCTTCACAATATGCCATTAGATAATTCCAGCTGCAGAGATGTAATGAGTGGAACAGATTGAGCTTGTGGGAATAATGTCTGGTGCACTATGACGCCTTTATTTCCGTTTGCCAAAGGCGCACTTTTGAACTTAACTCACGCGAGAGAGGAGCATCGATTCTCTCTCTCTCCTCCTCGAGTGCACCGAAATGTTCTCTCTTGCTGCAAAGTTCCCCGAGTGCTGCTGCCTTTAACGGACTCTGCCTTCGTACCCCCGCATGCCCAACAGAATCCCACCGGCAGGAGAATAGTACGTAGTTTTCAGGGTCTATGGTGGGTATAAAACGCAAGCAAGTGTTTAAGTCGTAAACTTACAAATGCTGGCAGAGGTATGTATTAAAAAAATCGAAAAGTTTCCCTGTACTGCTTTGAGATTGGTGGAAAGAGGGTGGGGATGTTGGGGGTGGATTATTCGGTAGCCCAGCTCTATGGCCGTTATTAAGTCCGAAGGCCGACGTTTATTAGATTTTACCCTGATATAAGTTTCTGGTATAAATGAAAATATTTTCTCGAAAACACGCCTCTCCCTCCTCCTCCTCCCTAGTGCTTGTTATTCTTCTGTTTATGAGTGGATGCTACTAGAGAGAGAATTTTTCAACAGCGTGGTGCATCATTAGGAAAACAGTTTTAGTTCGGGAATCTTAAGTGTATGATGAAATTAAAAATATTATTTTAAGAGTTGTACTCTTTCTATTTTTTTTTACTTCAAAGCTTCCTTAGTTTGGCCAAAATAATTAAAAACCAAAAATTTTTCTTTTGAAATTTGAATTTCAAAAAATACTTTGATAACCTATACTGATGACAAGTTTTCATATTAAGTGACGTGTAAAAAAGTAACGCTTCGTGCAACGTGAAGGATGAAATGGAGTGATGAGAAGGAAAGACTTTTTAAAACTGAATTTCCAGTTGAGCCCGAAATGCCTAATTTTCGGCACTCGAAAATGTTCTTGGTCTCTATTTTCTCTCATTTTCGCCTTCTATTCACATCTGATGACGTTAAATAAATGTGTGTGCCTAAGTTCACGCTTTCTGAAAAGCTCCGCACAAATACCACGCAAAAGAACAACCGGAATGAGAACGATGAAGCAGCGCGTGAATAACTTTTTAAATTGAGTTAATGAGAATATTTTTAAAAAGTGTCTTGAGTAGTTCCGTGCTGGTAATAAAAAACTGCATACCCTCCAAAGTTTCCATACTTTTTGAAACATTAAACTTAGTTACGGGTGCCGAGATTCCCTTGTTATATACAAATGTTTGAAGGAAATCAGGGTTTAATTCAAAAGGTCACAACGTTAAGGTAAGCATAGGCAGTTCAAACTCCATTAAAACTCACAAATTACCCAAGACTCGTGTCCCATAATTACGGTGGAATATTGAAATGGTTCCCACCTGCGTCTTAAGCGTCTCCTTAAACCCTCAGAGAAGTGCTCTCTCGCTCTCTTGTTCGGAGCCTTCGTGAAAACCGGTGTCTCACAAGTGAAAAGTAACATTTGCGGCGAGCACCGGGCGAGATGGCTGCTCCTTGCGTAGCGCCTGGACGGGATGGGATTGGGTGAAATGGGAACGAGAGCGATCCATTAATGCATAGCTGCGCGAAACGGAGTTATGGCGAATGTTGATTTGCGAGCTGGAGAGTGATAGATAGATCTAGCTCTCCCTTCACGCGGCGTTGGAATATAGTATGCCAACATCCGTCCTCTCTCGCCCGAGAGACGCCCAATTACGCACACTCCATCCCAAGCAAACACATGACCTAGGCATGCAATTAGGTTTATCGTCATCTTCAGTGCTAAATGAGATGTCTTAAACTTTCATTTTCACATTTTAAGGTTGACGCTAATGAACAAATTGAGAAATCAGCATTTTGTCTCAGTTAAGCCAAACCTGATTTATAAATGGATGGAGCATCGTTTTCAAGGTTTAATTGAATGATGTCATGCCTGTAGATAATATGGGATTTATAAACTTGAAAAATTTGAATTAGCCTTTGCAATTGATTGTGAACTGATCTTATTCTCGTAGTTGGACGTCAGTGACAAAATCAAAGGGTGAGGTAACTGAGTTTCCTCCCGCATCCCACTTGCTCAAGCCAAAATTCTAAAATAAAAACATTTTGCCCAGTTATTCATGGTTTCATTTGCTCAGTTTCAAATTTCAGACGAAAAATTCTGGGACTGTATTTCTCTGGCGTATTGAATGAGCCAAATTCCATAGATCCTCTGAGTTACGCCTACTTATCATCTTGATTTTGCAGTAATTTAATTAAAAATCGTGTTATTCCATAACTGAGGTGAACGCTGAGGTCATTCTTGCTTTCAATTTTGCAGCACCTGTCAGCTGGATTATGTTGTTCACATTACAAATAGTTTTGACCGTACGTCAGGGCGTCTTCATTTTACCTACTTGTGAGTGAGTTTGTATTTGGATCACTTGATTTTAAACTTAGCTAGAGACACTAAGCTTATGTGCCAATTGCTTCGTTACAGTTTCTTCCACTGTGCCGGTTTTCCGGTTAAGTGAAGCTGGTAAAATATGGTCTCCCTGCTGCTACGCGCGAGTGATTACCTATGAGCCCGCTCTGAATAACCCCGTGATCGGTGGCCAAAAATGTGCTCACCACCGCCGACGCACTTAAGTTGTTGCCACCTTCGAGCACCTCCGAATCCACACCCGATGTTCCCTTCCCCCCAGAATCCCCTCGCTCCTACCTCATCCACGCCTCTCCCTTCCCTCCCCCCTGCTGTCCATTCCACACCCCCCAATTCTCCCCCCTCCCCGCGCCCTCCCTGTTTTCCCCTTTTTTGCCCTTCTCTCCCCCGCTGACTCATTTTCCGCTTGAATGGTCCAAATAGCCTTTCATTCATTCTAATCAGTTTCTCATTTATAAGTTCCGACTCCATCCCGAGAGCCGCTTCGCATTCTCCTCTCGCGCGCGCACACATCCTGTTTTCGTCCCCCTTCTCCCCTGGATTAGGGGTAGGCAGGGGTGGTGAGGACGCCTCGCCTGGGACGCGCTCACTTCCAGCCAGGCCTTCCGAGCTGGAACCGTTCGATTTTTACGCTCCCCCCTTTCCCAACCGCCTTCGGAGGGAACCTTATCGTCTTAGCTGACTCTTGAAAACCGCCTTCGTGTGGGATCCGGTCACACCCTTCAGTAAATCTCAATCTGAAGTGCCGCGCGAGCATTAATTATTTAGCCGAGCGGGGCGGAGCGGGGCCCTCACTGGGACTTAGTCGGCAGTAATTCCGCCGAGTTTCAACGAGGGAGGATGGCTGTCGACTCCCACGGAGGAAATTGGCAAATCATCGGTGCTCGTATCCTTAATAAATTTATTTATTTGGGTGTCTGTCTGATTTCCATAAGTTTGGTTTTTATCGGAATGACTATATAAAATAATATTTCCTTAAGCCGTGAAGGGTTTTTCGCAACCCTGTGATAGTAAAAAAAAGGAAGAGAAAAATAGAGATTGACGTGGATCTTTTAAGGGGAAAATAAATGCCTCGCCACTGATCAAACACTCATTCAAAATATTATGACCATCATATGTATACGAGGAGGGGTAAGGTTTCCCGAATAGTTTTACTACAATGGAATTAATCCTATTGACGGTGACCGTATTCAGAACTTACAAATACCCACACAGCCACGCCTCTTAGCCTAAAGTGGTTTACGTGGAAGATTTTTCCTCGCCAGTGACCGGCTTTGGGCTACCTGAACCGCTTACGTGTTAACTAGGAAGAGACTCAAACGGGAAAAACTTCCCCGTAAACCACTTTGGGCTAACTGCTGCGACTGTGTGTGTATTTGTAAGTTCCGGAATACGGTCCCTGGGGATAGGATTAATGACCTTGTGGTAAACCTATTTGGGAAACGCCCCACCCCTCGTATAAATGTGATCGTCCTAATATTTCGAATAAGTGTCTGATCACGGGCGAGGGATTACCTTTTCCCTTAATCACCACACCAATCTCAATTTTCCCTTCCTTTTTTACTTTTACAGTAGTGTAAAAAAATCCTTAACGGCTTGAGGAAACATTATTGAATACAGTCAGTTTGAAAAGCAGCCGTAATAAGCTCATCAATTTGACGTCTCCATCAGTTATCATTGAATTCTAAAAACCATATTATTGGAAGGATTAATTTTTTTGAAGAAACATTTATTTACCTGCCTACGTATGTTAGATTCTATTTATTCAAATCACTCAATCGCGGAGAAACTCGAAATCGTTGAAATTACCAACTACGCCTCATGGTAATTCCTACATTTACCCTTAACTTATAGATGAGCTCGAACAAAAGTTCATTTGTGGTACATATTTAATGCTTTTTGTCACTGTCAATCTTAAGCAGCACAGCTTGTTTCTTTGGTTCCCTTAGCGATACCTAAACTTCCATATACCATAAGGAAGCGATATTGAATAACTTTTTGCACAATGGTAATTTTAAAACTATACCTCATTTAAATTTCATTACAAAATTCTATTAAATTTAAACCCAGAAAGCAGTTGTAATAGTATGTAGAGCGTGTGTGGACGTGCTACACATTACTTGGTTTTTAGTTTTAAACTGTGGTTTTCGCGTGAAATTGATACCAGTTGATTTTAAGCTTGTTCGATGTCCGAAGAAACCTCGGAAGATGCCGCTGGAGTAACTTTGAACTGAGTCATCCGCCATGCGCCTTACCATGCAACAATTTCAGATTTTAAAGATCATTCGCCATGATCAGGAAGAAATATAGCCTTGTCTTCTCATCTATTCCCATTAATTTACCGACTAAATCACTCGGATGGACATCAAGGAATCCGGGTTCGAATCCTAGCCAGGCGAATAATTTATCCCTTTTGAAATCTTTGCAATGTTTGATGTTTCCAAAGTGTTTTTTTTCAGCAATACTTGAGCGGTATTATGTCTAGGTTGTACTTCCCTCAAACTATTCCCGCAATTTCATGAATCGCAATACTGCTACTCGCGTTATTATTATATAGAGTAGGAGCCTATCATGTCTCTGTTTAAACATTACTGAATTATTTTACCTGTTAAGACAAGGAGATGTGTGTCAGTCATTCTTCAGTAGGTATGACCTATCCTTGTCATCAATAAAAACACATTACTTCCCATTCATATCTTTCAGTACTTCCTACCGATTAACCGTTACCTGTCTTCTCGTCTTTATTCGTCTAATTACAGTTCTGAGCCAATTCCTTACCCCAATCCTTCTGAGCCAATTCCTTACCCCAATCCTTCTGAGTCAATGCCTTACCCCAGGAGGTAAAAACCGCGGCTGTGGTGGTCCATCCAGAATCCAACCGCATCCTCTTTTACTGCCCCCGATCACCCCCCCCCCACTTGGATTCACCTAATCCGTTGCTTCCTCCTTCTTCTTTGCATTTTTTTCTCTCCATCCTCCCCGGATAACCCCGACTTCCCTCTCAATACTTTATTTCCCTTTCGATCCACTCCCCCGTACGCTCCCTTCGTCCCTTCATCTCAATCTCACCCCAACGTCCGTCAAACCCCGCCGCAAAAACCTTCTGACCTCTCGCCCTCCGACCTTGAGGCTGTTGTTTTCCTTTCTCTTCCTATTTTCTTCCGTGCAAATTACGCAAGGGAGCCGCCGATTGGCTATTATTAAGGAGCGGAAGAGAAATGGCTCGGCGAACTCTGGGGTAAGAAAGGATCATCCTTGGAGGAGATATGTTTGTATAAAAGTATAGAGAAACCTTTCGGAAAAATAGATTTATTTCAAATATTGCTCGTACAATGCCACAAAGTTCTTCAGAGCACATCCCTTGACAACGTAGATACTTTTTCCAGCGGCTTTTCTACGGCTTGAAGGCTCCCTGGTAGGCGGATTCCGGAAGTTCCTTAAGGGCACGCGTGCAAGCTTCTTTGACCGCAATTAGGACCCACATCACATGGTGGTGTCCTTTGAGGGAGGATTTCACTTTTATAGGGAATAGGAAATAGTCTGCTGGATCCAAGTCGGGACTGTACGGGGATTGGGGAATCTCGCGATGCCGTTAAGGTCTTCACAAGCAGGCACTCGACTCTGGTCTCTTGGTCGTCCAAAGACCTTCGGAGTGAGTTTGGCGCAGATCTTTCCCATCACAAAAATCTGGGTTCCATCTTTTTATTGACAGTTAATCTATAATTAAACTCCGACCAATGAGAGTGCATTATGAGAAAAACAAATTTGCATTTTTCCACAGATTTATTTGTAAAGTACAACGCTTTTCAGTTCGTCGAACCATCTCCTGATACAAGACAAGATTCCAAACATGAATATATTATTATTATTATTATTAGGTAATCTAACGGTTAAGGTAGGTTTTTGGATGGACACAACTATCAAATAAATATTTTGTAACTCCAAACAAAACCCAATCCAGCAACCTAAACTACATCAGGTCCCTCTTCATCTCTGTGTACTTCTTTCCTCCCTATATATATATATATATATATATATATATATATATATATATATAAAGATATAATATTTTTTTACCAAATTTCCCCTCTTTGTCCCCGCCTACCTTACTCCCCACTCTTTTCTCCCCAGTTCCCTTTCTCAAACAGGTATAAATATGATATATTTACAATTTGAATCTTTTCTTGTACCTGAAGATGGTTCGATGAACTGAAACGCGTTGTACGTCACAAGTAAAGGTATGGAAAAGAGCAAATTTGTTTTTCTCATAATGACAAACTTCCACTACATCTCGCGTGAATCTGTTGAATGTAGAGAGTGTTTTAGTTGTGAGAAAAACAACTTTAAATGCAGCTGCTCACTCTTTTTCCTTCAGAGTAAACAAAATATTGCAATTTGGTGGAATTAAACTACTGCGAAATTTGAAATCGAACATTTTTATTAAAATTATCAAATATTTTTAATGCATTAAATAAATAATTTGTTGAATATTTCGTCCTAAAACTTGTATTAGGCCTTGGGTTTTGTACCATAAATTCCCGTCAACGTATTTAGTAGTCAATTCTCGAATTATACACGCATATAAATATTAGAACACCATTACAATTTTCTATAATTAATTTATCTGATTTCCAGTTGTTTCACACGAATGGTGTACCCGTCTTATTGTTCCCGCCAATCGTTGAACGAAGCTGTGGTATTAATTTTTTAAACATGATAAAATCAAACAAATTGAAACAAATGCTTAGAAAACCCATATCTGCGTGCGGTTAACACGAAAATAAACTGGTATGCAGAGAGAGAGAGAGAGAAGAAAGCACTTTTGTCATAAGAAATATAAACCGTCTTTTCCCAAAATAATTCTATCCACTGCTCTATGAGTTACATTTCATAGCATATTTGTCGAAGTTCTATTCAAGTGGAAATTAGTCGAAGGCAGCACAGCAAATCGCAATCCCATTTCTAGGAAGCAGCTGCCGTCGCATTCTTCCGTAGTTTTTTATATAATTTCTGTTTTTGCTATGTGGACAGCTGGAATGGATTCTATTGAATCCAACTGAAGGGGCGATTAGTCTTGACCCCTCATGAACTTAGCCACACAAGTCCCACTGAGTGGAGGTCCCAATTTCAGTCCTCTCTGACTAGCTGCTATCTTCTTCATATAAAATGGTCCATAGTCTCTTTTCTATTCGAAGGCCCGCAACTTTAATGTTGTTACCTATAACCCAAAAATAATAATATATTTATTTATGTATTCATGTAACAAAGCAGCCAAAAGCGGCAAAAGGCTTTTACTTTGGCTGACATATAACATACGCTAAGAAAAAAAGAACGAGTAAAAGCAACGAACAACAATGAAAAGTTAACAAATAATAATAATAATTATTATTATAAGGTGTCTATTAACTGCGAATCACATAAAAATGTTTTTGTGTCGGAATAATTTATTCGGTTCATCACTTGTTTACTTTTTCAGTCATGGCTGGAACACTGATGTAAAATAATTGCGTAAAATATCGAAAAGCATGGATGAATACGATATAGCTTTACATCGATCTATCTGATAATGAAATCTGCATGCAAAGTCAGTCCCAAAAATAGTAGGATTGAGTCGGTGAAAAAACATTTTTATTGCCGTAATTGATAAATTCACTTAAATTGTTCAAAGTAGCACCCTTGTGCGTCCGCACACCACTGCCAGTGGGATTACCACACCTCTCACGCCTTCTGGAAGGCGACGCTAGGTATGCCTCTAAGATATCTCGTCACGATCTGTTGTAACGCTTCTATCGAGCTGTGGGAACGTCCTTTCAGTAAGGTTTGCGGCGGCGGAAGAGGAAAAAGGCTGTTTGTGCATGGCCCAAAAATTTTGGATCTTCACTCACATGGTCGAGAAGCTCTTTGCAGAGATCCGCGTGTGAGTATCCTTTTGCTCGCTCGAGAGCACTGCCACACACCAACTTCGCACACTCAACTTTCTTATTCCCATGTTTTCACTTACAAGTCTATAAACATCACTTTTAGGGATGCAAAGTTCACCAGACACCACTTGAACATCCATACCAAAAGTACAAGTCTTTTGAAATAGTAGAATATTTGAACACTTTATCTACGGGCCCTGTCCAACAAAGTTTTCCCTCTGGCAAAATTTCGTCACTCTTTGAGGTCGAAGGGCTGCTTGAGCGTCCATCGTCTCAGCATCTACTTCTATCACCGCGAAACAACTTGTGCCACTTAAAAGCAACTGATCTACACATGGCTTTATTACCATAAGCTACATTGAGCATTGCATGTGCCTCTTTCCCGGTGCTCAGTTTCACGCAAAGTTTGATGGCGTAGCACTGTTCCAATAACCGGTTCATGACTGAGTGTAACGAGGTCAAGTTATAGAAGTTTCGCAAGCGAACGATCCGAACTGCACATACGCTCGAAGCCAGCCGCCACCTGCCTCCAGTATGTCTTAAGACTCTTATTCCTCCCTCGAACCCAGCCGGAGAAATCGCCGCCTGTCCGTCCATCTATCAAAAATAAGTCCTACTACTTTTGGGACAGATCTTGTGTGGTTAAACGTCAACGTTAGTTCTTCTCTACAATAGTTAATGGCAATCCAACAGGAGATATGGTAACTTCGAAGAGAATAATATGCGTGCGTGGAGAAAACATTTGAATGGGCACAAAAAACATTGGACAAACTTGGTGTTCATGTACATCTAAATTCATTCATGAAGGTACCGTTAACCGTCTTATTTTACTATTTCATTAAATCCCGACAGAAAATTTTGAATTTATTTGTCGTGATGCTAATGCAGAAGAGTGTACACGCAAAGGGAAATATGAAGTAGTCAAAGATATTATACTTATACACTGTAGCGGTTATACAAAATTTAAAAGAACTCAAGAACAAGATTATTTTTAAGTAATGATTAATGGCTCAGTTGTTTAATGTAAATTCAGATTTTTAAATTTCATTTAGAAATTTAATCGCGATATAAAGGTTAATTTTATGAGATTAATGCTTGTGTAAATGTATCTTCTGTTTTGTACTCCGACATATGTGTTGAAAATTCCTTGGATTTGAACAAATTCATTATTTGTATAAAATCAAATATAAACCAAAAGAATAGTTTTAATGACCCTAAACTTTTTAAACTTTTAATTAATTTAATTGGTCTTTAAATGTACTTTGCTTTTCCGCTATTGAATTAATTTATCTAATATCCAAATTCTAAAATGTATAATTTTATTGAGGCTAACATAATGATACAAAGACATTTTAATGTAGCAAAAAACGAAATAGATGAATCAATTATAAAAATATTAAGGAAATCTTCAATGGTACAATATAAGGATGGAATTCAAAAGGTTATTCACCAAGCAGGAAAAAGGTGTGAGAGGTTCGTAAGGAGAGAGATAGAGTTTTAAAAATTATTTTGGATTAAATTGAAAATTACGGGAAATCTGAAGACGAAGAGGCAAAATATGAGATTTTTGGTATTTTTGTTTGAATTTCATTGCAGTAATAACATTTTTCCTAATTAATGGCGGTGTTGAGTATGGTCAATTACAAGTGTCGATGAAATTATTTCACCAAATTGCTGTGCGATTTTGTGCTAAACCGACGTGAAAAATGGAAGTAAAAAGAGTTATTTTTCTTAATGAGTAAATGCCCGCAGTGAATACGTATTTCATTTTAGCGGAGAAACTTTGTTGCATGCATTACCTCCAGAACGCTTTCATGCCCACCAGTGTCCTGCAAAGGTTCGATATAAATTTGGGCACCTATTAATTGCATTCAACCGTTGTTATCCAAATTCAGTTTTATTATGTTTTACGTACACATGACAAAAATCGTCAATCGCGGTCACATACGTTGTTTTGGTGGTTTAAGTATTAAGCTTTTGATTATTCATTAAAGCTTTTAATTAGAAGAAAAAGTTTCTTCAAAAATACAAAATGTATTAATCAAATTTTTGAAGGTGAAGAAAATCATATTTCAGTGTTTTTTTATTCACAAAAGGCAAATTATGCCACACTTCCAAGAAAATGTTCGTTTTTTGTCAGCAAGGCATTTGAAGGATTACGAGAAAAATTTCAATATTACGATTTAACTTTGTTTCTTTACATCTATTGTACCTTGCAGTTAATTAGGATTTATAGGCCTACTCAAAATCTTTCTAAGAAGAACCATTTTTTATCTGCTACATAAATTTCACCAATCAACCGTCTTAAATACTTACTCTAGACAATGCTCATGAACCTCCTCGAACGAAATCTCCTAATTTTACAGAATCTGATTTCGGTGTGGGATTCTTATTGAGCTGAAAAAACGACATTTCATTTGGGGTCTATTGGAACTTGGAACTTCATGTGATTCAGCTCGGCGTGGGAAATCCTTTCGTATCGGCGCGTGGAAGCTACAAGCATAAGGAGTGCTGCGAGGTGTTCTCTCGTCACTTTATCAAACTTGATTCAGCGATCAAAAAAAGTAGTCTGAGGCAATTTATTGCTCATTTTGCTGGTTTAAATTTATGCGGTACATCCTCTAGGGTGTTAATGGCTTAAAGTTTACAATGTAGACGAGTTGATAAATATTTTTTATTGTTTAATTTACCTGAGAGTGCACGATGTGTCGGCAAAGCTCTAAAATGGAGCGCATACCATAGACTCGCGGCAACTCACTTAGCACCTATTCATATAAACTCATTCCGTTAAGAAAAATATGAAGAAAATTAATATTAAGTGCCTACTATTTGCAAAGGCAACAGTCTTCAGTCTTTGTTCCCCAACTCCATCTCATGCATTGACTCTCTTATTAAATTTTCTAGCGATTTGTGGCTTTTAATGGAAAGGTACTTACCCGTCTCCCTCATCCAATGAAAAACTTCTAAAATCCGATATACTCTAATTACAGGCGTTGCAGTCGTATAGATTTTCTCAAAGCACGACGGAAATTTATCGAAGCTGAAATTTCTTCACTGACAAATTATCTAGCCCACATGAACCCTCTTCATCAATTGGGGAGAATAATAATATGCAGCGAAAGTAACCGTTGAAAATTGGCGATGAAGGACGAGGGGAGAGATTGAGAGGTGGAATCTGGGGAGCGAGAGCGGGAGGAGCGTTATCCCCCCTCTGGCGGGGAGGGAAGTTTCCTGGGGCGACGGTCCGTGACTTCACCTCTCCTTCCCTCACTCTCTCTCGCCCTCCGTCACCGAATGCAATCTCGGAAACAGCAAGGTGGGGGGAAATTAAGAACATTTGCATGCCCGGTTGCGTTTCCATCAACCCGAAACCCCACACACCCCCGCCATCTGTCCCCGCCCTCCTCCCGCCTCTGCACCCGCGGAAGTCGCGGCAAACACGACCCGGCGGTACATATCGAGTTACCGTTCCGCTTCTCCGCTTGCGGGAGGAGGATCCGAATTAAATCTTGGCTGTAGAGCGGGCGATGGAAGTGGATTACCCGCCGCGCCACTACTGAAGTTATTTGGAGAGGCGGGTGCGGTGCTGTTGCGGGGTGGGTGCGAAGGGTGCGAGAGGGATTAGGAGTGTGGAACGGGATGGATGGAGAGACAACAAAAGTTCGAGGCAGGAGGGATTGCTTTGGGGAGTCAGTCCAAGTTTGCAGCCGAGTGTCAGGACGTGATCGTTTTGCCAAAGTGACAAGCTTGCAGTCCAAGTGGGTGTCGCGCTACATCGCGGGGTTAGCATTTGGTCAATTCCGCCGAAATCGCGACACCACCCGGAGCTCCGCCCTCGCACCTCGTGCACACACTCGGGGTAGGCCGAAGCGACCCACTTAAAAAGCGAGCGAACCCTTGGTGGGGGAGGGGGGCGGTGTACGTGTGTTGCCCATTTCAAAGCACTGTACAGATATAGCCCACATGAACTTACTTGCTTGAAATAAATCGAGTTATTTTGGGTGGAAAAGATGAAGTAATTCGTTAATATAAAAATATTAGAGTTTGTTTGAGGACGATGACGGCAGGATTTGAATGCATCCTGTTATTGCATATTCTTTCATTTAAATACCTTCTTTCGTGTGATTATCTTTGCTCGATTGCATGATTGATCTGATATTTGTGTGAAGGTGCAATGATTGTGATTGTGCATGCATGACTGGTGATCTAAAACCCCCTGCCACGCGCCCTAGCGGCGGCCCTCGGGGTATTCTGTAAATTTAGGTGACAACATTAATCCTCGCCTCTCCATGACCTAAAAATGCCTCAATTTATGTTAATCTCTCCTTAGCACACGTAATAATTCGTTTCTTTATCTAAGACTATATTGGTCAGAGTGTTTTGTTATAAAGACAATTTAATTCTCAGTTTTTCCTTAAGATGTTGAAGAACATTTCCTAGTTAAATACATGGTTAGTCATAAGGTATTATTTTGGCATTGTGAAAAGTCTAATCATCCGCGAATGTGCGTGGATTACCATTTAGGAAAAATGCTGGGTAAGATGGCTCGATAACATTTAGAGAGTAAAGATTAGAAACGTCTTCGCTTCATAACGTTTAATTTTTATGATATAAGTTGATGCATAAACTGTTTACAGAGGAACGATGATTAAAATCTAGCTAAATGGATCAATAGAGTAATATTCCCTGAAATTCAATGCATAACCATTTCGAAATCTCGTAACGTCTCTTCACTTAGAATAAGAAAATATGACATTAATCTAATTCGGGTTATATGTGATGATTGTCATGCATTTAGAATATAAATATTGATCACACACAAATCAGGTAGTAAATTGCTACATTCTTCCCAGTAAATCATGGTTTTTGCATTTCTGTAAATAAAATATAAATTTCAATACTTCTATTGGAAATGCTATTAACGTATTGCTTTCAAAACTTTCGTCAACCACGAACCTCAAGCGCAACTTAGTTAATATTTTGTGTTCAAAATTGACTTCCTAAATTCGTATTACATTACAATTTAACATGTACCTTTAGCAAGAAGTTAGAGTTCAAAGTTGAAGTAAATAAATTTTGTTTAATGTCCTACTTTCGACGCAATGCGAAGCTTAACAACTGAAGCGAATTTCGCTAAAGATTGAAAGCCATTGCCTATGCCTTTGGGATTGTCCAATAAAATTGCTGCTATGGGATACTGCGTAATCATAAAAGACGCTGGATTTTGCCAAAAATTCTCGTAAAAATACCCGAAATCTTTGCAAACAGTTCAAGGCCAATTTTGCGTCCGTAGCTGTGTTCAAAGCTTTTATGGAAGCAGTTTTGAAGGAGCAGCGGAAAGCGAAACAGTTGGGAGTTATGAAGAAGGAGAAAGTCCTCTTAACTTTTTATGCCTCAAATTTTTTACCCGCTGGAGGGCCTAAATTGTCGCTAGGGTTCCCCGTGATATTTTGAAAACGCGAAAATAGCCCCTTTTATTTCTCAGATTATAAGTTCCCCTTTCATCTCCCGCTCACGCACGCCTTCTATCTCTCCTCTTGAACATAACTTTCGGATTGGGTTCCCCCTGGGGATATTCCGAGATATTTAAGCACCGGACGCCGTATCAAGCCGTCATTCCCCGGAGTACTTACACCAGCGAAGGCCCTCGCGCCGTTCCCCCCTCCCCTCTTCTCAAAAACTCAGAGAAAGAGCATACAATCAGAACTATATTGCCTCCATATCTTCATAATGAAATTCTCGTGACTTTGTTGACCTTCCATTTATGGTTTTGATAACATAGGCCAACCTCTCGCAATTCAATTTGTCTCCCGAGTCATTGCAATTCGTAACAAAAGTTTCGGTGAACTCCAAATGGTGCTTATTTCTACGGCCCGAAAATTTAACCACAAAGTAGCTAAAGATAAAAATGATCAAAAAAGATCATATGATTCGAAACAAAGGGACTTTAACACACGCAAGTGAAGGTTGTCCGCCGCAGAGAGGTGCCTCACTGGTAGAAGCGCCGTTTTTTTCTTAGGCACCTCCATAGGACCGAAACCTGAAGACTTTTCCCCATTCTTGAATCATTCAACTACTAAAGTTGCATTAACCGAGGGGTTTTCTTCAAATGAACATATTTTGCAAAATACCATTATTTTGGGTGATCAGTATTAGGTCTTTAAAGTTGCTGCCTCTCTACCAACCAATCTATTTATTGCGTACTTCATATTATAATAGTCTTTTCTGGCATATTTAATCACTATCTTATAATTCATTCCTCGCCTTCTCCTGTAACTCTTGGACTCCTTCAATTAAGGTCTTCACTAAATCGCCCTGCCTCCGGATGCATCCATTAAGTTTCCCTATCCTTTTCTTTTCTCAGGCCTTGTCCTACCTCTCTCTTTGTCTCCTGTCTCTCTGCATCAAATATTTGGTAAACATTTGAATTTCTTTCTATAACGATGTACTTTTAAAAATTTTGTTCACTTTTTATATTACTGTGCATCCATCGTTTATGGTCTTCTTTCCCTGTCTTTTATTTCTCATTTCCCTTCAAAGTTTGAAATTCATTAAACCTTTCCTAATTTTTAGAACAATGCAAATTGACGTCATCTCACGTTTCTTCCGATAAATCATCTTCCTCTTCTGCTCTATTCTTCTAGAGTACTTCATTCAGCTTGCTTTATCCATCACTCTTTGTCACGTTACCATATTTTAATTTCTATCCTTTTTTCATTGTATTCTCTCTGCATTATGTGTGGATTGCATTATAGTTTATATTAAAAGTATCGAGAACATTTTCGGAAACTAGGATATTTTTAGATATTGCTACAATATCTGAAAACCTTCCCTCAAAGTACATCCCTTGAGAGCGTCCCTACACTTTTGCCTTACGGCGTTTCCACGACTCGGTGGTTCCATAGTAGACGGAAGGTCCATAAGAGTACGCGTGCATGTATCTTTGAGGGCACTTAGGGTTCCATGGTGGAGTATTTTGAGGGAGGATTCCACTTTGAGAATCAGACATCGTGTGCTGGTGGCATGTCGGGACTGTAAGGGGGTTGCAGAATCGTCGCGATGCCGTCACAGGTCTTAGCAAGCAGAGAGACTCGACTCTTCCCTTTTGGTCGTTCGTCCAAAGACCTTCGAGAGGACGAGTTTAGCGCAGATATTTCGCATGCCAAAATTTCAGTAATAGTGGCTTGCACTGTCATCTCATCGATGCAAATACGATCTGCAATCATAATCGATCACGATCTGCGCATACTTAACTGACGGTTTGAATTCAACATTTCCAGCAAATGTCGGGAAAAGCTTATTCCCGATTATTTTTAGAGAAAACCTTGTATTACAGGGCCTTCCCCCCTGTTATATTCTTTTTTATCTCGTAGAGGTTTTCTTTTATACGACATAACAGTAATGAATGCTTCTTTGGATATAAATGATGTATTTAATTAACAGCTATCTGAGCGCTAAACAGAGAATTCAGAGGATCTTTCTGCGACGCGCATTTTTTAAAAACTTTTATTGCAATTTTGGGAGGAACACACGGGAGTAGGGAAAGATGGACAAGGGCATCACATAGGAGCCTGGAAGAGCATCTCAACGCGGAAGCATGACGTAAGCCCTCGCATTCGCTAGAATCATGCAATCTGTCCAGCGACGGCCCATTTCCCCTCGATGAGAGTCCATATTTGGCCTGCGGAATGCCATTCAATCCAGAGGGTTGTGTGTCGACACGGTTTCGCCCCATGAGTCCCGTGGCCAAGTAGCAGGATCGTTCTGATAAAGAATGTAAAAAAAATTCCTCTATGATGGAACTCTTTCAAAATTAGGACTTGCGGTGAGGACTGTTGAGGAAGATGCAGGATTTTCATGGACTCTCTTCTAAAGAGAGCTTATCTTGAAGAATGTTTTTCATTATTCTTAGTATTATTTGTGTCCCCATTTTCCTGTGATTTTGTGTATGTTTTTTCTTTGCGTTAAAGCTGGGATTTACTTCATAGGTTCTCCATCCTCCTCTTTGTCATTTGAATCACTGCTTTGAACTAAAAAGAGTGCATGCCTAGATTAAATCCAAGTAACCGTACGCAATGCCATATTAACAGAGGCATACTATTATTACTCTTGTTCCTCTCTACCTCAACTTTTATCTTTACTTTTTCACGTTCATAATAAGTTCAGACAAACTGGGTGTGAATGTAAATATTTTAAGCATTTATATACATATACATAATTAGTAGTGGTAGTTTTTTGGGGAGGCGACTGACAACTAAGGTCATTAGCTCGATAAGGGATGGATGGGAAAAAAAAGGGTGGAGAGAAACCCGGCGTCTGCATTAGCCTACTCTTATCTAAAGGCGCCAAGGGGTCAGCAGCTTAACGTCCCATCCGACGGACGTTATACTCACTCAAAGTGCTCTCCACAAAGCACCTCAAGTTGGGATCGGGATACCACTGGAAAATATTTATTGTCTCCAGGGTTTGAACCCTGACCCTCTCTTTGGGAAGGCGATGCGTTAGCCACCGCCCCATCGCGATCCCGTTGCGGCACCTTCCGCATATCCTTGGAATTTTTCAAAGGTAAAAACAGCCTAAGTGCTTAAATTTGGCTTTAGCCTCGTGGGCTGTGGCGCATCGCGCACGACTACGAATGCCTGTGCCATTGTGTGCACGATATGTCGTGACGACATCTTGTTTCTTTAAAGCCCCCAAAATTTCCGAGTTTAAGAGGATTACTCAATAGTTTAAATAAATAAAGCACTCGGCCGGACATCTCAGGATCCGGGTTGGAAACCGGGTGAATGAAAATTATTTCTAAACTCTGAACTTGTTGCATTTCATTGTTCAATATTTTTATATATTTTGTTTTTTTAACACTTCCGTTTTCCGGCATGTAATGACGGATTCTAAGTATTTTTCTTCCTTCTGTTTAAATTTAATTGAAAAAGTATTTTCTTTTTTAATGTTTGAGCATAATAAAATCTTTCCTCTATCATACAATGTTTTTTTTATTTTTTGTGACGTTAGTATATTGCCTTTCTATGCACTGATATTTTCACGCATGAAAGTATATATTCTCTCCTTAATTATGGTGGAGCATAACTTAATCTCTTCTAATTACAGGCAATATATTAAAATATCTAATTATGTTTCCCATACTTTCAAAACTTTACACCATTTCTATAGTATGTGTTCACGTGCGCATTTTATGTTATTGAGACAAATAAGTAAGGATAAGGTAATTCATTGGGATTGAAATCCTGATTAATCATTTGAGAGAACGGTAAAATCGTGTACAAGCTTTCATGGGTCTTTTTAGGTATTCCATAATCGAATGCAATGCAAGATGCGAGATTACTCACTTCTCGAGTAGAAGTTTTTCCTCCAAGAAACAAAGACTTATTCGCACAATCCCTCGCGACTTCTCACAGAATTCATGCTCCCCCAAAGGAATTTCAGCCTTGCCCTCCTCTTTCTCCCCTCACAAGTCTTGCCCTCCTCCTCCGCATGGGAGGTAGAACTGGAAGATGGGAGTAAGGAGAAAGTGAAGGGAGTAGAGGGTAGAGGTTTGGATCTACCTTTCCTTCCGAAGCGCCTCTCCCCTCCTCCACCCATGACCCCGCGCCACCGGCGTCGTGCCCCCCCCCCTTCCGCCGGAAGACGCACGAATCTCCGGTACGGAGGAGATTGGAAACGGAGCGGAGTCCTCCAGGGTAGCATCTTGGACCGGTTTGATGGATAGCAGGAACCGTCCGGTATTTTCCTTGAGATACTATTCCGGAGCGATTAGTCGGACCTTTCCTGCGTGCTACGCCTCGTCCTCTGTCTGATGGGAGTGAGTCACGGTGCCCTTTGCCACTCGGTGGTGCCATCTTCATCCCCCTCCCCCCTCTTGCTGCTCCTTCTCACCCTCGAACACACCCTCTTCCCTTCTCATCCCCCGTTTACAATTTCAGCACGCACAATTTTGCCGTAAATCATCCCCACTGGACATGATTTATTATTGCCTATGATTTTTTTCCTCTTTCTCGCTCCGGTGTGCTATTCAGGGCAGGGAGGAATACAATGAAACATGATTGGGCTCGAGAAGCGCTGCGCTGGGTGAGAAGATTTTGTTTGTTCCATTCATCGATTCGTTGCTGCTATCTTTTCTAATTCTATCAATAAAATGCAAAGCTTTCCGGTCTTATAGTATGTGCAATTGGTTGTGTTTAAGGCAATGAAACACTAGCCTGATTTCCTTTTTACCCGTTTGATTCCCAGCAGAAATGTAGTCTCAAGGGGTCACGGCTGACGGCAATCGCACCGCATGTTCCTCATTATATTCTCGTCTCTCACATAAACACTACTCTTTCCGCCACGACATTATAATTTCGAGTAATATGTGTTTCTTATCCGGTTAATTTTGAGGGTTATATCATGTATGTAAAAAGAAAATATTGCAACTAAAACTGAGTCTTTTTCATAAGCTTAGAGAGGTTTTATGTTTATTAACTGACTTCCTAGATATCTTTAATTTTATGATGTATGGCGAATACGTATTTTTGTAGATGTTAAATGTCATTTTTGTGTTACCGTAAAAGAATAAAATGCATCGAAGAAGAACCACATGAAAATACTGGCCTTGGAACGTACATGACTTTCTCCTAAACTGAGATTTATATTTCAATAGCTCTTTCCACATGAATCTATAATGCACAACGATGCTTTAAAGTTATCATTAATAAGTCATTTTAAAATTATTATTGTTATAAGGTAACCTATCGGTTAAGGTAGGTTTTTGGATGGACAAAGGACTAACAATTGCTCGAAAATTTAGTGAAAATTTGTATTTAATTGATTCTCACTCCAAAAAAACGCTATTAGAAGTTTTTTGTGTACATTTGGAGGGAATTTCGGATACATAGCCTCTTTTTGATGTTTCGGCAAATACTTTATGGTTTAAAAAACTATGAGCCACGACCAAGGTGCCCTCTTGCTTTGAAAAGATCAGCCTTCAATTTGTGGTTGGATATCGTAAAATTGTTCTTCCTACACGAATGAGTGAAGTATAATCAGATCGAGAGGTATCTTGTGCACAATCTCCACGAGATGTGTTCTCTTACTTTCAGATATATTATTTTACAATTAGATAGAGGAAGGTAATTAGTGTGACCACATTCGGCTCTTTAATTCAATTTGGATTAGATTAAAAATCACAATGCTATCCCAAACGACCAAAAGAAAGTTTAAGGAAGCGATTCAATCTAATAATTACGATATAAAAAGTATCGCGTCATTCGGGTCCACACGTAAAAGGGTAAACGCCATTACAAATAACTATTGTTTATCGTAATATTTTTTGGCCTTCTGCGATTTCTTAAAATTTAATAAGGATTATTTCATAGATTTACACATTTTATTAATAGTTTATAATGAGTACCGTTTTATGCGTAAACTTCCAAACCACATATTTGTATACCTTCTAAGCTTGCCGAACTGATGTGCAGTAGAATTGAAAAAGGAATTTAAGCTCTATTCGGAGTGAATATTTTTGAATGAAATGTCCTTAAATTACTGACGCCTTCCACATTCTGGATTTGTATGTCAATGATAACAACTGGAAGTGAGTCAATGTGTCAAAAAAATAATTGAAGTCATTTTTTTGGAGTGAATGAAAGATCTAGTATGATTTCGTAAAATGCACCATGAAGCAAACTCCCTCTCTCTCTAGGTATTAAATTTTGGTTAAATTTTATTGCTAGAAATGCAATTTGTTGAGAATAATTGGTCTTTCGTGGATAGAAACGTTAAGTTGGTGGCATAATATATTCAGCATGGAAACGAGAAGGTATTGATACCGCTCTTAGAAACGTCATTGGCGCCAGGCAGGAATTGATACCAAATATATAAGGCATGGCTTCCCCATTAGAAATATTCCTGGAACTAATTTCTAATTCTGGAGTCGGAGTGGAATGAGAACGCGTTCATGCTGGAGGCATTCCCATGTTAATTCACTGGTAGACCAACCCTCCTCTCCCCCCTCCCAACCTAAATTACCGTCACTCTTATCGACCTCCGCAAACCGACCAGCTCCGCCCACCCGCCAATAAACTTCCCCTATTCCTATACGAGCGTCGTCGGCCGCTCGCTTCCCCTCCCCTTATCTCGTTTTTGGGACACCAAGGAAGTGGGTAATCAAGCGGAAAGCCTGATGAAGACCGCGCGCTCTCTGCAGAGGGGTTCCATAGTCGAGGAGAAACTTAATACGAGGCGAAGGAAAGGCACGAGGAGGAGGCCTTGGGGGACCGAACAAGGCCTCTTCCTCCCTCGGCCACTTCTCTGCCTTCCCTTCCATTTCTTCAAATCCGTTTTAACCTTAGCTGCTGCCGTACAGCTTCATCGAGTCGCCCGTATTATCCTTCTCATCTTAATCAAATCTCCTTTTCTGCGTCACAAAAATTACGGGACCTTTTGAAAAGGGAATCGTCATATTGTAAACTTTTCCATTTTTTAAAGTAATTTGATCTCTCTATTTCTCTCATAACATTTTTATTGATATGCATACAATAATATAGTTTTGAGTCAGTACCTAATGTTTTTTCTATTCTTAATTTGAAAAATAAGTCATGTCGTTTATCAGGTCGCTCATTTTTTTTAGTAAAAAGCAAAATACAATTTGGGTATCAGTATTATTCATTTATTTTTTTTCAATGAATTCTTGCTTGTTTTAATTTAAATTATTAATTTTTATTTAAGATATATATAAATACGAGGGTCATCCGGAAAGTAGTACCCGTTCGTGCCGCATGAAGTGCTGACGACGCGAGTAGCCGCTGGACGAGGTCAGATAGCTTCAGTGGCTTGTCTGCCTTCTCTGAGCCAAGTTGCGTGATGCTAGCATTGCCTGTGTTGTTTCTGTGATTGTTTACAATGTTTAAAAAAATTGAGAACGCCGCCAGTTGTGAAGTGAGGGCAGTGATTAAATTCCTCAATGCAAGAAACGTTCGCCCATGTGATATTCATCGCCAATTAAAGGAGGTGTATGGAGACAATGTAATGGACGAGTCGTCTGTTCGGCGGTGGTGTCGCAACTTCAACATGGGGAGGGGGAACACACACGACGATGAGCGTTCGGGGAGACCGTCTGTCATTACAGACCAACTGGTGAGCTCAGTTGACGAATTCGTGAGGAACGATCGGCGCGTCACAATTGATGACATCTGTGAGCATTTTCCCAATGTTTCTCGGACAATTGTTCATGAAATTGTTAAACACCATCTGCATTATGCAAAAATTTGTGTGCAAGATGGGTCCCTCGCATGCTTACAGATGAGCACAAAACCAAGCGTATGGCTGCAGCACTGACGTTTTTGGGACGTTATTCTGATGAAGGAGACTCTTTCTTGACTCGCATAATTACTGGTGACGAAACATGGGTTTGTTATGCATCACCTGAGAGTAAACGGCAGTCAATGGAGTGGCATCATGCTCATTCACCAAACAAACCAAAAAAATTCAAGACAGTTCTGTCCACCAGAAAACTCATGGCAACCATTTTCTGGGATCGACGAGGTGTATTGCTTATTGATTTTATGGCCCGTGGAGACACTATTAATGCCAATGCGTATTGTGAAACATTAAAGAAATTACGGCGGGCAATACAAAATCGGCGGCGAGGTCTATTGTCTACTGGTGTCATTCTCGTTCATGACAATGCCAGGGCTCATGCAGCTGGGATAACACAAAAACTTTTGCAGCAATTCAAATGGGAAACTTTCGACCATCCACCGTATAGCCCGGACTTGGCCCCTTCAGATTTTCATCTCTTTACAAAGCTTAAAGACTTTTTGGCAGGAAAAAGATTTGACAGCGATGAAGAACTTAAAGAAGGAGTGACCCTGTATCTCAATGAGCTGGCGGCGAAGGACTATGCAGCAGGAATACAGAAACTTGTCACACGTTATGACAAATGCCTTAATTTGCTTGGAGATTATGTTGAGAAGTAGTTTAAAGTATCCTCTTTCAAATAAATTTTTTTATGTTTGTTAATATTTACTTTTGTGTCTTTATTTCACGAACGGGTACTACTTTCCGGATGACCCTCGTGTATATATATATATATATATATATATTATTTAAGATAAAATTATTTTCTTTTATAAAGGTTAAAAAAATTTAGTTTTCTAAAATCATCCATAGTTAACTACTGTCTGTAGTACATTGAAGAATTTTAGGTCCTAACTTGAAAGATTTGTAAGTAAATTGAGACATTTTACTTTCTATCCTCAAATGTGCTTTTAAAGATATTCGATGCTATTCCTTCTTTACTGTGCTGCTTCAAATGCTGCCGATTTTTTTAGCATAAAGTGCCTTCTTATGCAAGAGACCTGGACGTGTGTAGCGTACACACAGGATAGCCTGCGATAAGTATACTGTCTGCTCTGCAAATTTCTAGTCGAAACCCTACTAAAGTAACCACAGCGCTAGAAAATAAGGCCCTTACGAGTAAACCTTAAAAAAGGGCAAAGGGCAGTGAAGCGTGAAATTGGAAAGCTGACGTTTATCACAGCATGTCACGGTAGAAAATATCTTTCTCCATCCTTCGTCTTATTATTTGGTAGTCTAAGTCGTTTAAGTTAGGCTTTGGATGTATACAGACTTACTCTCTGCGGCAGTATGTTAACCTCGGTGATCAGTATAAAATCTGGAACGCAAAACTAAAATAAACTGCACTTAAATTATATATACGATATATATTTATATTTTTAAAATATATGTGGGTCGCGGTGGTATAGTGAGTAGAGCGTTGGACTACTGACCGGAGGGTCCCGGGTTCGATTCCCGGGCAAGGCACTTTGGGAACCTGCAGCTCCACCCAAGCTAGTTGATTTTTCGGGTACCAGGTCTTCCTGGGAAACCATAATCGGCACAGGGAAAGGAACTGGCCCCCCTACCCTGTGTGAATATTCACACGCCGGGCTTGGTACATGGGTGAACTCTACCTTCACCTACTAAACCGACCTTCGGGTTGATTACTGTGTTTATGGTATATATATATATAGTATGGTATATATATATATATAATATATGGTATATATATATATAGTCACTTTCTTGGAAAAGCCACGAACGTGCACAATAAAATTCACTAAATAGTCATAGCAAACACAGAAACTAAAACATATAAAAGAGGGACTCACTAGTTCTCAAATTTTCGGTGGTGCAACCACCTTTCTCAAGAGGAATTAGGAACAGAACTGATTCTGTTCCTAATCTGTTCTCGGAGTAGGCCGAAAGCTTAAATCATCTACAGTGCGAGTGTTCTTTTACGTGTTATCTGTTTTATTCTGTGTTCTATTCTGCCGTCCAAAAGTTATATTGCTCTCGTGAGTACTTCCGCATCATCTATATATATATATATATATATATATATATATATATATATAAACCGCCTTCCCCACATGTCCTGTGTTCGACTTTTATGTGTTTTCCTATGCCCTTTCCTTATACTTGCCCTTTCCTTGCCGGCCCCGGTGGCGGCGGGGTAACGTCCTCGTCTACCAACTGAGAGGTCACGGGTTCGATTCCCGTCTGGGTGGATTTTTCTCCATCCAGGGCTTGGCTGTATGTAATTGTCTTCAATATAATGTATGTAATGTAAGGGTTAGGTGGAAGAAGGGACTATTTAGTCTCAACCTCGCCCAATTAAGTCGATAATAAATAAATAAATATACCTATTTCTATGTTTGAATGAATATTTGTGCGCCGTATGGCGGGACTTCGTATCTGAATGTATATATATTTTCAAATACGAAGTCCCGTATTTGAACACACACAGACACAGACATATAGTATATCTCCCTTCTTTCCGTTCACCAACCCTAAATCCATCTTTCCTGCTTCCTTTGGATTTCTCCCAACAACCCTCCCTTCTTACCATGCCTAGCACTTCTTCGTGTTTTTCCCTATTCGTCCATTTTACCTTTTCCACGCCCACATTTCAAAAGCCTCCCATCGAATCCCATCACCTTGCGCCAACAACCATGCTTCTGAGCCGTTCAAAACCACGCTCTTTATCAAAGATTTCACTGGTATTTTCTTCAAATCCTTACCTAAATCCTTTGTCATAAATTTCCTCTTTATTGTCAAAACTTCTGCGCCCAGGTAATTCTTATTCTTACGCCCCAATTACTGTGGCAATCCTGATTCAAGACGCCTGAGTTACGTGCATATTTTTCCACCTGTTATAGTTTTTGCCTTCCAGTTTTAACTGTTAACTTTCTAGCATTCCTATTTCTCGTAAAACTCATGAATTTTTTTCCTCATTCTCATCAATTTACTGATGATCATAGTACCTTATAATAAGTAACTTAGGTGCGAGTGAAATCAAAACTTATTGTTCTATTAGTCATCATAAACCCTTTATTCAGCCCTGGATCAAAGAATAATCTTCCGACCAAATTCCTTCCTCAATAATTCTGCCTACGTATTAGCACAGCAAAAACCCTTCTTCCACATTTTCCTTAACCCTCAAGCACTTCTGTGGGAATGCTAAATCATTATTTCTCACGGCCTTAATTGGTTTCACTTCTCTTAATGCCCTCTTCATCTCGCAATCAAATAATACTGGGCTCAACTTATTCCCATCTTCGTATTATTCTCTTACAACTATGTTTATATTTGCTGGCCTAATACTTTTACCGTGTAGATACCCTATGTATTATTTTCATATTTTTAAATTCTTTTTTTGATTTGATAGTAGATTTATATCCGTGAGTACGGATTTTCACTTCATATTTCCTAATATATCTTTCCCCTTTCTCTGCAGCACGGCAATTTCACCCTTCATTTGCAAACTCCTCGTACTGCGTCCTCCACTAACCTTCTTTAGACATGAAGTTTCGCACCTCAGTTTATAATTATTGTAATTATTATAATAATTTTATCCTTGCTGTATCTCCTTCCTAGTCATGTGCGCTCATCCCCACACTTCTTTCTCCCGTCTCTCTTCTTATTTTTATATACATACCTCGTTGCAATTAGGAAATTGTCCTGGTGGCAACAGTCAAGTCTGGTCAACGGTCGCTCTTACTATGCACATGCATGCATACAAGCACAAGAAGAGTATATATAAGACAAAATGCTTTTATATAAAACACCTTAAGATTACCAACCCCACCTTTACCATCACACATGGGCTAGGTTCTTACCATACACCTGCAACGCTCCGTCCATCGCCGCACTCCGTCCATAATCACGCACTCTTCAATTCAATCTTCAATTGTATTTCAATTTCATTCAATCTTCACAATGTTTCCATAGTTATAGATTTGTTTGTGACTTTCGGTATCCTCTTCTTGATATTTGTTCATTTTTCTTTTAACATACCCATAGCCCTTGAGCAATTAATAATTTTTTAATATTTTCTAGGATTCCTTTCCTTGCATCCAGGACAGTGCTAGTAGATTGTATTTCCTCACCAGTATTTCCTGTTTTTCCTTTTCTTCTCTTAAATCTGTATTGAACTTAAATAGTTCTGAAATATGATATGAACCCGCGTTCGTCCGAAAGTTGTTTTTGCTGTTCTTAAATCTGGGCCTAATTATAACATAACCCTAGTAATATTTTTCTGTATTCTCAGGCATTTTTACGGATATCTTCGTTTACTCAGGTGTGTTGAAAGCAGGCAAGTGTTTTATGTTGAGCCTTCTCTGCTGCACAACTCCATTGATTTATTTCCGGGCATATTTTTTGTCTAAAGTTTTGTCCCCTACCTTTGCCACTCCCTTTGCCCTCCACCGTATTTCATTGCCCCATAAAAGTTTCATCTCAGAAACATCCTCAAATATATCCTCTGATTGATAAAATACTTTGTTAATTTCTCCCTCCCTATAGTTAACTGTAGGCAGGTTGACCTGAGTATTGACCAAGGTCGTTAAATCAGCTTTTTTTCCTACCAATGATATTCTGTTAATCACAAGCTCTATGTTTACTAAGTTTCTTCATACCTTTTGCTCAAAATTACCGCCGTCCTTCGCTGCCTCTGTTCACCTCAGCTGTCTGTATGTTATTCTATCAATATAACTCCAATGACCCAATCTACTGTATTTTCATCCCATCTCGCACAGCGTTACGAGATGGGATGAAAGTATATCTCGTATAATATATATACTCCCACTTTTTATCTAATTATCATTATTATTCTCTTTTATTTATAGTACTATTTGAACAATTAATATTATTCTTAACATGGTTTGGCATTGTGAGACTATGTTCTAACTGATTCGGCCCTCTTTAGTGTCCACTACTATGCTGCCACTGTCGATTCTGCTTTTCAAGGACCTCATATGATGACGAATGCTAAAGCCTTTCCTCTCTCTCTGCCGAGTACGACACAAGGTCCATCGGGCCGGGTTCTCTAGTTACCAGGACTCAGGTTCATCTATGTCTTAGGAAAAAAATTTGTTTTGCTCTAGTTACTGATTTCAGTTTTTTGACGATAAAGGAAGAGCAAGATGGATACATTTCACAGTAAAAATGTAATCTTGACCAGGATTCATAACTAAAACCTTCTCGATTTCCGGCCGAGTGCTTCAAAAACACATAAGATACCGAGGCATCTTAATATACGGTTAATTACTGGCGTCAGGCATCAACACGTCAGCGGAATATAACTTTAAATCAACTGCCATTTGTCGGCCTGTTCCTTGAAAAATGGAGACAGTTTTTAGTCGCGTCTCCTTCATGTATTTCATGTAAATGTAAGTTGCGTCGTTCCCGTCTTCTTTTAGTATGATAACGGTCTTCAACCCTGACCCGAGTACGAATAAGCTCTATATGAACGAATGTCTAATAACGCCTAACCGTATTCGAGGGAATAAATTAGCCGCGCACGGATTGAATCGTCCCAACTTCTTTGCATCGCCCCCTCAGTCTCCCGCGCCGTTTCCTTTCATCCCTGACCACTACAAACTTCGCACCCTGAGCAGATGTGCTCCTGCATTGGAGCGGCGCCATTAATCAACCGCCTGACACTATTGTTTCCAAGGAAATGGGTCTCATCCCCGCCCCCGAAATTTAGGCGCCACCACAGTTGCGAGACACACTCCCCGTCGTTCCGGGGGCCTACTCCTCGAGGGCATGCCGCTTCCGGTTACGGGTGCCGTCGAGGGATGCGGGGGAAACGGCTGCGGGTCCTGACGAATGCCACGCTGCCGCCGCCAGCCCGAGTGGCCGCAATTAGACCGCAGACGACGTACGCATTGCCTGTAATCTTAACGAAGACTTAATTTGCTTCGATCCGGAGCGCGAAATTCCAACTTTCGCTAGAGGATGGAAGTTTTCAAAAATTACGTGAAAAAATGTAATGAGTAAATTACTAATGACGTCATTAAAAGTAGTCTTCTTATCAAATGTAGGTTTTGGACGGATCCTACCATATGAGAAGCGGATTCTGTTCTTTCTCCTATAACTCCGTAACACAAATTGATCCTTACGGAGGTCTCCCTTACCTCCTGCCTCCGTGATTGTACCTGCTGGTGCTCTCCTGACTGAGTGCATTCCTAAAATATCACGGTCATCAATATTCAATTCTATATTCATCTTCCCCGCGCTTTCGCGACCCCCCTTAATGCTCTCTTACTAGTAGGCGGACCGCGTTTGGATTTTGGCTTGATCATGCATTTGCTCGTTAATACTCACTTTGGCAGCTTCCTGTCTTCTACGTGTCTTGTAGCCTCATGACTAGTCCAAAGCAGTTGTTGAATTTGGGTGAACTTCACTCGTCCTTACTTTGTTATTTAATCTGATTATGCGATCCTCTGACATGAGTTACTTATCCATGTAATGGCGGAATTTCCCCTTCTTACTTTTTAGGTCTGCATGACGCGTCTTTAATGTGCGAATTTCATTCACACGACAATGGGTATTGTACGATATAAATGATCATTTATGCTTCATCTGTAATATTATGGTGGAGGCCTGTCCTGTAATGATTGTTTTTGGTTAATTTATATTCCGTTTATTTGAGAAGAAAATTGGGTGAATTAGCCCTTGTTTTGAATTAAGTCTTTCTCCAGCGTGCCTGTAAATTTGCGCGCTTTTTGATAGTTTGTTCAACGAATATTTTCCCCTTTCTTTTTCTCTCCCATATCCTCCATTATAAAATGACATCACTCCTGGTTATTGTACCCCCTGCCACACGCCTTTTTGAAGGATCGCGGGGTATTTATGTCGTTGTCGATTATCCAGATATTATTTTCCGTGGCAGGTCCCAGAATTTTCCACAGTATCTTCCTGTCGAAGCAGTCAAGTCCTGTCTTCTTTGTCATGATTCAGGTGTTGCCTTCATAAGTTACAAGAGGTCTTATGATTTCATTTGTTATGACGATGGACACTTTGACGGTCTGGCATAGCAAATTGGGCTTTTTTGGCTGGGGTAATTTTTCTGTGGGAAGTTTGACGATTAGGGATGCCTTGGACATCCATCAATAACACAGTTTGATGAAAACGTGCAAAAATGAAGACGCATGCTCAACTCTGATTGACCCCAAAGTGTCAGAGTGTTAGCAGAAGAGTACGATATTCAGAAAACAGCAGTGAATTACATTCTCACAGAAGATTTAGCAATGAGAAAAGTGTGCCAAGATGGTCCCCATGGTTTTGTCAGAAGACTGATTGTGTGACAATCTTGCCTTGGACCACTGCGAATGTGATCCGAATTTGTTAGAATAGGCGGTTATTCGTAACGAGACATGGGCCTTTGAGTAAGATCCATAGTATAACCCGTATGAGTACCATTTTGGACCTTGTGAATTATCTCAAAGAGGCGATGTTGAGGTGCCTTAATGAGGGTCGGGTTGATTCTCTCAGGAAGCATACCACAATTGGTGGCATTGATGTATCGTTACATAAGGGTGCCATTATGAAGAATTTTAACAATTTGTGCTTTGATCTGCAATAAATTTATTTCCCCAGATTTATTCCACTTACTTTTCGAATAGACCTTTTGTATTATGGACATGGATGTCACATTGACACGCCTGACGCAGGATTCATTTAATTTTTAAAATTGGTCGTTTGTGGACCTGCCACTCAGGAATCCCGTTTAATATTCACTGACAGTATTCTCTGAGGGGCTGAAGTTGTGGTTGATAATATATTTTAATATTTTATGCATTTGAAGAGAGGCCTTTCTTATTGTCTGCCGTAAATCATTTACTTCCTTAGTTCCTGGGTCTCAACCTGCTTTCGTGCCATCAGGAACGTCTACACCTACTCTCTTCAACGTCCTCCCTTCTCTCTCGCACCCGTCAGCACGCCACTAACTCTCGGGGTCTCCTCCTCCCCGCGCCTCTCTCTGCCTCATTCCAATTTCATCAAACACCTCCCTCTCTCCTCCCGGCGTACTGAGAACTTGGTTTATTGTCCTCTACCGCTCATGACTTATTTTCTCCCTTCCTCTTCACATCTCAAAAACCTCCTTATCTACGCTAACCTGCTTGCCTTGAAGTTGCATTTTGTCTTTTCTAATCCATTTAAAACTTTTTGCAAGCCTTTCCTTGATCTCGTTATTAACGCACTCGTAGTGAATTCCCTGCTTCTTGGAAAAGCTTCCTCCAACAAAGATATCAATCTAATAGAATTAGTACTACGTCCGTCTTCCTCGAAAACACTGGGCAAATATGTGAACTATTCCTCCTGTTCTTTTCTATTCCCCCTTATATTTATTTTTAATTTAGGATTCTTGGATACCTTGCGATTTTGAAATACGTATTAGTTCACTTTATATCTTCCAGGGTAAACATTTAATTCTGTGTGTGCATGAAGATTTTACTGAGAAAAGTTACGGTAAACGGAAAGTGTAAAAACACTATTGGACATTAAACAAATATGCAATAAAAAATAAATGCCTTTAATTTTCTATGAACCTTTTTTATTTCCTTTTGTGCAACTAATAATTTTCATTTTCTTATCATGATTTTTTAACTCTTTTTAATTTTTAATTTAACATGCTATTTTATATCACAACTATTTTATGCAATACCTTGAGCCATGTCATATCAGTCTTATCATATCCAAGCTACGCACTACATATTTCAGGAAGGGTGTCATTAAATTTTTAGTTTTGATGAAACTCGAGAGTTCAAGTTCAATTGTGAATTCTGAATTGAATTTTCAAAAACCATTGATTTTGTTGATACAAGTATTGTTCATCTTTGCTTATTCCTGTTCCGATTTATTGATTAAATTTGTATCCAGTGCATTTACCAGCGTTTTCTAATTTTGTTAGTAAGTCATGAGCAGGAAAATGTGCAATTTATGGATATACAATTAGTTTGATTAGACTTAATGTTTTTTACACATACATGGAATTTGTTCTTGATTTCTCTTGCGCCCAGACTTTACCCACGTTACAATAACTCAATAATTTCTTTTCAATTATCATGTTAAGCTCAATATGTCTTTCTCATATTTCACTTGAGTTTATTAATATTACTAAATTTGTTTTTTTTTATATTTCAGGTGAGGTGTTCAGTATAACAGCCCTTTCTTGTGAGTAGAAACATAGTTAAGAACGTTACATTCCTATCCGTAATTTACTACTAACGACAATCAAATATAAGCATTGGAGATGTTTTTTAAGCTTTCAACATATAAATTAATATAGCATCTTAATATGCATCTTTGTTATACTTCAGATTGATGGAAAAGTGAATTTTCACGATAGAAGAATTAATTTATTTCTTTACACGATTAGCGTTAATGGCGTAAATTATTTTTTTTGGATCGACAGTAACCTTACAATATAAATGTAATCATAGGCCTGAAGAATAAAGCTATTATTACATGAATGGTACTTCGGTTGGCGGGAACAATGAGATTCTAATCCATTTCGGGTTGTAAGTGATTCAAAACATTGAAATGAATCCAAAAACTGATGACTAATCTTTAAGACGTATCAACTGTTCTCATATGAAAGGCAGCTGCCTGCCAAATTAAAAAAAAATATTTTTATAATCTGTTTATCAACGCCCTTTAGTTAATTCCTTCTACAAGTAAAATATTT
Organism: Hetaerina titia; assembly: GCA_037158775.1. NCBI lineage: Eukaryota > Metazoa > Arthropoda > Insecta > Odonata > Calopterygidae > Hetaerina > Hetaerina titia. Next base: position 110,070,900 of record CM073773.1, on the reverse strand, counting down.
TCTCAAAAAGGAATTGCCAAAGAAGGGTAAATCGAGGAAAGAGGGGTGCTTTTATTTGTCAACCCAATTAATCTTCTTTTATTGCTATAGTAATATAAAATTAAACAATCACAATACCTATTTTCACTCTGAGTGTGTGTATCTACGTGTATAGTTTCTGGCATGTCAAAGATATTTTAAAATATGGATCTCCACTCCGTCGACCGAAATCTGAGAATGATAATAATTCGGCATTATTCGGACAATATTGAGACGGTGGAAGTTCCTTCTTCCATCCAACCCATCGTCAAATACATTCAATGAAAATATAATTACATTTTATTGCTAAAATATATAAAAAGGACTAGATAATGGCAACGATTAACAATAAATATGTACGAGTATAAAAGGTGTAGAAATACATGCGCAATTGTGGGGAAAACGTAAGGAATAAGGCTTTTATCCTTGACGAAAAAATGCACTACAGGAAAACCTTCACACATTAATGGGAGTGTGAAAACTTGCGAAACCTTTTTATTATCTTTATGATCTAAAAAAGTCGTGTCTTGTGATCGCTAAGGTGGATGTAATTATCTGTTATTAATGAAAAATATTTGTTATAATTATCATTCATTCAATTATTTTATATATATATATGCGAGTCGCGGTGGTTTAGCGGGTAGAGCGTTGGACTGCTGACCGGAGGGTCCCGGGTTCGATTCCCGGGCAAGGCACTTTGGGCACCTGCAGCTCCACCCAAGCTTGTTGATTTTTCGGGTACCAGATCTTCCTGGGAAACCATAACCGGCACAGGGAAAGGAACTGGCCCCCCTACCCTGATGTGTGAATATTCACACGCCGTCGGGCTTGGTACATGGGTGAGCTCTACCATCACCTACTAAACCGACCTTCGGGTTGATTACTGTGTTTATGGTTTTATATGTTTACAGACTCGTTGTCTATGACGCATGTCTCTATTAAGATACACGTGAAATTGCTGTTTAATGAGCATAAAAATTAACTTAAATATTTGTAAAAATTCTTCGCATACGGTGATCGTATTACAAATGGTTTCCTTAACCATTTCACGCTTCCTCCTAAATAGTAATCTTTATTGACGTAAAAACCCCTAGGAATATTTTACGAGACGGTAGCTATGTTTGCGCTGTGGAAAATTCGAAGAAATTTATGCGTGTATTTAAGTGTGGGGAATTATATTGGAACCGTTCCAGGATATTGCATTAAAAATAATATGTAGTAAAGGATATACGTTTTGGGAATATCTCTCTAACCCAGACACAACGAACCTTCCACCGTCGTGGGTCCTATAACTGCTTTTCTGACATTTCTTCGCTCTCCGAATGGAAAACCTATCATTTTCGATTCCCGATCTGAAAGTTATCCTTTTCTTTTTTTAACTCCGAAAAGGCATTAGGAACGCTCGGCCGAAAGATAATGCTGGATATTTCGAAAGGTGAACAAAAATTGTGAAGCGGATGATATCATATCGATCGCAGACGTACTACTCGTAAAGATTGGAATTGAAGATTTGGGGAATTGTCGGGCGCAATTACAGCCGAGAAAATCGATGAATAATTGTTAGGAAGATAAGGAGATAGCTCCAATAAAATGGCAAGACAATGAACACTTTTGCAAGCAAAAGATGTACAAATACTGGAAGCGTTATAGAAGATCGTCACGAAGAGTCTCTTTCTCATGGCTAAGGTTTTTCATTTTATTCCATCTCAGCCAAGAAATTAATGCATACGTTTCTGTTTGTTACTAAATATGGAGTCGCACGTGTCTTAGAGATTGTTAATTTCGTTGGAGAAATAAATCAGAAGTATAAGTCGCTTAATCCCAACGTCCTTCATGTATTTGCTGCGTTCCCCGAGCAAAAAAATTACAATGGTTTGCCAAACAACATTGGATGAAAATTATCTATTTAGGTACAGTAAAATCATTCAAGTCACATAACACATGTATATTTAAGTTTCATATTTATATAATGAATAAGAATAAAAATTAATGTTCTTTAAACTAATTAATTCCCATTGAACATAGTAAGCAATATAATTATTAAAATATTGTCAGAATCGAATCATCGAGAGAAAAAGTTTTTCCAAAACACATATTCAGGGCAAAAATTAAAGATACGCTAATTTAATACAATACCTAAGACTCTTTAATAATTAAGACAAATGTGCAAGCAATGCATTTTTAAAGATACCATTTTACGAACAGAAGTTGAAATTTAGAATTAAATTTGGAGGTGAAAAAGAATCGCAACCGAAAAGGTGTTATAATAAAAAAAAAAGATTGGGCCAAGCCTGGTTTAATTTTTCCGACGATTTTTGGCAAAATATTGAAACTTGAACTTTGCGCTGTTTATTATGATGTGGAACTTTGACTGCAACCCCTTTCTCTTCAGCTAAACAATATGAGACTATATGGCATCTTTCAGCAATGGTAGAAAAACTTTTTCAATAAAGAACAATGTTTTCTCGCAAGAATTCGAGAAAACCATTCCCAGTATATTTTGCGAATTCCTCACCGTTCTGCCGCATGCCTTGGGGAAAGTCCATATATTCCGGGTGCGTCAGGATTCCTGTCTCCCCGTCCTCAACAAGACTTTTCCAGAAGAAAAATGGCCGAAGGATTTCGGGATCTGAATCAAAAGACAAAAGGCCTCTCGCATCGAAGAAATGCGCACGCCATGAAGTCGTGCCGGGGCGTGCGGGTGGATTTAGGTGAAATTCTCGATAGCAACGAGACGATATTCGTTATATTTTACCATAATAAAAACAAATTCGTTTAAGGAAATGCAGGATATTGAAGTGAGATGTTTATTTTCTAGGGAAGACGCGGAAATGGAATCACTGTATTTTGAGTAGCTATTGGAAATAATATGGAGGAATGCCAGTCATCCATTTAATTTCCATTTAAGAGTTGGATTTGAAAATTAGAAGTTGCATGTATCGCCGGTTTACATAATATCGCTAGCGTGTTGAAGTTATGGAGCAAATGGCATCAGAGCGTATTGGGCGAAAGGGGTGGGGGTGTGGGGTAGAATGCAGCACGCAGTTGCAGCGAATAGGCAGCGAGGGTAGTTCTCCCCGCATTTTACGCGTCAAAGGCTAAAGCCAGAACTTCTTCAGAGTACATTCTCTGCCTCTTTAGATTTCCAGCTCTCGCCGTTATGTTACGTCAGAGGGTTCAGCAAAACGGGAGAACCCAATGGACTCCGCTTCCAAATTTAGAAGAAAATACAATTTCCAACAGGATCAAAAAAAAATAAAAATACCAACATTTAGCTATTCCCGCAAACTGACGCCTACTTTCCAACGTAGCTGTGCCGAATCACAGCCATTTTTAGTCCTACTTCGTGTATGGTTGGAAGACACCTCGGATGCCTTATGACCGCCTCAGACCCATGGCGAATCCGAGTTTCTGTCGCACCAAAATGGCGACAATGCGAGGCGTACGTGCTATCTCTCCAGTGATACAGTAATTGATTATCCTAATTGGAACTACTCCCTCCGTATGCCTTTCTAATAAGATAATTGCTAATTTTAAAATACATGTATATTTTTGAAATCTGAAAATGTTTCTCTAATTGATCAGTCGTTTTCAAAATGAAATTAATTAGGATATTATCGAGTGATCATTTATTTACGAATTATAAACTTAATTAAGAAAATGAATAAATTGGGTCTTAATTTTAGATTTTTACCTACCATTCATATATTATTCTCAATGTGCAAGGGTTAATTATTAATTCATTAATTCAACATTGGCATTTATGAGTTTTGGGACAATGTTCCCCTGTTTTCCACGTAATGAACAGACTTAAATGTTTACACTTTTTTGTCCCTTTCAAGTGACAGTGTTGAAATATTAAGCGCAACAGTCTATTTTGGCCAAAGGCAGACGCGCATAACATTCGCTGTGGCTGTTTTAAGCGCTCTTTGCTTGACGGTTTATTATTTAGAGTGTTAACAGCGACAGCCTTCGTCAATCATCGTAAACGTAAAGGTGTAATATTCAAACGTAGCTATAAAATATATTTTCAAAGCTTTCTGCTGCCTATGATCTTTCCATAAATGTCCAGTATACCTGTATCCGTGAAATTGAGGACATTCTCACAATACTATAAATAATTCTTACGTTTCTACTGTTTATTTATATTGCTTCGATTATATTGAATTTATGACTTGTATTTACGAAAAAATTCTATCTGACCGAACTCATAATTTTATGAATCAATCATGAAATATGATATATCTTATAAATGGATGGTTTGTATAAAAAATATAGGGAAAAAATTCGCAAAAAAAATATTTATTTCCAATATTGCTATAATGCCTCCAACTTCTTCAAATTACATCCCTTGAGAGCATCGACACACTTTTACCAGACTCGAAGGCTCCCTGGTAGGCGAATTTCGGAAGGTCCTTAAGGGTACTCGTGCAAGTATCTTTGAAGGCACGTAGGGTCCCATGGTGGTGTCCTTTGAGGGATAGGATATAGTCTGCTGGTGCCAAGTCGGAACTATAAGGGGGTCGGAGAATCGTCGCGTTACCGTTGCAGAAGACCTGAAGACCTTCGTAAGAAGTGACATTCGATTCTGCGCTTGGTCGTCCGGAAAGAGACTTTCGGGAGGACGAGTTTAGCGCAGATAATTCGCATAGCCAAATTTTCAGTGATAACGGTGTGTACTGTCACTGTCTTATCAATACCAATACGATCTGCAATCATGCGCATACAACAACTGACAGTCTGAATTAAACATTTCACAGGCACACGTCAGGGATAACTTTTACCGATACTTAGAATGCACAAACTTTGTATATCTTAACCGAGCAAGTTAAATGACATGCACGTAGGTGTTTTGATCGGAACTTAAAGTTGAGATCATGAACGGTATTTTCTTGGAATGCCGATGTAAATAAATATTGATGTTTATTCTATGGATTTAAACATTTATGTTGACTGGAAATTGGCATTAAGACGATAGGAAAGTGTCGAGAGGGGGTCGACTAATCCCTAGGGAACAGGGATCAGACCCCAACCTTTATATCCCGAACACGACCAACCGAAGCGCCCTCGTCCCTCAACCGCCCGCAGGCCACTTTGCAATCTTCAACCGCCGCCGCAAGAGAAGTTTCCCCCTATTAAACTGGATATTACTGTTTTTAAAAGGAAGGTTTGTCCTCACCTTTCCACCACTGGCTCGCTCGGATTCTTTTCAAAAATCCCTGTGTCGATAATTTTCTCCGCCATCAGCTTTCCGCCCGCCGGAAACTGGCGATGAACACTGAAAGGGCGTTTACTCGGGGTCTTTTTTTTAAACGGCTTACCGATTGATGACTGCCATTGATACCATAACGAAAACTGGGTGTGGCGCTTATCGTTTTCCTGGCGAGAGGGAGGGGCGGCGGATGAAAAAGGCAGAGAGAGAAAGAGAGGAGGGAAGAGGGGGGGGGGGAAGAGGATTCCATAAAAAATCGAAGGGTGGCTATGTACGTTCTTGTATGTGTGTATATGCATAAACACATGTACACACACAAATAAATAAATAGGTATAAAATATATGTATGTAGATATACATGTATATATATATATTTATAAAAATATGTATATGTATATGTATATGTATATATATATATATATATATATATATATATATATATATATATATATATATATATATATATATATATATATACACATGATTATAGATAGAGAGAGCGAGATTGAGAAGACGGAAACAGGGGTGAAAATGGAGTAAAAGGTGGGTGGTGAAAATATTTGTTTGTGGATAAATGGAATTAATGAATATACGATCTGACTGGGGAAAAAGAGAATCGGGAGAATGAATAATTCATTCCAAGTCTTTGGGGAGAATGGCCATCAATGACGTCACGCAAGATGGGTTCCAGGGATTTGTTTCTTTTGTGGCATTCTAGGGTCCGTGGACGGGAAGGAATAGGGTGAGGATTGATCCCCTTTTTTCTAAATGAAATCCGTGAATTTCATCCCTCATAACCATTTGAAAAAGAACGAATCATAATAGAGTAGAGCTATAAATAAATTGCATGTAAAATTTCAGATCGAAGTCTTACCGAGACAGTTTGGTGCAGTACATTTGCTGCGTGCAGATCTCGACCGCAACTAAAAGGGAAAAGCTGGTTGGAAAAATAACAAAAAAAAGTATTAATTTTAATTTCCCTCTCTTTGTTTTTTCTACTCTGCCAGAATGTTTGGCGCCTAATCTATTTCGATAGGAAATAACATAGTCGAAGCAATTACGCCTGTGAGCAGGAGCTTAAATCGATGAACTGAAAGTGACATCATTTTGAGTATTTAAGTGGCACCCAAAGAAAATAAATTGAGTGGAAGCGAACCGTAGGGATTAAAAAAAATATATTCTATGGTTCGAAAAAATCTAGGAAATGAATTTATTTTTTATAAATTAATATAAATTTTCAATTAATCTTAATGATTTCCTCTATTCTGAAAGTATAGAGGGTGAATTCACCGTAACATGATTCTTCGAAGTCATCTATCTTTTTTTTTGTTTTCAACGGTAGGTAAACATTTATTTCGTATCATAATTATTTCCATTTTATTAACTTATCAAAATGTATTTCTTAAAAATTTGTTATTCAAAATAGGATTTTAGACACTCGTTTACGGAAAAGGATATTGTTTTTACGTCATCCGTTTCTATTGGGGCTACTACTCAGGTTGGAATATTCCTTGAGAAATACTTGGAGCAATGATAGTATTTTAGAAGAAATCGTAATGTTACAGCATAGTGATTTAAGTTTCAAGAATAAATAGTTTAAAAACATTAAAAGTTTAATGAGGGAAAAAATATGTTCAAAACATCAAAGAAAAACTGCTTTAACACAATTCAATATTAAATGGTTATGTTTCAACGGTATCCAGTGTCTCCGTTTTATTTATTGCTAAAAAATCATTGAAAATGACAATTATTGCTAGGTATACCGCCATTGGAATCCATTTGAAAAAGAATAAAACGTCTGCAGCATATTTTTAATCGTTCATTTTGGTGTAATTTTAACTCGTTCTTAAGGATGAACATCCTTGCATTAGGAAAACTAAAGTATGATATCTCAGAGATTTGGAACACTACGATTATAATTTGAAAAATGTAAAGTATGCTAAATTGGAATAATGTGTCTTGGCAGTATGCTGGAAGAAAATGGAGGTACGAGTAAGGAAGCTAAGAAAGGAATTCGTCACTAAATAAGGATATGCTAAACGAAAATTGGGGAGCAAAACTCGGAGTGAATTCGCAAAAGTACAATTTTCAAAACGCAGCTCAAAAAGAACCTTATGTAAGTATGACTCTAGTGAATAGCCGATGACCAATGATGTAGAGGAAATTTTGCGAGAAAGGCAATGGAGCGTTGAGCGCTGTGATGGAAGGAACACTGCTGGGAAATCGAGGATAAGAAAGGGAAAAAATGGGAATTTTCAAGGGCGTGAAAGAGGGGGTGGGTGTAAGATATGATGTGTTAAAGAAGAGAATAATTTTTGCAGGACAAGGAGGCGAGGCCCCTCCAGGAAGTTCTTCAGCGATCCATGTGATCCGTATAGTACGTACGAGGGTTGTTTGAAAGGTTCTCGTAATCACCACCAGGTGTTACTACTAGCGCCACGTTTTTCTCACGTAGTAATTATAGGTAATCTTTTTTAAATTAACACGTAACGAATCAGCAGTCTGGGAAGAGATCTGTGGTGAGGACGCCTCTCTGTTGCTGTTCGCAGGAAGTGATTTGTGCAGGAGGAATAAGCTAATATTCGAGCAGTGATAAAATACTTCATAAAGAAAGACATGAAAGCAAGGAAAATTAATGCCGACATTCACGCGGACTCTGCTCCTTCATATTCAACAATTGCCAAAAAAACAAATGAGTTTAAGTTTGGTCGAGACAGCTTAGATTATAATCCGCGTAGTGGTCGACCAAATGCTCCACAACCATAGAAAATTAGGGCATAAAATGGTTATGGAGGATCGCCGAATGAAAGTACCAGATATTTTCTGAGGCTATGGGGGTGTTATCTAAACGACCATGTCACATTTTAGCAGCGGAATTGGATATGAGAAAATTATCTGCTGAATGGGTGCCGCGACTCCTGACACTTACGCATACGCATCATAATGGAAATTTCCAAACAATGTTTTGACCCGTTTTAAGAGCAACTAACAAGATTTGCTGCGCCGATTTGTGGCCACCAATGAATTTTGGGCCCACTACTATGCCCCAGAGACAAAACAGTATTCAAGATATTGGAAATGGGTTGATTCACTACAACCACCGAAGAAAGCAAAGGTGATGGATTCGGTTTTCTGGAATACGAAAAGGGTTCTGCTGTTATATTATTTTACCAATGGTCAAACAATTACTAGACAATACTAAGACCAAATAAAATCCTCTTGGACAAAATACAGCCAAATATCCAAAAAAAGGCATACAGGCAGAGAGTCTTCTTTCTTCAAGAAATACACGCTCAGACCCAAGTGTCGCTGCAACGCAAAATAACTAAGTTACGAATTTTTTCCACGACCGCCTTATTCGTCTAATTTGGCCCCATTAGATTTATGTTTCTTCCCCAAGCACAACATTTTCTCTCGTGGACGGAAATTCTCTTCAAACAAAGAACTAGCAGCCGAAGTAGATGGGTATTTTTCAGGCATGAAGGAATCTAATTTTCGAGATGGGATCAAGATATTGGAATGTCGTTGGACCAAGTGCATTGTTGGGAAGACTACATTTAAAAATATAAATCGTTTCACTGAGGTAATTCGTTTTTTTCTATTCCATTTATAGAAATTTTCAAATTATTCTCGCATTTTCAAGGGCACCCACGATTATCGCAAGGAGTAGCTATGATATTAAACTGTACGCGTGAGTTTACCAACTTTTACCATTTGTCTCTCTCTCTGGAACCTTTGTGGCAGAATCTTTTCTCAAATAACTCTGCTGTCAAATTCATTCGAACCTTAGGGTGGAAAACCCATGCAGCAGCACCTCGCAACCGTCCATCCCCCGGAGGAGAGGACACCGTCGCCGGGTGCGGAGGACGCGCCCTAGGCGTCGACGAAACAAAGTGAGAAGACGACGCGAGGGGGTTTGTCAAGGGAAAGCTGGCAGAGGGCATTTCCTTTCCCTGTATATATACTCATATATGTATATGTACTCACGAGAGCAATATAACATTTGGACGCCACAATAGGACACAAAATAAAATAGATAACACGTAAAAGAACACACATTGTAGATTGTTTGAGCTTTCGGCCTGACCTTTCTGAGTTTGACCTGAAGAAGGCCTCGGATTAGGCCGAAAGCTCAAATAATCTAAAATGTGAATGTTCTTTTACCTGTTATCTATTTTATTCTGTGTTCTATTGTGCCGTCCAAATGTTATATATATATATACATGGATTAATTAAGGATACATCTGCACATACACACATACTCAAAGCAAATGACAGCGAAGGAAGAGGAAAATAAAATAAGGAAAGTCGAAGCAAAGAATTTGGTTTGTCGGAAAGCTAGCGACAGCGTAAAAGGGGTAAGGACTAGCCTTAAGGGAGGCCTAAGGAGAAGGGAGCGTGGCGGCGTATTCCCGGGGAGAAGACGGGTGTGGTTCCCATGGGAAAGGGAGCCGGGGCCGCCGTGCGGAAGAGGAGGAAAGAAGGGAGAGAATAGAGGAGATCCCGGATATTAGTAGTGTTGGCAGCAGTGGATAGATCCTCCTCCAGCCACCCCTCCCACAGCTCACAGAAAAGAAGAACCATTCCTCATATTTTCCGTCCTTCAGTCCCGAATACGGGGTTGAGCGAGAGGGGCGGGGTGTGTGGGTAGTGGGAGGGGACGCGAAGGAGAAGTGTCGTGTTGTTTGAGGTTTATTAGTTCACAACCCACTCCACCCCTCCTCATGACGTCAGATTCCTCCGCCCTCGCGTCGAACCTCCTTCCATCCGTTCGGAATGTCACCGATCTTACGCTCCCACTTCTCATTCCTCCCGCAATCTGAAAAATCTTTCCTTTCCACCCGTGGTTCCCCTTGCCCATCCCGTCATTCTTCCCTCGTAATCATGCTTCCCTCCTAAGCTTCGAGTAGGTAGTCTAAATATAATGCAATGAGCATATAAGACGTACCTTCCACGAGTAATTCGACGAAATCGATATCAGTGAGTCGTAACTGACGAGAGTCATTCTGCATTTTTGCGCAAATTTATTTTATCGAACTTATGGTAGCAAAATGGGAGTGCAAGAGCGTTATTGTCAAGGCCATGCCCTCCAGTGTTTGACCTTGACAGCCGGAGAGGTCAGAACCTGGTTCGGTCTGGTTAGATAAATATTTGAACAAGCACAGTGTTGGACACAAGTGCTGCATCTATTTCTACAGAATACTCCGCAAGCCGCCGCAAGGCGTATGGCGGGGGGTGTTAGGTCACCACCCAAAAAAGGGAAAAAAGGAAAACCGCATAAAAACCAACACATGTATGCAAACCCAAATCCACATTGATGCATACATTCATGGAAACATTCTATCATTTACATGCAAATGCATATATACCTCCTTTCATTTTACATGAATGCAAGTATATATTCTATAATCTAACAAATAATTACACCTAAGGATGCAGTAAGAAATTTATCCAAGAACGTAGAAGCTAGATTTTAGTAAGTAACAAGGCGAAATACCACCACCACAAGAACGTGCAACATAAAACGCTCTCCTACCCAAGGTGAGGAATTTGGCCCAACGCTGCAGGTAGGAAGAGGGCTCCCCCACGGAGGGGGACAAGGGATGAAAGGGGAAATTTAGGGTACCCAAAGCATAGCAAACAATACTGTAAGGAGCACTACATTACTTAATGGCATTCTAATGCGGTCATGCGGGAAGGGTTTTAACGCAACACATAAGAAGTTAGTGAAAGTGCAGCGCAATTGGGGAGAACTAATTATTCCCTAGCCGCTGAGGGTGACGAGTGGTATTATTGCTATCTAGGACGAGGCATGCGAAGATGATATGGAGATATGACTATGAAAATGAAAGGCAGAGAGCTAAATGCTCTCTTAAGCAATAATTAAGCCCCTAAAATGGTAATAAATTACATAGCATCAAAATTTATTAAGAGAAATACATGCGTATATAAGAACGCAAATATTTTTAATGTTAATGACATTATGACTCCAGTTCAATTGGACGAGAATATGTATACAAACCATTTTTAAATCGTCACAATCGTAAGTCTATTTAAATACATTGAGAAAATCATCTGGATAAAAAGATTATGGGAGTAGTTTCCTTTAAAAGGTAAATTATTTGGTTTTATTAACAGATACAGCGTCCATGTATCATCGAAGGGAGATGGCATGTGTCTTAATTAATTTGTAGGAAGCCAGCACATGGGAGAGGAGTATGAGACTGGATATTAAATCCGAAACAAATTATGAAAATGGGCAGCGCAACAGTTTCTAGTTAATTTTTGAAAAAGCTTGTACCTGCCGGAATTGATGCTGTTTGCGTCAAACTGTATTGTCCCACATTTATTTTCTCTCCATCCTGTGTTTCCCCATTTTCTTTAACTCTTTTAGGTCTCTTCTGTAATGAATGTTCTTGTAAACGAGTCCGCTCGGATCCGGATTGCGTACTTTGTATTTTTCAACAGCCATTACGTAAATTTAACTTGATTCACTGTCTCGCTGTGTGCCATTTTCCACTAAAAAATGTTCTCTTTCCTGCCATTTATTCACTAACCTACTTAAGGCACATCGTTTAAATTAACAAGCGGATTCAAAGGGTATACAATGGAGTCAGTGAACCCATGTTCATTACATTCAATAGTTGAAACTTAAGCAACTGATGATGCTCACCGAAGTATTGTCCCGTGGTGAATAATTCGATTCCAAGTATTTGTCCACTATAGCTGTGCTTATCTAGGGTATGCACAAAATATCGGATCCTATATGGAATGAGAAAGCATTAAACATTGAATGACTACAGTCCGTGATATTCAAATGGAAAAACTGATCACTGTGGTGCACCTCTGGAGCGTGTCTGCATACGTTATTCGGTTACTGTTGTAGGGATCTGTTATGTGCGGACGGACGTCATTGAAACCCAAGCCCCTATAAAATTTCTGGATTTAAAATGCTCCTTGAGTACACTGATTATTTTGCTAGTCTTTTTTATAAACTGCGCGCATTGCGGGCGGCAATCGAAAAATTATTCTACCCCAATAGGCTAATGTTAATAAAGTAGTCATTTCTAGTGGCAATTAAAAATGAAATTTTTCAGCAACTAAGTTTATAAGTATGAATTTGATAGCCTCTTCGAGTCATAGATTATGTAGTTAAAATTATGATTATTTCCAATTAGCACATAATCAAAATTATCGGAAAACTAATCATTAAAGAAATTGAAAAAAACCTGTTTAAGATTATGAAAATTGCCAATTTTCAGTGATTAATAAAGGATTAACATTTCCCTTCCCTCATTTGTGTAACTTTTGTTTTATTTATTAAAAAAATAAAATCTTATTTCTTGCTGGAGCAATAACATTTTCAAATAGGCACTTTTATGTGAAACGGAAAGTGGAATACTATAAATGGTATTAATTTGGCTTGTCCATAATTTTAAAATGAAATAAAGATTTTGGGTATGGCTCTTTGTGTAATTTTTCAAAATACCGTCGACCAATTATCTTGTACGTTAGAGAATCATGTAGTTTCGGTCGTTGCTAAAGGTTTCACTTACACCACGACCTGCATGCTTGATATCCATCCACCCCAACTCCGTTTTCATATATCAACCCGCGTATTAGGGTACATGTAAAGGGGTCTAATTGCTGCGATTCGGGATGACGCGAGAATCCCCTTAGGTAGTTGTACATTCATTCGTTATCTAAAAACAAGATCAAAAGCTTTTTCACTGTCCATTAAAAAGCTCTGGCTCCCAAATTGCGTTTTCGGCATGTGTGATTATCTGCTCCTCTGTAAATATCCAAAGATTGATTGATCTGGCGCGAAACAATAGGTAGGTGTTGACTTTCCTCGAACTGGACACTTGGGCGTTGAACTGGACATTTGGGAACTAAGTTGACTGATAATCTCCGTTTTTTAGTAAATAATGCTCTGGGCTCATTCATATCTTATACTACGCTATCCCCCCCCCTCTCTCTCTCTCTCTCTCTCTATATATATATATATATATATATATATATATATCGATGATGCGGAAGTACTCACGAGAGCAATATAACTTTTGGACGGCACAATAGAACACATAATAAAACAGATAACACGTAAAAGGACACTCACACTGTAGATGATTTAAGCTTTCGGCCTACTCCGAGGCCTTCTTCAGGTCAGACTGACTATATATATATATATATATACATATATATATACATATATATATATATTTATTTATTTATTTATTTATAATTGTGTTTTACTAATCCCCCAAAGTTACCGTAATTCCCCCCATCTCTCATTGGAACGACGGCGAATTTCGGCCTGACCTTTCTTAGTCTGACCTGAAGAAGGCCTCGGAGTAGGCCGAAAGCTTAAATCATCTACAGTGTGAGTGTCCTTTTACGTGTTATCTGTTTTATTCTGTGTTCTATTGTGCCGTCCAAAAGTTATATATATATATATATATATATATATATATATATATATATATATATTTATTTATTTATTTATTACGAAATTCGTGCAGCAATCACGATATTCTAATAGTCAGAGTAGTAATTTAGTTATCCCCAGAAGTGTGTTGGTAATTGCCTTTTTCAGGTGTAACTTGGTTGCAATCTTTCATCTTGGAAGTTTCATTATCATAGGTCATCTGCTACTTAAACAGTTTCAGCCACCATTTTTCACTTTCACGCCTACTTCCGCCTTCCTATGCCATTCTCCTCATTCACCGAAGTCAATTCTTCCTCCCAGGTCATCTGCCATCTCGATTCTACTCCTTCCCCTTTTCTTCTCTCCTTCGCTTTCAATGGTTCTCCTTAACAAGCCGTTCCGTTTATCACATAGCCTCTGCTGTTTTCGCCTCTCTTACTTAGTGTCTTCAATAGTATTCTTTTTCCCTTTGTATTTTCCAAAACTTCCTTTGAACCCGATGATTATTACGCAACTCGTTATTAACGGACATCCTTTCGTTCATTCTTTCGTACCTTTCTGATCAGCGACAGTCGTCATCAAACCCATATCTTAAAAGCTTCAATCCTCTTTTCTTTAGGGTTCTTCCATTTATTCAACCGAAATAGACTTTCTTCAAAATTTTCTACCTTAAATCTAAATCTAAATGTATAAAGAATATCCTTTTCATTTTCAAAGTGGTATTCTTACCGATTCACATAAATTAAGCTTAATTTATCTCATACTTTCCAAATATGACGTTGATCAAAATTTAAAGTAAGATTTATTTCGATTTTAAGTGATAAAGACTCTAAGAAAGTATTTTAAGGTTACCGTAGATATAACATACCAATTCGGAAAGTGGATAATTATTTAATCTTTGCCATTGAAAATTTTCTGTTGAATGATGACAATCTTTAAAATCTGATTTGGAAAATAAATAAATAATTGGATTAGTAAACGGCATTTATGGTCTTCGAACTTTTAATATATATAGTCTATGTCACATAATTTATTGACTTCAATTGCATCCAACCAACTGGGCTACAGGAGCCACGTGTTCTGTGGTATTCAATAATTTCTGAAATACTTAAAGCAGATTTTCATCGTCGGATAGATCTTCAAGCGTTTTAGTGGTTGAAATTTTGAAGTCACGCTACATGTAATATTTTCCATTGATTTTCTTGATCCGCCTCTCTGTTAATTTGATGTGGAAAATGTGCAAGATTGTATTTTTTGAACTTTTTCATGGAGGTTTAATTTATAAAAAAATCTCGATTGACCTTATCTTTAACCTATCTCATCGTACCAATACTTAAATGCTCTTCTCATTCTAAATAATTATCCTATTGCATGTCTGTGAGGATATATCAAAGTGACTTCGTGAATTAAGCAATACATTTCAGTGGTTGCTTAGCAAGAGATATTTGATACCATACTCGTTTTTTACACCACTTGGTTAACTTCCAAAATGGTATGTATTCTTGTATATACCAAGGTAGAGATTTAACATTTAATCTTGAATATAGGATAGGAAAAATGATGTACCCGTTTAAATGCACAGTATAAATACGCATATTATCTGGGGAAAAGATCTTTAAACTGCCATTGTTTTTGCTTTAAATAGATGTTTTTTCCCAACGTTCTGAAATAATTTTTTAGGTCCTTCTCTCTCTGTCTCTCACTGTCTCAAACTTAACAGTTTCTTAAATTAAGGAAAAAGTTTTGAGAAGAAACAAAAAGTTCTGTAAGGCCTTGCTGGATTCCATGGCATCGACAAAGCGTTATTTTCTTTACGTTAGAAAGGACTGCGTCTAGGGAAGGTAAGTTATAATGTGAAAAAATGAGGACAATCGAGAAGATCTAAAAAGATGGCAACTTTGATGCTGACTGCTGGCAGTATCCACGCCCTTCTAAGGCATTCTGAATAAGTGAACAAGTAGAACAATGCGAAGCTATTTCTCCGGGCTACCGAGTCCTCCGCATACTCACGTGCCGTGTGGGGAATAGGGAATTATATGGGCGAAGGAAGCAGCCGCAGCAATTCTGAAGAAAGGGAAAGGCTGCTAAAGGAGTAGGAAACAGGAAGGCCGTATTAAGATTTGGGATTTTTTTCCGTTTGCCCTGAACCTCGTTCGTCGCCTCCGCAAATTCCTGGCCCTGTTGACTCCGTGGCATCTTTAAATGGCCGCCCCTGCTTCGTCACCCGAGGGATGGGGTGGGAAAACGGATTCGGCCGGATTTTTTTGGGTTTTGTTTCTCCGGCCCCTTTTCCCGTCTCTCCCCCCCCCCCCCCTCAGCGCCCAACCCGCGGCGGGCGGATACTTCTTTCTCCCCGCTGCTGTGGGGTAAATATTTTCTCCCGCTCCGAACTTTATTGTTCGTGCTACTTTTTTTACGCTTTCTCCCCCTCCTCATCCCTCGCCGCCTGTTCCATGATTTCATTCCCGCCCCAGCGCAGCTTCCCTCCGCCCTTTTACTTCCCTTCAGTCCCTCCGGCTCTCGGATAAAACTTCCTCTCTTCCTTCTATTAGCGCTGCTAAAGCTACTTTGTCCTCGGAGGGAAAAATGCTCCCATATTTGCTGGGAATTCTCGTTGCGTAACGAGCGTAAAAACTACGATTCTCTTGCTTCCCGCAAGAAATTTTTCAATTCTCGAAACATCCATTTCGCGAATGGAACTGAGAGGACCTAACACCTTTATCACATTCCATAAATCGAAAAAATAATACGGAGACATTCTGTGGGATGGAAAAGTGATTGACATTAGCTCACTACGCAAAGTATCGGTGTACGTCTTAAGAAATGTGTGCAAAAAGATGATATTCGCATGATTTTAATAATAAGTTGATGTTGTACAAGGGGTTTATTTCAAACGCTCTGGTCTCTGTTCACGTGCATTCAAATATTTTCTTTTGATGCATAACGTGTCCGAAGACTCGAGTTTTTCATTTGTTCATAACATGTTCTCATTTTTGGGTGCTGGCAGTTTTCTGTTGCATAAACCTTGCTATTGATCATACTAATTGGTGATAGCTTGACCACTCCTCGAATTCCTGTCTCATTTTTTATATGTAATATTATATTTAGGATTTTTTCCACTATGGAACTAATGTAATATATTTTATCATTTTTTCCTTATCTTTGCTGCTGATATATTATGGTTTTTTCATCGTAGAATGAATAATAACCATGTAACATTAAATACAACCTCAGTATTGTGGCTGTTTTTGGTACGAATGGTTTCCCTACGTTTTTATCGATAAAACCCCCAAATTCTTTGAAGTAGCTGATCAGATTTTTTCCGGATTTGTTTCCTGTTTTAGACAATATGATCGACACAGCTTTTTTTGGAATTTTGCTTCTAGAGCTATTGCAGCTCAACTCTATTTGTCCATTTTGATATTTGTGCATCCTTTTAATTGAGATTAGAGTAATCTGGAATAAATATGTCTATTGGGAATCTATGATTTATTTTTCTTTGTACTTATAATCTAAAATCTATTCTTCGTTACCATTTTATTGGCATGTGGTATTTTGTTCCATTATACTCTGCATTTCTCATTTACAAGGATGCCCTCAGGAGGGCACATTTAGTACGGCGTACATTTTTTAATCCCTTGATGTTTCACCTATATTTTTCTTGGTTAATTATTGTTACTGCTGTTTTTATCAGTCAATTTATTCTTTTCCCGCAAGATTTTTGCGCCCGGCTGCTATTGTTTCTCTAGTTTCTTCAAATTAGTGGCACTTTCTGCGTCTGTCTCCTTCTATATTTCATTTCATTACATGCTCTCAGCAGTGTCTTGTCGCTGTTACACGACTCTGTATTGCATTTGCTATTGCGGCCACTCTGAAAAGGAATGTCCGATTGCGAACCATTTATAAGAATATGTTCAGTCTATTTTGGGCCATTTCACAATGCTGTAGTGAGTAACATGCAATACTTATCCCTTTTGCTCAGTGAAATCCATCGCTGAACCTTCCACCAAGTTATCCTCTTTAAGATACAGTGCCGTAAAACCCTTTTTTTTTAGCGATGACGTGGTTTAGGTTTGTTGAAGTATTGTCATAGGGTTTTCACTTGAGTGCTCCACAGTTTAAGGATGCCTATTTAGCCTTCTCACTACAACCTTTCTGTTGATTTTAGCCATCTCCATGCATAAGCGTTGGTGAAGCATGCAACATCGGATGAGCTTCGTTCTGGAGAGTCGGTTTAGGTCCTCCACCTCTATGTTTAGGCATTTTCCAATGCCGAAAGAGTAAATCAAGGTTGTTATGGCACGTGTGTTTATTTCTTTGTACATGTTTTTGAAGTTAAGTTTTGATTTCAAAATAACTGTGTTTATATTTCCAATTTGAATTTCCCTTCGATATTATGGTCGTTGATGTTTTGATCAAAACCCACGGTCCGCACCCCGCCGCAAAAACCACTCTTCCGGTTCCATGTTTTGAGGAATTCATTGCAAAGGGTTTCAGTTACTGCATGAGGTTGCCCTATTTCTATTCTCTGCAATTTGCATTTGTTTGTGCCAAAGTTTCTGTTGGTTTTTTGATTAATTCTATTCGTAATTTTTAAAAGTGCTTGCACTATTGTTTTATTTACGGTAAATACTTTCATATGATTCAAGTAAAGTAAGTAATTTTATTGTATATTGAAATAGATTATTAGTATTCCATATTAAAAAGCCGTATGCTATGGTTTTATTGTATTTGATAGTCGACGGAAACAATCAGATCTAGAGTACTTATGGGGTCTTCTTGGAATTAGCTCTCTGTTTATCCTTATTTCCTCTGTGCCTTTGTATTTGGTTTTACTCATGTACGTCATTTTCCCCTTGTTTTGTATCACTTAGGACAGGAAATTTTAGAGCATTGAGCAGTCAGCTGTGTGATATGGAATCGAAGGCCTTGTTATCATCAACGTAGCACGTAATCAGGTTTTACTTCTGCATCTCTGTTTATTCATAATCACCCTGTCTCGTATATTGGTACATGCTCCTTGCATCCATAGCTATTTTTCCGACACTCATTCTATTCTTCAGTGAGCTGTGTTTCTGTGTCCTTCAGTGCTTGCTGTAAAATTCATCTATTTTTCAACGATAGTAGACAACAATTATTATTTAAAGAGAGAGTAAGCACATGTTTGGTCTATAATCGGCTGCATATTGTTTACTCTCACATTTAGGTTTTACGTACGTTTTTAAGTGTGTAAGAAACTGGACTTTTTGTGGCTCCATGACTATGGCATTAGTGTTTTATGAATCGATGTAAGACACTTATTTAGTCAGTGGTAATGATTTTACGAGAAATATTGAAAACGATCATTTCCGGGTGGTTTCTTGGTTAGGCTTTTTTAAAATAACTTCCTAGTTCTTCAAATGCAACTTTGTGATCTGTTTGCAGGTCTCTTGTTTTTTGTGTTCATCCAAGCCAAAGAGTATTGTAAACTTTAAATTATTACTTTCCAAATAGTCGGGACAGAAACTTAATTACCATTTTCTTCGTAAGACTTCTCTACACAGTCACCATCCGAAGTTATACATTTCTCTCGGTGTTTCTTGGTCATTCGCCGTCACTGTAGAACTCAGTAGACTGCGTCGAAAAACCATTGTTTCAACTCCAACATTGTTCGAAATGACGTCATTCGTATAGTCAAATCTCAGACCCCACAATAGGTTTTTGAGTTCGAGGAATAAGAAAAGTTTGTTAGGACGAGATCGGGAGAATAGGGCGGATGTGGCAAAATCTCAAAGCCACAGCAGTTCATTGCCGGTCGCTCCGTGGCTGCCATTGCCGGTCGCGCCGTGTCCAATAGGATTAAGTCCTCGATTTTCTTCATTGTGGCAGCATCGTCCGTGAGTAATGTGTTCCACTTCTTAGATCGTCTGTGAAAGGGGCATGTGGCCAGTTTGAAAATTACTGTTCCATCTCACGACTGTGTCATATGACGGGGTATCATTTGCATATACAGCCGTTCATGGTTTCATCGTGGTTTTGCCACTAGCACTGCTACCTTTCAAATGAATGAACTTAATCGCACTGCGAATCTCTATCACCTCCATACTGCGATTTACTATAATCTGCGACTTTGTAAAACTAAACGAATCAACATTATGTTGTAATTCACCGCAAGAAGTACATAAGGACATATTAATATGGAAAATAAATTTCATTCACATATCTCGTTTATTTCTTAGTAATAATTACTTAAAAACGATACCCCCACTTATAGCGAGGTTGTTGTAGATTTTCTGAACCAGTCAGATGTTTTTCCTGAAACGTTTAAACACTTCAGTGCTCTGTGCTGTCAATATCTCTCAATACTTTTCTCTAGGCTTGGGTAGAAAATCTTTTTGTTACGATTGAATAGAGCATATTAACTTTCCTACCGTTTGCTTCTTCATATTCCCTTGGTCCTATGGAATGCATTGCTATTTTTTGTTTTAGTGTATCAGGTGCTTCAGTTGGTGTTTATTATTTATATTTTGCATTTTGCTTTTTATATGTTTCATAATTTGTTTAAGATGGTTTACTGTTGATGCAACGACATTTACCCTATTATTTTACTCATTATTTCTATTATCATTAATTTCAATTGTATTATTTCGTATTTGTTTATTATTACGTATATTCTTTTGCTTTCCCCATTTCTTTTCTCGTTCCTCTATTCCCCACCAATGTCTTTCTATCTTCCCCCGTTCTTTTTTCTCCCCTTTTATCACACGCCATCCGAATCACTCCTATAAGCTCGGGCTTACATTGGACCGGAGCCATTCCCTCTAATGAAAGGTCGTTCGTCAAACAAATAGCTCCGCGTGGGGTTTGAGCGGCGAGATTAAACTCCTTCTGAGAAAAGGGAAAGGGAGGAGTCGTGGGCCCTTCTTCTACCCGCGGAG
The DNA here is from genome assembly GCA_037158775.1 of Hetaerina titia. Classification (NCBI taxonomy): domain Eukaryota; kingdom Metazoa; phylum Arthropoda; class Insecta; order Odonata; family Calopterygidae; genus Hetaerina; species Hetaerina titia. The sequence goes on along the minus strand of CM073773.1, from coordinate 110,050,325 downwards.
CCACCCCCGGCTCTCCACCATCTCCCACTCCCTCCATCTATCCCCGCTCACCCTTTCACGAGTCCTCTTCCACACCCTTAAGCATCTTAATGCCTCCTCCTTATCCAAGCGCCTCTTGTGTGGCCAATCAAACGCGAACCGAACCGACAGACCGAGTATAACCAGCCATTTGAGTAATGGTTGGCGGTTCTTTTTCTGCCACTAAAACCATTGATTGCGTGAAGTACTTGAAGGTTCCATGGTACGAATAAGAATGGTAGGTGGAGGTCCAACTGCGTTACGAAAGGTACGTGACGTTTCGATGCGCAGGAGCACACGAATGAGAAATAGTTGTCCAGTCGTATTTTTTTCATTCTAAGTGAATCGATGAAAATTAAATACGTGAACACAATTGAGAGAAATTTTGAATGGATCCAAGACAAGAGGTGCATCGAGAGAGCCAAATGGTTGGAGATATTTCCAATAAATACGCGAACTGAGGCCATAAAAATTTTATTTTGCAAAATTTAGTCTGCATCGATTTGTCCCCTTCTTCAAAGTACTCTCAATTCGTAGGATATCCACTTACTCAATCTTCTTTTCGCTGTTTAAAGCACCCTTGGAAATCCTCGGAAGTTAGCCTCTTTAGTTTTCTCGTCGTTTCTTACTTGTGTCCACATCTTCCCAGTGATGTCCCCTCATCACATTTTTTGAATTTTGGGAATAGTTAAAAATTGCACGGCGCGAGCTCTGACGAATAACTTTTACGGTTTTATTACGGATAGTGATTATCACGGATAATGATTTAATTTTTGCCAGAAACTGGCAAACAATCAATGCTGAATGCTCTGGTGTATTGTCATGGTAAAGTATCCATCCATCGCCATAAGTCAAATTCGGTGGCACACGACGCACGCGATCTCTCAAACGCTTGAGAACTGTAAGGTAGAACTCAGCATTTACGGTAAGGACAAAGGACCGCACACGATCAATGTTGTCGTCAACACGGTGGTTGAAGTTCGTCCCGGCTTTGCGTCATCCGTGGCGTCTTGTCGGCCATCTTTTAAACGCTTAATCCGCTTGAAAACGGACGTTTCCTTGAGAGCAGTATCACCGCAAACAGCTGTCAACATTTCAGTAATTTCTTGACGCCTTTTACCGCACTTCACCAAAAACTTGCTGTTGATTCGTTTCTCCATGATTACGTCAGTATCCATTCGACAAGTAGTAAAAACATGGACAACAGAAACTAACATAACTGGCGCCATGCGCACAGTTGGACGATCCGCCAAGCACAGACAGCTCATTGTGTCTCAGGCAACTAGCGCCCCTAGTGGGCGGTACTATAGCCCTCGTCATGGTATCCAATTACACTAGTTCGCGTATTTATGGTACATACTACTTACTCTAATGGGGAAGGAATTCGCGAAGTCTCGGGAAATGAGGGGCAGTTATTCTGAAGCAATATGTGACGGAGTCGGAAGAAGTACACAACGACAGGACGGAGTGAATTGAAGAAGTGAAAGGGAATAGGTTTCCTGAATAAAACTAAAATTCAGTTAGTGTAGAATTTGCCTATTCTGAAAGTTAATGACGTGAAGGACATGCATGCTATGTGCACGTACGTTTTTGTAGAGTACTGAAAATATTCCGTTGCCTGTGCTATTGGAGTTTGGACTGATTGATGACATAAGAGGACTCTCGTACATCTCGCCTCCTTGATGGAGGGAATCCGTTTTTCCCGTCACAAGTTTGCCACGAGTCACAAATGAGATCGGATCTCAGGTTTCCAGGAAACTTAGTCTATTTGCTGACGATTCAGTGGTACACAAGGAAATATCCAATTAGATAGATAGAGTACCATTAGCTAACGACTTAAATGCAATTCAAAAGCGGTGGAGACATGGGAGCTAGAATTAAATTTGAAGAAATATGTTTCGATACATTTTTGGAGAAAGAGTATTTCACCCGACAACAAAAAATGCAGGGAACCAACATAACACTCGTGGAAACGCCAAAATACTAGGGTGTAACGATAACCAAGGATACGTCCTAGGGAAAAATTATTCCTGAAACTTGCGGAAATTAAATAAAAAGTTAGGATTCATATAAACAATAATTTGGTAATTCACCTTAGTTAGGACCTACCTTGAGTATGCTGCGGGAGTATGGGATTCTCATGAAGTAAGCTTAATTTCGGATCTAGATCGAGTGCAACGTAGAGCAGATAGGTTTGTGAAAAGTTGTTTTAGAGAAGGAAACAAATGTTACGACACTATTGGAAGAATTAGGATGGGAGGCACTTGTTGACCGTAGGTTTATATGCAGTTTAAATTTACTGCATAAATTTGAAAGTGGATGATTTTTTGAGGATGTTAAAGACATATTACAGGCCCTGACTAACTGCAGTAGATCAGATCACGTACGTAAAATCAGGGAGATATGTGGTAGAACAAAATATTTATTTGATAGTTGTGTCAATCCAAAAACCTACCTTAACCGGTAGATTACCTAATAATAATATATAGTAGAACAAATAGATTGAAAATGTCGTTTTTCCTCGTACCATTCAAAATTGCAATTATCAAGATAGAAAACGCGTAGGAGAATTAAAATTTATAAAGTAATTAAAACTGGCCGGTTATCTATTTCCACATTTCCTCTAGGTTTTTTTAGTTAATACATCCATTTTTTTATACAGTCCTACAGCATGCTATGAATATATGTACATGTCCTGTTATTGAATATCATTACATTTAAGTACTTTCATTCGGGTGGTTAATATTTTCCGAGTGCATGATCAACCTTATATTTGTGTAAATGTAACATCATAAGAATTGTGCATACATGGCTTTACGTCCACGGCTTTTCTGGGCCAAATGTCCTTGCGGCGACTTCCGGGGTATTGTGTAGGTGTAGATGAAGTTTGATTAATGCACGCGAAATTTTCTGCATTTATTATGATTTTTTTAGGTGATGCCACTGAATCGACGATTTAAATTCGGCTAAAATCATATGAATGGAATCAGACACGCAATCACAAAAAGAATATTTAATGAAATACGATCATTCGACGCATGCAGGTAGAATTGGTGGAATCTCAAAATTTTCGAGGCATAAGTGTGTTTCTACTATTACTTCAGTTCTGGGCTATTTGCATTTTATCTTTTTGGTGAATTAACTTTGGCATACGGAAAACATTATCCTGTATCTTAGGAATTATAGGTTCACACTTTCTACCGTAAGAAAGCATCGGGCGCCATGGTCATAGTGGAGTAGATGAGAATTCGCGACATGTTTTAGCGTCGACTCTGGTAAGAAAAAAAGACTGTTCAATTTCGTATCTCATGCATTTTAATAATGCATGAAAAACAGCTTTCGCGAACCCAAGCTCTTATTCCGTTATTGAGATGATGTAGCTATAGTATTACCCCTCACTGTTTTTTTTTGTCTGGCCGATTATCCCTTACCATCTCAGATGAGGGGCGTTCAAAATGAGGTTGTGGGAGAAATATTGAGGATACGGGACTTTATTTATTTGAGGAGTCGTGCGTGAGACTTTTTCGAATGAGATTAGGGCGCAAGGATCCCGCCAGTTCATAAAAATCCGTTCCATTCAATTTATTTGTCCGTTATTGGTGACACTTTTGATGGGTTAAAATCTGGGTTTGCGCTAATTATTTTTTAAAATATACTAATCTCTACATTTTCTATCTCTATTTCTTGAGACGAAAGAGAAAATCCCAGCATACAAAAAGCTACGAATTGCGGTCTATGGTCCCATCAAGCGGTGTGTTGTTCAGTCATGGAAATTAATAATAAATCGATGGAAATTGACGACTATTGAAATAAATTATAGGAAAAAGGACTTATTTATGCGGAATACAATGAATTCGAGAATAATTCCACAGTTTAATAAAATAATGTATACTGCAATTTACCTAATGATATTCGCTAATTATGGCACTATTAATAAGTAGCGGAAATTTACAGCTTAATAAATAGATTTGAAATGTCTCTTCAACATCGAGAACACCTGAGGAATGGTAAATGAATTATATTTGGTTAGCCACTCTATTTTAGTGTTGAATATAAACGGATTAAGTTGTAAATACAAAAGCATAGCCAAAATTCGAGTCCTTATTGATTGAATTGTGCTCTTACGGCTAGCTGTATTGAATAAATGAAATGACTCCAATAGCCGTAAACAATTTACCTTTCAAAACAAAGTACAAATGAGGTTAGTTGGCTAACGCCACAAGTCAAAGGATGGGTTAAAGGGTAAATAAAGAAAGGGAATGAAAGGTGAGTACGAATACGCGTACTTCGGCCACAAAGTAGCCCTCTTCAGCTTACTGAAGGTGAATCGTCACGACAACACGAGTTGAAGTGAATACGCATATTTGTATTCACCTTTCTCATCCTTTTCTTTTTTACCATTTGCCCTATCCTTTGACTTGTAGCGTTAGCCAACAACTCTTATTTGTACTTTGTTTTGAAAGTTAAATTGTTTACGGATTTTGGAGTCATTTCATATATTCAATGTAAGTCCTTATTTAAAATTTTAAATTAGCCGCAATGTTTTCACCATGCCTATATTTGAATGAAAGAAATTTGTTCGTGAGAGAAATGAAAGATCAATATGACAATACATATCAAATATGTACGAAAGTTAAACCAATGAAATGTTTTCACATAACTTCGACACATTATAAAAACCAAAACTCATAGCAAAATATAACACAATTAGACATCTCTAATACTTGACATGATTACTGTACCTTCATTTTAGAAAAAAATAGTTATAAATATATATTTTTGGAATAAGCTCCCCTACTTATTATTATGAAAGTTTTCAAGATAATATTTAGGATTTAAACCCATATTCGTTCAAAAACCTGCGTCAAATGAATCCATATCTGGATTTTGATGCGCATCCAAGATAGTATTTGTGTGGGGATAGTATCCAAATTTTACCGAAATTCTAAAATATAAATCGCTGTCAACCTTTCATGACGTTCTACCGAGGTAGTACTACTTTCCTCCACCTCAATATAGTATTTCCGGACTCATTTTTTTTTAGAGTGGTACGAACCAAAAGAACCAAAATTTAAAAAACCATTTGTATTACGGTCGAAGTGCTCACCGAGTTTAGTACATAGATACACAGGTTTTGAGCTTCTTTTTCCACCTGGACATCATCGGTGGGCATTCTAAAGCGGTGACGCCATATATGCACGCCCGCCACTGCAATCAGGGCCGGCTGGCGTGCAGGCGGCGGCGTTCCCGGTGCCATTTCACATTTGCGCCATCTGCAACGACCGCGAGCCGGCGAATTGTTGATACCGTAGCACCGCTCGCGGAATTTAAGTCCACGCGCGAACAACATCGCTTGTCAGGGGAAAGTTCCAGACGCTCCGCATCATGGGCAATTGGAAGGGGAGGCGGACGACCCGCCAGCAGAGCGGGAGTCGGTGGGAAGCGGGGAAGTTGTGGGGAGGGAGGCGCAGCCACCCACGGTGCTCGGCTCAGCGGGCAAGGAAAAAGCTAAAAAAAAAGAATTCAAATCGCCGTAGTCCGTGTTTCCTACCGCTGTGGGGTTCACATTCTCCGTGTAATGAATGATTTTACACTCATGAATTTTTATCATTTTTATGCAGAGCACTGCAGTCTTAGGGGGAAGTAAGACTGTGGGTAACAATTTTCGAAATGGTTTAGAATGATTTATAACGGAGTTGAAATATGAGGAGGGAAGCGATGAGGAGGATGAGGAAAGGGAAATAGAGGACGGGGGCAGAGGAGAGAGAGAGGGGAAGGGTGGAAGAAGAAGGAAGGAGGGGGAAGAGAGCCCTCCTCGTTATAAAACTCAATTTTTACGCCGAATTCGATGGCACGAGTACTTTCCTCCTCCCAATCCTCTTCACATTATTACATTTCTTTCGGAGTTCTTGTTTCCTGGAAGGCGTTCGGTCGAGTTGGCACGCTTAAAAGGCGTTTAGTTTTAATCACGTATGCGATAAGTGTGTTAAGCTTTCAGAAGTTTTGGGAAATCGGATAGGACGGAAAAATATATTTGTTACCGGGACGCCCGTGGAGCGTAAAACGGGGGAATAGTTTTTTTTCAGTCTCTTCCCTCTTGTTTTTGTTTCTCGCGACACGACGTTGCGCGGTGGGAGTAAAAACACTTCTGATCAGTCAAAAGATATGAGATTGGGTTCCGCAAGAATTTCTATTGTTTAGAAGAACAGATGCAGCATTATGAACATTTAATCCTCAATCTATTTAGGTTTAATCTTTCCTCTATGAAAAAGTCATCAATTGGGATCAAATTAGCTCCCAAATACCATCACTCACCATGCTGGCGCAAACAGTGCCATCGTGCCGTAAATGGTTCCATGCCATGAATACCATTCTACGTCTATATACGGATATCCTTGTGGGTTTTTCTTTTTTATGGGCAGTTGTGGGAGTGTTTTACATATCTGGATGTTAGTCATTCTACTCAGATCCATCATTACAGCTCCGGAACTTAACAATTCAGGCGTTTGTCAATTTAAATTTTAAAATGACCTTGATTGCAAACGAAGAAAACAATTCTTTTAGGGCAGTTTTTTCCTTGATTAATACCAGTAATACACGCAGTCGTTCCTAAATTTAAAAACAAATAATTACATATTAAATGCACTTATTCATAAGTATAAGGCTTTCTGTATCACGCCACGTTTGGAACGATTAGGATAGTGCTTGAAATTTTGAAGGAGGAAAAAATGCGTGAAAATTAATCCCATTATATTAGTGCATCAATTTAATGTGTTACTGATTGGAAAGCAATTATAATTCTTGCGAAGTGATCTTAGATTTAAAAAATTGGCACATTCGTAGCAAATTTATTTTGCCTGTGTGCTCCTCGGTACTCTCTCTAGCAGTGAAAGTTATTGGTGCAAATTATTCTCTTCCCAATGCAGCTACTGTACGGTTCCATGTTGATAACAATTCAGTAGATGCTGAGTTGTTATCTTCTTTTCCAATGTTTAATGCACCCTTGGAAGTCTTTGGCAGTGAGGCTTTTCAGTATTCTCGTCGTTCCTTGTTTTATTGGGTCCACATCTTCCCAGTGATTCCCCTCATCACATTTTTGCATTTTTGAAATAGGAAAAAGCGGCAGGGGGCGAGATCTGGCGAATGAGAAAGAAGATCAAAGATGGTTATTGAATTTTTTGCCAAAAAGTGGCAAACAATCAATGCTGAATGCTCCGGCGCATTGTCATTGTGAAGTATCCATTCATCACCTTTAGTCAAATTTGGTGGCACACGACGCACGCGATCTCTCAAACGCTTGAGAACTGTAAGGTAGAACTCAGCATTTACGGTAAGGACAAAGGACCGCACACGATCAATGTTGTCGTCAACACAGGTGGTTGAAGGCCCTTTCGGCGTTGCATCATCCGTGGAGTCTTGCCGGCCATCTATAAACACTTATTCCACTTGAAAATGGATGTTTTCTTCAGACCATTATAATCCTAAACAGCTGTCAACATTTCAGTAATGTATTAAAGCTTTTACCACACTTCACCGCAAATATTGATTCGTCGCTCTGTGATTTCATCAAATTCCATTTTCGACAAACAGGAAAAACAGGGACAACAGAAACTAAAACAACTGTCACCATTTGCACAGCTCGACGATCCGCCAAGCACAGACGGCTAATTGGGTCTCAGGCAACTAGCGCCGCTAGTGGGTGGGGATATAGTCTGTGTCATGGCCGCCAGGTAGCAGATTTCACCAGTTCGCATATTTATCGTACTTATTACGTACAAGTACCAGCTTTAAAGCTTGACATCTAAGGTCATTACTTGCTTATGGCATGGCGTTTGTTCCCATTATTTGTATCTTGTATTAATGTAACTGTACTTTCTAGTTTCGTCCCAATAATTATAAATTCGTGATTCAGTAACTCATCCTAGAATTGATAAAAAATTAATGGTTTTACTACCACCAAATCCTGATCAATTTCGCCCGGCAGCGTGAGACATATAGCACTAAACTTTGGTAGTGAGATCTTGTTTCGAATAAAATTGCATTTAATAGCAAAATGTATATGGCTGCGTAGATTTTTGCGGCGGTGGATTGAAGGATTGTTGCGAAGTTGCATTCGGCGTCTTCAGGTCAAAGATGACCTGAAAACGCCCAATGTAACTTCGGCGAAACTGTTGCCAGCTTTAAACAACAACGCGGTGAAACCCGAAAATGCAGAATTCTTCATAGCAAAATGTGTTTAAATTTCACCTATCTTATCACACTTGTACCCCTCGACTGGCTTCTTGATTCTTAATGGGATTGCAATTGTAGACTTTCAACAGTTAAAATACTAAAGTAAATACCCCTGCAAATTGTAAAACAAATGGCATTTCAGCCGGTATCACTTACGTAGCTGTAGCGTTCTGTTTGAAAAAACAGTCATTTTGTATTTTAAGATTATTGAATGAATTTATTAAGTAGAGTGGCATGCAAATTGTTCATTATAAAAAAAACTTCATGTTGAAATCTACATCCTGAATCTCAATTGTACTCAGTATGAACAATTTCTATAGGGCTTACTACGTTATTGTTCTAGTCATAGCTCTTCTCCTCACTTCATTACAAAGATTTAGTACTTTAGAAAGGGCTTATTTCCCCCACTAGTATGAGATATTTAATGGAGTGTTCAAAATTCATGTATAATCGATGCTAAAATTAAGATCATTTGGGGAGAAGTGACCCTAATTGTACCAAAATACTCATTTAACACATGAAATTCATCGAATTCAATAGCTTCGAAAACGAAAAAACTGTCAAATATCGATAAGTAAGAGAACCAAAATGATAAATAAATTTAACAATACTCCACATGAGATTATATCAACATCCCATTATTCGTCTCTATTAATTTCATTCTTTTCATATTGAGTCATAAAAGATCATATTTTGCATGCTGCGAACCCAATTATACACGCAAAAGACGTGTAAACGAAAGCATTCCTGTCCAATTCTTCCTAGTTTTGTCCCCTTCACGTTAAATTGTGTCGAAAGTTGGATGCAAGTTCACATTTAGATGCTCAGCGTCCTCAAATATCAATGGGCATGTGGAAATAATTTTATTTCTTCGGTTTCTATGCCCCCTGGATTTCACATCCGATTAATATACTCAAAACGGAGGTAGGAAGTGCCCCACCTTACATCCCATTTCCTTTCAATTACTCGTCTATCGCATGGAATCGAATTCTACTTCCCGACAATTTCAGCGAAGCTCGTAGTCATGTAAGAAACATTAAGGAGTCCATTATATTACACAATTGTGCGGATACACGGTTGTGCCTGGCCGTCTGCTTATTAATGCGGCTAGCGGGTCGGCCGCCGGTTGATAGACGCATCCATTCCATCCCCGGAGAATACGCTCCCTCCCCCTCACCTCTCCATTGTACGGAATTCGCGTGTACATGATCAAGATTTTTCAGTGATAATTTTCTTGGATCCGTATTGTTTTGAGCACTGAAGACAATATCACAAATGTCTTTCAATTGAAATTTTCGTTTTAATTAGTAAATTCTACAGCTCTTACAACAAATTAACTAATAAGAGGATTTACTAGAATTCAATTTCATAAAAATGTTCTAAAGATCTATTCGGAACGAGTTTCATTAATTTATTTTTTAATTTGCAGTATTATAAAGGCTACAAAATATACCTTGATATAATGCCATTCGTACTGAGAGACGGAGATTTAGGTACGTCAAATATAAACTACATGTATACGCTTATCGTTGTTGCTGAAAAACCGCTTTTTGAAGCCTTGTTAAAATTCAAACGCCGTTTAAAACCTTTGCTAAACAATAATGTTTTCATTCGGTTCCAATTTGGGTGGAACGTCTCCATTTCTTGTAGAGCATAAAGTTGAAATAAACTTCAGGAGTAGAATGCAAAACACAATTACGAGTTTAAATCCGACCCATAATCCATCCACATCATGTCAATGTTTTGCTTTAATTTAAGGAAAGTTTAATGAAGATTAAGAATGCTTAGAGTTTTAATATGTCCAGTGGAAACTTTGTGGTAAGAAAGATCCGTCAAATTTGTTTCTGTATAACACTTTGCTTCCAGATAAACTTCATTTGGTCAATCCAAAGTCCGGCTATTACACAAAATAAATATCAGTTGCATGGGAAGCTTTGACTCCCACCCCCGCTTACGAGCTGTCGCTTCGCAAGTCGTTAGGTCCTCCACCAAGTTTGGCTAAGTTCCCTCGGAAAGTCAACATCAAGGGTTTAACATCAATAATGGCCCATACCATAGGCAAACTTGGGGCATGCAAATCCGTGCTTCAGAACATACAAGAACAGTTAAGCGCCGTCCCATCTCCCGATTGTTAATGAAGCAAGGCAGCCGTTAGCACTTGTGCTTACGTTCATGGCGAAGTTTCTTCCCCTCTGCATCAATACCGAGTCGCCTTCCATTGCCTCACGCCGGAGTGAGTTTTTCTTCCCTTATTTCCATCTACCCCGGCGAATATTGTGGATTCGGGTGCTATGTCGAAACCAATGAGGTATTCCTTTGAAAGCATTCTGGAACAGATAACAGAAATACTTCAATTCCACAGTTATTCCACTGCAGTTCCAATGTTTATTGACGGCCATGGTTCAACACTTTGTGGCACACAGCGCATTGCAGATATTTGACCGAGTAAAGAGGAAAAGAGTGTGAAAATAAACCTGGTTTTCCACCGTGCGTGGTCTTTCTTTTGCATACTTTTGCATATGTGGTTTAAAATTCTGAGAAGAAATTTTGTACATAGCTCATACTCATTACAATTTTTTTCAAAGAAAGCAATATTTTAAATTAAAGAATAAAGAATGGAAGCTCGTTTGTCGTTGTTGGGACCTAAGTAAATATACTCACAAACTGTCATCTAAATATATATGGTCATAAACAGTAAAGCTTGCGATATCGCAAAACAAGCTGAATCTGGCTTGACTAAGTATTTGAATTATGACTTATGAAATTAAAACACATTTCTCAATAACAATTTCTTAGCGATACATTACAACTACATTTTGAGGGAAGTTTTATTTCAATATCTGTTAATTTTTAGACCTTACTGCCCTACTTGAATATTATATTTTGTTATAAAACATTTCATAATATAACATTTTGCAAAACTAGTAGTAGTTTTTCACCGAGTATTTTTTACGGTTGGATAAATAATTAATTAATGTTATGTTATTTTTTATAAATTATATAACGTTTAACCAATCCACCGTGACAAAAGATCAACCATTTTTGAAAAATCATAGATTGTTTTTGCAATTAAAAGCCATATAATTGATAAGTTATGCTTGAATCATTTAAAGTTCCTGGGATGATGGGAAGTATGATTGTTAGGAGAAATCCATAGGAGGCAGTAAAGATGGATGCAGAGCATTTTGTTTTGGATGTAGAATATTGTGATAGAGAGGAGATAGATTGATGGAGGTATTTATTTGGGCGAAATTGAGACCCCTTCTTCCATTTATTCCATAATGAAGACGGTAGACGAACGTGGTAGGGGAAGGAAAAGGATAGGTGCGTGTATTTTGGACGGAATTGAGTGACGAAGAAGAATTCAAATTTGAAGAAGCGTTTAGTGTAGCATCGGATGACAGGTTGTATTATTAGTCCAGAGTAAAAAAATTCAGGAGTTTTCAGTCTTTGTTCATCCGAAACTTAACTTAAGCGATACAATACCTAATAACAAGTATAATTATAAAAATCTAATTAATGATTAATGTTGCGAATGGAATTTGTAATATTTGGTGTAATAAATGGTACATCTATATCATCATTCCCTAAACGAAATCAACTTGAAGCTGTCTCAAATATTGAGCTACCTATCATTATTTTAACTGCAAAAGTGTACGCTAGTTCAACGTAAGTTTGTAAAATTCTTTTCATTTCCTGATTGAGCTATTTTAGCGATCTTGGCATTTAAAAAAAAGTCTAAAATTACGTCCACTCAAAAGCATTGTCAGCATGAGGAAAGGAGCTCTCCTTTATTTACTAAGTTTCTAGACGATTCCAGTTTGACCGGAGCTCAACCCAGCGAGATTTTATCCAGGTTTTTTTACTTCATTTTCCGCGTTTCAGAGATTTGGCTGCAATTTTCGCGTCTTTCGAACGACGTGGAGCTTGACGCGACAAATGCGCAGCGGAAGCCTCCCCATTGTCCTCCGGCAGAAAGTCGGACAATGAACTCGGATAGTATATGCACACACACACACAGGCGGGGACTGCTTGAATGCGTCTCAGCCTCACGCACTTGAAGTCGATCCCCTTTTGTTTGACACGACTCGTCGCCATCGTGCATATCTCGTACCTACCTGTGCAGCCCAACCCGCGCGCCCGTAGCGCCCTCCTCCAACCTACGTTGTAGACGCTGCGCCCTGGGGTGCAACGCGACCCCCTTTGCACCCCAGGTGTCTCGCTTCTTTCAGTCCGATTTCTCGCTAACCCCTCCCCCTTCTCCCGACTCCAGCCTCGCCCGCCAACATTTCCTCCATTGTTTTGTTATTTTTTTGCGATTAAATAAAATCTTCCCATAGGCCTCGTTGTCACACCGCCGCCCCGTAATTATCCCTGCAGTCCTCAAAAACTCTCTCGCTGGTAGTTATTTGCCTCTTGTATCTCTCCGTGTTTCTATGTGTCCAATAATCATTGCGATCAAAATTAAACTTATGATTTAATATGAAGTATTCTTTCACCGGATGAGTCACATCAAATTTAACGGTTTTTTATTTAATTTTTTTGTTTATTTCGAGTTTTTAACTGAATATGCCACTATCTTCACTGGTTCCGATATGTAACATATTACCTTTAATTTTCATGATGCCGCCGCCTCAACCTTTCGACCAGTCGTTCGCATCATGGTCTTCCATATTCTCAAGTCCACATAAAATGTTCATATTCTAATCATTTTTCTTTTTCACTCTTTTCCAAATTCATTCTCTGGTGTAATTCGATTGAGAAATTTACTAAAAATTCTGTCAAATTAAATATCTTTAAAGTATCTTTTCTTGAAGAAAGCATTCTTCACTTACGAGGTACGTATGGTTCTATTTAATAATAGTTGCATGGATTCAATTTCAATGAATAAAACGTGAAACCAAGCTATCCTTGTTTCATCACTCCCTAGAAGTATCAGCTTGAGAAAAAGCAAATTTTTAGTTTTCCACAGGGTTATTGGTAGCATACAACGTGTTTCGGATTACAGAACCATCCGCGAGGTACAAGACTGTACCTTAGGATGGTTCTGTTTTGAGAAGTTGCTGTTTTAAAAATGAGCGGTAGATTGAAGAAAATCATATCTCTTTACAGTTATTATTAATGAGCATTATTCAAAAAATGGACGACTACATCGCTGAAGAGCAGTCTTTTATATTATGTGTGTGTGTACATATGAATTTCATATGTTTAAATTGGTTTTGCTTCAATGATACACACCTTAAATCAATTCTTCGTGTGAAGTATCCCCACGGGTTCCATTTTTAACTTCCAAATGTGTTTTAATTTCCTACATAAACTTTACTTTCTTTCTTCTTTGGTGTTATGCCTACCCTCCGTGTAGAGTCATTCGTTCCCGCCAATGGTTTAGGTCATCCCTCCCGTGGCGTTCCAAAGAGCCAGCCGTATCTCTCGTTCTATGCCTTAAACCCTGACCAGAATATATATCTGCTTCCTCTTCCTCCTCCACTTCTCTCCCGTGCAAAGATGCCTGTCGCCCAGTTCCGAACCCTAACGCATCCGTCTTCCCCTCCAGGGTCACTCTTTATCCCGTTTCATCTTGCACTCGAATTATCAAGGGCAAAAAACAAAACGGAAGTGGGGGGGGGAGAATAGAATCGGAAAAATCTCTGCGAAGGGCAAATAGAATATTTTCTTTTGAATGTAGCTCACTCGAAAGCCTAAACGTTTTCTCCATGGTCTGTTAAACCTTGTTAGACGCAGATGCATAGCTCCAGAAGGTTTCATCTTAGTTTATGTCCGCTGGGAAGTCTTTGGCTCCTCCCTCATTTAAATCTTACCCTCGTCTGAACCCCTCCTTGTCTTCCCCCCCTCTCATCAACCTCTCTCCGCTCTCTCTCCCCAATCTGCCTAACCTCGCCGCCCACGGAATTCTCTGGCGGGTTACCCATGTCCACCCCGGTTCTCACTACATTTAACGGTTACAAGGGTTCCACAAGGTTCCGTTCTCGGCCCTCCTTTTCCCATCTTTCACGCGCCTCTCTCTCTTTTTCTCCTCTCTCTTTCCCTATTTCTCCCCGGCCTTTTACGTCCCATTTTCCGTTTCCATCCCCCGTTTCCCCTCTTTTTCGTTCCTTCACTGTGAAAGTTGGTTTGGATCAAGTTTATCACCGTAGTCGAGGAAAAATTATTATCATGTTTCCGACAGAATTTAGGATGAAGAAGTAAAGGGAAGAGTCGGTTCGCTGAATTCTGTGAAGATAACTTTAGATCCGTCCTAAAGAGAGCAATTGTAATAGAATAGGGTTTCTTGTTCACTTCACTCTTCCTTTCTTACTTTCTCTTATACAGAGATCACACTCCCTCCTTGGCTAGAATTCGTTTCTCATAATTTAACAAGATGTTACGACTATAACTGCGAATGATAAATGAGTTCCATGGATGAAACTCTGGGCCAGTATACTTTAATTTGCTTTAAATAATTAAAGGTTCGCGCCCTGTACTAAATCCTGAGGCAGGAGCCAAATAAAATTTTACCAAATGGTGAGTTAATTAATCTTCGTTTTCTCGTATTTTTTCTTTTTAAAATGGAGTTTAATACTACTGTTTTATGTAACGACTTTGATGTGATAGAAAAAGAAAATGTGCTTAATGACAATGCTCCTGTAAATTATGAAGAATAGAATGTATGAGTAATTAATCAAATTGCATTTCTTCTAGAAGCTCATCTTTTTTTATTTTCCCTGGTATATCTTAAGAAAAAAATTTTCTCGTTGCAGGATGTACACTCAATGGTTGTTATTTCAAAATGATGTGAGGAGATTACAGTCTGATGAATTAGAGGATTCAAAATTAACTCATGTTGCTGATATGATCAGTATTTTCACCACCTACAACAGACAAGATTCTTTTCTAAATTAAATAATTTGCCTTTCAATGAGATAGCGCTCAATTTACAAGAATTGACCAAATCGCAAAGTGAGTCAACGCAAGAAAAGACGTTGCATCAGCCTCCCGGACCCTTATGATGGCAATGTTTTATGCGCGCGAAAAATTCATGAAATGAAAACGGAGAATCATGACCTAAAGCTCACGATACCTATTTCCTTGCCATCGCCTTTTTATTGCTGTCGTCTCAGCATCCTGGGAAAATAAATTCTTGTGCCAGTCCTAGTTTTCTCTCGAACTTTACCCCGCGCATATCTCCAGCTTCCCTCATAAATCATTTTACTGCCCAAACTGCTTTCAGGCCGCCGAATCCCCTCCGGTCCCTAAGCACACGTTAGCGGAGGCATAGTGAGATAACGAAGGAAGAGAGAGAGAGAGAAATATCACGTGCTGCTATCTGAGAAGTGGGTTGACGAAACTATTTGCTTGTGGCGGAAATGCATATTCGAGATACACAAACACACACACACAAACACAAGCGGAGTTACGTGATGGAATTTTAAAAAACTGAAAATATGATAAATCGTTCACCATCAAGGCAAAAATGTGAATATATCATTTCATTTTAAATTTTTAAGACCCCTTCGCGTAAAGTTTCCTGAGAGCTCTATCCGGAAACAGACTTAATGTCAATTACCATTCTAAGAGCTTACACAGTTACCACGATCTCTCCGTCCATGGTCGTTTGAAGTTTTAGTGACGGTGGTCATCCGGTACGTCCGAGTCATATGATTTAATTAACCTACTTATAAGTTCCAAGGATTCCTATTTTGTGCAGAGCCCTGTTACATATCACATGAAAATCTCTCTCATTTGCTATAGCCTCACGTTAAATTAATCAGTCTCCTTAAGTATTTCTCTTTTTCCAATGGCAATGGACGAAGGAGTTACTTGAATACAGCTACTCAGAATCAACACAGTACGCCTCCGCTTCATTTTTCCTCCGAAATTTTGCGCTATCATCGTCAAAAGGAGGAACCTTGTCGTTGCAGTCATTTGTCCCTCTCTCCATTGGCATTCTTTTCTGATAATTGTAGGTTTTACCCTCATAGTACTTTTTATATCATCTATACATTTCTTTCTTGGCCTTCCTCTTCTTTTTTTCCTATTATTTTTCCCTCCATTATATTTTCCAGGAAGTTGTTATACCTCAGAACATACCCAAAATATTTCATTTTTCCTTTTCTCATCTCTTTTATTAAATTCCCTTCCTCTTTAATTTCTCTCAATACTTCTATCCTGCTTTTATAGTGTCTGTCCATCTTGTTCTCGTTATCCTTCTCCAAATCCACATTTCCATTGCCTCCAACCGAGCCTTTTCCCTCTTTCGCAATATTCACGTTTCGCATCCATATATTAATGTACTCCACGTAAACTTTTTGTGAAGGATTTTCGTATTTTCAATTTCATGTGTTTTTTTCCTAAAAGATTCTTTTTATTTTCGTATGCCTTCTTCGCCAATGCTATCCTTCTTTTCACTGCAGAGGTTATCTCTTGTAATTACACTCTCAAGGTAGCAGGACTCTTCTACTTGGCTTATCATTGATTCCCCTATCATTAAATCTATGGAGGGTTCTGTCCTGTTTTTAAAAACTATTATAGCTTCCTTTGGTTTTCTTAAAATGTATTTTAAGTTTCCATTTTTTCAAAGCTGTCGACAGGGTTTTGAGCATTCTATTCACACCTTTGGTTTATTCGGCCAGGGTCACAATATCATATTTGCATTTTATGCCCCTACTTTTTATCTAAATTTTCCATTGCACGTCCATTATTGATGCAACTTTTTATCTCCAAACAACCACAAAAAAAGGGCCCGATAAGAAATTCTGAATTCATATGAAATGCGAGAAGATGCTAATTTTAATTAATATTTATTCTCAGTTTATGAATACATTGTGACACATTTTGGAAATATTTTTGGACTGAATTGTATACGTAACTTGTATCAGTTCAAAAATAACGAATCTCAGTTCTCGTATAAATGTTCCTAAATCACATACACAATGTAATCGGCTTGCTTTTTCCTTCTGTCGGAATAAAGGCTTACGTTCAAGTTACACAAACTTATATATATATATATATATATATATATATATACAACCTGTATATATATATAAACAAAATATATGTATATATATTATAAATATATATATTTAATTTTAAATTATTCTATTGATGTTACTTATAAATATATTTAATACTTTGCTTAACCCACTTTTCGTCGTTTTTGAGGCAGCACGTACGGTGTAGTACGGCATTGTCAATCACATCAGCATTCATTTTCAACTTGGGAAAAAACGAAAATTTTGGAGTGATTCACACATTTTCAACATTAGATCGTTTTCCCGGATCCACAAGGTCTGCCCCAAAAGAAGTAGAACTGAGTCGACTTTTAAGAAATTATTGTCACGGCCTGTTGTAACGCTTCCACCGAGACGTGGTTACGTCTTTTAAGCGCGGATTTGAGGTGGTAGAAAAGGTCTTGATAAGATATGATGACTCGATCTGAAGGAGAAATCGTAATGCGACCATTTAATTTGCCGAGTGGTTGTTTAATCGGTCAGTTAGCAAAAGGCCCGTGGGCTGTTCAAAGTTTTACTTAATATCAGGTATTTGGTGTTAATATTGAGCATCAAGGTCAATGACAGTATTATGGTCTCGTGAAATATTCCCCACGAGATTTCGAGACTTTCTAATCATTAATTAAATTAATTAAATGCATCAACCAATCTACGCAAAAGTTACCCACCCTTATATGGTTTTCAATGCTGTCACAAAGTAATATTAACTTCATGCAAACCATTGGTTTTATTGAACCAATTTTTGATGGTAAGATTTTTAAATAAACTCTCTTGATGGTAAGATATTTTCATTCAGCGTTTATTTAACTATTTTTTACTCCATTTCATGTGAACATTTTTGTGTCGTTCGTTTGCCCTTCGGTATTTCGTTCCTCATCGTTTTTTTTATCAATTCTTTGCTTATATGTCTTGAAACCTTTCTTAAAAAGCGCATATGACCTTAGATCTTTTGTTCTTGCCATTACATTAATGTTAACATGATATAAAATGCGCTAATTACTTGCTGAATGGTAGGAGCATGTTGTAAGACTCTTAATATTTCCACATATCTCTTCATTGCCAAAGCTTAATCGTGTTAATTTAGCGGTCTCTAATTGCTTGTGAATTTGATGTATTACACCCATTTGTAACGACAGTTGCTGCCATCATTACGTAAGTACACGAAGAGAGAAAGAGAGACAGTTAAACCGTTAATCTTCATTGCGATCTCGCGTGCTAGAGAGCCTTAAAATCGAATAGCGTTTGTTTTATGAGTTGGGAAAGATTAGATTTATTACGAAAACAGGATATACTTAACCTTTAAAAGATTTTTATCACGTAGTGCTAATTACATTTATGCTTGTCCCTAATTTACGTTGAAGCTATTAGTTGTCATTATATGAGGGAGTGGTATTGATAAATGGTAGGCTTGACATATAATGTAATTACATGCCGGCGGAATAAAATATGCAAATGTAATAAAAAATTGTCAAGCGCTCTAAACCTAAATAGAAAGGACTTCATGAATTACGGGAAATATTACTTTTGACTACATGTCCCTTTAATTTTAATGGTACGAACTTTTCTATCCCTGTGATGTTTTACCAATAATTAGGATACTTCTCCGGTGTCCTAACTGCAAGTCAACTTTCCAGTCTGTGTAGAGAATAATAAATCATTTCTTTTAGATTCAGAAGACTAAAACTATTACCATTCACCCTTAAAGATTATATATTCATTACATATTATAAAGTGGAAAAGTATCTTAGTCCATCTTGGATAAATATCCAATTTACCATATTTTAACATTTTTGATAGCGGCAGGTAATTTTAAATGAACCGTATATACGGTTGAAAATAGTTTGAGTGATAATTGAAATGATCACAAAAAAATAACACAAATATTTTTATCTACATTTGATCAAGTGGAAGCCTTTCATCTTCTTTTCTTCTCACTCGATCGCACTCATTATATCTTTACCTTCCCAACCTAGCATCCTACCAGCATCTTTTCCTCCTCGTTTATGTCACGGGGCATATTCTTTTTACCCGGGAAATCATGTTCCGCCCATCGCCTGCAGACTGTGAGACAAAGGAAATGAATCCTACTTAGAATGTGATGGTGACGGAAAATCACTCAGCGACAGCGAATCGAGCACCCCCCCCTCCAATCCCGCGAGGGAGATTGTCGCCATCCTCTTTGCACCTCCCTGCACTGCGCTCCATAACCGTGTTTTGGTATTTTTGTTTCACTTGAATTATTTCTTGGTCTTACATTTGAAATTTGTGCTCGCGAAGGGTTTTCCATACCCAAATTTGATCCAATATGATAAATGAAGTTCGCTAGTAAAAACTAATAAACCTGACAAGTGAGTACTTTGAAATTAATTTTGTCAAATTATTAGTTGAATTCATGCTGGAAAGAAATCAAGAGTATTAAGTCCAACGGAAATTTTGAGTTTGAAAACAGGAATAGGAAATCACTTCAGAGGGGAGTACAGAGGAGAGAATCGAATCGGTCCTTTACCGCTGTTCACTACGACCTTCTTGAATTTGTGTATGAAAATGCTTTCGTATGCCTCCAAAAGGTGGTTGGGAGTCTGTTTGATAAGTGTCAGTTCGTGTTCTGACGTCTAATATATAATTACTATTATTATTAGCTATTATTATAACTACTAAGTAATACTCACCACCACCACCCCCTTTTTCCATAGTACATTGCCCAGAGATCTTTCATCTCCACGCCACCCTCCCCCTTCCCTTCTCCTTCACTAATTACCCCTCCCCGCTCCACTCATCCCATTGGTTTCTGTTCGCCCCACCCTCCTCCCTCTCCCCCCTTCCTCTTTGCCTAGTGTAACTCCCACTCCTCCCCCCCCCATTCCCATCTTCACACTATTCCTATTGGTCCCCCTCCAAACCTTTTCAGCCACTATATATATTGGGCGTCTGTCTTCGGTAGTTACTTTCAACCTAGTGTTGGAGGTGCTTTTTTCCCTTCAGTTCGGTGAAGAGGGTTACTTTGTGGCCGAAACACGCGTGTTCGACGCATATCTTCGTCTGCCCTCTTTGTTTTCAGATTCTCTCTGAAATTGGGCCCTTTTGAGTGTGTGTGCGTTTATCGAGTGCTAGTGTGTGTGAATGGTCTGTGCTCGACCTTCGTGGATAGGCACAGAGTGTGTACTCGTAGAACATCCTGGTACCTTTAACGGGGTCTTCCCTACAGCCTCGTGAAGGATTACTTTTCCACCTAGAGTCTTTAACGGGGTCCCACAGCGTCGTGAAGGATTCCAGACAGGATAGTGCGTGCGTGGCTGTGTGTGGTTCCTGGCGTGGATTAATTTCCCGTAAACCACCACTGAGGGTATTCTTGGTTGAGAGGTTGTGTTTGGTCTCTTTCGTGGTTCCCACGAAAACCCAACACAGCAATTAGTCTGACGAGAGTTGCGACTGTTCATTACGGCCGTTTGGAGTTTTTTACCCCCTTATTATTTTGATTTCTTGTTATAAAAGTCTTTTTTATCAAGCTGTTGCAAAAGAGAAAACTGTAGTCAACTGAGAAAACTGTAGTCAACTGAGAAAACTGAGTCAATTATGCCCATAATACGACGTTCTTCTTGTTTAAATATACGTAATATTAACACATGTGTACATATGTGTATATACATTTAGGTTGACTAAAAGTAAAAATTACTTTGAGAGAAATTGTTTCAAATTTTTATTTTAAAATTCTTAAAATTGTTAACTGAGACTCTTAACAGATTTTTAAGATTCTTTAATCTGATGAATGTTAAAGAAACAATTTCTGGGTCTATGACTGCCAGCTTAATGCCATTATTTTTCTAAATTTACTGTATATAAGTTTAAGGAGGATTTTGTGTAATGGCTGATAAAATCTCCCAGTGACCGTTAAATATAAGCTAATTAGTGAATAATGAAATGAAATACTTTACTTTGTAATTCCACACAATCCATTTATTTTAAAAATCTGAACCAAATTAGCGTGCTAATGAACCTAAAAGGGGGAATGAACTTTACTAAAATACCAGGGTGACTTTCATTTAGCCTTAAGTGGTTATCCACGTGTCCTGAGTCTACATTCAATTACAGAAAAGCATTCAGGAATTTCACGTTGCCCTCCTGACGTAACATGGCGTTAATTGCTCAGGCACAAACAGATATGTGTATATACGCATTGACGACCTTTTTCTGAATAATTATGGACAATACAACAATTACGAACTTGGAAATTATTTAGAGAGCATTATAGGTATAATATTTCTGTAAACACTAGAGAAAATACTTCAAATTTTCTTTATTTTTTTAGAAAAAATAGTGACACTTTCGTGGGCAAGTGATGACTTTTTTGTAATGTATATCTTGAACTAATGCAAGGTTTCTTCAATATTGACTGATTATTTTCACGCACATTAAACCCTTCAAAATATAACTCGTTTGAATTTAACACCAGCGAATATTACTTGTTCCCGGATTTAAGATAAATTTCATTTTTTCGAAAACGTGAATAAATTTGGTTATACATAGATGTAAAACGAGCGTTGAAAGGTCGTTGGTTACAAGACTGTCAAGTAAGTGCGTATCAGTAGTTCAGTGAAAATAGTATACGATTCGATTTTGGTGGAAGTTTCAACCGTCTACTCAGTACTTCACCAAATAAGCTTCATTGTAACAAAAGGAAAAGGATTGCATATTTTATGTGGAAACCATATTAAAACAAGCGGACATTTTATTATTTTTATTGCACGATGACAATTATACATAATATTGAGTAATAAAGATGTTCCTTATTAAATTTTCAAAAGTTTAATGTATTTCTTAAAGTTGACATGTCCAAAAACCTTAGAAACGGAACCATTTCAATAATATAGGGAATATCTTAGTCCTGACCTCCCTGCGCTGAAGAGAAGAAAATTATCAAGCAGGCAGTGAAGATCGTTTCAAGTATCAGAGAAATCTGAATAATTACCGACATTTTTAGGGGTAATAAAAACTTTTTTTCCTTAATTACGTACTTAAAGTCAATCACCCAAATTCTTGGGATAAAGTTTCCAGACATTGTTACAGTGAAACTCAGTTACCTTTCTTAGAAATCTTCCCTTCAATTAGAGAACATGTGTTTATGTGAGTTACCTTCAATGTTGCTGGCACAAATTAAGGATATGAATTAGTGGGATTGTTTTTCATATTCCGTAACATTTAGAAAACTAGGTATGTTTCATTATATTTGGATCACGTAAGTCAGACATTTCTGCATCAGTCCGTATTCATTTCTAAGCAAATACTAGTATACAGTGAAATTTGCAGTGTCATTTTGTTACATTTTTCAATAAATTTTTAGGTCTAATTCCTAGTTGAGCCAACCATATAATAATAATAACGTCACTTAGTTTTCATTAGATGATATGTGTAAAAATCGGAAAATCAGTTTCAATAGACATACACCATGAAGTAGCTGCCCTATGTTTACCGTATTTACATTTAATTTCAGGAGATTTTGAGCACCATATAACCTTTATAATATTAATTTTTTTCTAGCACAAGCAGTTGATCACTGGAAGCATCAAATCTCGATGAATGTCTTTCTCTTGAAAAGGAAACATTGCTTGAAAGGGAATAAGATGTTTGAAAATCGGCTACCCTGAATATTGAGAGATTGTTTAATTTAATTTGTTACATTTTTGACGCGACAATCAGGCACATTTCATTTTTATTCATCCCTCCAAAACATTGATGACTCAATTACTCCAAGCGAGAGTTATTTTAAGTTAACCATTTTTCTGAAGACAGATAGAAACCTAGAGATTTAAGAATTTACCGAAGCGATTACCTACATCCCCGATTGATGGAAAACAGCCAATATTATAGCTGAATAAGATAAACTTTATTTCGAAATAAACTTAAATCCAGTCAACTCTTTTACGGTAATGTAGTGCGGTATATCAGTTCTCATTTCCATGAATCTAGCATTTCGAAATCATTAACTCGATTTTTCAATAATTTCAGTTCTTAAAACTATTCTTTTAATGATGCCGCAGACTATTAATCCCTACTAAATTAACTTAATGGATTGGTCTTATTATTTCTTGATTCTCTTTTTCCCTACGCCAAAATTGAATTTTTCACCAAATTCATAAACCTGCACAGCAAGGCAATACTTGGTTATTCTACTCTGCGATTTAATCTTCGTCCTTGTAAGATAGAAGAGGAGAGTGAGTATTTGCAAACGATTTCGGGTTAAATATTTGCAAAAATGGGGTGATGGTGCCTTTAGTCCCCACCCCCATGCACTAGCCCGACTCCTCAGTTCAATTTATGAGTGGTCATGTTATGCGTGAGTCGCATATTATCAATAAAATTCGCTGAGCTCAAAATTCCTTCAAGTGAACGAAAACGGATGCCATTCGCCTCTCACGAGAAAATCGCAGCCATTGTTTCCGGGCGTTACTACCTACGTTTCAGTGCGGGATCCGTTTGAGGCAAAAAAATAATTCAGGGATACAAGTGATTGTCATGGTAATTTATCGCCTCCCTCTGACGTACTAAATTGCAAATTGGTGAAAATTCGCCGTAGCGGAAGCTGAATTAATTGGTGTTTTGTATTAACCCGTGACGTGCCGCGGTTTCCGGACATGATGAACGACACACTCCGCGGTTTTTCACTCTCCGATCGTCCATTCCAATTCGTCGAATTTAATTTTTTTTAATCATTTAAAAAAAACATATCCATTCCAACCCAACCACACATGTGTGATAAAAGACACGACGAAATTATGTTTCATAATTCATTTTAGTTTTCACAGAATTTAAAAACTTACATTCTAATTTGATTCATGCCACAGTTAAATGTGACGGGCGAAAATGTAGGAAAATTACGTTAAATGTAAAATACTGCAGAACTGTAATTAAAATAATGTAGTTGGGATGTTTTTGGTTATTTTTTAACATGCCCTGTTGTGAACGTTTTATATCCCCTCCACTGCCTTACGGATGTGTGCACCATTGCAAAAAAATTGTAATCAACGCTTTACAACCTTTAACGACCTCGCTCACGTATTCCACTCGCATAGCATAGCGAAATGAAAAAGTGAATTCTTTTCGCATGACCCTGCATGAATTCAAATGAAGCCTTTCATATTCGTATTGCCTTTTACATTCATTTTTGATCATGCAAAATTAGGATAGATGCCAGAAAAATATCTAACAACCGCCGCAGAGTTCAAAAGGAATGTCATTTCACATAAGCCGTATTTCCACCAGAGGCAAACAACACGAGTTTGACATTTAAATGAAGGAATTTATTGCGTTAATTGTCCAAAATATTCGGTTTTCCATGTCACTGAGGAGATTTATTAGTTAGCTAGGCTTCAGTTGCGGTCTGATTGCATCCAGTAGTCATATAAAGACCAAGTTTAATTGTTTAGTCATGAAACACGCGTGCGATACAAGTCGTGGAATTGCGATGTTCACGCAAAAGAATATAGACTTTTAACAATTTTCAGTAATATTTCTAATAACCTGAAGGGTTAAGATTCCATTCATTCATAATTTCTTAAGTTCAAATTCATTCTTCCTTTTGACCTATAATAATTTTGCGTTAGGTCTAGCCAGGAGAAATCGCGATTTTTCGACATACATGTATGACGACGAAAATTAGTTAGACACCTTCTTCAAGGATGTCTAAGAGTTTTATATTTTATTATCTAACCTCTAAAACTCAAGGTAAACTGTAGCTGCACTTATCAAAATCTCGTAAATATGGTGGGAAGGAAATAATTTTTTCCAGGAAAAATCCTTACATGAGAAAAACGTGAACTCAGGAAATCTCGAGGTGTTTAAATTTGCTTCATATCCTGATATACGTACAGGGGAATGTTAGGTAAGAGGGAAAGAGGAAAATAAGAAACTATGTAAATGAACTGAATATAAGTATGAAGAGCAAGGTTCGTATAAAAAGTACCGAATTCAAACCGTCGGTTAAGTGTGCGCATGGTCTCAGATCTTATTGGCATTGATAAGATGACGAATAAGATAACGAGATAAGAAGACCTTCTGTGACGGTATCGCGACGATTCTCCAACCTCCTTACTGTCCCGATTTGGAACCAGCAGATTATTTCCTGTTCCGTACGAAAGTGAAATCCTCCTTCTTTCAAAGGACACCACCTACCTGGGACCCTAAGTGCCGTTAAGAAGCTTGCACGCGTACCCTTAAGGACCTTTCGTCTACCAGGGAGCCTTCGAGTCGTGGAAAAGCCGCAAAGACAAAAGTGTGTCGACGCTCAAGGGAAGTGCCTTGAAGAATTTTGAAGCATTGTAGCAATATATGAGATAAATTTTTGTTGCCAAAACGTTTCCCGTTATTTGGTACGCAAACTATGTATGAAGGACCGAAAGGGAGACGTTGTGACGAGCCAAGAGGAGTGAGTCCACGCGAAACGGAATGACGCTGCTATTGATCGTCTGGACGCACGATCAGCAGCCTGATCATGACGCTGATGAAATGACCAACATATGATCTAATACGTAACTTCGCAGAACCGCAATTTGGAAAATTCTGGTTTGATTACTTTACGAGGGTCATCATTTCCAACACATTCTCATTCACTAAGGTCATCTATTGAACGGTCGGGACTCCTCTTTGTGCTGCTGAAATTCTTCGGAGATGATAAGTGGCTTCACCTCTCCTGACATTATTAATGGAGGGAGCACAGGGCATTGCGAGGAGGGTCCTCATTTCCACATGAGCAGGGTTCCTTCCGAGCTTGAACGAATCAAGACAATTAATTTCGAGTTTCTAATGTAAATAAAATAAAATTTTGTAATTATATAGTTATTTTTAGTTGTATCATAATTGTGAAAAAAAAATAAAAAAATTTGTCCTTTCGTCCGTAATGTGGGTTTTTACATTTTCTTTAAAAAAGGAGACACCATACATTGGACGGGGCACAATCCACGAGATTTCCAGATACCCTAGTCAACAACGCAGCTGACGCAATCTCACTCTTTCCTCACTCACTCCTTCCTGAATATATCACCTGCTTCCATTCAAAGAGGAGTTTCTATTAGAAGGATAACTGGTGGTGCAATGGAGAAAATTATGACACCCAGGATTGCAATTTCAGTGTTTTCCAATTGCTGTTGGATTTGATAAGTTCTATTGAGATACACGAAATTTTGATACATATAAATTTCTGCAAACTTGAAGTTTCTTGTTCCATGCACAGTGTTTGTTTCTCTTAGGCGAGGTTTAGGAAAATGAAATGCAGTTAGCACGAAGTAATGTATTTTCCGCATGAAGTTATAGTACACCTAGGCGTGGAGAGGATTTTTCGCAGAGAGAATATAGTATAAAATCCGATATCTATATATATGCTTTATATGATATCCATATCATTTTTCTATCCAACCAACACCCAAAAAGTTTTTCCTAAGCCAGTATGAGCAACCTGCACCCCACCTAAAATGTTCATTACTGTATTTTCAAAGATAGAAAATTGGTGTATACAAGATATTTACAGGATGAAAAGGTTTTGGTTCTGGTTTTTCGTAACTTTGCCATTTACTCTTTAATACATATTATGATATTTATACTTAAAATATGTATCTATTTTTTCTACGTCTTCATTTGGATTTTGGTGTTCTTGTTTATCTTTCAGTTTAGCATTTTCAATTAAATGACCTATATTAATTGTTCATTTATGTTAGCCTAACGCTGATGTTGAGGTTTTTATCGCGGGTTAGTAATTGCAATTACAAGTTGGGGAAACATGTATGAGGTAAATCAATCGACTCACCTTGCAGGAGGATTATGTGAGCATGAAGTTGAAACTCCAAGGTAAACTGTAAAGATTTTGAGGCCAATGGCTGCCATATCAACCACTGATACTCCGAACGTATCGGCGGGGTAATTTACGATTTGGGCAACGACAAAGTTAAAGTATCGATACTTAAAACAGAGAAACATTCATTCCATTTGGCCATGTTGAAAAAAATGCTCAAAGACGCTTCGAGTTCCAAGTAATGTTAATCAAGTGTATATCATTGCGGAAAAATATAGGTACTACGTCTTCGATCTGCCTTATTCTCGCGGAGATAAATTTGTGTAGGATTGCATGTAGAGCAGCAGCTACCAACCAAAACACGCCACGCCCTCTCCTTCGGAATGAATGCGATCGGATGACAAAAGCAGTGGGCGATCGCAGGGCATCGGTAAGCCATGACAACGACCGAACGCCACGCCTAGCATCTGCATGAGAAACTATTGAAGTTGAGGAGTGTTATTGTGCTGCATTCAACAAAATTATGGATCCATTCGCTACCGGGGTTAGGTTTTTATATTTCTGACGACAAGTCCTCAAATTCGGAATTTAAAGTCTCGTTTTCAGCCTTTACTCATTAATACGGTCATAACAAAAATAAGGCTGCATAAGGAATAGGAATAATAATTATTAAACAACGAATTATACTTCTTCAAATTTAACTAGGGTGTCTTCGTCTTTTCTTCGTATTTTACGGTGGTGACCGATCGGTAGTGTACAATAGGTACAGAAAGTTTTGGGTGTTATTTAAGGAGAAAAAATTGAGTTGAAACTTGAGATTTTTTTAGATACATCATTGTTAGCTGATAGTAAAGTTTCTATTTAGTTGCAAGACTTACTACTTGTTACTTGGGACTCTAAGCATCTTAGAGCATTTTTTGCAATATGACCGACTAGAATTAATCTTTCTCTGTTTTGAATAACGACCCTTATGATCAAGTAGTCAAAACAATCGTTATCATGTGCTAATTAATGTGAATTTGAATAAAAGTGAATTAAAGTATATTTTTATCAGATTATGTCGTCTTTCATAACTTTTGGAACATTCCTCATAGTTATGATGAATGGATAGAAGAATGCAAGACACGCAAGTTGGCACTTCAAATCTCAACGCTCTTCCAACCCTTCCAAAAAGCATGCCTTATTTTTAAGAATGGACAAGACGAAGGTAGATGTGTACATCACTATCAGTGCTTCGTATGTATTCTGAAGATTTAACATGCATGAAGGGGATTTACCGTGTCACAAAGTTGCATTATGGATTATACCATGTCATGCTTCATAAGGAACTAAGCGTAGAAGAAGTTCTCGCCTCGAGGACTGTGGTGCATTGCGCATACCACAGTTCATTTGCGATTTAGAGTGCACGGCAATTTGTCATAATTATCCTTTAAAGCCCCTAGAATTCCTAAATGGGAAGCATGATCGTTTGATGGATTCAGCTGGAAAAGGGGATACGAGTTCGAGTCAGGGTAGGGCGAGTGGTTGATACTCTGCTAATGTCATGAATTTATATTTTTGCAATCGCGTTGCACTGTTCAAGTAACTGTCGCGGCATCTCCTGCAGTTACTTGGGTTCTTGTTTCCTGCTATGTTTACGCTTATCACGTCTTTTTGCATGTTTGAATAGATAGAGATATTTTTAATTCTTCCAAGAATTGAGACGATGGTTAATGCTACCATATAAGCAGAACGACGTGCAGATAGGTCCCTTGATTTTAACACAATCGCGCGTATATCTTTATAAAATAATTTATCTTTTCTTCCATCTTTCTAACACGTAATTAAATCCCTGTATGTATTGGTAAGATCCCTCCATTTCTTTATATTTAATATTTAGGCAACATTAGAATTCAGAAAATGAATTGAAACCAATTTTGTTAATAGGGTGAATTTTTTAACTTGACTATGCCTTGCTATGCTATGGATTTAACGGAAGAAGGGACGATTTGTTCTCAATTTTGCACTAATAAAAACCTCTATATATCCTCTAATTGAATACATTTATTTTTCACACTTTAACATCAGCATCAATCCTTTGAACGGATCTTTTGTGGTTATTAAAGTTATACACGAGTATCGGGAGCTAAAGAAACGTGTTACAAAAATTGTTTTGTCAACTTTTCTCTTCTCAATGCACGAGATTTCCTTCTTTCGGATCCACGATATTCGTTTCATGTTTCACGCATACTCGTCCTTGACATATCTTGTCTTCTTTCATCCATTTCCACCGTCTCACATGAAATATTTGACATTTTCATATCTCAAGTTCATCCTCCAAATCTAGTTCCCCCTTCGCCCAACCGTCCCCCACTCTCTACCCCCCAGACCATGCCCCAAACCCCTTCAGAAGGCATTCCGGAGCATCCTGCCCCCTTCAAGAGCAGAAGGGCGAGGAGGAGGGCACAGCCGTGGGAGCCGCGCCCCCTGCCACGACGAATCAAGCACGTTAGGCGGTGAGGGGGGATCGCTATGCATGACGGGTCGGGGAGTGAAAGTTAAGGCGCAATATTATAGGGAGGAAATCCAAAAATCTTGAAAATAAACAAGTGAAATTTATGGAAAAAAATACCCAATTTATTCCGTTTTTTATATTCATTTTTATTGCATAACAAGAGGGCGACAGCAGTTCATAACCACAATCAGAAACCTAAGATTCAATTGTTTTTAGAATATGCATCCAACTTAAAACAGTGAACGATCATTAATAGCAATCCAATCCTCTACCTTTTCAAAAGTTTTTCATTTAAACTCCCTTTGTTTACAGTTTAGAGTGTGTTTTCAAGAAATAATATCAATCTTGAATATTTTATTCTTTTTATCAAGTCACTTCGTTTAATTGTAGTGTATTTCTTTCATACTACAAAATCGTTTTAACTTGTAGACAAATAGTATGAATGAAAATGTAGTAAAATTAAATATTAATTGATGAGTAATAACAACATTATTCTAAAATAATGGAGTATTTGCTTATTATTTTTTAATGTAAACCATTGGGAAAAGAAATTTTGATAATTAAAAACAAAGAACAACTCCTTGTAATCATTAATTACTCTGGCATCATTTGAGCATTAATTTCATACCACAAATCTTGGGTGTCAGATTCCATGCTATATTGTGCACCAAAGGTATTCAGAATAGGAGAAATATCAATTGATGAAAGATAAATATTTATTCTATTTACTAAAATTCTTTCGCAAAATATTCTCTGATTAAAATATAATATACGTTTATATTAATTGTACGTAAATTATTTCCATAAGCTTCTCATTCCAAAGGTAACGATTTGACATCGAGCTTTTCTTCAAATTGATGACCGCTGGAAACACAAATATAAGCGTAACAACTCGCATTTAAAGAACCTTGTCTGTCCCCAGTAGATTCTTCTCAACTTTCCAAAATATATTTCGAGTTAACAAGTATTTCCCCTCAAGAGGATAGTTGATTTCTTGAATCATCACCTTGAGCTCAATCCTAGCTCATGAAAATCCTCTTATATTTGTATTTCTTGATTTGTTGATTCCCCGAGTTTATTAAAGAATGCCATCTGAATTTAGCATAAACTTCCCCTTTTAATTTTATTACGTGGCAATAAACTATTAATATTGACTATCTTCCACAAGCCTAGCGTACAATCCTTCAGACTAGGAAGTCAGCGTTTTCGATTAATGTCGGCACCATTAACACAGAGGTTTGGTCTAGTGATACATGGTGTTAAATATTTATTGGGTAGGAAAATGTAGAGCATTTTATCAAGTGAGAAAGGGGCTGTGAAAGTGGACGGAATTAGCATTGAAAGCAGAATAAAAATGCATAAAACAAGCTTAATGTGACATTATTTTAGTTATTTAACACGATGGTTATCTGAAATTTTACATTTTTGTGGGCGATTTCTAATCTCTGTGTAAAGCTGCAATAATATTTCAGTCAAGGACATCAGCACAGATTTTTTATACCTTGGTTAACCAAGGGTTACTATGAGCACAGGACTGTGGCTTTTTTTTGTCTAGCAGGAATTTTTTATTCATGGGTTTTTATTTATCTGGTTTTTTATGTTCGTAGTGATCGTTATGGTTACTTCGTGTTTTGTAAATTTTATAGCTAACATGAAGGTAATCTTTGTATTTTAATTGTTTCTTGCTTCCAATATTAGAAAAGAAATTTAAGAAAAAACTTTGCATGCATTGACTCTCAAGAGGTTTACTAAATGATATTTATTTGGATACTGCTGTAGAGATTTGATTCCCTGTTTTTTAAACAGCATTGGGTTCCTCTTTTCATTTTACTCACGCCTCTCCCTCTCTGTAACAATCGAATTCCAGTCTTGAGATTTCCAATGTAATTTGAGATTTGATTGTAATCCTGAGAAAACGGTGCGGGCAAACTATATCAAGAAAAATCATATCTTCGAATCCCATGTTACATAAAAACGTGGACTCCTCGGACTCCAAAAGTAAAGGGAATATCTATCTTTTTGGTGAATGGTCGCCGATGGTGATGAAACCCAGGAAGATCTTAAAAATTGCGGAAGAATGAGATTGAGAAAATTGTAAGGACTGTTGGAATCAGTAATGAAGATGCGCAAGGTTGGTACAACCAGTTTCCTAAGAATAAAATGAAAAGAAAAATATAAATTAGAGGAATCACGTGAAATACCATGTCAAACTTGAATGAAAATAAAATAACTCAAGAGGAACACATCTCAGACGAATCGGAATTGGTATTAAATTCATTGCCAAATTTATCATTCCAGAAGATAGAGTGAATATCGATCATATTTTGTAAAAAAAATGTGTTCTTGAATCAAAGCTGACATATGTGAGCAATCAATGGGCGTAATTTGTTTTAGTACGCAACTGCAAACAGTCCGATGAGGCAATATTATTCATGACTTACGAAAGAGCTTATTTAAGGTATTTTTTGCTTTCACAAAGGATCACTATCATGTGAATCGGAAAATTTGGAGAGGAGCAAGTACACCGACATTTAAGGGGCGCTAAAAGAAGAGGATTGATATTCAGTCGGTTGACCCAAAAATCAAATTACGCGAATGCTTCATTCCTCTCTTCTCGGAGGACTTTGATTCGTTCAAGTTCGTTGGTTTCCTGCCTGAGAAATCTGAAATTTCTTTAATGCGATTACAACTTGTGTTTTTATCCTCGATATAAAACTCGGCCTTATTAAATACCGTTGGTGGAAGCACTTTAACTCATGTTTTAGGGTTCTACCAAGTTCTAAGTAGATTGATTCCGACCTCTACGTCGACTTTAACGTTCGTTTAAACTCTATACATAAATTAGGCGCAGCTCAACTTGCTCTGACATGGTTTTGCTTCCACTTATTACGACTTATATTGCCATAATGCGAATAATAGTGAAGTATTTGTATTGAATTTTACCTGAAGTTAGTGCAAATCAATGTTTCATGCGTTTTAAACTGGAATTATACACAGATGTAATATCGTTTAGAGTCAATGAATCGCTTGTTAACATATTAAATACTCATTGCATAAATTGCATCTGTAACTACGACAAAGCTACTAATATGGTATGCCGATGATATATTTTACGATTACTTACGCGTATTTGGGAACTTGTTTAGCAAGAATGAGAAAATCTTTCCATGGGGAAAATATTGAATGTCCTGTAAGTAGAATAAATGGAGTTTTCAATGCAGGTTGGCAATACATTTCAAAACTCTTAAAGCATCGAGAAATCAATGAATTTCCAAAAGTCAATATTTTATTTTATATGGATGATATCATTTGCCAATGGCTCGTTGATATTGATTTAAGTCGGGAGGTAAGGGTGGAGAGGGATGAAACATGTGCCTATAAATATCCCCCCGCTGAGAGATTGATTCGGACCGTGGTTCAATGCGTTTGTGACACGACACAATGTTTTCCCGGGGTCTTTTTAATCTTTTCAGCTGCACGAACCGTGACCAAGCGAACCCTTCAGTGTAATATGGATCATTCACGTAATCACATTCACGTCGAACTTAGACACCGAGACGTCATTTTTAATAAAGGCTTCTTAATGGAATCCCATTTTCCTTTAGATCCAATTCGCCTTTACAGTAGACATTATATACTCATAGAACTTTACTTTATCAAACCATCGGATGAATGAAGTTCGTTTTTCTTCTTTAATTTTCTTGCGAATGAAATAATAAATTTTATAAAATAGAAGAAAAGGAACATTGCACTCTTATAAGCCTTCCCAATGGGGAAAGTTAGGTATTCTTTTTTGTTTCTGGAACGCACGCTTTCTCGACTGGCCGGCCTGATGGGTCAAGTGTCTTGTTCTCTAACGTCGGGATCGAGTTCCGTAAAGTATTACATATTCATGAAACTTCCTCAGAGACGAGATCCATTTCTCCCAATATTAAGCAGACGGGTGAACAACTATTACGGAGTGAAATTTCGAAGAATGGTGGCGTCTTCGAAGATTGCCCGGGAAATAATTTAAGTGCTTTTGGACAAAAAGAATAAATCAATAAATAAATATATATATTATGCATATATATATATTTATTTATATTTATATAATGTCTTCGAAAAATGCTGCATACAATTTTTTTATTTAATTATGTACTTACATTATTTTAAAGTGTAATATATAGAAAATAAGTTCTATTTATCTCTTTTCCCTTTGTCCTGAATTACTCTGTTCCTTTGATTACATGCTCCTACGACTTCCTAGGAGTCGGAGTAAGAGCAGGAATAATTTAGTATCGGTGACTGATGTACCCTGGAAATGATTTATTTGACGATTCTTTTCCATCCTTTCCTCTTTAAGAAGCCTAAGGGAGTAGTGTCTCATGTTCTCTCACCTCCTCTAAAACTGGTCTTTTTTAAGACTATATAGTAAATTTTAAAAAAATTCTCTTAGGTGTCAATTTTAACCCTCTTATTCATATTATATCAGGAGCTGACTAAGTGCAGGCCGTTTTGAGTCCAATCTTCCACATTTTTCATAACTGTTAAATATAGAACTATTAAATAGAGTCATTAGAGTCCTGAATCATCATTAAAGTTATAGAGTCCTGAGGTCACGTGAACTTGCAAGGCATGGAATTCCACACTAAGCGTAATATACGAGTATTCTTTCATTTATAATCGTCTCGGGTTTCCTCTCCCACTGTTTGCAAAGCTCTCTTCTATTCGAATGTTTTATCGGCATCAGCATTAATACTTCACCCTTAAAATTAGTTATTATCTTGCGTTTCCCGACTAAGTTCCTCACCACCCTTCTGGGATCTTCAGTTTTTCCATGGGGCATGTCTTTTTTCCTTCCTCATGCGTCATTTTTATGGGCAGTAAAGGCGCAATTTCAGTGCCTACTTTTGCGTTAATGTTAGTCAAGCGCTAAAATACGGAGACTCCAAGGGGATCTCATTTCAAATTGCGCAGTAAGTGTAAGATATTAACCAAGGCTTGTATCAAAAAGTATTGGTGACAATGTTTTCCTGACTTATGCGTGAAATACTAAATTCTGAATTCAAACCGTCGGCTAGTGTGCGCATGGTCGTATTAGCATTGATAAGACAGTGACAGTGCACACCATTGTCACTGAAAATTTGATGATACGAAATATCTGCGTTAACTCATCCCGAGGTCTTTGGACAGACGACCAAAAGAGCAGAGTCGAGTGTCTGCTTGCGAAGAACTCCTGCAACGGCGACGACACGACGATTCCACAACCCCCTTATAGTTCTGACTTGGCACCAGCACATTATTATTTCCAATTCTCAAGAGTGCAATCCTTCCTCAAAGGACACCACCATAGGACGCTAAGTGCCATCAAACAAGTTTGCACGCCTACTGTGAACAATTTTGAGGCATTATAGCAATCTGAAATAAATCTATTTTCCCAAAACTTTTCAGCATGCTTTTACACTTCACAACTTCAGGTGAACGGGGAAGCTTTTTCAATAACTTGTTTAATACGCAAATTAACGATTTTTGAGTTTGGTCACACAGGCTAGGATCCCATTTTGTCTTTATAATGTTTCCTATATCCGCATTTTTTCATAAAAAACATCATTTATGATTCCGTAGCCATTATTCCCAACGGTACTTCTCAAAAACGTTTACAAAGCAGCACTCAAAGGGCTATATTTATCTATATTCCATTGGAGGTGAAACCTTCGCTGAAATATTTTTAACTCTTAGAAATGAACTTTTTGAACAATTATGATTTTATAAAACATTCCCTTTTTTCTTTTTTAAAATCAATAATTCTTAAAATATTATTAGCGTGAGTTTGACCTATTTATGTCATGGATTTCTAATATTTCGTTCAAGACCATATTTAGTCAAATGTTTGCCGTGTCACATTATACCAACTCAACTCGATACCCAAATATCGAATACAGACGAAAAGACCAAATGATTGACATACTCAGTTCCCATTCAAGGCCAATTACGGCATAGACAGACCTTCCCGCATCCTATTAACCACGTATGAAAGAGAAAGCTAATTCCATGGTGCATTCATGAACATAATTATTGCGGTGCAACAATCAAGTTGTATCGTAATTTCACCTTAACATACGTTTCATGATGTTTTGGGCGCATTATCCTCTTTAAAAAAGGGAGAAGGCCTTAATCTAGGCTTAATGAACTGGGCGAGGAACCGTATGGGAACGCCTTCTTCCCGGAGAGGAGGCCAACAATAAGAGTTCCGAGGAGAAATATTTAGAGAATTAAGGTTCTGATTAAATTACTCGTTTGTCAAGGGGAGAAAGTTAATGAGAGGCCTCCAAAATAGCATCCTTTAACGAGATAGAGGAAGATAACGGAGGATCTCAGCTGTTGTTAGGGAGGAGGGGGAGTGGGTGATGTCTGGGAGTGGATTTTAATAATGCCGCGGGGGTGGGGATAGGGAAACAACAGAATTAAGGCATGATTATCCGCCTCCACTCTGCTTATCGCTCTCGCCCCTACACAAGTCCCTTCTTTCCGAAAGGAACTATTAGGATAGGTCGAAAGTTCATCCCTCGTCTATAGAAACGCTTTTCAAATGATAATTTATAAATTCGTGTCCATTAAATAATTTTTTCAAGAAGGTGATGTCGCACAGTCTCCGAAAATTTCATTTTCATATTCTTTATTTTTATATGATCTCAAATTAATGCCACTTGTTTGTAAATTTACGACTGGAAATTGAAAACAGCCACAAATTTTAAAAAAGTTTGCCTCTTTTTGTGGATTGCTCGAGGGTTGTGTCATTTTGATGCATCTACTTATTTAACAATGATCTGGTTCAATGATGCAACAAAAAATGCAGTAAATTAATAAACTGGCTGAATATGTCCCCCGTTACATCAAGTTCTAGAAATATTGTCGACTATATTCAGTTCACTGTCGTAAATTTGGATTGGCGCGAAAAGGAAATTAAAATACACAATAATGTCAAATATTTAGTTATCTATTTTGGCAAAGTGAGAATGAATTTCTTCTAACACATTTCAACACCTGAAAGTGGTTGAAATATTTTATAGTAATCAGTGCGGTTGTATCCACAACAATTTACAGATATTAAAATTGTTTCGTGAGGCATCAATAACTACCACACGATAACAGTTGCAAGCATCAAAATATAATTTCACATTATTTTTCATAAATATTAAGTCGCGTCATAGGACCAAAGCTTTTTCCTTACACACCTGGTTGACATTCTAGCTGAATTGCAATCCAGCATGTCGACTCGAAATTCGACTCATTCTTTCTTGAAAGTTCACTTGTAAGGAGCGTGAGGGAAACTCACTAACTGTAACGATTGAATCTCTAAATTTGGAGAAACATTTCATTGTCCTCTTGGGGCCTCACGGTCGATCATCATTTTAACCCCCCTCCCACCATTCCCTTTTGCCACCCCTCTCATTTCGACACACCAGCGAAGTCTCCACCCCCGCCCGGACGGCTATCGACGATATATAAGACGCGTTCGGGTGGCGCCGACCCAAACGGCCCAAATCCTCTCTCCCCTCCGTCCCAAGGCAGCTCGGGCTCAGGCGCCGTGCTCAGAGGTTCTCGAAATTCCTATGTCTCGCCCCATAACGTTTTCATGCGAGACAATTTCATGCAGGGATGGAGTTTTTAAAGGAACAATTGGAATACCAAACGGCACGTAGGTTACCCCTATGCCAGGGCTTTGGCGCCGGGATACCTACCGGGGCGCCCTTTGACGAAACAGATTTCGGAATTTTGCATACCTGGTGAAATTTTCCAATGCATGGTAAAAAGGGTTAGACCTCAGGGGGGTGACCGACGGCTCTGAAAATGATACAAGCAAAGGCTTTTTCCGAAACGATCATCTCCAACGTCATCATATCTCATTTTGGGAAACTGCCGGAAATCCGAGCGAGACTTAATCCGTCAACAGTGGCGTTCCCGATGAGGTAGACGTGAAACCGAGTCTTACCCAGCAGGACCACCTATCGAGCTCTTGCCGCCTAACAGATTCGCCGTTCATCCTCCCCCCATCGCGTCGTGTGCTCCCGGTCGACGACGCCCGGGCTGACCGCGTCAACCAGCGGGACCGCTTCTCCGCTCTCGCCCCTCGGGATACAGCCCCGTGGGCCCGGAGCACAGCGGGGGTTGCGATTGCGAGAAATGCGACGCACCCGTGATGACTCATTTCCATCGCCATTCGGATCCGACCTGCCCGTCCGCCCGACCCAGGCGCCATCTGCACGCACCGAGGCGAACTCCCGGGACGCTCCGGGGGTGCGCCCTCACCCCCAGGCTCAATCGCCAACCATTCCCTCCCACCCAACCACCCTCCCCCCTCCAACGCCACCCACTCGAGTCGTATCTGTCCGCGTCCGCTCTTTTTCAAATGACCGAGACACCCAAGGTACTCATGAATCAATGGATGTCCAATGCAATTCGTCTTTTTAAACAAAATTGAACATTGAAACTTAATTAGAAAGTTTTCGAAACGGAATAGAAATAAACGACTTACCTCAGTGAAAGTTTTTTAAATTTTCAATTCGGTCTCCCTGTACCCCAATACACTTGGTCCAACGATGTTCAAATCAGATAAATAAAGGCGGTGTGCCAACAATTAGTATCCTGGTACACGTATTTTTGCCATGGCAAAGACACAAATTCAAGACAAATTGTCTTAATGAAAGATGAATCTTTTCCTTGGGAAACCTAGCTTTTTTTCGTGTACCTTTTTCTGTATTTGTTTCAGGAGGTTAGCGTTGCATTTTCCAGGAATTGTTTGACCAGTGGGAAGATAATCCTATCACCAGCATCCTTTTGCTTTCTTTGTTAGTGGTGAATCAAGATGTTTCCAGTGCTTTGACTGCTCTTTTGTCTATGGGTATAGTGGTGGACCCAAGTTTCATCTATGGTCCCAAACCGGCGCAGAATATATGCGGGGTTATAATTCGCGTCATGGCCGCCAGATTACACCAGTTCGCCTATTTATTGTACAGTCTACTGATGCCACAGTTAGGCCTGAATAAAAACTTTTCATCTCTCTTTTCTCCTCGCGATTGTGATTATACCCTGTGGCTTTTCTATTCGCGATCAATCTTTGTCAATTGACAACTATTGCAATAAATGGCGGAATGCAGTCCATCGCGAATGAAAAATCAAGATGAGATTATTTTTGTAATATTGATAGCTTGTTGAAAGAGAAGGGTCAAGAGTAATTAGTGAACAGTGGCTCCCAGAAATTTATTGTTCTCGCTTCTTTTTTAATTAAAAAAACTCTCCAAACATTCGCGCTAGATTGGAGTGCACATATTGCATCCCAGGTGGGAAAATTGGTAGGCAATTGTAAATCGTGTCTCCCCTGGCAACCCACCAATATGGGAGCTCGCCACTCACTTGGGCGATCACCAGGAGAGTCAGAATTCAACAGGCTGCCGTCACGCCGTTAATTACGTGACTCGTAATCCCTGTAATGAGATAAACTACACTGCTGAAGCTCTTACCGAATTGAAGTTGTGTATTTGTAAATTAGTTCACTTAAGTCTATTTTTAATTAATATTCTAAATTAAAGAATTAGGCAACCTTCTATGACGAGTGAAATGGAATTGGTGAGTTGTTCAATAAGGTTCTTCATTCATACAATTATACTATAAAACCTGTTCTCAATTAATTTGTACATCAATGGTCAACATGTATTTGTGTATTCTAAACTGATTGACAAGTTAACTCAACGTATGTTCAATTTTTTGTTTCAGTAGTTGTATTAAGCACGAATTTCACGATTGTGCGCAAGTCAAATTTTCAGCACAAAGAAGTTGAACTTGACAGACACCCTGTGTTTTAATTCACCGTAAAATATAACTCGATGGCCTATTAGCTGAGAATCAATTGTCAGAGGATGTGTAAGCAGATTATTTTTAAGACAAAATTGAATCCATTGCTAGAATCTAATTCAATTGTAGCAGTTCCCTATTACCATATTTCAACTCCTGTGAACTAATGAACTAAATGCCGTTTAAAGTGGCCCTGGGGAAATAAAGCAGGGAATTTCCAAGTTTGGTAATGAACATCAAAACAGTATCTTTTGTCCCTCCTCTTTCGTTCTCACCATTCCCATCTCTCTCTTTCACTCTCTGTACAATCCCTGCTCTTCTTGCCCCAAGCTAATATTTCACTCACTCTCCAAACCCCCCCAACTAAGCTCTTTTTCCCTTCCCGTTCTCTGTCTTTCAGGGCCGAGAAATAATTGCATCTCCCAGTTACCGCACAGGTGGAGTGTTTTTCAACTCTATAGAGATGAATGCCACGGCATTCTGTGAATTAGGTGGAACTTTACTAGATTGGGAGTCAGGATGACAATTTAAAGTGCGGATTCGAGCACGTAGGGATGGCTTTCGTGAGAAATTGTTGTTATTTTTATGTTTCTAGATCACACGTACGGTCTGGTTGCGAGTTTTTTTCAACTTGAGACTATCTATTCAGCGTTAGATCATTAAGCTATTCAGTTTTCAGGCTTAAATTCAATCAATGGAAATCGAATTCAATTACGTTGAAATCACTGAAATTGATCTCTGATTATCACTGAAGTAACAAAAAACCAATGTATATTCTGCTAAATTTACTTTGTACCTGAAGATCACGCTGATGCGTTGAAACTAGTTGCACCGAATAAAAAATTTAGTGGAAAAATACGTTGGTTTTTTTACTTGAATCTTGATTACATCTTTCTATATGTTTACTTGAATTATCCCTTCTTAGAATGATTGGCTTCCGATATACACGTAAATGTTAACCAGAGTACAATCAAAACATTTCGCTAAGTCTAAATTCGTTGCAAAAATGAAATGTAATCAAATAAAAGCGTTTGTTCGTTCGCTAATTCTGCGCCGGTCATATCCAGCTCCAGATAGAGCCAGTGGCGTTGTGCTCTTTTCTCTCTAAAACTGGTTTGGAACGATCTCAGCATCCCCTATTAAATGCGTTCCATTTACCATTTCAAATGCCAATAAATCAATGGGTCTTATTTGTGCAGTGGACTTACGCTACTTTTTATCGGTATTAACATTTTAAAACGGGATTTGATTTCCAGTTCGTTATGAGAACGGGATTATACAGACATAAATAACGAATAAACATATCATTACCTACGAAAATATTTAATGTATTTTACCTATTGATATAAGTACAAGGCATCTTGATGCTTACGATTTCAAATTGTGAGAAATTTTGTCACTCTGTTTGAAAAAGCCCTGCTTGCAGTTGGCCTCATTCACTGAATAAAAGTGGTTGTATTCTTTTCCCCGCCTGCGTCACAGTTCGTTCCTCTTTTGTCCACCAAGTTTCATGGAGTCTTGGATCGATAGTGTCCTTGAATTCTCTCTTTCAAGGATTTGCGTTATTTACATTTTGTAAAACCTTTACTAGTGCGGAGGAATTGAATT
This sequence comes from Hetaerina titia, assembly GCA_037158775.1. Lineage (NCBI taxonomy): Eukaryota > Metazoa > Arthropoda > Insecta > Odonata > Calopterygidae > Hetaerina > Hetaerina titia. The sequence goes on along the minus strand of CM073773.1, from coordinate 110,009,353 downwards.
TTATTTTCAGAAAACATACTTGAATGACACACATTATACGGTTTTTTTAAATGTTGTCTGAACCGCTTCATTAATTAGCCTACCCCCCCGCCCCTCCCCACGGACGTTGCTCGTATTTATCCAATTTCCGACCCTTTTAAAGCTCAGATTTCCATTCCAATTATCATTGATAAATTCCAAATACATTTAATGGAAATTTTGAGAAATATTTTTGTAGCATTCTATAACGAGATTTTCCCTTGGAATATATTTCCACCAAGGCATGCATCAAAGTCCCACTCATCGAGAATATTGAACGGATAAAGATAAGGGTTATAGCAGCCAGAACTTCATTAAATACAATTTATAAATATAATAATAATAAAAATCCATAAATCCTTACACATTAATATTGCTTGACGTGCAAGTGATAATTATACCGCCACGGTTTATTACGTGAGAATGATCAATAGCTTTTAGTTTTATTTTCCATTATTAGTTATAATTTCCATTAGTTATATTTTTACAGGTATTTATATATGTATTTATGACGCTTCAGTTGCATTATTTCAAAAGGAAACATAACAACATTAACTCTTCTTAATGATATTTAAATGAATTCCCTTCGGTAAAACCTGTGTCAGTGAAAATTAATGATGAATAAATCTTAGGAAAACTTTTTTTAGCCATGCAAAGTAAAGTAGAATTATTGTTAAAAAAATCCTGGAGTTATGATTATTGAAATTACTTTCAGTAGGTTAATGTAGAGATGTAACGTTGTATTTTAGCGGGATTTTGTTAATGTTATTTTTATCACTTCTCCGGGAGAATGTTTACCACAGATCAAAATCATCTGTAATGCCTTTTGTACCTGCACGTATACTAAGTATGTATGTTGTAACGTAGTATGCTATGTTGTTTGCTGAGTGAAAAATTTGCGGACAGAATAAGTTATACTCTAATAGTCATAATTTTCAGTATATATTTCAAGCTCTAACTCATTAGAAAGAACACAATTTGAAGCCATCTTCTGCGACCTGAAAATTCTAACACTGAAAAACTAATCTCTTTACACAGTTATTTTCAAGTGGTGTTTTATTGAAATGGAAAATTAAACAAACACGAGTTGCACTATTCCACGCACATTTAAAAGAGGTTGCACTTTGCTCTCGTAATAATTTAATAACGTCCGGAGGGATAACTGCAAACACAACTGTGATTGGTTAATTATTCACAAGTTGGTTGAGGGGGCGTTGCCGCAAGGTCAAATCATTGGCCTGTATTACGCAGTGAATAAGGCGCACCTTTTGCTAACGGGGTTAAATCCGATCGCTCATCGACGCCGTGCGGCACCGTCACCCAACATAATATAAATAGGTGCCCCTAATGAGTTGGGATTTCACCCTCTCGGCCCCATGGGGTCACCTGCCCGCCCCACGCACATAGAGTCGGTTCAACCGCGCCGGGAGTGCTCACCCACCCGCTGGGGGCCGATGAGTCAAACCGGCAAGTTTAAAGAGTTACAGCGAGGAATAAATGAGCCCGAAATAACGACAGGGATTATAGCCTCGCAGCCCATTAAGCGAAAGCGAACCGTAAAGCCTCTTTTTACTGTATCCTAAGCATTTCAGAACGCAGAATCACTTGGGCATCCCCGTAAACGCCTTCATCTCTCCCACTTCGGTAAAGTAAGGGCGGCCCCTTCGATCCAGCAGCGACGTCGTTGCATTCGACGTAACGGGATACCATAATCCCAATTCTTTCTTTATTTTTTTTCGTTAATCATTTCGTCACAAACCTCGCCCCCGGTGGAGAAACAGAGCTGAAAATACGGCGCCGCGCGTCTTCTTCATCCCTCGTGATCAAGCGTTAAGTGGACTGGACCGGCCTCCCTCATTAATTCGGCGTAAGGGCCTCCTCGCAAATGGCGCCGTCGTCCCCCTGGCTGTCCAGCGCCGCCGTGGGGTCGGCGTGCAGAATGGGCAGTAAGTTCCCATCTTCATGTCGCCCTGTCATCTCCCTCTCCCACGCCCCTCCGGGGGTCGTGAGGGGGAGATGTGGACGCCCTCTCGTTGTCCACCCCCAGGAAGGAGGACGGCGGAAGAACCCTCCCCTACGCCGTCGCCTACGCGTGATTTTTGCCTCATTCGACGTTTTTTTGCAAGGTCCCTCACTCTCCGCTGCGCACACCGCTTCTATCTTCCCCGTCCCCATCTCCCTCTCTCTTTCCCTTCAAGCCACGCTGTTAATACTGGATGGCGGCTGCGAGGCTCGGGCTCATTTCCGCTGAAATGGATTCTCAAAGCTGGGTGGGTTGTAATATACGTAACTACGTTAATGCAGATTTCATCCGAATTTCAGTGGATTTCACACAAGGATTGAGAGTGAATTTTTTTTGCTTTTTAATTTAATACTTTCAAGTAAAAAAAAATTATTAAAAGGATGTTTCTTTGATGTAATTTCCTCTCCGTACTCAAGATACCCATTTTTTATTATTATTATATAAACCTCGTTACAATTAGTCAATTGTCCTTGAGGCAACGGTCAAGTCTGGTCACTCTTAAAATACACATACATACCCACACAAGAAGAACAGATATGATGATATGCGCTACCAATTACGCGTAATTGGTAGCGTATCCGCCCGGCAAGTGGAAGGTCCGGTGTTCAAATCCCGGTTAAGGAAATATTTTTACATTTGTCATCTGCTCAAAAACAGCCTTCCCCACATGTCCTGTGTTCGCCTTTTATGTGTTTTCCTATTCCCTTTCCTTTACCTATTTCTGTTTGAATGAATATTTGTGCGCCGTATGGCGGGATTTCGTATTTGAATGTTTTTTCATTTTTCGTATTTGAATTTATTTATATTTATATAGTCACTTTCTTGGAAAACCCACGAACGTGCACAATAATGTAAATTCACTAAATAGTCATAACAAACACAGAAACTAAAACATATAAAAGAGGGACTCACTGGTTCTCGAATTTTCGGTGGTGCAACCACCTTTCTCAAGAGGAATTAGGAACAGTTCTGTTCATAGACCTTTTCGGGTATATTTGTGGCTAACAGAGCAAGAATTTTCTTTTCCCTAGTTGGTGAAGTTACTAATTGATCGAGGTAATTCGAGCTGAACGTAAATAAGAGGGACTCGCATAAATCCTTGTCTTTACCTCCATTTATAAAACTGTACGAATTCCAATCTATTGGGGGAACATTAAAATCGCCTCCGATAATTAGGCTATGCTCATTGTTGTGGGATGTAAAGCTTTGTATCAATCTTTCTAGATCTGGTATGGAGTTAATGCTGGCATGGGGTTGTCTATAATACGCACAGATATACGTATATTCTTTTCGCTCTGGGTGTTTTCACTGAGCATCAAACACTTTCTATACAGCTATCAGGAAATAACTCGTCTCCAATGACGCTTGAGTTTTTAACCGCAAGAAACACTTCTCCTCCGGCTCCATTCAGTCTGTCGTTTCTATAAACCGTGAAGGATAAAATAATACTTTGTAATTCCACAGATTTATTTCACAAACCTGGGTCGTGTGTTTGTGAAATAAATCTGTGGAATTACAAAGTATTATTTTATCCGCTTAAGAATGAACCGATTCCATAAAATAACGCCTGAAACCATCGATTAAACTGTGAAGGACTTGGGAAATAGTTCACTATCTGCGATATCATCCGTTAACCAACATTCAGTTCCTATAATGATATCCGACTCTGTGCTTTGAATGAGATGGTGAAATTCCGGTATTTTATTTTATAAACTTCGGCAGTTAACTACTACTACATAAATTATTTCCTCGTCTAAAACCTTCTTTGCGTGCGTTGCGGTCTGCTTTCTGAGTATGTTATTTAGTCTTTTTGGTGTCTTAATATTCGATCGGTCTATATTCTGATAAGTAATTCTTTCTTTTGTCTCATTGACAGTGTAGGTACTTGGAAAAATCTCTTCTGGCAACCTAGTATTGTTAGACCCACTAATTGACCTACACCTTATGATATCTTTATTAGGGCAATCTGCTCCACCACCTAACCTACGCATTTGCCTAAAAAATATCTACAGTGCTCGAAGATCCTATGAGCCACCCGAACCGACGCCTCAGGGATGTAGTGGACCCCGGAACGGTTCAAGGGAGTGGGACATGACCCGAGCTCCACACATAACACACCACAACAACATACAGGTACAACGCTTCACACCATACAACGCGTTCACACCATACATACAACGCTTTATTTAAAAAAGACTATGTTTTCTTGTTTGTCTTTTGCGTTCTTCTTTTTATTTTTTTAAGATGTAGTCGTTTTTTCCCTTAAACTTTGGTTTTTCTATCTCTTTCCACAAATCTTCCCACGCTTCGTCATTTTTAACAATTCTACACATCGCGCCTAACCTACTCCTTTTTCTTCTATTTTTCAAACTATTCTATTTCAGTGCATCCAAAATTTCCGTGACAACATCTAACATTTTTATGACACTGAATATAGGATACGTACCTTAGTGCCAAGCATATATTTTCAGCGGGCATATTTTCTTCCTGCCTGTTTCTCATGTTCTAAATTAAGATTCCTGCGCTCAACAATTCCAATGAAACAATTTAGGAGATGACTCCGTTAAAAGTCATGGTCGTGGCATCTCCCGCAGTTTCTCGGAATTCAACCCTTCCTCCACTCGATATCTGCGACGCGTATTGTCAACCGCAACCAGCTTTTAGTGCTACACTATGCAGTAATGGGAGATATGTTATTTAGTCGGTTTTCAGTACTTAAAAAGGATGGTAGAATATATAGTTGTATGAAGGGCTCTTTCAACGAATTCTGATGAATTAACGTCCACAAAATAAGAAGATAGTATCCAGCAAACATCTCTAATCACAGTCCATACAGAAAACTTAATTTTGTCGATTATTCTGTTTTGCTAATTCTCTCAACTCTTCGGACTATATCTTGGCGAAAACTATACCGCACCTAATGTAAAAATGAAGGTGACATTTCTCCACATTGATGGTTCTCTATAATATCCGGCGTGAGTCATTTGGAGTATCAATCGAGACTTGTCAAACCGTAACTGTAAATGAGACATATGGGAAACTAGTGATATTAGAGTCCTTAATTACAATTGGCTATTGGCGATTAGATATTAATTTCCATGTTTCGACTTACTTTGTTTAGATTATATGATGCATCAGACAATGGAATTGCAGTGGCTTCCGACCGAGCGAATTTGCTTAAGAACTTGACTGATAAAAGACTGAGCATTCATGACATAAAAAACATATAAGAAATGATAATATTGAAAATTTACCAAAGATATGTTAGTTTTAAGAATTGCCAATCAATGAAATTAGTATTTCACCCCCGCCATGATTTTCCGATAGAGGAAATGCTTGTTGTTTCAAGGCTTTAATTAATTCCTGTCCGCAGTGCCCCATGAATGATGATTATAAAAAAACTGGTTAGGGCCAATAGTCCTCGCAGAAACTCATCACCGAGAAATTATCTTTCCAACTTTTTCAAAGCGGAGGAAAACTTTTGAAAAAATAATGAAATACGAAGTGTATAAAAAAGGGAAGGGTGGGAGGAGTGTAGTCCCTTCCCGAGGGAGAGAAAAAAATGATCTCACCTTTCCCCGGAGGGAGGATTGAGGAGCGAGGAGAGAGGAACAAGGGGATTGTAGAGTGCGGGGGAAGGAATTTTCGGTTGGGAGGAGAGAAAAAGAGAGGGAGGCGTAACAGGCAGCACCTGGACCCCTCCCTCTCTCTAATTCGTGTATTCCACCTCCTTCCGCCCCTTCGTGCAGTAGCGCTCGCGATAGGTACTAATTCCATTGTAATTGCTATGGGAGTATTTGCTTACGCATTAATGTGACATGATTTTAATGCTCTTTTTTTGCGCGTGAGAGGCCTTACTCGTTTAATCTTTCCCGAAAAACAAAATAGCATTTAATCGGATCCGCAAAGGATTACTACGAAAGTTAAATGTTGTGGATAGATGTATTTTTCTCTGCATACGAATTTGCCAAATACAAACTCTTGCATAGGGACCTTTTTTTTATTACTTAAATATCATTTATGTAATGTTTCGTCCTTCTGTCTAGTATCACAGACAAGGACGACGCGTATCGCAAGGAAGTTTTACATACGTATTTATGCACAGATGTATTGAGGTCTCTCATTGTTACCAATTGCTCGACTCAGTAACATATCAAAATAAGGAATTAAGACAGCCGAAATTCGTACTTTACCTAATTATACTGGTGCTATTTTGTTCGGCAGTTTTTGTACAATTTTGTCGCAGTTTTGACCATGAATAAAAATTAAATGACAATATTTTCATCAAAAAAAAACAAAAAATAGCATATATCATTTCTCATAACAAGAAAAATTTGATATTTATCGGACAACTTAGTTTTCTACTTTCATAATTTTTTGTTATATTTTATTATCTAAAAAAATCTCACTCATGAATTTGAAAAAATCGTGGTTTGTTTCGAAACAAAATGTATTCTTTTCAAATGTGTGAGTGAGATCGGGTGAGAACATATTGGTATTTTTCCGGAAATGATTCGGATTCCTTTAGTTCTCGCAGCTTTTGGAAACTGTTGAAATGCCAGTAATTTGGTTCTGCGGAAAAAATCCATCTCTGGTTCCACCTCACCTGTCCACCTCACCCCTTATACAGCAGGAATTCGACCAGCGGAAGAATCATTTTTCTTCTGTTGCATGCAAGCGCTCACATATTCTCCGTCGCCCTTCTCCAGTTTGACGTGTTTTTTATTGTTCGGGGAAGACGACGAAAACATCGCTCCATCTTTTTCGTGAGGAACTTCGAAGAGTGTGCCTCATCGGAGGATGTCGCAAGGGTCGCCCGTTTCCAATACCGGTGGCGTCATCTCACCCCCTCCTCCCCACCTACGCCCACTCCCACCAACCCCTGTGACACCCCCCTCCCCGTCTCTCTCTCGGCAATCCCTCATTCGATCCTCAAAAAATGCGCAAAAACGGGAAAACATGTGGCGCAAAAAAATAATTCAGTGAGTAGAGAAAATAGTCATGGGCGTTTCTGTGTGTATGAACGGCGGAGATCCGATCTCCTCGCCTCGTCCTCTGCGGAAAGGGCGTCCCGGATCCATCGCCTCTCCTATCTCCCTTCACTCACACTCTTCCCTCCCTCCCTCCCCTGCCTCCCTCGGCCTCCTCCTCACCCTCTCCCTGAATGTGAAGTCCTTCATTGGCCGCGCCAAACTTTGCGCAAAAGGTACGTTCAAGGAAACCCCAGTCTTCTGTGAAGGATCCTACGAATCACGAACTCCTTCATGATGTTAGTCGCATTTATAATATTTTTAATCAATATTCTCCCCCTCGTTGTGCTGAACGAGTCGTAAAATATATCTAGGCTTAAGTTTATTGTTGAAAGTAACTCCGTGTTTTTTTAGGCGTTTGAAAAATATGTACGGGAAATCATTCAAATGTGGATTCATAAAAAAATATTTAGCCAAGAATAGGTGTTTTTAATCACGAATATCTGTAATTAGTTGATGTAAATGCATAAATGCAGTATTGAAATATGTTTTTGTGAACCCTTCGGTACAATATTTTATAAAAAATATACACCAATTATTGTGTGATGATAATGGTAGGAATAAATGGACTCAAGGACTTGTTTTCAAGTCATAATTAAAATGGTAAAAGCAGAAACAAAGCATATGTAAAATGGAATATTCTGCAAATACTTCTGATATTGCTGATTCTCTTAAATGCCCGACCGTACAATCGAGACAACTATAATACTGTCAACAACAGAGTGATATTAATCAAAGTACTAATGTTCTAATATACTATGGAATTCTATTCTGACGCTATTCGGGCGATATTTACGCTAGGGCTAAGGAATAGACATACTTTTGAGCATAGCAAGAAAGTAAATGTTTAAGGAGGTGTTTAAATGCACTGGTCAGACCAAAGTTTCCATGTGTGGCTCTATCTGAGAAAGTTTAACTTTAAAAATGGCAATTAAGTTTACACTCGAATAGAACAGATTGAAGGAAAGTAGCCATGAGATTATGGTATACGTGACAAAATTCTTGAAGGAAACGGGATTGAGGACCCCCTTAACAAAGAGAAGAGAGGTAATATTTTTAGCATGGGATCTGTGATTTTACTTTTAATAATGCAGGAATTGTACGCGTAAGTACATCCAATAACCGACTGAGATAAGAGAAATAAATAGCGCACTTATATTTAAATATCCTTTTTTCCGGCATAATACGTGGTAAAATAAAATTAACATTAACCACCTTAACAGCTGTAATCAAAAATGAAAAGTTTTCACCCAATCTTCAGTTTACGAAAATTTCAGGTTTTGCACGTTTTCATGAGAAAGGCCCTTGTCTCAATACTTTTTCTAAAATCGTTGAGAAGACCATTTGTTGATCGCATTTATAACTTAAATGTATGCATAATGTACCAAAGTGATCTTTCAGTTGAAATTAATTACCTTTTTTAAATATTAATTATAGAGGTTGCTTAAGTTAACGAAAATATTTTGAAAAGAAGGAAGTTTGTTGCACTTCAAAGAGATGCGGTGCTTTCACCTAGCATTTAATGTGTCAATACATACTTTCCGAGGCTTTTCGTGAGAGAAACCAGGTAAGCTCCGGCGGGATACAGAAGATCTCAGGAGTATTGAGGATACCGCTGAGACTAGGGAAGTGTTTCATGCCCTCCCCCGTATCCAACTTATCAATGAAGGCTTCATATCCAAAAAGCCATAAAATTCACACTTTAAAATCAAAAATAGAGTTTTGTCAGGAAAAAACACTGAAAGAAAAAAAGCAGGTTTTGTTACAAGCGACTGGGTTTTGATTCTTTCTCACTTCATAGATGTTGGTGTTTTCTTTCTCAGATTCAGCCATGCATGCATCCCTGGAAACTGACATCCTTGTGGTCAGCGAAAAAATTAACATTAAAAATTCTCTTTCCCTCCACATTTTTCAGATATAGTACCATTCAGTGTTTTTTAAATTTTCTGTGGCTACTTTTAAAGTCGGCATCCATCATTCAGGAGAGAATCAATTTGAATTTACGTTGAATTCTAGTATGATTAGGAAATTGAGATAACATGTAAATATGAATTGACGTGCACGGTACTGATTTTAATCTACACCATTAGTGCAGCCTTATCAATAGATCTTGTAGATTACCGCGAGAAAGGACAGCACACGGATATGCTAACTCCATGCATGCGAGATGAATCACTTTTTATAAAAACGTTGCATTTCAACAGATCCGTGATTATATGTCTTTGGAAACTGAGATTGTGTCCAATAGGTGAGGTAAATAAAGATCAAAGTTAAATGGCTGAGTAACTCCTAAAAAAGAAAATAGTTGTTTATTTATTGAATTGATTGTATTTAGTCTAAACTGGTGTTAAATAAAGTCATACTAATCATCAATTGAGATTTTCCTTGATAGGTAGAATATTGCAAATAAATGACATTCAATAAAATTTAACTTAGCAGTAATAATTAAATGAGGAAATGTAAGCTAATATTTTAATTTGGTGTTTGCTTATCTATTTTCTCTGAAAATCAATACAATATATTCAAAATTGAATACTCCCTGACTTAACTAATTGCCTGAAAATTTGATTCCTACATCAGATAGGATTCCAGCATCCTTCCAGACCTCCCTAGTGACGCAAGATACGTCGTATTCCGTTCCATAAATTTGTTGCAGTTTGTGGTCGCTGAAAATATGTTTCTTTTTATTTAACTTGCATTACACAATATTTCGAAATAATTCACATTCTTCTGCAAAAGAAAAATAAAAATTCAGACAGAGGAAAAAAAGAGGAGTTATTCATTACGAACACAAGGAGAGAGGAGAAAATATTGTTAGAAGAAGACTTAGTAATTGAGTCGCGCAATGCGTCATTCGAAGGTTTTCCCTGCGAACTCCTCGCCTAAAGGTCGGTTTGATGGCAGGTAAGCCGTTCCGTATGCACGGAACAAAATGACTTAGGCCGCGGTGGAGTCCCTGAAAGAACTGCATCAATTTTCAAGGCTTCTTCTACAGTTTCAGTTTTACGGCTCGGAATTTCGTTCCCTGGGGAACGAGGGATCGCTTTATTTTAGAATGATTTGCGGTCCTTTCTGTTGGAAGATAGCACTGATATAGAGTATGAAGCTAATAGTACATCATAAGAGGTTTTGTCTTTGTGCTGAAAATTTTGAAAATAGGTTCCCGAAAAGATAAGGCAGTTATTATCAAGCATGTCTTCCTCCCAGGAATTATTTCTTTGCCACTGGAAATCATTTCGGAATCGTTCCTCAGATCTGGTCGAGCTCCTTTATATTGGACCGGTTCCGTTTACGTTGAATCGTTATTTAAAACTGCCTCCACACCCCTGGGTATAACCGTACCGTTGCGAAGTATTGTTCATGTTCTTCCTTTTGGTTCAAGGGATAAATGCAGCATCTGCTCAGTAACATTTATATCCCTTGACTCACTAGTTATAGCTGATGGCCAATTTTCGGCATCACTGTATCACATTAGTTCTCTATCTAAATGACCACGCTATCAAAAACGAGGGTAGTTATACATGCTCTTGGAATTAAATGGAAATAAACGAATAACCTCATGAAAACGTTTTATTTTTCGATTTAGTCTCACTGTACAAGAATGTACTTGGTCCAGCTATGTTCCAATGTATTGATCCCCTCTCCAAAATAAGATTCCTTCAGGCCTGCGAAATATCCGTCTGCTTTGGCAATTAGTTCTTTATTTGAAGGAAATATCAATCCCTGAGGAATATTTTGAGCTTGGAAAAGGGGTGGAAATCTGATTGAGCCAAATTACGTGAATAAGGCGGATGTGACAACAAGTCGTATCTTAGTTCACGTATTTTTGTCATAGTAACGGCACGAGTGCAGACGTGCATTGTCCTGATGAAAAATGACTTTCTTCAGTGACAAACCTGGCCTTTTGTCGTGCATATTTAGCGTTAGTTGATACAGGAGGTTAGCATACTATTGTCCATTATTTTTTTAACCAGTCGGAAGATCAGTAGAATCCCTTTCGTATCCCAGAAAACTGAACCCCTCACCTTTTCAGCCGATTGTTCAGCATATGCTTTCTTTAGTGGTTGTGAATCAACATTTTTCCACTGCTTAGACTGTTATTTTGTCTCTGGGTCATATATTTGGACCAAAGTTTCATCTGTGGTCACAAATTGACGCATAAAATCTTGCTAGTTGCTCTTAAAAATGGGTCAAGCATTAGTCAGGAACTTCCATTCTGATTCGTATATGATCCTGCGTCAAGAGTTGCAGCAGCCATCTAGCAGATACTTTTCTCTTTCCAAGTTCACTGTTAAAATGCGATATGCCCGTTCAGATAGCATCCCTACAGCTTCAGCGATTTCTCGCACTTTCAGTTGGCGATCCTCCATGACCATTTTAAGAAATTTTGCAATAATTTCCTGGGGTAGTGGCACATTTTGGCCAACCACTGTGTGGCTCATCATCTAAGCTGTCCCGACCAAACTTAACCTCGTTTTTCCACTTGGCATCAATTGAATATGAAAGACCAGAGCCACCCAGAGTGTTCGGAAAGTCGGTAATAATTTTCTTTCATGCCATTCTTTACGAAGTATCTAACCACTGCTCGAATCTCAATTTTTTCCATCTTCACAAATCACAAGATGGGAACAACAACTGAGAGCCGTCCGCACCACAGATCTCCTCCCAGAGCATTGAAGCGTTACGTGTTTACTCACAAAGAATTGCAAATTATTACTCGGTAGGTTCTTTGTGCTAGCACTGATATCTGGTGGTGATTCTGGGAAGCTTTCTGGCTACCCTCGAGCAAAGCACCAACCGGAGGGTATCCGGTTTGGGCTTTTGACCAGAGTGTTTATCAGTGCGTGACATTTCCTCCGTGGGAAACTCTACTATTCAAAATAAAATCGTGCGTCGTATCTATGAAAACCCAATGTAAGTAAATATCGGCCTCATGTACTTTGTGACATCAATAATAAAAACAATTTTATTATGTATGAACAACTATTGACATCTAATGGCTTTGTCATGGCAGAACAAGCAGCGAGTCAGGACATTGAACGATTCGCTCCATGCTTTTGATTCTCCGTATTAGGTCTCTGACCTCTTGTATTATGTTCTACTCTTTGGGCATAGATGACGCCTATATTTTTACTTTCTGAAAGTTAATAGAGCTAATCGTATTTTATTTTCAATATCTTGAGGTAGTATTTTATGATAAAATTCCTTATAGCAAGGACGTCACAAGGGCAAGAATATCATTCGTTGATTTTACAAAAAATCCCAAAATGCATCGCTTTTTTAAATTTCGTGATGCCCGAGACGAGATCATTCGAAGATTTTCATTCGTCCTTGTTTGGATAGCAATCGACCTGGCGTCGGAGTCAGTTGTGTTTCTCTTGGCTGGTGGCAACCAAAGCATCCAATTAAAATCCACCAGGAACACCTCCCAACTTGTTGACCTCTCCGGAAGTTCGAGCGCACTTCACGCTCGGAAGTTGTTACGGTCTTCTCCTCACCAGTTATGTTTCGTTAGAGGAGTTCTGGACTGCTCCAAAATGATGCTCATCTAGCCTCGAACACCGGGAAAGGAGTTTCGAGTTCAATAACTAACTAGTTATGCGCTGGAAGTTTCCTCTAGAGATGTGAATGCACTACTAATTTAAGCTGCATATTATTTATACTTATTTACATACTGTTTTCTGTCTCGTTTATCCAAGAAAGCATCTTGATATTTTTTGGAGAAACATATCATCATCGAAACAATTGTCAGAAACCTAACGCCAGAACCAATTCAACTGATTTACACTTGAAAACACTTGTAGAAACTTACCCGAGCCTAACTGCATCGCATCAAATAACTTCAAAGATTTCAATCTTAGGCAAATTAGAGCTCTCACAACAACTTAGCATAATAAATAGTAGGCTGAAAACTATTGCACACATGCTTGCAGACCATAAACAAAATGACCTTTAGAAGCACTCCTGGTGGCATGTCGAAAAACTGTCCCCCTCAACACGCATGCGCAGATTGAGTTCGTTTCATTCATCTAGTGTATTTTGAGAAGCGGAAGTATGGAGACGTGTTCTAGTGCTATGTAAACGCGAGTTAAACAGCGTGCTGTTGCCGAATTTTTAACTGCTGAAAAAGTGACTCCTACTGAGATTCATCGTCATTTAAAGCCTGTTTATGGTGTCGATGCTGTTGATAGGTTTTCTGTAAATCAATGGGTAGTAAAATTTCGTATTTGCGAGCCTGAAATAACCATAATTGTTGATGAAACTTCTTTTGTCTGTGTTTTTGGATGCTCTCCGAGTTTATGTGACCAATTTCGTGGAACGAGGGGCAACGGTCAATTCATCTCAGTACATGCAGACTCAAAAACACCTCCGCCCTCGAGTTTCTCGTGTTCAAGGCAGCCTGGTGTCAATAATATTGCAACATGACAACGCTCGTCCACACACCTCGCGCGCAACTGGAGAGGCTCTGCGAAACTTGAAATTTGAACCGATTCCACACCCTCCTTATTCCCTAGAACTTGCGCGCTGCGCATTTGTTTTTGTTTGTGGTCTACAAGCATGTGTACATTAATTTTCATCCTACCCTCGTAATACAAGAATCTGTGTCCATAAAAGTGTTCAGTAAAAACGATTTACGGGATATAATTGACTATTTGAATTGCGCTTCGGCTTTAACTTCATATCGAAACGAAAACACCATTGAAAATCTGTTTTGTAGCTCAACCACGTTGGCTGAGGACCTAATCGGACCGTAACCTTGGACTTTGTGGTGAGATCATTACCTGCAGAACTTCAATTGTCGGTAATTATATTTTGGTTTATGTATAACACATTTTAGTTCTTGACTTGTAATGACCTTGCGATGACACATGCCGCGATGCCATAATATTTCTGTGGAACTCCTTTTTAGTAATAGTAAATGGATCCAACCATAGCAGCTGTATTTTTATAAATGTACCATAAGTTTACACGGAAAACATAAACGAACGATGTTCAAGAAGAATAGTTGTTTCTTTAACTAAATAATTATTCACCATGGTAGAGAGTATGCTGCTGGTTGATGTCAAGTACGTACGGAGTTATTGCGACGTAATGGTTCATAAACATTCTTCCTCAGAGAGAGATATATCCGAAAGACATTTTCATCTTTCCAACCCGAGAATTTAGAACCTAGAATATTAGAAAATACTGCTGTACACTATTTTACCAAAAACTGATATTTGCTTTGAAACTGCAATGAAATGCAGAAACATACATTTCGATACTTGGTTTGCTATCGGTTTTCTTGCTATCGAGTTCAATACGAATTTCCAATTTAAATTTCAACACAACTGGAAATTTATTCCTCCTCATGGGTGAGTGAGTGATGACATGGAATGCTGAAGTGAGGAGAGGCGTTTGGGAGCGCGAGAGCCCAGGAGGGGCAAAAAGGGAATCTTTATAAGAGTTGGCGGGTTCTCAAGGGCTCACTCGAGCGCCGGTGTGCTGTGGGGGAACGCTGTGCTCCAAAGGTGCAATGGGAAGGCTGGAATGCACAATGCATCGGGTGCGCTGTTTAGACCGTGAGTGTGTTCGTGTCGTGAAGTTCTTCACCCCATTTTCCTCCCCTACAACACGCGGAGAGTGAAGATTTGGTATTCGAACAAGTCCCTGTTTTGCATCTACCGAGCTCCATGCAAGTCCCGTTTTCAGGCAGCAACCACTCACATCATGAAGGTCTGGTCAGACGCCTTGTTCTCTTCACCCTAACCCGCCATCCCTTGTTTTGTGATCCTATTCGAAACTCTTTACCCTGATCCTTTAACACCCTGATCCTTCAACACCGTGATTCTTTACCGTGACCTTTTTACTGATGATAAAAATAGTATACAACGCTGGTGCAGCACTTGGCAATCAGAATTAAACTTAAATATGTGCGTAGTATTGAATTTTTGGAAAAAAGCAATTTTCTCCCAAACTACATCGAGAACACCGAAATGGAATGTGTAAGCTTGATTAAATACCTAGGATTTACCTTCACTTACGACCTCTCCTGGGTGAAACATATACTAGGGGGAACATGTGGACAAGCTAATAAGAAGTTAGAATTTATCAGAGGAGTACTGGGTAAATGTGATGAAGAGATTAAAGAGAAATGCTATATGTCGCCGGTAAGGCCTCATTTTGAATATGCTGCTAGTATAAATAGGATCCTCACGAAGTTGGTGTGATAGCATGCAGAGTAGAGGAGCTGGTAAAACGTTGTTATGAGAAACTTAGTACGTATCCAAAATATTAGAGCAGCTATGCTGGGAATCACTCAACGGAGCAAAGGTTAATTACAAATTAAATATCTTGCATAAATTGGAAGAAAGTCTCTTAAGCGGGAATGTTGAAAATGTATTATATACCCCAATCCTACTACGATAGAAGAGATTTTGTCAATAAAATTAGAGAGATTAAGTGTATAACAGATACATTTAAGATATCATTCTTCCCACGAATGACAAGGGATCGGAATAACATTTTCCGACCGCAGTAGTGTCATGTTCGGGTAAAAATTGGTCTGCTGTGCATCAACCCCCTGCCATACACCCTAATGATGGCTTGCGGGGCACTAAAAAATATTATATGCGTATAAGTCTAAACCCACCGGAAATGCTTTCCATCTTCTGAGCGATGTGATGCCGAATTTTTCAGACAGCGCGGGGTCCACTTTAATCTACACCGTCCGAAGAATAAAAGCTCGGGTATGCTCCGACCGTTCGGGTAAAAAAAGATACCTCTTCTTAGGGATTCAAATTTAGCGGCGGTCTCAGAAAATTTCGTTTCTCTCGCTTCAACGCTCCCGTAGGAAAATAGTGAAGGGCGAATCGTTGAGGGCGCGGGCTGAATAAAAGCCGAAAACCGACCGAGTGTGCGAAGATACTCGACGGACGAAATGTGAGCGGGAGGAAAATGCAAATATTATTCCATCGATAGAAAAGAGAGCAGTGGAAAGCTCGCGAGAAATATGAAGGTTTTTTTCGAAGGGGGATATTCAAGAAGATAAACAGGAATTGAAAAGAAGCCATCTGGGAGCATTGGATGGGGTTTTGACCCGTTTTCCCGTGTTGCCGAAGCTCGCTCTGTTTTCCCTAGGCATCAAACAAACAAGATTCAATTTCCAAACTTTCTCGGTGTCCACAGAAAAACGGGAATGATATTGCTTAGGAATGGTGCAGTTTCACTCGATCCAAAATAGCGTCGGGAAAAGGTCGAAGGATTTAGCGAATGAAAGTTTTTCCGACGCCTTTTACCATTTTAGAGTTCAGTCACGTTTATATTTCCGTTTTTCTTACCTAGATATCGTGAAATCAGTGTGGGCTTGCTTGCTGCCCATGACTGTTGAGAAAAGTCAAACTTTATTTGGCTTCATTGCTACAACATGCTACAAGTGCGGAATTAAGTACAAAAGAAATAATAACAGTGAGGTATGATGTGGTGCTTTCCCGGCGTATCAGCTTGATGAAGTTTTCTTGGATCTTCTCCGTGGTCAGGGGTTCCATGATGGCCAACTTTCGGCCCATATGTGTCCTGAGGACGATGCTAGAGTTGAACGTCGAAACGTCGGTCAACATGAAATCCCTGATCTGGTAGAAGACCCGGGAAAATATCATCAAATAATAGGAGTAATTGTCTCTTCTAGGTTGACTATCATGTTTTTAGAGTCAGTCGATTTTTTGTAGGCTTATGGCGTCCTTAAAACTGACAAATGTTGTTTCATTTGTTTATGAAATCGAATTATTCTCTCTCGAAAAATATTTTAAGATGTTTATTTTTTAAGGATTACTTTTATTCATATTTTCCATAATATTTGCTAGTCAAAATTCTTCGCGTTTAATTGCATCAATTTATGAATTCATCTCAAGGCTGCAGAAGTTTTGTCGTCGTTACCATATCTTCTTGAAACTGCAACTTAATTCTGGTAAGACTGTGCATCGCTCCCTTGCATTACAGTGAAAGCCTAACGATATCGATAATCCAGCCAAACAAGGCGTGTAAGGCGAAGCTCTAGCCAAGTAGCGATTCCCTTCTGGTCGATATCGGCGAATTGAGTCAAGGTTCATCGGTCTTGATCACGGTTCACTTTCCCTGCAAGGTAGGTCACCCTTCTTGCACTTCCTCTCTCAATGAGGCGCTATTGGTTTAAGTGTTCGTCACTCGTATTTATCCGAGATACGAGGCATGCAAACTTTCGGAAAGAAAATCGCAAGCGCGCTTGTCTGTGCGCCTCGCGAGGGACTCGAGAGATGAAGGGATATCGGACCTGAGAAAGGACGAGAATGTGGGGTGGGTGGTGGTTGACGGGGGTGAGGAAGAGATGCTTCGCCTGGAACGGCGAGGAAGATACCCGGGGGTGTAGAGGGTGTCGCGGTACAAAGCGCATAAGCGCGCATCGCTCTTTAATATCCAACATCCTTCACCTCCCTCCCAAACAAGCAGCCTCTGAATCCACATCCAGCGTCACGGGCGGAAATCGATAGCGGGAGGCCTCCTATCCCACCTCCTTTTCCCCCTTCCACTGCCCTGGTGCCACTCCCTCCAACCCCTCGCTCTCTTCATCTCTCTCCCCTGCCCCGACCCCCTCACCCCTCTTCCACGACTGCGAACCGTCCCTCCTGCCACCCTCCCGACCGAAGGGGTTTTGCGCCACCTCCCAACCTTCCTCACGCCAAGGACGCCATTCCAAACGCCGGGGACCAGAGCCCCTTCCATTCAAAACCCGTCCCCTTTCATTCCCACCCCCCACCTCCAAAACGCGCCCCCCCGTCGCCCGCACCCCTCTCGAGAGTGGTGTTCCTTCGAGACCAACGGGTCCACCGCTTACCCATATCGTCATCTCCCGCCCCCTCCCGCTCCTCACCCCTTGCGGGACTCTCCACATTCCATCCATCCCCTCTCCACTTCTTTTCACGCCTCCACCTCCTCCCTTTACCCTCCCTCCGTCACCCCCCTGAAAACGTTCCTTTTTTACCCCTTTCTCTTCGGTCTTCGCGAAAGATGAATTTTCCGCGGGCCTTCTCTCGGCTCTCACCTTCTTTCGGCTACAGTTCCTCAAACTTTGCCCCTCCTTCCCTCTCGTCAGTGTCTTCCTCCTCTTTCTCCTCCCCCACCCCCATTACTTTGCCCCGTGCTCTTCAATGTAACTATTTCCTTTGCCCTGTCCTTCAAATCTCACCAAATCTATTTTCGGAGTTGCGGCCCTTAAAAGGTCACTCATTAGCAGGTAATTTCATTGGAGGTGCGCACAACGGGAGAGCCTATATAGTGGTGCACAGAATATCACAAACTTCATTAGACCACATACCATGGTCTTGATTTTCAGGGTCATCAAATTTGAAGAGACCATGTCGATATTTTCGCGTGGTAGTGCTCATATTTAACCGAACCCTTGAACTTATCATTAGGACAGTATGTCCTCCATGATGGAAGAACACACTTTGCTTTTCAACATGGAATATTTTTCGTAGGTTGCGTTGAAGCGTAACATCTTCAGGCCCTTACTTACTCCCATCTTCAACCTGAAAATGTAACGCTGTAAAGAAACCTAGGTCGTAATAAAAACATTCTATGTGGAAAAGCAAAGTGTCTTTTTTCATCATGAAGGATTTTCACCATGTTACGTCTGAAACTGTATTAGTTTACAGTATATCCCTTCAACTTTGTCAATAATTTGCTCAAACACCCAGTGTGGCGCATGAATTAAACTAATACTTGATGTCCTTAATAGAATAGCACCGCTGATACTTTCGTAACATATATAATGGTTTTCTAATGCTTTCACTACTTCTCCAGGAGTCACTTCTCCTTATATATTGAGTGGGTGATGATCAAGGTGTAGTAAATTGGCGTGGCGCTACATGCCAAATCACCGCGGTTATCCATCTACCGAAGTCTTTCGTTCTTTCTCTAATATACTACCCTCTCCTGTTTTTGACTGCACAGTCTCTGTGCTTTTCTCTCTTCGCAGCTCAATCCTTGGATTAAAGTATTCTCTAAATTAGATCATTGATAACGTAGGTTTTCCCCCTATATATTTCATTTTTGGTGTTCCCTACTTTGCCCATTAACCGTCGCCTACATCATATTACAAACCCTCGCTCGAAACTTAAAAACCGCTCGATGTGATATCGCGAAAGCTAATACCGACCTACCCACTAATGTAAACACAAGTATTCAAATGCAGCACGAAGTGATTGCTGGGATCTGATAATGGTGTTTCGGTAAGCGGAAAGGCAGAGCTTTCCCTGAAACACGATCCTCATTGCACTTTCTGAAATCTGCGCGCTAAATATAGGTATAGGATTTACAATATTCTTTCATAAATATCAAGATTTTTAAACTTTAATGGCATAAGTGCCGGATAAAAAATGTGAGAATATCCTATCATCTTTGAAATGTGAAAGGTAATGTTGATCAATCATTTTACAGTCTATAGACTTTAGATAGTAATAATCAGTTTATTCGTTGTTGATCCGGAAAAAATGTATATGGATTTATCAGCCGTCATTAAAAGAGCTTAACCCTCGTATCCTCGGGCACTGCGGTACTTGGTCAATACGCTGCTCACCAGTGAAGCAATCCTTCCGAAGAAAGTGAAGTCCTTTCTTCTGGCCCTCTTGTGAGAAAATCCAAATGCAGGAAATTTTATCCATCATATTCTCACGTCATTACCCCTAGAATTGATCGGATGTTTCGACTGAAAGTGGGAACTTCATGTAGGATGCAAAAATAACGCTCGACCAGAATTTTCGTTGCTGATTTTTAAATTTTAAGTTCTGATTTGGACCGGATCTCATCACACCTGTCCGTTTAGCAACCAGACGCAATTTTTGGTCCACGTTTTTAAATTTAAAATGCATTAAAAAATTCGTGATTAGTCATCTTAGTTTTCGTATAAAAAATAGTCAAAAAATAATGACAACATAATATTCATCAAAGATTGTGAAATTTTAAGAAATTCTTATATTTCAGCAGTTGCAAATGGGCTTCTTCCCCTTTCCCATGAAACGTTTGAGAAAAATCATAAGATATTTCAAAAGTTTCTCGTCTTTGTCGCAGAGTATAACTATTAGCTGCGACAACAGCTATTCTCATCCTTTTGCTTCTCGCAGAGAACGTTTTCTCTTGGCTCCATTTTTGCAGTCACCGGATCAATTATCGAATTTCCCTCCAGCGGCCGAGGAGTAGTGGTTCTAATGTAGCATACTTTCCCCGAATGGCTCACGGAAGATGGCCTGGAATAAAGAGAGTTGGTCTCGTCTGAAAGGAATACAAGAGCGCGCGCATTGCGTCAGGGGTGGAATGAGTCCAGGCACGGTGTAGGGGGAGGAGGGGTTTTTAAGGAGGCGTTCCAACCCACGCGCCTTCATGACGACATCGTGGGAGACTCTGGGGAGGAGGGGTGAGGGGGGAAAAGGGACGGGAGGAAGGTGGTGGGTGCGCCCGGAGGCAAACTCGCGCCATTCTTCCCGCCCCCTTCCCATTCACTTTCTCCACCGCCCATCTCGCCAAACAATCCTGGGTGGAGGCGGAGGGGTTGCGGGTGGGGGAGGAGGAGGAATTGGACCCCCTTTTGCCGCCTTCCATCCCCGCGACTGTTTGTATTTATGTGCGCGCATATTTGATTCGACGGAAAGAAAAAGAAATCCCACTCCACCGCTACCATTCAGTGTCTTTCTCTCCCCTGCATCTTCTCCCAGCCTCCCCTAACCTACAGAGTCGGTCGGTATTTCTCGTCTTCATTAATTGTGGGACATCGCAACTTTTTACGGCCAATCGCCATGACGTTACCGAAAGAAAAGTCAGTGATTAGTTTTTTCCTTCGATTTTATTTCGCGGCTCTCTCTGTTCTCTTTCCACGCCTCGCTTGATTGCGCACCCGCACTTACCCACACAGGACAATACGCTCTCATGCCTTACTTTCCTCGGTCGCGTGCAAAAAATGTCGTATTATTGCGAGTTACTCGTGTCATGTGGACATTCGTTATCCCTAATGCTGTTTTTGCTTCTGATTATGGCTTGGTGTTAATTTGTAATACCAACAGATTTTGTAAAATTACAATTTGATGCGGCTTCCCTGGCTACGTACATTAACTTATGTCATATTTATGATGTTGTGCCATGTGGCGTAAGCTTTTTGCCGGCTCTTTAGTGAGTTTTTTCTACCCCATCAGTTCTTATTGGTACTGATAGCCAACAAAATAAATTCCTAAATTTGGGGTAAACTTAAAATTTTACAAGAATTAAAAATGAAGAAGTTGATAACTTTCCCCGGGGTATTTCTTGTCGTGAAAAAATTGAACAATCTTAAAAATTTCACCAAGCCGGCACGCGATTGCTTACTTCTCCTTTGAGTGGGTAAAATTGATAAAGTTTTAAATGCCGCGTTAATGTTTTTTATAATTAATCCGAGACACATTCTAAATATATTTAAATTATATTCCGTAGCAATGAAATATGCACGTAAAAAACGGACTAGTTGGTTCTGCTGATATTAGACAATAACAAGACGTGTCATGTTTATGAAGTTATAGTAGGGTAGAGAGTGAAAATGGTTCGTGAGATTCTGAAACGCAATTTTTTCGTTTGTATTTCTTTGCAGTATAAAATGTCATGAATATAACTGTTTTAGGTGTCCACTTTTTTTTGCTTTAGTCTTTCTCCCATTCCCAAAAATTACTCCCCAGAAACCGTCTTCATCTGGTCGCAGTAGAAAATATATGTGAAGAGGAGTTATAATGGAAAATGGCAGAGAAAAATTTCAAGAAATGGAAAATGACATTGGAAAGTGTGTGACAAGTTACAATTGTGAAGTTTATATTTTGTTATTTCGTTTAAACCACGAGTTACTGAAACAACTAACAACAAACGAACGGATTGAATAATTTATCATTTTCTCCTGCAACGGTGGCTAATTTGTTTTGCACTTCATACAGTGCGCCTGTGATTTTCGCGTCCCAGGTTATCTGCTTCGTTTCCGAAACCAATCGCTTCAAATTATTTTAAGCCCCATTCCTCTCGTCTGTAAACCGAGCACGCAACTGAATGTAATGTATAAATAATATGAACTGTGTCACCACTAGTTTTATGAGTTAAATTTTATTTCACGGTCCCCTTTCTTTGTTTCGCCCTTGCCCTTTTTTCGACCCTGCGCCATCGTCCTTCGCCGCGCACTCCCCCCTTTCTTTGGTCCATTTCATTGCTTCGCTTCATCCAAGACACCGTTTTTCCCACAATCCGCGTACGCTCCCGCCTCGGGTCTGTACGAGAATCGACCTCTCTCCGACCTTGGCGAAGAGAAAATGTCCGGCTCCAAGTGGATACTGTCGGCATCCCTGTAGCGGGTGAAAGGTAATGTCTTCGCCGAACCTCATTCGCGTGAAGTGGGCAGGCGTTTTTGCCTGCCCACATGCAATGCCAGCCAAGGACCAGCATCAAGATTTACGGTCTCCTGTGAAGACCCTTGTCTATTTCTTGGTTATCGTGAGGACGGGTTATGTTGAGAAGCATCGCATTCTCCGGAAAAAAATACCCCGTTCACTGACGAAATCGATCGACAAACACTTTAAATCCACACATAGAGTAAATATATACACATCACAGATGATCGTTAGGAAGTCGTTTGTCATGATCATGTTCAACGGGATCATTAAGTCGGATTGCGCCGAAATCCGAGCAGGGTACAATTTAACGTGATGTGATTTGCCCATTTTTTGCATGCGAATTTAGCATGACATGATTCATTGTAGTTTCTCTCGAGCGAACGAATTACTTTGAGATATTTATTTTGCCTCCCAATAAAGTTATCAAATGAACTTAAACTTTGAGAGAACGATACTATAGAGGTCGAGGCTCAAGTTTGAATGCTCATTCAGTTAACCTTTTTTAGATAACCTATTAAAATAATCTTATTTGAGAGCATTAACAAATTAAAGGAAAATTCCTATAGCCGTAAAAAGTTAGCTTCACTCGTATCCCGAGAGGTTGTGGTTGATCACTGTCGCGGAATTTCTTTCTCTTTTCCCACAAACCAATACAACAAATTTGTTTTTCTTTCCGGGACGAGTGATGCTAACTTATTATGGCTGGAGGAGTTTTCTTTAACTTGCCATTTTACGAGGTCATAGGGCTCAATTTTTCGAGATTTTATTCGAAAGCCATTACGAATTTAGTCATACATTTTTTTTCATGACTTTCACTTTAAAACCTGTAACAGTTTCTTTCTCCTCTGAGTCCTTCATACTTGCTATATTTTCATTTAAATCATTTTAGCTCCTTCACTATCATTGGCCCTTCGTTACTAGTGTCTCCCTTTTTATTCCAATCGAAATTTTGAATGTTTTCAAAGTTTAGTTTTATACCATGTAATGAGTATTTACTTGAAGTCTTTAGTGTTTATTATGACATATTTTAAATAAGAATTTATAGATATCTTGATCATAAAATTCAATACTTGTACCACTTCGTTTTACGAATTATTTCACGCTGTAAAGTATCAAAGGAATTACTGGTTGTGGTGACCAGTGAAGGGTAATTATGGGTACTAGTCTCTTCTGATATCTATGGAAGGTCCTTCGGAAGTGGTTTTAATGTAAACCCCGCTGAACTAAAGGCTATTTAAGAGGATAAGAATGACACAGCACCTTCCTCCCCCCCCCCCGGAAATTAGAATGATATAGTCTTGGGCGCCCCATATGCAACCGTCCTGAATTTTGTGGAGGTCAACTCAGGATAAGGAAATATATTTAACATTATGTAGCGTCGAAATTCAATTTCTTAGTATATTTAATTTTCCGATTGATGAGCGTACTAAAGTAATGCGTGTAAATGTAAATTCAAGTTCATCAATTCAATTAGGGTAACTTTTACTATAATTTGATATGTACCGTTGTATGTAATTTCAATTCATATCAATTAATTCATTAAATATTCTTTAAGGTTATCTAAGAAAATATTTAGTAAAATCCAATATTTCATAGCGACTAAATACTATTATTGATTGTATCTGAAGAGGAATAATTGTTCGTGAAGGAATACGCTGAGAGTCTTTCCAGCGATATAATGGAATAGTTGCTGTCTTTTATTCGAAAAGGCTTCCCAAGTGCACAGTTAATTGTTTTATATTTTATGTGGATCCATGTAATATAAGCCACAAGTGAATATTATGAAATTCCCCAACAAATAAACAGAATCTTATGAGCATGCGAGATTAGTACAGACTATCAAGTCATTTGAGCGTGCAGAGGTTCTAGGGATGCGGATAATTATGTTGTATGTTTAAATAGGGGCATTGTTTACACTTTCTTTAGCTGCAAATTAACTCCAAGATTGGATTTAATTTAGGCACTGTACACTTAAACGGTAGACTTCCAAATTATTAAATTTCAACACTCTCCCAGAGATAATGCAACATTAACTTTTAACTAAGACATACGCTAATTGTACAGTACCATGAGAAAATTTCAGCGTAAAAATTATTCGTAGTGTAAGATGTAAAAATTTTGGAGCGCTAGAAGACGTTTCGGTAGCTTAACTAGCTAAATCACTCGGCCGAGTATCGAGGGTTTTGGGTTCGAATCCAGTTCAAGGTGAATAAATTTTACACTCTCATGTTGTTGCAGTATGATAAAATTTCATTTTCAATTGAAAGCGATACGGTAATTCCAAATAATAATAGCTTTTTGCAACGTCTTAAGCGTTAATTGTACTTTTATTTGAAAATAATATACCGTATTTAACACGCAAACGTGTCTAATTCTCAAGTGTTCTTTTTTAGATTTCTTAAAGATTTTGGAGTGGTGGTCGACTAGTTGACGTCAAAATGTCTCGGTCGGTCAGAAGGTTTTAATCTGTTGAACGAAGAAATCCTTGCAAAGCTTTTGATTAGTTTCTACCTTCGCAATCATTGAATTTTCAATCGAATCTTTCGAGATCTTTCTACTTTCCTCCGGCTTACACTTTCTTAAATTCCCATTTTTTGTGTTGTTTCTTTAAAAAGTTTTGGTTTCCCATCGAAACTGATTATCCTCTTCCCCCACAACGACGTATCCCGCCGCTGCCCCTTGTTCCGCCCCCCGCTTACGGTCTCATTATCAACCCGCGAAACGTGTTCCTCGCCTTCTCCCCACTACCCGCCCTTCCATTCCATTCCTCCCACTTTTCCGCCCTATCCCATTCTCCCTTTTTGTCTTCCACCCCTTAACCTTACCCTGTTCTCTCTTCTATCTCCCTCTCTCTCTCTCCTTCTTCTTTGGAAATGACGTCTCTCAAGATCTTCGTTCCCTCCTCCAACCTCCCCTTGGCCCTTTTCACCCCTCGCCACCCGCTCATCTGCAATTCTCTCGATCGCCCCATAACCCTCCCCCCGCACCCTCCCCCCATTCGAAGTGCAATCCCCCCCTGGTCGCCCCCCTCTCTCAATTCGATCCCCCTCCCTAACCTAGCTCTCCTTCATCCGCCGACCTCTTTCCTTCTACCAATCTCCAAAAACCAACCCCCTTCTGCTTTCGCAGCACATAAGCTTCCATTTCAGCTTCATCCTCTTACGTCTCCCTCCATCCCTCTCCCCCCTCACCCCCGAGCACCCCAAAAATTCCCCCTTCACCTCTTTCCTCTCCTGCACCTCCTCTCCACTCCGTCTTTTTTCCGCTTCTCCCTGTCTCTTCCGTTCCCTCTTGGTTCTCCCATCCCCCCTTTCCCTTTCTCTCTCTCTCCCTTCTCATATTCCATCCTTCCCGCGGTCCTGGGTTCTGGTGCGTGTGCGTGTGTGTGTATGTGTGTGTGAGGGATGGAGGGAGAAGTGTGGTCGTCTAAAAACCAAAGCGGCATAATGGTGAGGGGCTCAAATTTTTTTTCAGCCGTGAGCGAAAGAAATTTTCGAGTGTTGGGGAGGAAATCCCTCGCAGTCTATTGGGAGATGAGAGGAGAGCGTTTTGAGATCCGCTCTGAAACGTAGGAGGAGGTGTTAAACGCCCATGGCATTAGCGTCAGCCTCTTTTTATTTCGGCAGTAGCCGCAGAATTTCGTGAGTGACTGGTATTTGAAAGCGTTTTTTTAAACGGGAGTGATAAATCTAGAGAGTAATGAGAACGTTCATTTCATTTGCTCCTCGATTGAATTTTACCCCTGGAACTTATCGAACGCATGTATCTCATGTTTTGTTCGATTCACAGAGACATATTTTGTGCGTGACGCAAATTTGAAACGTCTATGAACATTCGCTTCATGTTTTTGCTTCTTAAAATCCATACATTCTGTATTTAAAGAATGCGTAGTTACTGTGTCACGTTATGTTCAAAATTATGCAATAGATTGATACAAATTGGCGATATCGGTTTGTTAATAATGCTTTCCAATCATATGTACTATTTGAGATGACATTCTCTTGCTAAAAAATATTTTAAAATTATTTAGAATTTAATTAATTGTTTCACATCTATTGTACGTGTAACCAAGAATTTGTTTGTCCAAAGATGTGTCGAGACTTTCATTTCCTTTAAGACGGGGAAACTTCTCAAAGTCAATGACTACCGCGCACAAAATGATCTCACAGCTGACCAAAATGACACACAATATCTTAAATGCTCCTACAATAAAGCTATGATTTACCCTCGAGGAACTCACAGTTGGGGTTAGTTGGTGTGACGAAAGAGGAGATATATTGGTTTGAATAGTGTTCCCGCTTCGAAAAATATGCTAACTTAATTTATGTTATTAAATATAATTTAAAAATCTGTAACTTTTTGGTGTATTTGAAACCGAAAGCTCTGATGTGGAGATTAAATACTTTTGGGATTGATTGTATGTCACCACTTTTAAGTTTAAATACTTCTACAAATACAGAAAGATCGATTATAAATGTTATTGACTCGCTTTGAACACATTCCTATTCGCCATTTTCGAATTTTATACGTTCATTCAGAGAGAGACGACCAATTATTTTAAAATTTCATCATAGAAAGTAATGACTGCCTCCTTTAATTCAATTGGAGCATCGCTAAATTTTAAATATGCCCGCATTTGAATTTGCTTAAATGCATTAGTCAGTGTTTCATGCAAATTAATTAAACGTAATAATGCTTTTTGAGTGTCAGGTTGAATATATTTGCATTTCCAACCTTTAATACGGCGTTCAATTTGAAAATTATGACCTTCTGTATTAAGTTGATATGTTTTGAGGGTCATTTGTTGTGATAAATGCACATATGAATTGAAAAAATTACACGACGTCCGAATCACTGACTGTAATCTCCTGTATGTACATTTTGCATATAAATAAATCTGAAATAACTTATAGTTAACAGATTACTCGTTGATGCCCTCTTGGTAAATGAAATTTTGATCGAAAATTATCTTATTGTAATTTGAAGCATTAAGAAACTTTATGTTCAAAATAATGAAATAAAGTAATTGATGCTGAATTAGAACTTTAAATTTTGCATTGGGAAATACTTGAAAGTGGTTCTGAGAAGGGTACTCTATTTTGCACATTCACTAAAATTTACCATTTGTTCTTTCCAGGTAAACATATTTTCGGATTCTGATTCATGGGAGAGATGATGCTGCTTTGCATCGGTAATGACAGTGGACAAAATTAGCATTATTATTTTTCAAAGAAAAAATGCCAGTACCTTAAATTTAAGCGTCCTTACTTTCAATATCTTTTCATTCAGATTAATTTAGTAAACTTAATGGCTTCAATTAATTATATCAGTCAACTTACATGTATAATTAATAATATACCCTTGCCTTTTTGTTTCTTTGTATAAATATAGGCCATATTGCATATATCAGATATATATATATATATATATATATATATATATATATATATATATATATATATATATATATATATATATATATATATATATATATATAGTATAGTATATATATATAGTATAAACACAGTAATCAACCCGAAGGTCGGTTTAGTAGGTGATGGTAGAGCTCACCCATGTACAAAGCCCAACGGCGTGTGAATATTCACACATCAGGGTAGGGGGGCCAGTTCCTTTCCCTGTACCGGTTATGGTTTCCCAGGAAGACCTGGTACCCGAAAAATCAACTAGCTTGGGTGGAGCTGCAGGTGCCCAAAGTGCCTTGCCCGGGAATCGAACCCGGGACCCTCTGGTCAGCAGTCCAACGCTCTACCCGCTAGACCACCGCGACCCGCATATATATATATATATATATATATATATATATATATATATATATATACATAAACATAAACATATACATACACACACATATATATACATATATATATATATATACATTTATATAGATGATTTCTTCGAAGTAACACGGAAGTGTTGGATAAAAAACTTAGACAGTAACACACAGCACGAGAACACATAAAAAGAACACTCACAATAATATCTTGATAATTTCGACGGACTCGAACTCCGTCTTCTTCGGAAGATAAGATATGACTGGATATATATGTATATATATATATATATCCTTTTCGCACATTTTCGTCGGTGAGTGTCTTTGATGGGCGTCCAGGCCGTGGTTCGTCGTCGACCTCTTCTCTGCCCTCCACGAACATCTTGTGCCACCGAAAGATCATGTTTCTGGACATAGCTGACTCCCCGTAAGCCTGGTTAATCATACCGACAGTTTCGGTAGACGATTTCCCAACTTTACCGCAAATTTTATGGAATAACGCTGCTCCAAAAATTTCGGCATCGCGTTCCGTGGCGTGGGTCGAGCGTGGAGGTTCGCGTTCACAGAGCTCCTCACTACACCACAGCTCAGAGTCGACTGCCTTTTTCAGCGTCGCTTGCCAACATACCCCCCTCCAATCGCAGCCCGTCAGAGCGGTGCTGGGCGCGCCTGGGGCGGCGGGAAAAAATCAGTACACTTATCTTCCGGACGTACCCTGTATATATATATATATATATATATATATATATATATATATATATATATATATGATTTCTTCGAAGTAACACGGAAGTGTTGAATAAAAAACTGAGTCATATGTTATCTTCCGAAGAAGACGGAGCTCGAGTCCGTCGAAATTATCAAGATATTATTGTGAGTGTTCTTTTTATGTGTTCTCGTGCTGTGTGTTTCTGTCTAAGTTTTTTATATATATATATATATATATATATATATATATATATATATATATATATATATATATATATATATATATATATATTCGTATTATGTTTTGTGGGAAACACGGATGAAATTTGACGCTGGGCTTGATTAATTTGATTAATTGAAGGTGTATTCTTTGTCCTTTAAATGAATGAGGCCAGATGATTATCCCAATTTAATTTCATAAAATGGTAAAACATAGTCAATAAAGTTGAAAACTATATCCCCCTATATTAAATACCAAATATACTGGACATGTTGGTTTAGTCTAATATTTTTTTCTGTCAGGGATGTGGTGCGAAGTACGTATGGCACCCTTTAATATGAATTATTTTAAAAACAAACATATACAATATCTTTTATCACATGGGTGCCATCCATCATGGAAATTTGCCGCGTTTCTTCAACCATTGCATCTTTTAAAAGGAATTCTTCGCTCTAATATTTAGCCACTAGTATATATTCCGAGAGAATAAACAGGTTTGTCGTAATGAATGAAATAAAATCGTGGTCGGATCGTGTTTCCGTCAATTTTAGAACCTCGTCGATATTTCATCGCGGTCGGTTTGGCTCCGTATCAATAAATGCAAGGCGAGACCCAGTTCACGCAAAAGGCCTTTGGTGATCTCAATTCATTCAGCAGCCTCGTTGCGTAAGCGGCAAGTGTCGCTCTTCGCAACTCCCGCCGTCGAGAGCTCTCTTTGCTCTCCTGCACCTTGTGGCATCGCGTGAAGAATAACACTCAGCACCAGTGCGCAACTCGTGCGATGGTGCCTTAACTAATTACTGGGAACTCAATCCAACCCCGATCACGTATAGAGGGAAAACTGAGCTTGGATATCTCCTGAAATCTCTCGCATCGCTGCGGTGGTCACATTCTACTGTGCTGGCGGAGTCTCAGGTCTTGTCGTCAGTTCCGTGCGTGCACCATCACACCGATGACAGACCTTATGCGAGAGAGGAATACGTTTAGGGATTTCGCTGCAAGTGCGGATGCGACTTCAACCTTTTGTTCACGTTTCGACGATGCCCTGGATCGGTCATAACCATTGGCATGAGTGCCCTATAGCCACCCACGTTCAACCGTATCAGTCAATCGCAACAACCACCCACGGAGAGTCCCATTATTCTCATTCTGCGGTTGAAAATTTAATTCCGTCCCCGGGATTGTGCTCCCACCTCAAAGCCTTTTAAATTCCCTCCGGGACCGGATTGCCCTTGTCGCTTTTTCCTTTCATCTCCAATCGCCCCTCCCCTCCAGCCCCCGGAATCCCCCCTTCTGCACCTTTATCTACCACGTGTTCCGCTTCTTCCTCCTCCCGCGAAAGGGAGAAAAAATCCTCCGTCGTTTGCCCTTCCTCGCCAGGCCGCCCTTTGATTCCATTCACCCCCTACGGTCATCATACTCCCCTCCCCTCGCCCCGCGTCCCCTTTTTGGCGTTCGACTCAACCAATCGGAAGTCCTCCTCCAAATTCGCACCCACCGCCTCCCCCCCCCGGCCGCGTTCATTCATTCCCACTTTTTTTTCTTCCGCCCATCACTTGCTCCACCTCTGCACCCATCTCCCCTAGATTGCAACCCTCCCTCACTCGGGGGCAACCCTCCACACTCCCGCCGCATGAGCTCCCTTCGGAATATTTCCGCCACCCCCACACACCCCTCCCCCGGACGCTTACCGAACGGCATACATTCGCTCGCCCGTTTGAGCAAAAAAAGAAAAAGGAAAGAACTCGGGAGGGTGCTTTTGCATTATTTTGTCAATCCACGGTCAAATGCATGATAAAACGATGTGTCCATATGCAGTATAAAACACGATTGGAACCATCCATTCTCTGGGAAATATTTGGAATTCACCACCGCCCGAGTTTCGATTCAAAATTTTATCATCGGCGTATTCCAGTGGATGGAAATGCATTGGTCTGGGCTTTCCCAGATAATGATTCTCATGTAACGGTTTAACTGTATCTATGGTGCTTAGCATTTTAAGTTTCTGTGTGTATTAAGTAGTAACTTACTGTATGCAGTTTTATCATCCACGACCGCAAATGTCTAAGCACTCATAAAAAGTCTAGTTTATCTAGTTGTTCTTGTTGGAGCTTAAATGTGTTGTTATGGATCGTGTTGGACGAATAAAGTGCAAAAAAAGGTAATCACAACTCTCCCCAAACGAAATAAAAACCGATTCTTCACACATTCTATTTTTTCTCTCTTCTTCTTTTGACAACATTTGTCTGAAGTACATGGCATAACTTAAGAAAATGGTACCATGAAACGGCTCTAAATGAGGTAAATGAGCAATAATAATCTCATTTTGCACCAAGGTTGATTAAAATTCCAAACAAAATATATATAAGTATAAAACCCAATAAAGTGAAATAAGAACTTTTCTTTCAAAACAAATTGTACAAGGGCAAGTAATACATGGCCACTTTCTTCAAGGTTTAGTATTTTAGGAGGCTTTGAAAAACATATAACGTACACTATAATATTTATTGATATCATCAGTGGTAGTCAACCAGATAGGGATAAGGTTGGATAGGGTTGGGCTGGGCACAATGGACTTTTGGTGTTCAACCCTGTTATTTTGCCTCTCCTAATGCAAAATAACGTGACAGCCTACAATCTAAAAGACCTCTTCAATTCCGAATACTTGTTGCCTTCCGTCCTGCATGTCCCTTCTCTGCCTCACTTGCCCAACATTCTCTCCACTATCACAATATTGAGCGATTGGACGCCAGTCAAAATTACCCTTTATTCCTTAAACTTAATTAATATTTGTTCCTCTCAAGACTTCTCTACATAGTCATCATTCAGAGATATACGTTTCTTTCGGCGTTGCTTGACCTTTCGAAAATTGTCGTAATAGAACTCAAGAGGGCGTGTCGAAAATAATTGTTTTACTCTTAAATGACATCATTTGTGTTGTCAAATCTCCGACCCCACAACAGTCTTTCCAATAGAATAAGCATAAGTTGCATGTGCTTATAAGCATGCGACGATGCAATATGTATGATAAGATCGGGATAATACGGCGGATGTGACAAAATTTCGTTGCCAGATCGCTTTTATTGCCGGTCGTGCCGTGGTCGCGATTGCAGGTTGCGCCGTGTTTGCTTCTGAAAAGGAGTCAGTAGTCGTGGAAGCCAGCGTGCTGACAGCTTTGACATTTGCAATTCTTCGTAAATGACTTTCCACGCACTACCATGACTTATTCTTGATCATTTGGATGGTTTATCTTTGAGTTAAAAAAATAAAGTCATCCACAAATCAATATTATTGATGCAATATGCGACGTTATGTGCATGGGAGTCAATTAACATGCACAATATATTTTATCCAGATATATCGGTTATTTCTCAGTAATGGTTACTGTAAAACGACACCCCCAAGTACCTTTCTTGTTTTATCCCAGTTATCTTCAGCTTTTATATCCATCAGGATGTCTAATATTCTCCATCGATTTAGTGCGTAGGTGCCATCTCTGTCTCATTGGATTTAACCCTTTGAGTGAAAAGCCCTTCTAACTTACCTTTGCGGTTTTAACACCTTAACGCCTAGGTCGGAATTTAAAGCATATTTTTCGTCATGCATATTCATAGCTGTAAAAGTAATAGAAAAGATGTAACTTACAAATATCCCACACCTCATCTTGTACATTTGTTTTTTCTAACTTTCCACAATTTCTGCGTTCTTCAGCAAATAACCCGACGATGATTGCGTTCAAAACTCGGATGTTATCGTTCGGTCGATTTCTGTGACGTTGACATGGAAGTCTATGTGGTATCTGAACGCGTCACTCAGCTGTCGAATCAACTGCTCAGAACTTAATCGAAGTATCCTCTCATGACCTATTATTTTCAATTCATTGAACAGTAAAATTCAATAAAATAATTCCTTCCCTTTAACTTGCAGCAAATATTTAACCATGTTCGTAAAAGAAATTTCAGTGGACATTTCGATCCTTAAAATATGAGTTGGCCTTTTACTTTCACAACAGAGAGACATATCCCCAGGCTAACTTGAGAAGTTCTCTTGGACCCTTGAATAAAAAGGTCGTGATACGATTACATGCAGACGGAGGCTGAAGAGGCCCTGTTTTCAGTGTCTCAATTGTTCGCAGTTGCGCCACAAGAGGAGAAAAGTACCCTACGACGGGAAATTGATTTTAATCGGCCATCTTGGAATAAAATGGCAGCGACTAAAAGCTGGGGAAAGTGAGCCCCATTTGCTCTCCTTAGTGCGGAGGTCGCTCCCTCCTTCCCTTCCGCTCCTTCCCCATTAACGACCCGCGTTTCCTTTCTTCGCTTCCTTCCCTCCGCTTTCGCCCTTCTTCTATTCTTCTTCTATACTCTCTCCCTCTTCCTCCGCATCTAAAATCTCATTTGCCATTCTCCAAACACAGTTCCGGGGCTCTCTCTCCGGCACTTTGCCTCTCCCACTTTCTCTATGTCATTATTTCCCCAAACAGCCTTGCCAACATTTGGAGACGATCGTGGAAACAAAAGTTTACCACAAGGTATCGTAATCAAATCGGAGAAAGATGGTGCCTAAGATTCATTCACTTAATTATTGAAATAACCAGTCAGCACTTATCTTTTAAGTCGCCGTTACTGTATTCAATCATCACGTGACCTTTGTTTTCTCTAGGCAAAATTAGATAGCTGCCTGTCGATCCGAATATCCGCCATGAGTGCTGCGTAAACACAACTGGTCCCACCAATGAGAAACGCATCCGTAAACCAAGATTCGAGCCTCGATAACCCAGGGGCATATACGGAACACCATTTTCGCACGGACGTTAAAACAGACGTTATATTTCGTGGTCCTAAATACAATTTAACTAGCGTTAGCACAACACCCATTCCACCAAAGGGTTTTCAAATCTGCGATTTGAAAGCCCTGCAAGCACTTTATTGAACAAGTGACCATTTCCTTATCATATTTCACAAATAGTATACAATACTCTCACGTTTATTTAATTTTTACCGCTATAAACGACGCAAATTAAGGGTTTTTATTTGGAAAAATAAAAGTAATACGAAATGCAGAGAGCTATTACTGTAATAAATGGTGTTTCAAGCGTATAAATATTTTTAATAGACTTTATTGCTCGAAAATATTTATAATTTATTAAAATTATTTTTTGTCGATATGTTTTAGGTTTTTCCAGTAATTAAAAAAGCTCAAAATGATAAATCGCGACCGGTGTTTTTATGCGTGTGTGTGTATGTGTCAAGCATGGCAAAAATAAATTGGAGAAAGTTCAATCGCTCTCCATCACGTTTAGTCATTGGTATACTGAGATAATAAAGAGATGAAGTCAGCAAGCAAGACTCTAAGAAATGTGTAGAAGACCCAAATCTTCTATTCTTCAAAAACGCTGTAACCAGTCCTCATACTATCCTATAGAGTTCCTCGACCTCGTCTCCCCCCTTCCAAAGCGACATGCGTGCGTAACCTCATCTGTTACCTCTTTCCCTCTCTCCTGTTCCACCTTTCATCACGACTCCATCCCGAACATCCCCCGCAGGCCGAACTCCTTCCCCGTCTTCCTCCCCCTGACCCATTCTCTTACATCACCAACCCACGCCCCCTTTTTCCTCGCACACCGTTTTTCCTATCCGACCCCTCCACCCCCCTCCAACCTACCCCCGCCTCCACCCACCTTCCTTCCCCCCCCACTTCTCACCCCCTTGGTATCCCGAAGGAGAGGAGGAAGCAAGGGGGGGCAGGCATTAATTGGATTCCGTCACCCCCCCTCCCTCCTCAATCCCTTTTTGCTTCCCTCCGCCACCTCCCCTTTCCTCTCCTCACTCGACCCCTTCCCTTTTGCGCGGCGCTGTCCGTCCATCCGCACATATCGGCTATCCACAACCCGTCCTCCACACCCATTATTACCTCGGCGTGTGCCAAATGAACTTGGATGTAAATATGTACTTTTTTTATTCGCCGCAGCCGCCCACGCCGCAGCCGGCAAATTCCCGTAATATCTCCATCAATCGCTCACAATTACTCTCTCAACTCGAAACTGTATCCCCCATCTGTTTCGAAGCCGTCTTTGACGGTCTCTCGAGCACCACCGGGTTTATGGGTTTGAAAGAAATGCGGAAATGACTGAAACTAAAGCAGCGGCATTTAAAAAGGGACGAAATGTGTTGATAGTTATGGCCTTCCTTCAAAATAAGAAACATTCTGAAGTGCAACTACTGACAGAGGATCTATTTGCGTTAAAAATAACTGATGTTACAGCTAATTTTGAGTGTCAGTTTAAAGCCAAGTTTTTGCTCGTATATTATATAAAATAGCAGCAAGATCGTTGGGTATTTATGCATGCGTATGTCCACATAAGAGTTTCAAATTTTGATGTTTCGAATTGAGGCGTCCATTCGGTGTACAGGAGCTTTCATTCGGCGCAAATCTATTCAGATTTTTATTTATGTCAAAAATCCACCACTCTACAGAATAGATGATTTACGAGTAAAATATGAGAAATTAATACTATGGTTCACTGTTTTTCTCATTTTTATTCGGGATAGAGAAATTACTTCAAAACAGTTTGTGCACATACTGCACTGAGAACAGTTAACTCTGTCAGTACTTCTTTAGATTTTTTCACTCTCGCATTTCTACCAATCTATTATTATGCACTTGATTCTCGATTAAAATTGATAATATTAATTCTCGATTAGAATTTAGAGATCATACTCCTGTTTCACATTTCCCTTCCCTTTAAAACAAAAGATTAATCATTATTTTTATATGCTATCTTCTTAAATTATTCTTATATATATAAAGTATGTATATGTATATCTTATTATAACATATTGACTTAAAAACAGAATGATTTCTAAAAGTTTGAAGTGACAGCATTATAAGTTTGTACACCTTGGTCTATGTCTATACATGAGAATTTTAGCCAACGAAAACTGACTAGGAGTTACAATGAACTATATAATTCTGTATCACTTCATTTTAAATTTTGTGCATAATGAAAACCATTTCCATCACCTTCGCACTTGGAGAGGCATTGAGAGTTTCGATATTATCGGTCAATTTTTTTCATTTATCAACCATGTATATTTTGTAGACTAGACAACTAGAGTCTAAGCATCGAACATACCTCAATATTTCTTTCCCAATCTTATGAAAGTAATACTTGAAAGGAATGATCTAATATTACTAAAGTTTTCAGCTGTGATTTTCTTTATATAAAGGAACATAAATGCCTTCTCTAAGCTCTCAACATGATTCATATTTATTCAATTTGCACTGCAAATACCGGAGTGAGAGAGTGTGTGCAGTTTTGTTATCCTTATTCTTTGCACCCTCCCCCGTGTCCCCTAACTAGTGCCCCCAAGAGTACGGCTTTGGGTAATTTGTATTCAATGATTCATATTAACGAACCTTAATTTAAATGTTATACACTTTATACATTGAGGGATAATTCATACTTATCCGGTTGTCACACAATATTACAGCGATTAAAATCAATAACCCAACCGAAGATCAACGGTTTTCATTATTCCCATGCATTGATTTTGTCATGAATAAGTTTATTATTATTACTATTAGGTAAATATATCGGTTAAGGTAGATTTTGGATAAACAAAACTATCAAATAAATATATTTTTTCTGCTAACAAAACAACCCAATTTCCTACTCTACAACAAGCCACTCTTCATCTCTGTGTCCTTTCTTCCTCCCTTCATCTTGTCCCACATCCCTATTCTATCACTATCCCTTCCTCGTTTGCCTAAAATTCTCCCCTTTATTATTATTAGGTAATCTACCGGTTAAGGTAGGTTTTTGGATGGACACAACTATCAAATAAACATTTTGTGACTCCCCACCTAGCAAACTAATCTATATCAGGTCCCTCTTCATCTCGGTGTACTTCTTTCCTCCCTTCATCCCGTCCAACATCCCTATCCTGTTCCTGCCCTTACCTCGCTTGCCCAACATTCTCCCCTCTATTACCTTCTTCAACATTCCACTACCGCTCAATACGCCTTTCATCCATTTTTCCTGCCTCCATAGAATTTCTCTCCACAAACCCCTCTCCTCACCCACCATTTCTAGTACTTCCTCATTTGTTTTCCTTTCGGTCCATTTCACCTTGTTCATTCTTTTCCACACCCACATTTCAAAAGCCTCCAATCTACGTCTATCCTCCTGCTCCAGCGACCACGTTTCCTACGCTCCATATCAGAGTTTTACGAGTCTTGTCTTAACATTCCTACTCAACGTCCCCGTCATCAACTCCCTCCTCCGTGAGAAAGCCTCCTTGCCTAGCGCAATTCTTTTCCTTACGTCCCTACTACTTGATCGTGTTGATCCAAAACACTTCCGAGATATGTAAACTGTTCTACCTGCTCTATTTTTCCCCTCCTATTTTAATGTTTAGCTTAGCCTTTTTCTTTCCGGAAAATCGCATAACCTTTGTTTTATTAATATTGATTCTCATCCCATGTCTATCGCACTGAGCCTCCAATTCACGTAGCAATGCTTGTCTATCAGTCTTCAAATTCCCATTGCCGATCAATATGCTCTTTATCCATTTTTCCTGCCTCCTTTTAATTTCTCCCAAAAATTCCCTCATCCTTCTCCACACCCACATTTCAAAAGCCTCCAATCTATGTCCATCATCCTGCTTCAGTGAGCATGTTTCCGCGCCGTACATAACTACTCTCCATATCAAATCTTTGAACAAGCTTTTTCTTAACACCTCTACTCAAAGTCCGTGTAATCAACTCCCTCCGTCCCTACTACTTGGACCATTTTGGTTCAGTCTAACTGATTTGACCAACTCCCCTCCGACTTTCACTCCCACCTCCCGTTTTTCCCATGCCTCTTTAATCATTTTCTCCACATATACATTGAACAGCACCGGTGACAATGGACAACCCTGCCTTACACCTCTTCCTAACACTGCCCATCCGCGTCTGAGAGTATGTACAGGTTGCAGATTAACTTGTTGTCACTTCAGTGTATTCCTATTTTCTGCAATGTACCCATTAGTTTTTCCCAATTTCCCCTATCAAATCCTTAGGATATCTCGAAGCAGTCAGGTACGATGGTTTATATGACCTATACAAGCTCGTATAATGAACATACGTTTTGGGCATCGTTTTTCCATAGTTTAGACAAAACAACCTAACAGCTATCGCTTTTACTGCAAATTTGAACACATTCCCAGTAGATCTTCAACTTATTTCTGCATCTTGTATTTGTAAAAATGGGAAAGAAAATTGCATTAGTGAATGAACGTCTTCGAAAGGTGATATCTTATCAGTCATCCATTTATTTTCCTTTTAAATTATATTGGAATAATTTATCAAGAGGATGGCTGAATTGCAGCATGAAAGCTTT
The DNA here is from genome assembly GCA_037158775.1 of Hetaerina titia. Classification (NCBI taxonomy): domain Eukaryota; kingdom Metazoa; phylum Arthropoda; class Insecta; order Odonata; family Calopterygidae; genus Hetaerina; species Hetaerina titia. Next base: position 109,970,771 of record CM073773.1, on the reverse strand, counting down.
TACTGGATGAATTTTTCATATCAAGATTATTGATAAAAAATGCAAGTTTTCATCCCTGTTACCATGATTGAAATAATTAATTTTTCTATTCAGATTTCCCAGAAATATTTGCAGTAGATTTCATAAATTCGTGTTACATGAATGAAAGTAACAGCTTTCTTTTCAGCTAAAAAAAAGCCATCCATCATAATTTATATATGAAAAGAGCCGGTGAGTCATGGTCCCTACTAAATGGGTTACCTGGAAGCACGTAGTCAGTATCATAACAGGGAGTTATTCAAGCTACCTATTTTTGGTTACACAAATATTTCTCTGTGACTATTTTATCACAAGTTTATACAACGCATCCGAGCGGTAATGTAGAGGGCTTCTTGAGAATATAATTATTTACTATCTAGCCTTGAGATTTAATTATTGAGATTTTCGCTATCTAGGTATGGATTGATAAAGCGTCTCAGGATCATCAAGTACGCACCTCCCAGGGTCAACTTGACGAAAAAATCGGCGTTTCCATTAAAAATTTAACAAAGATGAACTCCATTATGCCCAAGATCTGTCGTTGTGAAAATTCCCTCAAATTACCAGGAAATAGTTTCTTATCGTGAAATGTAAAATGCTACTTCATCCCAGTCTTCAGGTTACCTTAAAGAGCTGCACACTACTTGATTAAAGTCTAACTTGTACTATATTTGCTATAGGGTAAAAATAGTCTATGCAATTATTTTTAAAATGAATCGCAAACAGTGACTGCGCCTTTTTTATTGCTTGCGAGTCAAATAAATGCTGAAAAAGTAGAGCAAATGGCAGTAGGCAAAGAGCACGGTATTACTCCTTATTTGCATAACGCAGCTTTGCAAATCCTTCCCACTATTTTCTGAACCTCCACCCCTCCCGGATTACTTCTCACAAGTCTAGCACGCTAATTTTCACGGAAAGACGGATCCGTGTTCTAATTAAAAGCATTTTTAGGTTTCGACAATAAAACCCTGACTAAAATCTGGTCATCAGTAACTTATTATTCGAGGATATGACTAATTTTCAAAATTATGGTGAGAAAACCCGGCAAAACGGGCATGTGCCATCCATCTGACTAAGTTAAAGTGAAAAATAAAATTTTCCTGTGTAATTAGGGAGGAAGAGCTTTTCCCAGAAGTGAAGCCATGCGACTGAGAGATTTTTTTCCTTCCTGCTACCGAACTACGTTAATTATTTAGTTCATTTGGTCGAACCAACGAGGGAATAAATAGATCTCTTCAATTCTCGGGGGTGGTCAAAATATGCGATGCATAATCGAAAACTTTCTCATGGAGAATGACGGCGAACTACAAACCTGTAGGTTTTCACGCGCTGATGAGAAGGGTGCTTTATAAAATGTAATGCCTTAGAAAATCTCCATTTTGAAAGATCAAACAGTGTATGTATTAGATATTATATGCTTTGGCGACATGCAACCAGAGACGGGCTGGACAAATTTATTCGAGCTAACCGAATTGGGACATCAGCTCTTGTGTAGGCAGAAATGGAAATCAATCTGAGGTGTTAAAATTGATCAGCGTACTTTAATAAGTTCAAATAAGAAATGAAACGACCAGAATCCATCCATGCCCGGGTCGGACGCCAGCATCCGAGACGTCCTTCTTACTTAATGAAAACTTCGGTGCAATTTTCCACAGTTAATTTAACTTTGGAAAATTGCAACGAAGTTTTCATTATGTCTCGATTCCACAATATCACGCCTGATTCTTCACTTTTCGTCCTTCTTACTCTTTGACATTTTAGGGGCTTTTAAAGAATGATGTTATGGGTTCGATTCTCGGTGGAAACGAATGATTTCTACACTTTGCAATTGTTGCTTCATCATGCACATTAGAGGGTGACTCTGTAAAAGCTGCAGTCACGGCATCTCCTTTGAATTTGGTAAGGTAGTTCATTTGAGAAAATCAGAGCAGTTAATAATGATACAGGGCAAGGAATTAAAACTGATATAATTGTAAATTAAATGACGAAAACTTTAAGGGTACATTTATCTTCTCGGTTATTGCTTTACAAAAATTCTTAATGTATTTGGCTAAACATATTCATTCATACCATTTGTCATCATTTTTTGCAAATAAAGGGAATAGCTGTTTTTTATCCAGAGTCACCATGCGTAAATGGGTCTTCAGCCGTGAAGACGGTTGCAGATATTCAACTGTTCAACTAATGACTGCCTTACTACAAGAAGGGGGAATGTGTACGTGCCTAAGCAATGATAAATACGCAAATTTGGTCTCGGACAGAACGAAATGACGACATCTCTTCCCCGCCGTCCTTCTTCTAGTCGTAGTCGCTACTATTATCTCGACCTTTTCCCCTTCTCCCTTCGATTTCGCGAACTACTGCGGAGAATGGATAAATCCCATGTCAATGCCGGCATCTTACTAAAATATCGGCATAACGTTTAGATTACTAGAAATATTGTGAAATGGCTAGGATATAGGTATGATTTTGTGGCCACACATTGATTTCAGTCTGGGTTCTTACTTAAGTGTAGGCTGAAAGAGATTTCTAGAACCAGTTTATTTTACCTATCCAAAATTAAGAGAGTACCGCATACGCATGTGTTAAGAAGTACTCTGGTGGCAGGAAATCCGTTGGAAATTGTGCTAAAATGTCAAACCAAATCTGAGTTTTCTCAAGTATGACGCAAATTAATCATCATTGGATGCTGGATTCTATTTTCATCTGGATACTATTCTCAAAAGTGAATAGGGGTGTATGAATTTCTTTAAAAATTCTTTAGAAATGGGAAAAACGTAGTTACCTAATATTATGAGATATCTGCTGGTTTTATCTAAAGTAAGGAATCCCCGTTGGTGTTCTCTAAAAACATACTTTTCTCTTCGAATGTACATGCATTATCACTAACGAAATAAAATAACGATTACTTTTCTTGGGAATTGAGTTTCATGATTGAGAGCTTTAATCACCGCGAATGAAAACAAGTCAGCTAGCAATTGAGTAGGTCCTATTTTTTTTACTTTTACTCATTCTTTAAAATTCTTCCCTCTAGTCTGTAAAAAAATTTTGCATAAAGTAATTTTCGTTGCAAATTAAAAGTACAAAAGTCTATATTACGTACACTGGAGTATTTATTAGATTTTGCTTATGTAAGATGATTTTTCTTAAGTTTAAAAATTATCTCAAATTATTTACCATTTATTCCAAAATTAAACTTTAATGTTTCCTGTATTTACGATAGAATTTTTCTAATTATTCATTCGAAAACTGTATTTAATGAGGGTATGTAGAGGAGAAAGTTCAGTGAGAGTTTTAGTTAGAAAAAAAATTTTGGAGAGGCAATGAAAGGTCGTAATAAAAACTAAGGAATATAATGAGTCGTATATTTTATTCTTCGTGGAATTAAGACGATACTGCTCCTTTTTTTACTCTTCTCCCTTAATTAACAGGTCAGAACTCTCCTTAATTATAGCGGATAAGCACAGTGAAACAGCACGAAGGAAAAATGGCGCTATTCATTCAAGTAAGAAGCAGCTGACAAATGGTATAACACTGTTTATGACGGTTATGGGTTTAGGGGAAAGTGGATGCTGATATAAAAGCTTTATGCGAATGAGGAAAAGGAGGAAGTGGAAGGGAGCCTTTATTGTAGTCGGTCATGTTCTAATCCTTCAGGGGGTTCGGAGGAAAGAGAGCACCTGATAATGAGCATTTGAGAGGTAATACAAAAACTGGATGGAGGGTTAAGTGAAACGTTTAAAAGGCGGAGTCCGTGTTTTTGTCTTCAGTCCTCTGAATTACATTCTATGAATCATATTTGCCTCAAAGCTTCCAGGAATGTTTCCCATTCCCGTGTCCTTACAGGCAGCCGAAGGGCAAGTTGCCTCGCTTAACCCCCTATCGCAATTCCATTTCATTACTACTATTATTTCATTCTGTCACCTCAGCAATGTTTTCGCCCTAGCCATTGTTATCCACCGATCTAGAAATACACTATGACTATACTTTTGCAGCTCCCTGTGACTTCAATTACCAGAACTACAACCATTAAAACTTTAAAAATAAATAACCAATCGATCAACTCTGTGGATTAATTGAACTGATTTATCAGAGTGAAATTAAAAAATATATCAATTTCATCCTTTACCGGCCATATTTGTAAAATATTTAAAAAACGACTTTTTCAGGACAATCACGACTATAATTCATGCAATTGTAGCAATAAATAATTGGTATAAATATTTTACAAATCAATCAAAAGAAAATAAAAAGTTTAACCGTAACTTAAATGATCTGCCGTAGGTGTATCGATTATAATATTTTCAATTAAAGTCAACTTCCATTTATTTAATTTTCTTGATCACAACGTTATACATGTACGACTTGTGCATGCAAGTAATCAAAATTAATTAAAATTTAAATCCATCATTTTCCAGCGAAAGAATGGATGAAGAAATGTGTGTTCGCATCTGATGGACTTCGTCATACAATCACGGTCATTCCATCAATATCAGTCCATCCTAAACGCCATTTGACGAGTATTCTTAATGTTTTCCCTTGAAAAATACGTAATCATGTAGTTATCTCCATATGAACCGAGCAGGCATATTAGTATCAGTGCAAACCTTTGTGCTGCGTAAGTGAGTATCAGAAAACTACGACGGTTTAATGACTCAATTTCCCACGCATAAGGAAGATGTTACTCAAATAAAGTGAATGCGATAGTTTTATCATCAGCACAGACATAGAACATAAGTGTTTGTCCCAAAAATTATTAGGGCTTATTTTTCCCGAATAGATGGACGGACGGGCGACGTTTTCTCCGGCTGGGTTCAAGGGAGGGGAGTCTCAGGAAAAAATGGAGGCCAGTAACAGTTGGCTCCCAGCCTTTTTGGAGTGCGAATCAATTGTTTACCAAACCTCTATAACATGAAGTCGTCACGCTCCGTCATGAATTGGTAATTTGATCATCGTTACGCCATCAAATTTTGCGTAAAACTGGAAAAACCGAGAAATAGGCACATGACATGCTCAAGACAGCTTATGGTGAGAACGCCATGGGTAGATCGTGTGTTTTTCAGTGACGCATGTTTTTCGGGAAGGTAAAGAAGATGTTGAATTTGCCGAACGATCAGGACGCCCTTGGACCCCAAAAAATGGCGAAAATCATGCAACAGTGAAAGTTTTGTTGGACAGGGATCGCAGATTAAGCTTTCGCATGGTTACTGGTAAACTTGGCATCCCTGAAAGTGATGTGCATCGACTTGTGACTGAAAACACGGGCATGAGAAAGGTGCGCGCGAAGTCGGTGCCGCGAGTTCTCTCGGACGAGCAAAAGAAACTCGCACACGTATCTGCCAAGAGCTTCTCGACTATTTGAGTGAGGATCCAAATGTTTTTAGACAATGCCCCACCAGACTTCCTCCTCTTCCCCCGCCTCAAATCCGTGCTGAAAGGACGTCATCACAGCTCGGTGGAAGCGTTACAACAGGCCGTGACGAGGGAGTTTAGCATCATTCTGGGCGCCACCTTCCAGAAGGCGTACGAGGCGTGGAAAACCGCTGGAAGTGGGCGTAGACGTACAAGGCTACTACTTTAAAGATATTTTAGTGGATCTTTCAATTTTTTATTAGGTAGTCTACCGGTTAAGGTAGGTTTTTGGATGGACATAACTATCAAATAAATATTTTGTAACTCCAAACAAAACTCAATCCAGCAACCTAAACTACATCAGGTCCCTCTTCATCTCTGTGTACTCTTTTCCTCCCTTCATCCCGTCCAACATCCCTATCCTGTTCCTGCCCTTACCTCGTTTGCCTAACATTCTCCCCTCTATTATCTTCTTTAACATCCTACTACCGCTCAAAACGCCTTTCATAATCTTTCAATTATGACAGTAAATTTTATTATGATTTACTCAGTACTACTTCTTTTAGAACAGCGTCGTACAAACCTTGGAAAAAATATTTTAACCATATATTTCATCATTAGACATTGCCAATCACCTATATTGCGCCTTACTAGTCATCAGGTGTCGAGGATTTCTCTGCGGCGTCGGATACCTTCAAACGGCATGGAATCACCTGCCACATCTATGTGGGAGAGGGTCGGAGAAATCTGCGGAAGCCCATCGAGAGAATCTCGATAAACTGAGTCAATTAATTATCTGTAGGCTCGAAATCAATATATTGACATTTGCGCGTCGCATTACCTAGCCATTAAGTTTAATTTTATCACGTGAACCGAAACCATCTTTCGGAAGATGAACATTTCCGACATTCTAAGTTTCACCCTTTAAATACATCCATCGGCGGCCACGGACGGTTCGTTATCACTCCTATTTCCCGAGTGATTGATGTGATTCCCCCTCGAGAGAAGAAAATACCACGATGTACTGGGATACTACGATTCTTGCTCATCTCATGGAATGAAAGAGGAAGTAAGAGTTTCAAAAGTATTTTTATCACCCTGAAATATTTTTGATGGCAAATTATTCTTAATGATAAGTGGAATTCCCTTTAACCTGATCCACGAAATTATGCTGAACAATTGAATGAAATCGTTAATAAAAATTTACAGTCGAAAATAATACTTGGATATGGATATCTCTTTCCACCGTGGCATCATGCATACTTAAAAAAATAGAATAAATTCCTTTCATGCGATTTGCATTGCTGCCTAACTTCACTGTTATTTTTTACGTTTTATTTATTGTTTTAAATTAAGCAGGTTTATACGAAACGAAATCCGTAGATTATTATTTTTTTAATATATTCATTTCCGGTGGATTGCCGTTGGCCTACCTGGCGGTGTGGCAAATAATCCGCACAAATGGATACAGTCGACATTAAGATGATCGCATTTTTGAGCATTTATTACAATTACAAATCGGGAAATCAGTGCATTTAAAATTGACAAATCCCACTTTAAGGCGTTTAATAATAGTCAGGATTAAAAGATCGCTGCATAGCTTCCGATTACGAAACGACTTCTTCGACATTCTATCCGATGCAGTTCCTGAACGTTTTTTTTCAATCACAGATGAAATGCTAGAATTACCCCGCACCCTGTTTATTTCATGCCGATCGATTGCCTGGAGAAATGCTTATTGTTAACTATCCTATCCTTCAACCAAGTTTGGGACATCGCTGCGAATTACCTCGGACTGAATTTTTTTTAAATTGAACTCATCCTAACAACTTCATTGGACTGTTTTAAATTTCCGTTACACAAAATTCCCATACATATATTAAAAGAAAAGGGGCGTCGCACGGGGGAACCTTTTTCCCCTTCCCTCCCACCCCTCTCCGTAGACTCCGCATTCCCTTCTCCCCCCTCCCTCTCTCCTACCCTCTCCTTCCTGCCCACTCCTATTTTCCCTCCCCTCTTTCCCCGTTCCCATAAAACACGCGCGCCCTATCTCCTCCCGCGATTGCCGCAGCGGCCCTCGGCTGCGTCACTATCTCTCTCCTCGTCCCCTCTAGTTCCCCCTCACCGCCCCCCCTCTTCCCCTCCCTCTCTCTTTCCCAAACCCTCACTAACTCTATCCTTTCTCCCCGCCGGACCTGGTGGCCCGCAGGATAGCCGGACGTGACAGATGGACGCAGGCTCCGGCGCATCGAGAGAGTGAAGGGAACAGGGCTCGGGTTATAGGGCGTGGCTTAGGCAGGGAACGGACGAAGTGAAATCAGACAAGTATGTGGGAGAGAGAGAAGAAGATATAGGTGGAAGTAGGACCCCGCCAGATGATAGAAATAAAAAAGAAAGATCCCTGACGAGTCGCAGGATGGAAAGGGAAGCGAGTGGGATATTTTAATCTTCTCGGGCTCAGGGATGGCAAAGAGGGCTAATGTGTTTAATGGGAATGTGTGTGGACGCGCGTCCCTAGGAGTGGGAGGAGGAACCTTGAAAGACAATAAAATAATGCGTCATAAGGTTTTTTGGAAGTTTTCACGGTCTCCCCTCTTTCTCCCTCTCTCTCTCCTTCCTTTTTATCCTCGTGTTTCTTTCATAAGAGGATTAATTCCACGGGGACACGGTGGACAAAAAAGGAAACGAGAGGTAAAATGAGGATTTTAGGGTGTCCCCCCAGTTTTTTGGTCTCGGCGTAAAGTTTAGGGTGGAGGGGAAGGGAAGGTGGGAACGAATTAATACAGAGAGGCAAGACAGATAAAGGGGTGTGTAAAGGGGGAGGGTTCATGGGCGTGGAGGGCGTATGGCGCGAGGGGTGGGAGGAATTAACTTTGCGCGTTCGTTTGAAGGTCGCCTGCAGAAGTGGCGACCGGGGAATCTGTGTAGCGTACGCAGGGCAAGCAAAGGGGATATGGCTGGATAATTGCTGAATGTACTCGGAAGCAAGTTCTCCCTTTAAGCTCCTTATTTCCTTGTTGACGACAGATGACGAGCGCTATGCGTTGGTTCGTCCCCTCTATGTATATCTCTTTTGTCATTTATTCATTTTTTTTGGGTAAAGATAATCATTCCGCTGACCTTTGAAAATCAGCGGGAAATTATTTTTGCGTTAAATTCTTTGACGTGTCCTTTCGATCACCGTGTTTTTTTTAATAATTCCCTCGCTCGAAATTTACCACGATGCCGTCCACACGAAAAGTGCTCTTTGATTAAAATTTATAATATTGCCTTCTTCTCTCTCAAATGTTTTTCACGTTTTTTTGCATTCCCTTTCAAATTTCCGTACGAATGACACCACCATATCATATTTCTCTCACCTAATATTAGGGCTGCAACTAATTACGAGGTCCTAGATTTAGATGGCCACTAAAATACATCTTTCACACACAAAAGTGCCCGCGTCTAAAATTGGGATAAGAAAGTAATACTTTCTTGTATAATATGTAATAATATGTAAATGTATCATAGAATGGCCACCTTATTCCTATAGAGTCAGTTTCCTCTCTGGGAATACGAGCGTTGCTATTTATATTTTCCATCCCGGCAAATCCTGGTGTACCATTCAGAATTCACGGTTCTACGTTGCTCTAACGATACGGTTGCCACATGTCAAGTTATTCCTAAAGAACTGGCGGTCATTTGCTTCGACGTGCTTCATGCATGAATCACTCTTGTCGGTTTTGGCTCGTCTTGGAAGAGTCATGTAGTTGATTGCTGTTTCGTTTCGGGCTCATACGCATAGATTCTAGATTCGCCACTCGTATAGATGTTATACACAGCTTTTGATCCACTGCCATTGAATTTATTGAGCATTTCTTTGCACCAATTGGCACGAGCATCTTTTTGAGCTTATTTCAAATTACGCGGGATCTAACGAACAAATTTTTCTCACAGCCATGCGATGCGTTTATGCGATATCTTATTGAAGCTCGTCACACTATTCCCCAAGGATGCCTCAATCTCGCGATAAGTCACATGACGGTACTCCTTTACTAGTTCTTGCACAGCATTAATGTTTTCTGGCATAACAACCGATTTTGGACGACCTTCACGACTTTCGTCGCTGAGCGAACGGCGGCCATGATGAAATTTTTTATACCAGCGTTTCACAGTGGCAAATAATGGGACTTATTCGCCAAAAGTGGAAAAAAGTTGATCAATGCACTCTGTTAAGTTTCAAACGTTATATTGCGCCTAAAGCACTTCGTTTTGTAAATGCTCGAAATATAAATAGCAAGCCTCGTTCTTTGGGACTGTCTTAATATCTATAAACTCTTTAAAATTCATGGTCAAATTGCCCTCAGTTTGACTCCATGTTCCTCGTTTGCTGAAAATTTTCACTCTTTCATAACTTCATTGCATGAATAAATATCACACGTAGCTTGTGCTTGGAACTTCTTCTTATTGAATCACGTATGCGTAAATCTTACCAATGACTCAAATATTATTTTTTTCATTAACTTCTCTTCTCATTAGAAAACATAGACCAGAATTGAGTAAACGATTGCCAAAGAGATTTATTGTTGAAACTGTTCAAATAAAGGGTGCTTCAAAATGAATAAAGTTTTAGTTTTTCTTAAAGTTAACTTCCAATTATAAATTATATATCATTAAAACAACTCTATTGGACTACAGAGAGAGAAAAACTATTACAAGTTATAAATTAATGAGAATTAGTTAACATTGCGAGCTTACTGAAAGTCCTTCTTTGCTCAGGATCCGCTATCGAGACCTGCTAGGACCCTTTCCACCTAAGTGAACGGTGTTTCAAAATAAATATTTGGGTTTTAAGACTTTGTGGTGTTTATTACATTAAACTTACAGTTATGAATTAAATATAAAATGATAGAGCAGCTTAAACAGTTTTCCTGCAAGTGTTCAATGTGGGAATCATTTGTCACACGGCATACATCGAGTCGATATGAGAGTTCTTCCCAAACCTTGATCAGTGTGTAATGAGGAGTAATTGCTGCAACAACTGCTTCAATCCCGTTTTCTTGATTCGGGTTGGTCAGCTGGTAGTAGAGGCACAGATACACATGATCCTTTATGAACCGCCAAAGGTAAAAATCACATGGTGTGAGAGACGGAGTGAACGTGGAGGCCATGCGAAACAAACTGTCATCTGGCCCCTTTTACGGCCAATCCAGCGGTCGGGTTAACCGATCGCGTACTGAGTTATGTCAGTGGGGCGGCGCACCATCTTACTGTCAAATAAAGCTCTTTGGTTCAGCTTCTTCTAATTGAGGAAAGAAGCATAGATCCATAGCATCAGGATCTAAAACATCAGTTGTAGTTGCTTCACCGAAAAAGAAAGTTTTAAAACTCCGATATTCATTTTGAAACACACCGCATATTGACGAAAATAATTGAAAAGTCTCTATGTTACGCATCTAAAGTAGAGTATAATTGTGTGTATATTGCAGATAATATAAAGAGCAATTTATAATGAGTTGTAAAAACGGTCCTTTTCATAGCTAGAGCAAGCTTCTTTGTACTCATTACATCGTAAACACACTCGTGTTTCAATTTTCTATCGATGTAATCCATTGCCTCTAGTTCGAATTTCAAAGTGTAGATAAAAATTAAAACTATATTCGACACCATATAATATTTAGATAGAATGTAGCAATGTAGCAATAGGTCAAACACCTGTCTCATAACACCTCATTTCAATTCACTAACACGTCTAATTTTGAGGCTATTCTACTCTTTAGAAGAAAGGAATGCTTGCGGCCGGAAGAATAACTAACAGCATTTTAATATTATTTTTGTCAACAAATCACTAATAAATTCATAGCAATGCGATTAAGTGAAAATATGGAGACGGAATATGGAGCGGAAGCTTCTCGTATTACTCATTCCGCAAATTAATTCGACCGAAGGCTGCGGTGCGGGATGTGAAATACTGTATTTTGGATTTAGCCCGAGGAGAGGGAGTTTTGGTTTTGCATTGGGAATTTGCATAGCCAGAAAATGCAAAATGGTCGCCCGCCCCATCCGAATCCACCACCTACCGGATGCAACAGATGTAAAAACTGACTGCACGTTAAAATCCATTAATCGTTTCAGATATTAAAGCTCACGGCGCGGGAGGTATTTCATTTTTGCTGCACGAGTCTAGTCATCGAATAACTGTTACGAGTCGTAAATAACATGTGTTAAACTAGCGCGGTGGTATTAATTTCCGTGGCTTCCGCTTTCCTCTCTCGCTCCCTCCCTCCCAGGGCCACTAAATTCAAATTGCCTTGATCGCACGAGGGACGCGGGGGCGTGTGATGTGTTGAAACGGATAAGACCTGGGAATACGCGTCGCTGCCCAAATTAACTAATTATCGCTATGGGGCAAACGATTTCGCTTTACTTCATCTATCACCACCGTGGTCGCTCAGTCGGAAACTAAACCACGTTAGCTATCACGAAGGAAACAAATAGACTGCGCGCTTTGGTGAACGCGACCAGCGGTGGTTGGGACTTTAGAATAACACGCCCGAATGGAGCCAACTCACTCTCCATAATATGCCTAATACCACACAACGATTTATGATAATGAAAGCCCTTGGTGATGGTGCTTGGAGATGCTCGATTTAGTAAAGACGGTGTTTACCGAATTCGCCGGTTAAATACGTGAAAACTATCCGTGTGATTCTAAAACGAAAAAAACAACTCAGTCTGTTAACTTTTTTGCTAAAAAGAGGTACAGAATTTTTTAAATTGAAAACCGTATCAATTTGTATGTATTGAATAAGTAATTTCTCAAAGAAAATCGTCTTTAATGCTGTAGTAATCAAACATGGGGTTTGCGCAAATAGCTTTTACGATTTTAGAGCTGAAATTAAATATTACTGAACAGTTTGAGAGATGAGGAATCTAAGAAAGTTATAATGGACACTTGCGGCACCCTTTACTAAAAATCGCATACTCTACGGTGGATGATTTTCAATTTAATTTTTCACGAAACAAATGTTTATACCTATAGCCTGTGTTTGAATCGGATTAGTAGCATTAAGGTGCCGGTTTTAGGGGATACTTTTTGTGTTAATAGTATTCGTAATATACCGATTTAATGGTTTTTCTCTTGTGTAATTGGTGTCGACATAACTGTTTCATTAGGACAGGAGAGACTTATTCTCACATAAAACCCCCGACAATAAGCATTCCTACGTGGCAGTGGAGCAGGGATAAATAAAATTATACCACCAGTGCATGTCTATTAAATACATGAAAATACGAGCAAAACTGCATGATCGCTTATGTTCAGAAATTAATGCCTCCGGTATCTAGATATGAATTTTAGTGATAGCTTGTCGCTCTGAGAAGTATGATACAATTCACATTCATGCCGAATACGTATTGAATATTCTAGTGTTTCTCCTCATAAATCAGAATATTACTTCACATTGTGAAAGCTCATTGCAATTACGGAGGCATTTATAATTAGGCCATTTTATTTTGTATGGTGTGCGAATGTTTTTACTGAAGTTTTCTAGACCCGAATGAGTATGATGTCCCTGCAAACATAGTAACACCTACACAGAGTATATTTAAATTCACCGGACATTTCTTGATTTCTATAGGCCTTATTGAAAATAGACTGTCATTCCTGTACGATATCTCCTTATGAATATATGACCTACACACGCCGTAAGGCTTGGCTCGAGTTAAACACGCATCACACCATCTCCGAGTTCATCGAGTATTAGTAGTTGAATATTGGTTGCATCACTGACTTGGTTAATTGCTACTGAAGAAGAATGTAGATTTATGCTGCTGCGACAAAGTGACCGTCTATATCTAAGGACCAAAGAATAGGTGAAAGAATTTATTTCACTACTACCTCAGTAATAGAGCAATCTTCGACTAAAAGAATGTATTTACCGTTGTATTTCTATGTATGATTTGGTTCGACTAAGCCGACTGGCACTCAGGAGTTGATTTATATATGATCGATTTTCATTGAATTGAAAGCCAAATTATTTCCTGCATGACGGGGAGAGTCTGCGCGTTCAAAATTGTTGGCAGATCTGTTTCTCTAATGGTGACCCTGACAATCAGCTTAGGCATTATTCACGTTTCGTATGAATTAAAAATAATCAACTGCATGATTTAGTAATTAGTTAATTTTGTCAAACCATTTATATCTGATGGAAATAACAAACTAAAAAAATCGATGTTTTCTGTTCACATTTATTATTATTAGACCATGCCGTAAGATTTTGCCGAATTGAACACTAGATTAAGTTAGTAGATTACGTGTTGGTTTCATGCGCTCAAAATCGTTATCTCCATAGTTACGGCGGTAGCATTGCTGAAACATGCAAACAATTTTCTAGAAATGAAAGTATAATATTAATAATTTAACATTATATATATGTATATTAGGATTTAGTAACACATTAAAATTCGATATCTAGGTAGTTTAATTTCCGATGCCAACGATTTGACCGACATATCCGAACTTAATCAAAGGGCCAGCAATAGAAAAGGCTGCGAAACCATATGGAAGAATCAAATATCAGCACTCAGTCGATAAGAAAAGAAGAAATTAAAGACTCTATTTAAAACATTCGTAAATTCGACCTTCAATGTAGGCACTTTTTCGAATCTAACGGGGATGCGTCGCGGTCGCTTGATTGACTGTTTAGAGATAAATATTATTATTTGATAATCTAAAAAAATACCTGAAAAGGACAGGTTACCTTTGCAATATTATTTGAAATGAAAATAAAAAATTTGCCCACGTCCCTGAAGAATGAAATTCTTTCCAAAGATTACTCAGGTTTTAAAAGCCATTTCTCACTGCTGTAAATTTCAAAATATCTCCTTCAACATTCTGAAGCGTGCTTCTTCAAATAAGTGTTCATGTCGTGTCTGGGCAAACTTTAAAAGTTCCCACCTTTCCTCAACGTAAACTCAACTCACACATTAACATAGATGACAATATTCCGTTTGAATTTTTACTTGGTAGTCTACTGTTTAAAATGGATTTTGGATGGACACGGACTGAATATAGCCAATTCTCTCTAAGCCTCACACGGCAAGGAAGCGCTTGACACTTCAAACAACACTTCTTCAATTCTGCATGCATTTCACCTCTCTTCATTCCGTCCGGCATTCGTATCCTTTTCTTTCCCCCACCTTGCTTGCCTATCGTTCTCTCCTTGATCACACTCATTAAAATTTCATCCTCAATTAAAACTCCTGAATTCTTCATATTCTCTTCCATTCATTCCCTAACTCTTCACCCATCAAGTCCTACACATCTTTATTCGTTCAACTTTCCGTTAATTTTAAATCTTCGAACCTTAGCTACACCGATTTCTCAAGACTCCAATCCATGTCTATCATCTTGCTGCAACGACTGCCCTCGCGCCGTACAAAAGCACGTTCCATATCAGAGATTTACCGAGTATTTTATGAACACCCTTTCTTAACGTCTCTGTCATGAATCCCCTCCTCCTTGCTAAAGCTTCTTTGCCTTATGCCGTTTTCTATGCCTACTACTTCAATTATTTTGGTCCATAAACTTCGAAGATTGGTAGACTCTTACACTAGATCTAGTTTATGACCTCGTATTTTATAGTGTAACTTAGGCTTTCTTTTTCTTGAAAACCTTTATTTGCTTGCTTTGCTTGTTACTCACCCCATACATTCTGATTCTCTCAATGATTTTCTAATACGCTCGGAAATGGTTGAAATCCTTTGTTTTACTGGATAACTTAAGCTTTTCAATTCTCAAGCCTGTTTTTATGAACTGTCGTTAACTTTAATTCCAATCCCCAGTATGAGGGGAATCCCAAAAGCAAAACTTCATAGTCTTCCAGATACTTTCCTAATTTTTGAAGTAATCCATTTCCTTATAGAAATGTAAAAGTCTCCACCCGGTCCCGGAAACTTAGTATCTCCAATTCTCGGAACGGTTAAAGATTTTCCGCCGCCTTCTTCGGAGTGAGCAGAATTTAAGGGCGAAACACTCGAGTCTCTGTCCTGATCTATTGCCAACAAATTAGCCAACTTCCGTCAGTAGTAAATGCTCATAAAATGCAGAAAAATGCCAACATAATTAATAATAGCAACATAATAAGTCAGCTGCTAGTCAATTTCTAAATACAATACACGATGAGACATTTCGGCTGAAAATCAATTCCTGATTCATCAGAATTTGTTTCTTAAATAAAATGTTTCCATATGATACATTAATAATGCAATTGAATAGAAGCTCTATTACTTAAAATGTCTTCAATTTGAACGTTAACGTTGATAGAATATGATCTACGAAAAGGAAAGGTCCACGAATAATTTTTTTCAATTACTTTTTTGCGGCAAATTTTAACTTTTGCCTTTGTAGTGGATGTGCGCTATAGTTTATATTTTTCCTCGAGATCGCTTTAATGTGACCTGTACGTGGTGGGGGTACGATTTCATTGGAGGGATGAGGGAGGCGGCTAGCGGTGGTGTCGGGGCGATTTAACGGGGCCCGGGGGCCTGGACGGCAGTGGCCTAGGGGGGCGGGAGGAGGACCGGGTGGTCGGTGGGACGGCACTCCATCGGGCGTCGCCGTGCGCTGGCGGGGGGCGGGGAGGGAGGGAGAGGGCGGGTAGGGGAAGGGGAAGCGAAGGCCAGCAGGAAGACGGTTGTTTGTTGGAGCGAGCCATCAAAGAGTGGGTCAGGGGAAAATATAGCAAACAGCACTTCCTTAATGTACGTACGTACATCTACAATCAAAATACGAAAGCGCTGCTCGACGTGGGAGGCGCATTTGGCTTTAGTTTTTTGGGTGTACATAACAAGAAAGAAAAAAGCCTTTGTGGGGAGGAAACACCGCTAGAGATGACTGGAATGCTTAAAACTCAGGCTGAGAATGTTCCAGAGGTGGATTTTAGACAAAGGCTTTTAAATGAATGCGAAATTCCATCGGGATCAAAATGTTTTAGTGCTGCCAAACGGTGAAAATTAAAATTTATCGTGCACGATTTGTTGGTTCTGTGGAATATTTAACTTTCACACTGATTCATTTATAAGACATATTATTAAAATTTAAAAAAATGAACAATAATAGAGCATTTGCATTGTCATAGGGATGTTGAAGACTGAGAGAGGGAAGGACTTGTTGGGCAAACAAGGAAGGGGCAGGAAAAGTACAGGGATGATGGACGGAATGACAGGAGGAAGGAAGTTTAAGAGGGGTTTGTTGTAGAGTGAGTGATTGGGTTTTATTTTCCTAGGAGAGACAAGGCAATTATGGTTGTACCATTTGGTAGCTTGTGTCCATCCAAAACCTCTTCACCGGCAGATAACCTACAATTTATTAACTGTAATAATATGTAATATATATATAATTGTAGAAATTCATCATAAACTGTATAATTAGATACCTGATAGGTAATTAATTTAAGTTTTCTCATTGAAATATATGGCAAGAAGTCTTCTGTTGACACTCGAACACACGCTATAATTGTGTATTCCTTCAACGAATGCATTCAGGTAATAAGATCTTCCTATCCTTTATATATTATGAATAAAATATAAGAATGAAAACATTCTATTATATAAAAACATACATGTATCAAAGAAAAATTATTTTCAAAATCTCCTCGTAAAAGTTTTAACGATTTTCCCACATGAACCCGGAGAGAAGATGATAAGACATTAACACGTTTCACAGTTGTCTGAGGCCATAATTAATCCGAGCATCTTTCAACAAATTTAACACAAGCACACATTTAAGACGATATTGATCGGCAATTGGGTGTGACTAACCCATACACTTGAGAGCAACATATGTAGTGGCGGGTCGTCGGGCATGTCATGTGCATGAGTGATCACGGTGCGATAAATGAGTCGTATCTTCAGCACCTAATGCTCTCTGAGCCGAGAGAAACGCTTCTCTCAACCGACTTCGCTGGGATGATAAAATGCTCGATTTGCATTTCCGGTAGTGGATTGACTCAAACATTTTGTCGGACATGAGACAGCAGCAATTATTGGCAGTGTGTTCACGTTCTGGAAGTAGATCGGGCTCGGCCGCTCCATCAGATCCGTTAGACTGGTGCTCCGGCCACGGCCAACTATCTTGAGAATTACCCGATGGGCGGGAGGACGCTGGATAGCTGATAGTCCAGGTGGTGTAGGTTATCTCCAGGGGCTCGATTGAGCTCAGTATCGCGGTTGAGGCTTGAGAGGTATCCAATAATGGCCAATCAATCCCAGTTGCCATCTGATAACGGACGGGATTAATTTAAGCTCGAGAAGGGGAACTCATCAGTCTGGAGATCGGAGCGCATTCGGGGATTGATTGATTGGTGTCTCACGCCGCTCTTTCACTCATTTGCGGTGCAGTGAAATCCGATCGGTTGGTTCAAAATTTTCAAAAGAAGGAGATATTTCTCTCTATTAAAGTTGATGCAGTTTCTATTCTTTGAGGGGACTTTCTTTCCTCTGTTCATTTTTACTCTGTGGTTGTCAATTTTCCGTTATCATGGTTTATAGGAAAAAAATCCTTTGAGGGAACGTAAATGTCAGTCTTTAAGTGAAAAAATATAGCATACGTATCACGTCTTCGTCTAAATTGACGTAAATGTTGAAAAAGATATGTGCGAATAAAAAATTTTATCTATATGGACTTTTTAAATTGAATCAGTCTCAAAAATTGAGTTAACAACCATTACTTTTTTGATTTTCCTATCGCCTTTAACCATTTCACACACCTAATCAATGTTCCGGTAGTTTTGGTATTTTATTTTTCAAATGAAATTGGTGATAACTATACCATATTGTTAAAAAAATATCGCCGAAAAAGGTAACTTTTTATTGATTTAATATTGGTATTAAAACGCCAAAAGCACTATGGATGCGTAAGACAAATTAAAAAGAGCATAACATGAGAATTGTTTTTTGCGATGTGACAGAAAACGTCTAGCGAATATTAATACTTGAAATAAAATTAACGATACCTCTATTAGGGCGGGTAATTCTTGATTATTCCGAGCGGAAATACTTATTATTTCGAGCAAGAGTGCCAAGATAATATAAAGCAATGAAAAATATTATACTATTTACTAGTAGTGAAAATATATAAGTTTAATTTAGGTACAATTATTGCGTTAGTTTGAAGACGCTATTGATCCGCTCCAATTTTATGAAATAACACTCAGTACTTCTATCTACATCTACATAGTACCCCGCAAGCCGCCGCAAGGGCGTGTGGCGGGGGGTGTTAGGTCACCACCCAAAAAAAAAAAAGAAAAAAGAAATACCGCATTCAAAACCAACACACACATGCAAACCCAAATCCACAGTCGTGCATACATTCATGGAAACATCCCATCATTCCACGCGCATGCAAACACACATCCACCTACTACTGCATGCAAGTCCACCAACTCCACAAGCATGCTTGTGGAGTACGTACTTTGCCAATGCTTTGGCTATAATTCCTCAATATAGCACATTTAATATCATTTCAGTTACTTCCCTACATCTACGCAATGCCCCAAAACCGCCGCGGAAGCATGTGGCGAGAGCTGTTAGGTCACCACCCGAGAAATACAATTAAACCACATGCAAAACCAACATACGCATGCAAACTTACCCCCACAAAGGCTTTTCTTTTTACGCAAAAACCTTTGTAACTTAAAACCCTAAGTGGATAAATCTCTATTACCGAAGGACAAACCCATATTCAATTTAGGTGGACGTTGCATCAGCAAAATTAACAGGGTAATGTTGAAAAATGTGATCTTGTGTTAAATTAGAATGAGAAGTGTATACATTTCCTGCGTTCGACTTTACATTAAGTTGTTTGATGATTTCCACCGATGTCTTTAAACAGAATTGAATGAAATAGGAACATTTTACTCTATAGAAATGTAACCCTACCTCAGTTTTTTGATTTGGTATAATTGACAATATTTACTCTCTATATACCATCGCTTACAAATGGAGTTGATGCTGCTGATCACGCCATTCGAGTTCCCAGCTATTACATCGCCAATAATGAGTTAAAAGGCCACTTAGAACCCCCATCATTCTTCGTGAATCCTTTTAGAAAAACCTCTGGAGAGTTCGAAAGGGGAACAATGGGAGCCAGGTGAGCTTCAAGTGAGTTCTTGCCAATTACGATGCGCTAATGTGACACCTCTTCCTCGCCGGCGGCAGGCGTCTCCATCGATTTTTCCGGACGAGATAATTTGATTGCATGCAGGTAGTAGATAAGATTGGAAGAGTGGAACTGGTTTTTTGTTACCCTTTCCATTTTTTTTATCCTTCACGCTAAGGGAATCCTTGGCAGGAAAATATTTTTTAAATCTCGGTTGTTTTGAGAAGCCATGTTTTGTCGTAGATGAGACAAGGGGAAGTCAATAAAATGAGTTTGCGGTCTCGTGAAGAATTTTTGAAGTGAATATATTAAGAAAACTACAACGTCTGTGTGCGTTGGAGGATTGAAAGAATGCCTGTCAAATGGAGATATAAGGACTCACCGTTAAATAACTTATTACATGGTTTCAGGATAATCCGACTGCGATTCATTCCCTTTTGCTAGGATGGCTAATTTTTTGTATATTGATTTCCTTTCGAAGATGTTTTATTATGAATAATTGGTTAAACACAACCATGACGTAACATTCACTCAAAAATACACGAGGAAAAACATTAAAATGAATTCTGATCGGCAATATTTAAACTCAGCTTAAGATGGAAAGTGTTATTTAATCCTAAATCGGCCTTTAACAGGCCCTTATCTACAACTTGATGCACTCACAATTAGTTCCGTGAATTCATATTTCAGATTCATTATTTTTCTTGTTGCGATAAGTTCAAGCTGGGAGGTACACGTTAAAATGGAACTATTTCAGATCATTGATGTGCTCTATGAAGTCACTCAAAGCTCCGCGTTGAACGGTTCAGACATATGTGTATTTGGAAAAAACCGAGTAAAAAATAGGGGCTATAAAGATACAGCGAGGAAAGGAGGATTTAAGTATGAATGAATGTAAAAAAATAAACTCAGTCGCACATTCTACATCTGCATCTACTTACGATAATACCCCGCCAGCCACCGCAAGGGCGTGTGGCGGGGGTGGCTAGGGTACCACCGGTAATTAAGAAAAGGAACTGCATACAAAAGCTACAAATACAGGGTATACGAGTTGTGTTCAAACAATAATGAGAATTTTAATTTTTCGGATAATAATCTTTATTTATTCTTATATATTGATGTTGTTCCTTCAAAGTAGTCCCCATTGGAGATTATGAGCATCTTCCACTCCCCGAAACACTTCTTAAACTCGATCTTTGAGATAGCCTCGAGCTTTGAGATAGTTCTTTCAGCGATGCACATTTAATGTCATCTAAGGATGTAAAACGACGGCCCTTCAAGGTTCTCTTAATTTTTGGAAATAGGAAAAAGTCACACGGAGCCATATCTGGCGAATATGGAGGCTGGGGCATCGTTACAGTATTGTTTTTGCCCAAAAATTCACGAACAAGCAATGAAGTGTGAACCGGTGCATTATCGTGGTGCAAAAGTCATGACTGGTTTTTCCACAGATCCGGGCGTTTTTTTCGGATTGCTTCAGGCAAACGGCGTTGAACTTGTAGGTAGTACTTCTTATTGACCGTTTGACCTGACAGTAGGGATTCATGAGTTACTATGCCATCAAAACCGAAGAACACAGTGAGCATATCCTTCACGTTCGACCGCACTTGTCGAGCCTTTTTCGGTCTTGGCGAGCCAGAATGCTTCCACTGGGATGATCGAGCCTTAGTTTCATCGTCATATCCATAAACCCATGTTTCCTCACCTCTTGTAATACGTTTCAGTAATCGTCGTTGCACCCTCGATTACTTCATTCAGTGACTCCTGAGCAACTTCCATTCGCCGCTGTTTTTGTTCAAAATTCAACAATTTTGGAACGAATTTCCCTGCGCGTTCACACCCGTTTCACACCCAAAAAATTGGAAAAAATGTCATGACATGATTCAATCAATATTCCAACATCATCAGCACCTCTCTAATTGTGATTTGGGGATAGTTCATAACCATTTCTTTCACTTTTTCACGTTTGTATCGATTGTTGATGTGCTGGAGTATCAAGGGCGTTCATCATCTTCAAGGTCTTCACGACCTTCTTGGAAACGCTTAGACCACTTGTATACTCTGGATTTACTCATAGCAGACTCACCATAGGCTGGTTTTGTTAACATTTTATACACTTTGTTGCACTTTATTTCATTTTTGACGCAAAATTTGATACAAATTCTTTGATCCATTTCTTTTAACAAACGAAAATCGCCGAGCTCATGAAACACGTCTAATCTCAGTGGCTGTCAAAGGCAAATTCCACAATGAAAACAGCTGAAAGTTTTATCATACTTCAGGGGCATGTACATCAACATGATAAAAAAATACTTTTGACAATCGGACTGTCCAAGCCCGTGAAATGAAAAAATTCTCGTTATGTTTTGAACACACATCGTATACAATCCACAAACAAAACATATTATACTTTCATGCAAGAACCCTTACAACCCACTCACATGCAAACACACCTACTACCATCTAATATACACATGAACCTACAAATATAGTTTACGTCTTTTCAATGTTTAATTTTGTTCCAACTTGCAACTTAAATGTTTGTAATATTTCTAGAGGGACTTCGGTTTCTTACTTTTATGATTCCTGATTGTTCTGGGAAAGATTGACTTTGTATTTATCTGTACTGGAATACGTATATCTCCTTTATTTTATCTTTGTGGTCTGATCTACCAAAGTAGTGTGGGGCCATTATAATGTATTTAGTGTCATTGCTTTAAAGTCGTTCTTTCTGAACCTTTTTTAAAGTCCAAGTCTCGCTTGTTCTCTTCGTATCTCAATTGGCTCCCAGCCTAAATCCCCTTAGAGACCTGTCACACTCGTCCCCTTGTTATTACAATTTTTACGGATCTGGCGGATTTTCCCTGGACTTTATCTAATTTTTTTGCCAGATTTTCTCCCAATGATCCCAAATACTTGCGGCAAATTCTTAATGAGGTCTAAATAGAGCAAAACAACACCTATCTTTAACTTTGACATTACATTTTCCCACCACCTGTTTAATTAACCCCAGTTTCGTTAAAGCGGATCCACATATTGTCCTGATGTGTACTCCCCATGAAAGGCGTGGTGTTTGAACTACCCCCAAATATTCAACTTGATTGGCCGTAGTTAGTACTGAACTCTCTATTTCATAGTTTATATCCTGTTCGCCACATCCTTTGTTCTAAAGTTTCAAAACTGTGCATCTGTCTACATTAAGCTTTAATCCCCATTCCTTGCACCAATCCGAGATTGTGTATAAGTCTCAAGAGAGTAACTCGCGATCTAGTTGGCTCCTTATTTGGCTGTATACCTCTGTGTCATCGGCAAATAACCTGAGATTGCTACTAACGCGTGCGCTTATGTCATTAATGTATATTAAGAACAGAAGAGGCCCCATTACACTTCCCTGGGGGACGCCCGAAGCTACATCTCTATCCGTTGAGCACAAACCATCGATGACTACTCTTTGTTTTCGACTTGACATCAAGTATCGAATCCTATTATATCATTTTCTCATTGATACCATAGCATTTAAGTTTGTGTAACCATTTATTGTGTGGGACTTTATCGAAGGCTTTTTTGAAATCTAGGAATACTGCATCGACTTGTGTGTTGTTTTCTCCCGATTTAAGTGTATCGTGAATGAAAAGACCTAATTGTGTTTCGCAAGATCTGCTCTTCCTAAATCCGTGCTGGTTGTGGCCTAGTTTTTTCCTAATATCAAGAAACCTCATAATGTTACTGATAATAATGTGTTCTAGTGTGTCACAATGTATCGGTGTTAATCATCTATTACAGATCACCCATTACCATTCGGTGGGGGAAGAGAGGAGCTCAATAGGTGAAAGTCGAGCAGGTCAGAGAAAGTGAATGGAGGGCAGTGGAAGTACATTGAAGGCTTAAATAGAAGGTAGAATGTGTATAAAAAAGGAGAATAGACAGGGAAGTCACAGGCTCTTTGGATGACGACATGAAGTCTTAAGTCAACGACGATGCTTAATAAATATCAGGGTCGTCCAAAATCTTCCTATATAAATCTGTTGGTTCACTGTGATGAAGAACCATTTGTTTTGAATCAAAATTTGAATAATATATTCTCAGCTGTCCAACTTTTAAGCTTTAGTTGTATTTTATAGGAACAGAGGAGTGCAGTTACAAAGTAATCTCTAATTTTTACGCGTAATGAAGACTTCAAACATCTTCAGCATACTAATCTAAACTTTCAGCAGAACTCACCAAGGCGTGTACGTAATTTACCTCTTTGCTTCTTTGACCTAGAATTCATGACCGGTGTCTACAAATGAGGAGAGGGCTCTTTCTCCTTCAAACTCTATTTTCTCTAACGCTTTTGCGGTTTGCTTAGGTAGCCTTAACCGCGTGTTATTGTTCCCCTCCATTGTCGCCACGTGCTCTTAAACAATGAGGCATTTGGCATTCAAGGAGGCGCTTTTCACAGCATCCTCCCTCCCTCAACACCGCCTCGTCCTCAAAAGCCTCGCCCCAAGCAACCGTTCCCGGAATCCGGCCGAGGGAACTGCCGCGCGGGGTGTTCGGCTCCGAATTATGAGAATCGCGTCGGACGCCTCTTCGGGGCACGGCGCCCCCCCCCCCCCCACCGGACTTGCCTTTCGACGGGCGAGAGGGCGGCGGCGTTTTCGCATCGAAGTGGATCGAGGGGCGAGCGGGGAACGGTTGAAATGAACGTGAAAGTCTCGTGCGCGAATCCTCTCGGAATCGAATGAGTGCCCCGCGGGAAGGGAGAAGGCAAAGGATGGTCGTCCCCGGTCGTCCGGGTCAACCCCGACCACATCTTCCTCCCTCTCTCCCTCCCGAAAAATATTAGCGACAGGTGTAAAGGGCGTGGCCAGCATAATGTATAAATTATGCATGAGTTTCCGCGGGGGCAATAGTAGGTGTGGTGTGTGTGGGGGGGCAGGGGGAGGGCGAGTGCGGGTGTTTGCGGGTTTTTCCGGCCCGGCGTGTGGTTAGGTGCGCCGATGGTTCCGTTCGGAGGGGGACGGGGCACACATGTCCGCTTTCGCCAGAGTTCAGAGACCGTTTCGCACGGCAGCTGGGGCGGGGCGGGATGGGGGAAGGAGGGAGGGATGTGAGGGGGGGGTCCATTGTTTGACTAGCGGTTTTTATCCCCTCGAGCTTCTGCCATTCACGTGCGCGAATGCGCGCTGTGCCCCTTTTGTTTCTCGCCCGCCGCCGCTGCTTCATATTCATCGCTATCCCGCTAGAGGGATGCCGCGCCCTCCACCTCCTGAACACTGTGCGGAAGAGCGTTTTCGCCTAGGGATGTATCTCTCTCTCTCTCTCTTTAGGTGTTTTCAGACTCGTCATTTAGGCATCTAAATTGCTTGATTTAGGGTGGACGCCATCTTGAAGGGTGTCCAAACTCGTTAGGCAGCGAGTGGGCCTAAATTTAGGCACCTATTTCGGCTCCCGGATTTAAGACACAAGAAGGGTATCCTAAATACGCCAAATAGCAACCCCTATAATTCCAAGTGCTAAAAGCGAGACAACTAGTCGAAGAATAATCACCATGGCGGGAGTGAATTATATTCTTTGGTTACAATTGCATTAGCTATTTTCTTGAGAGACTCTTTACTCGTTGAAAAAATCAAGAGCTTTATTAATACGAGGTCGGAAACGTCAAAGCTTTTCAAAGGTAAGATAAATTTGGCGTCTTTCGCATGAATGCAGTTTAATTCTTGTGATAATTTCATTTTATCAAGTTAATGGATTCAAATATTTGAAATGTAGAGGTAAGAACGTTTCTTTGTTTGGTGCTTCATTTCATGAATAGAACATCGTCTTTGCCATCGTGTTTGTATCCATGCCTCGTTTGTGTGCTTGCTAAATCTTATTTCGGTGTATAAATGTTACGAAATATTATCTTCAGACGTAATGGTGTGTTTGGAGAGTGTAAACATATAGTAATGCCTTTCGTAAAAATATTAAGTTGTCTGTATGAATCCAACTGTGTAATCATAGGTCGCTCGCCAAACCTTTGTCAAAGAAGTTTCCTTTCACTAGGTGAGACCACGAAGTAATAAAACCAAAAAAAATGAAAAAGTTCCAACAAAGACTTGTAGGAATTGTGCATTGTAACATAATAATTGTAGGAAAATATTGAATTGATATTATACTTCATAAAAAAATTTTAAACACTTGGCTAGAAATGTACGCATCTATTTATGTATATATGTACCCTGCAAGCCGCCGCTAAGGTGTGTGGCATGGGGTGAATACACACCAGACTAATTTTTACCCAACTGCGGTCTGATAAATATAAATGAATCCATTACTACGCATTGTTACGTCTGAATATAAATGAACTGATCAGCACACAAAGCATATGTTAAAACGAATATTGACAAGGATTAACCGAAAAATTACCCAGGAGAAAAATATCATATAAATTAGGTAAAAAGTTTGAAATTATTCGATTGCAGTACCATCCGACCCAATAATTAAAGCAAATTATTAACAATGGATAATCGATAGAGTTGAATGTAGTCTGATAAGAGAAAATGAATACGTAACTAGTACAAAAATCGTCCAAGATACTAAATTAAAATTAAATAAATTGAAATTTTTAAAATTAAAATCAAGAAATTAATTAATAATTCAAATTAATATTAAATAAATGGAAAACTTAAATGAAAGATTGCCGCATGAATTGTACAGTGAACTAAGAATAACGTAAAAACCATTATCCGGATTTGCAACTATGCACAAATGTTTGCAAAAGCTATCTCAATTATCCAAATATTTACATTCGGACATAATCTGTTTATTTATTATTCTCAGCCACGTAGATGGCAGCCCTAGTCATACATTTTTGGAAAAGGAGCAATTCTCACTCGAACGCCTACCACATCGGGAACACAGAAATGGAATGTGTAGCCTCGGTTTAATACCAAGGCGTTACCCTTAATCGTGGATCGCGGTAGTCCAGGGGGTAGAGCGTTGGACTACTGACCGGGGGGTCACGGGTTCGATTCCCTCTCTGGGCACCTGCAGCTCCACCCAAGCTATGTGATTTTTCGGGTACCAGATCTTCCTGGGAAACCATAGTCGGCATAGGAAAAGGAACTGGCCCCCCTAAACTGATTATGTGAGAATTTCACACGCCGTTGTGCTTAGTACTGGGTGAACTCAACCATCACCCACTAAACCGACCTTCGGGTTGATTACTCTGTTTATGGTTTTACCCTTAATCACAACCTCTCCTAGGTGAAACACATACGGGGAATATGTGGACAAGCTAACAAAAAATTAGGATTTATTGGAAGGGTACTTAGTAAATATGATGAAGAGGTCAAAGAGAAATGTTATCTGTCGTTGGTTAGACCTCATTTATAGAATATGCTGCTTGTGTTTTATGGGATCCTCCGGAAGTTTGATTGATTGTCGAATTGGATCGCGTGCAGCGTAGAGGAGTTTGTAAAACGCTGTTATGATAAACTTAGTGGCCTATCCAAAATTTAAGAGCAGCTAGGCTGTGAATCACTCACGGAGCGAAGGTTACATTACAGATTGAAGCTCTTTCATATGAATTGGAAGTAGGTCTCTTTAGCAGTGATGTTGAAAATGTATTATTACCTCCATCGTAATACGGTAGGGGAGATCATGCAAATAAAATTAGAGATTAAATATAGAACGAATAGATTTAAGAAGTATTTTTTCCATGAATGATAGGGGATAATAATAGCATTCTTCGACAGCGGTAAGGTCATGTTCGGGTAAAAATATTCTGGTGTGTTTTCACCCCCTGTCACACACACTGGCGGTGGCTTGGAGGGTATATATATATATATATATATATATATATATATATATGTTCATTTATATAAATAAAAATAAAATAAATGCTTTTGCATCACCGTCGCATCTGACCTAACTTGAGAAAAGCATAAAAGTGTACATGATCCATTATGAAAGATGGCACACGTATATTCGATTCTATGCAAAATATTTGGAAACATAGTTGAGAAATGGAAGTGTAAAGGAAAATTTTACACCACTCGGATGGGATGTGCATTCAACACTAACTTAAACAACCTTTTGCGGAGGAAGAGACAGGACAAAAAGAGAGAGTGAATCTTTTGTATGTAGAAATACTGAAGCGAAAGAACCTTATTCTTCCTGCATGACATGTCAGTGACCAAGTATCGTAGTTTTATATCCAGATTAAATGTATATTCTTACGTATATTATTCAGTTATCAACTCATACGACTTTAGCATTTTACTGAATAGTCCAAGAACCGCAACCGCACCGGACACCTGGGCAATGATGATACCATTCGAGGGATTAAAAGATATTTAAATAGAATTTAC
The DNA here is from genome assembly GCA_037158775.1 of Hetaerina titia. Taxonomy (NCBI): domain Eukaryota; kingdom Metazoa; phylum Arthropoda; class Insecta; order Odonata; family Calopterygidae; genus Hetaerina; species Hetaerina titia. The sequence continues at coordinate 109,942,925 of CM073773.1, read as the reverse complement.
AAGGATTATATTCTCATTCTTGCACCATTCATGAATACACCCTTTGTTAAGTAAATATTAGATAGTAAATATAAGTAAATGATAGATTAAACGGGAATACAAACCCCGTAAAATTCATTAAATAAAAATCTTGGTAAAGGTAATTTCTCTAGTCTTTAGTTCATCCTTCATTCATCTAAGTAGCATTTTTAGTCTTATGCCAACAGCCATTTTGCAGCCTCCTCATTTTCTTTTCTTTCCGATCAGTCCAACTTCGCAATAGTATTATATTGGTGAGAAAATTGTGGAGCTACGATAAAATATAATTTACTAACAAAATTTCTCCAAAATGCGTGAAATACTCATGAAATCGATCTCCTGTGATACTTATGCCTGCTGGCTCAACATTAGAACGATGATTCCAACAAGCCATCAGCGAATAATTCTGTAGTATTAGTCCGTCTGAGTCCCATGTCTTCGTCTCCGACACTAGTATACGGAAGTAAATGTACTCGTATTTAGCAATTTAAAAACCCATTACTGCAACCCAGAATTGGGAAAATATGGTAATTAGGCACATCCATTGCATAGGAAGCATTAAAAGCCCCTTCCACCACGTAGACATGGCTTGCTTTGTACACTTATAAAATAAGGCTGCTGCAAAATAGGCTAGAGCGTAAAAACTCGGGTAGAGATGGCGCTCTAGTATTCCCAGTGTTGCGCCCGGGCGCCAGACAACAGATATATCACCGACTATTGTGCTTGGAGTGTGTCACTTTACGAATACACCCACCAGACTTTTGTAAGTGGCCTCTGGTTTTTGCACCGCTCTCCTGCACGCTTTTTCTATTCTCCACTGCTAATTTTATTTCGTTTCATAAATTTCCTCACTGGAACTGCGCCGATGAGCGCGGGTACATGCTTTGGATATTCCAGGCCTTGGTTATTTCCTGTTTCTAAAGTCTTTTCGGTTTGTCCAATAGTTAATGCTAATTCGATAAAGTTTGGTGCAAGTAGAAAGAAACTCTAATTTTTACCACTCTTCCATCGGTATGTTCGTCCCCGGCAATGTCCGACGTTTCGCCGACGACTTCTCCGCCTTATGCCCCGATTCCCCCTTGCGGCATTGTTAGCAGCCACCTGGCCGCCCATTGTTCCCCCGTGAACACCCCCTCCTCTCCACGGACGGCATGGGGGTGGGTAGGTGATCTGAGCCCAGAATCATGGGACCGTCATCGACTTTCGAGGGATGAGTTATGGTCTCCAAGTGACGCCCAACGATCGCGATAAACGCGGGAAAAACCACGGGATGGATGGAAATACTCTTTGTGGTCTCCTGAACACAATGATCTGTGAACTAATTACCAGGAACGGATGGAAAACAAGGCAAGAAACCCTCATCACTCATCGCGTACCTGTACGAACACGTCATTTTAACTTATCTATGATCTGCTAATGCTGGAAATGTCAATCCATAAAATATAATGATTTTTCGTGGATGATGTTGTCAAGTAACCTCCATCATCTCGTCTATAGCGTATAAGGGTGTGGTTCTATAGAAATATCTACATCTACACAAATACTCTGCGATGCACCAAAAATGTGTGTAACAGGGGGGAAATATTAGAATGAAGTAACTAGTGAGAACATACATTTATGCGCAATAGAACACAAACATTAAATAGATAACACGTAAGAGGACAATCACATTTTAGAAAGTTTGAGTCTGACCTGAAGTAGTCCTTGGAAAAGACCGAATGCTCAAACTTTTCAATAAGTTAGTGTCCTTTTACGTATTCTCTATTTTATTTTTGTGTTCTATTTTGCCGTCAAATGTTGCACTGGGACCTCTATTACTCTCGTGAGTACTTCTGCATGCTCAAAAAAAAAATATATATATATATATATTGCACAATAATATAAGAGGATTGCATAAAAATTCAAGAGGAATTCCTCTTGAGAAAGGTAGTTGCACCACCGAAAATTCGAGAACCAGTGAGTCTCTCTTTTATGTGTTTCAATGTGTATATAAATATATATATATATAGATTATATATGTATATAGATTATTTATATATATATATATATATCGATATAAGAAATATATATCGGGATGGAGGGGAGAATGTTGTGCAAGTGAGGAAAGGGCAGGAACAGGATAGGGATGTTGCACGGGATGAAGGGAGGAAAGAAGTACACAGAGATGAAGAGGGACCTGATGTAGATTAGATTGCTGGATTGTGTTTTGTTTGGAGTCACAAGGTATTTAATTGATAGTTGTGTCCATCCAAAAACCTACCTTAACCGGTAGATTACCTAATAATAATACCGATTATATAGTGGCCCATAGGCACTTATAGTTAATTACATAGGATGTAGACATATTTTATTTTCCATCGCTTTGAATGTATACAAATATCTTTTAAGGGAGTAATTACTTCATTTTTTTCACAAAATACTTTCTTGTTCCTTACCGGAAACATATTTATTTCCGGAAAGTGAAGCTAAACTTTCGATTTGGACCCATAATTTTGTAATCACAATATATCTTTTTATCATAACTAATATCCACTATTCAATGCTTCACCACAGTTGTCGTCTCCGAATTAGTATTATGGTTTACGGTTAAAATTGTTATGACATCGAGCAGGCGAGGAAGGAAATTCTTCTTGCGATGAATTAATGATTACTACAAATGATTGGTATTTCCTCAGTATTTCTTTACCGCTTTTTTGGCCCTTCCGCGTTTTAATATTTTATCACATGTGAGTAAAATGTCGAAGGGAACGTATCATAGGGGAGTTAATAGGATTTAATTTAAATACTTAATAAGTAAGGGTAGAGTCTATGAAAATAACCCCAGTAGCCAACTCAATCAGTGGGAAGGAGAATAGTTTAATAGGCCAGAATACATCTACATAAAACCACGCAAGCCGTCACATGGGCGTGTAAGCTCAGCACCCGTGGAGCTCACCTCGTTCCAACCCCGTCTTTACGGCGGCAGAAACTCACATCGAGGGCCAGTTCCTTTCCCTGTGCCCCCTATGGTTTACCAGTATGATATGATGCCCAAAAATCACAAAGATTAGATACTGGGGGTGCCTATAGAGGCATCACCCGGAATCGAACCCTGCTACTCCGGTCAGTCTGGCCCAGCCCAGGTAGCCCAGCGGACTCCCACCTGAATTACTACGCCCCTGCACTGTGGATTGTGAGAATTTATACACTTTTAGCTAAGCGAAAGAAAAAGTTGATGATTTTTGAAATGGAGCAGTTTTGAGCGTGGAAAATTGGTCGTGGAAGCAGGATGGCAGCAGGCGCAATTAGGAGGCTCCTGACAGATGTGTGGGGATGATGTGCGAACGATAACGAACAAAGATGCGAAGGTCATGGTGGGTGAGGATAGAGAGCTGTTGGGAGAAATCGGAAGAAGGCAGGAAAGTTGAGACACCGTGTATTGCGATTTGCAATAGAGATTATCGAAGACTGTAATCAAGGCGAGAACGTTAGAATGACGAGGTATGTGGAGGAAAAGAATGCACGCGTCGGACGGAAAGAAGGGGAATTGTTGAAGGTCAAGGTGTTAGGCTGTTTTTAGTTAGGCGAGGCTTAGAAATGTGGAAATTTTCAGCCAATGTCCATCCAAATTCTGTTTTGAGTGGTAGACTACCGAGTAAAATTGCAGACTGTGTATCTAAATCTATCTAAAGGAGTGAGTTGTGTTTGCGTTGATGAAAGATTGAGACTTTTAAAAAGTATCCAGTCGCGACTTGAATACGCATTTTATGAAACATGCTTTAGAGTAGAGCAGGATATATTTTGAAATTTTTAGCAAAGGTTAATGGCTGCCCAACACTGCGCACTTCCTGGAAAAATTTATTTCTTCAGGGACGGGAGAATATTTTTCATTTCCATTTTGCATAATACTACAGAAGCAAGCTGTACATTCCTTTGAGACTGAAATGTTATTTCAATTGAAAGATTATTACCCTTTCTCTTTTGGGCTCTATCCAATTATTACGGTGGCAGGCTCTATCTATGATACTTTTTATTTCGTCACCGATGTTCGTGAGCCAATGAATCTGTGAATTACAGACGATTTACATAGGTTTCTGCCTTCCTATAAAGATTACTTTTAATTCATATCACGAATTCAAAAATATTTACCCCTCGTCCGATCGAATTCCAAGGCATGAATTAATAGCTGAGAGGCATATTTGTTATAACACACTTGTGAAAAGATAACATTACCAGTTTTGAGGTCTTTCCCACTGCTTAGTACTCTTTGAATTTTAATCCGACGAGATTTGCGGATGAAACTTTATCGCGCCGATGAGACTTTGATATCATTTACTATATGTTGCCGCCATTCGTTCCCTCTCCACGACCCTAGGTGAGGTGTTTTCGTGAGCACGAATTATTTCCCCTTACACACACACACACGACCGGTGGAACGACACCCCTGCGTGCCGCTGGTAGCACACGGCCCGCTGCTGTCTAATTGGCATCGTTCTCCCGTAGGATCAACCCGCAGGTGTCCGTCCAATTTTAGTAACGCCGCCGAGTCGGAGGAAGACAGGCCGTGAGCATGGCAATCAGCAGTCTCGCATGTCATTGTGGGGGTGGTTGAGCTGTTACGTCGCAGCGCCACCATCCGGGAAAGCAGTCGTGCGTAGGGGCTCTTTTGTTTTGCAGTGAAGGCGGGATCCGATTCACTCACTCACCCAACTGCGAACAAGCACCATACGAAACAATCGTGCCGGCGCGATGAACGTATTGCGTTAAAGCATCGCGTCGAAGAGTCTACTCGCGTTCTCTGTTGCCTGCTTTAAGTGACTCAATCCATTCGGACTGATTCAATTTATTCTTATCACGAACATCTCAGTCAAAATCCAGTTATTGACATCACCATCGTGATTGTGCGGGGCGGGGGCCGAAACTTATGATTTTTCAAGCAGACATATGAGCAAATGTTGTAATTACTCATATCGATCGACTGATGAGATGCATTAATTTCATTGATGTTGGTGAAAAGAAAACTATAAGTGGAAATTAACTCAAAGACCTTCATATCTTTGAGGCTGGCCTTAAAGGTGAACACTTTGGTTGGTTCCTCTATCAGTTTGATTCAGTGTTTAATGGTAATTGTGTGTTATTCATTTGAAACCCATTTGTGAAAAACCTTATGTATCACTCCTTTCATTAGGAAAGTCTTAATTAAATTGTAAGATTAGCTAGGCTGGGAATTACTCAATAGAGCGAAGGTTAAATTACAGATAGAAGCTCTTGCATAAATCGGAAGGGCGTCTCTTTAGCAGTGATGTTGAAAATATATTATTACCCCTATCGTACTACAGTAGGAGATATTATGCTAATCAAAACAAAGAAATCAACTGTAGAACAGATAGATTTAAGATGTCATTTTTCCCGCGAACGATATATGGAATCAGAATAATATTGTCCGACCGCGGTAGGGTCATATTCGGGTCACAATTAGTCTGGTCTATTCATCCCCTGCCACTCACGCTAGCGGTGACTTGCAGGGTATATAAATCAATAGGAGAGCTTGATATGTTTTCTCGAGGAGTAGTTCCTTGAGAATACAGAATTGACAATCGTCATAAGTCGAAAATATAGGACTGAAGAGCACTTAATTCTCCACTAAAATGGAATTATGATGCAGATTTATTCCAGTAGATTTCCAATTTCGATTATCATTTTTTTTTAAATTTAGTCATATCCTGAATAAAATACATAATAAATTTATGAGATTCACAAAGCTGCTATAATCGTATGATTAATCAAATCAAATATAATAGGATTATGTCAAAGCTACCACTAAATTTGGTTCAGTTTTGGTAAGAAAGAGTCAATGAACACGAATTAGTTATGAATGTAACTTTTTAACGCCCAATGGGTCAAAATCATATGACCGCCATATTATGATATTAATGAAAGTATATATGAGACCTGAAAATACAATGTCACGATTTTGCATATGCAATTGGTGGGGCAATATTTTAATTTATGACATTTATTTTATTTGTTGTTTGACATGACTGCAAAAGCTTTACGAATTAGTTGCTCATATATTTATGTGAATAGCTGAATTGGTACCCACAAATTGTAAGGTACAAGTTTTTCTTATAAGATGAATAATCATTTCATTTCTATCAACCTTTTCGCCATCGTCAACTTGTGAGAATTTAATTCCAAAAGTCTCTTGTATAAAAAACCCCTTCATCAGGATTCGTGAGTGTCCAAAAATTATATCATTCACCTTATAAATCTCGGTGGCTATAAAATGTTCATATTTATATTGTTTATTTTAATAATTTGCTTTGCGGTACAAATATGGGGCAGTGCCAAATTCATTTCAATCATTTTCTGCTTAATCGTCAAGATAGGTGGAAAACAGATTGGCTTCTTAACCTCAGAATATCCGGCCTCGTGTGTGACTAAGGTGCTACACCCACTTGATCTATCTAATAATATATTCGTAGATCGTGTAACGAAATAATTCGTGATATCGGAATGAAACGTCACGCTGCATACATTGATTTGGAGGATATTAGCAATGCGACTGCTCTCGCTTAATAGTAGTAGCTCATGGGCAGGCGTCCGACAGATAAGGTTATTTGCGCCAATAAAGGCTGAATGGGAAAGGAAGAAGGAATAAGGACAATCTGGCGCGGCGTTTGCATTGGTCTACTCTTAAAGAAAGACATCTATGGGTTACCTGCAATTCAACGTCCTATCCGACGGGCGGCGTGCTCACTCAAAGTGCTCTTCACTAAGAATTTCAAGAAGGAATCGGGATACCAGGATTAGAACCAGGGCCCTCTCGATGGGAAGCCACCGCACCATCCCGTTTCCCTCCCGATTGGTTTTTAATTAAGAGTAATTATTATCTTGTATCTAAAAAGTTGTGGAATTTAGGCCATAGTCCAAAACAAAACTATGGAAATCCTAAGGTAATCACTCTGTAGGAGTCAGTATTAGGTTTGGATTGATTCCTAAGTTTCAGCGTGGTAGCTTGACCCTGAACACATTTCACTTCAATACAGTCTAGTATCCGTGAGCATGTTCATCTAACATCATTTCCAATTGTCATGAATCGCATGATCCACATTGCACGCGTTGATATGAGTGTTCACGTACTTTAAATTCACACCAGATGGTCGACCCAATCAAACGAAGCAGCATCGTTATCGCAGTGAACTATATCAGTAATCATATTCTAGTAATGCTATATTTTATCACAGATTGAGTCAATGGAGAATAATGGCACAGCACGTGAAGTCTCGAGTTTAAACATACTTCAGAATCCACCATAGTGCCTTTAATTCATCCCTTCAGTAAAATAAATATGTTTTTTAATTTGAGATCGATAAACGACCTATTTTCAATTTGATTGACCTTCAAATAAGAGGTGGTTTTATATTTGATATATCTATTAGAGCTGCTATTAAACTAAAGCTTGATTAATGCTAATATATTAATAATCTCCTTTACTAGTTTAAATAAGAGGTAGATTCGTTTTCACAAACTATATCAACAAAATGTATCATTTTTGTATTCAATAAACTGCGTCCTTGGATGAAGAGCATTATCCCCCGAATCTAATATAATATTATAAATGTAGTCCGTTTCACTGGATACAATATACAAATGCCGCCACTTTATAACCGACTTCCATTAATGAAATTACAACTACCCTCAATGTGGCAAGTGCAGTGGGAGTGACGAAATAAACGGGGAAGGCAGAGAACACGACTCATTGTGACGTCGTCATTGTTACCGAATCCCAGGCGAGCCAAGGAGGCGGCGCTATGAGTGGCGCCCACCTCGCGGTTTCCGAAGGCGAAAACGTTTGCAAACATGGGACAGCGATGGGAAATTGTCTTTGATCAATATGGTAAACGTGCTCCGGACACGGCAAATGGGGATGTTTCGTTTGCTTTTGCACCTGCGGCAAATAGTTATGTTAGTTATAACTCAAACGGAAACTTTAAAATGTTTATACTAACTCGCATGAATTGTAAAACTTTTGTTTACATTGTGAATGAGTTTTTTTATCATTTATATTGAAAAAATATTTTTTACATAGAAAAAATATATCTTCAGGCCAAATTAACAGTTGTTATCATCGCAAGTTTTGTTCTTTTTTTGAAAATAATGGCCTTGCAATAGCAAATATATAACCTAAATTAATGAGTACATATTAATTACTGTTCTTCATAACTCGTTAAATTCCCATTCTGCAGTATTAAGCTGCATTACCTATGTTATCAGTTTAGGAAAAACAACAGATACATGTATTAACAATGCACAATTCTTCATCTTACATTTATAAAATTTGGAAATTTCCCGAAGTACTTCCAGCCTCTATCGAGTCGTCTGACGTGTATAAGCCTTCAGGCTTGAAAAAGGTCTTATGTTTGCCTCAGATCCTTATCATCCCTCATGATCTATTTGAAAACAATGCAGTAAACTCATTTTAAACAAGTTCTTAATATACTAATCATATTGTGATTACGCCTCATCGCCAATTTGTTATATCATTCCAAAAAAGGACCTCCAAAAACACCAATAGCAACTCAAAAGATGGTAACCGACAGATGACTATAGCCGGCATACATCACTTTTCATGTCAGTGCCAGCAGTTCTAAGCTTATAGATTTAGCAAAAAAACAACCAAGTTGGGCCCTTCTAACTTTTTCATTTTCTGAAAAAAGAAACGGTCCAACAAAATATTTTTCTTTATAATTTAAGAATCAAATACTATTACCGTTACATATCAAGGCTTTTAATGCACAAATACGTTATTTATTTTTCGGTTATTTAGTCTATCATGAATGAAGCGAAAAATATTATTTAATGATATAAAAAAAAATTTATCTGTATGAGTCAAATCTCATTTTGATAGACCAATATCAGCAGATAAGGAAAGAGAATAAAAGTAATTGGTTATCAGGGGGTCGGGATGGAAGAGAAAATGTTTCCTTTTAAAATGGTAATTTATTAGAATAAATAGAGCTAAATCAGGTAAGCGAAAACAACTGGTAAAAAATATATAATTCACTCCATTACTCCAATTTTGAAACATTTTCTCGGGACATTATTTTACCCTAAAAGGGCTTCGACACAAAAATGCTCGTAACCGTGGAAATTATTTGGAGCTCTACATCTCCCGAGGCCCTTCGTCTTATTCGTTTTTCAAAATGGAACGCTAATTTCTTCTTTACGAGCTGCAAACGTCTTTTTGTCATGGCAGCATTCGCCAAAGTACTGACGAGTTCAAAGGTCCGAGGGAAAAAGGATAATTTTGAAATAATGAAGTTCTCTTTCGGCTCCGTGGGCGGCTAATTTCATCATGTCGAATGCTACAGCACGTCTGCGGCCTGATAAATTAAAATTCATTTTCCCAGTTTTTGCAGGTCAGTGAACTTTTTTTTGTTCGGCGTTATCATTTGCATTTAATTTGGAACCAATGGAAACGGGAGGATATTCCATTAACTCGATCATACTTGTTAACTCACAAATTATGTATTCAGTGTGCACTCCTTTGAATGCCGAGATTTATTGCACTCTAATTTTAACCACAGGTTTATTTATTTTCCTTTTTCTATATGCAATTTTGATTACTGGTTAAATTATTTTGGGCTGGCATTACACATGATTTGTTACCAAATGGTATCTGTAATTAAGATTCCATCAAGTTTCCATGTGAATAATGCTTTCCCATTTTTATTTTTAAATTAAGAAAAGAAAATTTACTTTTTTTACAATAACTGTTCTCCTTGTGTATTATGTTAATCGGAGATGATTTACAATGAAAAAGACTGCGTTTCATATAGGGCCATTTTGATAACCTTACTGGCAACTTACTTTTTTTGCACTGTTACTTGCTAAACTAATTTGAGTTACTGTTTAGAGCTGTTACTAAACACTACTCCGTTGTTAATCCCCGCTTGCCTAACATTCTCCCCTCTATTGCAGTCTTCAACATCCCATTGCCGATCAAAACGCCCTTCATCCATTTTTCCTGCATCCTTAGGATTTCTCCCAACAAACCCCTCTCCTCCCCCACCATTTCTAGTACTTCCTCATTTTTTTTCCTTTTGGTCCATTTCACCTTCTCCAATCTTCTCCGCATCCACATTTAAAAATGCTCCAATCTGCGTCTATCTTCCTGCTTCAGTGACCACGTTTCCGGGCCGTACATAGCTACGCTCCATATGAGAGTTTTTACGAGTCTTTTCTTAACCTCCCTACTCAACGTCCCCGTCATGAACTCCCTCCTCTTTGTGCAAGCCTCTTAGCCTACTGTAATTCTTCTCCTTACTACCACTTCGACCATGTTGGTCCAAAACATTTCCAAGGTACGTAAATTGTTCCACCTGCTCTATTTCCTCCCCCCTATTCTAATGTTTAGCTTAGCCGTTTTCTTTCTGGAAAATTGCATAGCATTTGTTTTATTTATATTGATTGTTATCCCATGTCTATCGCACTCAATTTCTAATTCACTCAGCAGTGATCTGCAACCGCTTTGGCTGACATCCAAATTAGAAAATGAGACATAATAGAAGGTAAAATTGATGGACATATCCAGTGACGATATCTATTAGAGATAAGTGCGTAGACCAAATAAAAGGGGGACGATAAGCAGGAAAGCAATCATGGGGGGGGGGAATCAACACTGAATACAGAAGAATGGAGGACTGCTGTGAATCAACCTTGGGATTGAAGTACTAATGATGATAAGACTGGATAGGTAGCTGTAATCAGTGTGAGAGTGAGCTGTCACGGTTTTGCGCGTCCCGGAATGTTCTTCTGGGTGACTTCATCCAAACAGGCATCGTCAAACCTCCAAGTCCATCCCCTTTCCACTCCAGTCCAGGGTCAACACAGAGCCAGGTCATCATCCCACCGCCCCTCCCAGTGCTCTCAGGCCGCGCACTCCGAGCGGGCGGGCAGTGTGGGCGCGTACGGCGAAGAGGAGGAGCACTCGGCAGCGTCGACGGCGGGCCTCGCCGAGGAGGTCCGCCGCTGGTGCCTCAGCGATTTTTCCGAAGAGCGGGAGTTGGGGAGAGAGGATGGGCAGGAGGGCAAGGGGGTTGGAGGGAGGAGAAGAGGGTGGAAACGACGTCGGCAAGCGGTGTAGCCAACTCGATTAACGTTCAAGGATAAGCAACACCTCTCCCCCGGTCGGGCGCCCCTTTCAACCCCCCTTCACTCCCGGTAGTGACGCACATCGCGTCCTCCCAGGGACCCCTCTTCGCCCCTGGGCCTTCTCCCTCCGCACACCCCCTTACGCTGCCCATGACTTCTCCTCCTTCAGACCCTCCCTCCCCACCCACCCTCTCACTCACCACTCTCCTGCTCTCTTCCGCGCTAAAGAAACGCACGGAATGACTGTGCAGGAGGGTGAAAGAGGGTAGGTGGGGGTGTGTGTAACCTCTTTCCTCGTTTTTACGACCGCTCCGACGACGCACTTGCAAATTTGATTGTCTTTCGGATGGCAAGAGTGGGCTTCGGGTGGGGGGGGTTCAGCGCTCGGGAGGCTGTGTTTTCCAACCGCAGGAGAACGAGCGATACATATGATAAAGGTTTAAGCGAATGATTCTGGGATCCTCTCGTTTGGAATTAATCCGGGGACGTGGGGCTGCGGAGGGTGAAGAGAGGTCGACCTCCGGGAAGGGGAAAGTTGAGACCGACAGCGCGGTGGCGATGTGAACTGAATGACTAGGGAGTCGCAAGAGAGTGCGGATGTGTCGGAATCGCAACGAATTAATGGAGAACGCTGAATGCACGAATGTACGCAGAAATGCATTTACATCTGTAATCTTTGACTTAGAGTTTTACTGTACTCCTTAAACCCTTTCCCTCTGTCTGGAGTGTCGATTGAAATTATATCGACGTTATACAATTCAATTGAAAAACGTTAAAATATTTTCTGGATCTATTTTCTACCTTTATCTATTGGATTTTATTTTTACTGCAGTGTCTTATATAGCATCGCCTTAATCTTTTCCTTGTACAATATTTTTCTAATTAAATACGAATATAAAATTACTCAAAATAAATCACTTAATTAGCATGATATTTCCCAATATTTCACTCTCAGTCGTAATTAACATTTTGAATTGAACCTGACGTGACGGAAAGATCATCTCGGAAAATAAATTAGGAATCTGGAATATAATGTAGTCTTAATTGAAAGCATTTAAAAATATATCATGTATACATATGCATATTTATTTACTTATTATGTAATCTGCCGGTTAAGGTAGGTTTTTGAATGGGCCCAGCTACAAACAAAGATCTTGTTTCACCTAACAAAATAAACCCACCATTCACTGTAAATCAAGTCCCTCTCCATCTCCCTACATATCTCCCTCCCATCTCCCTACATTTCCTTCTTCCTTCATTCCGTTTTAAATAAATATAAATCAGCGATCAGTTTATGCATAAATTATGATGATATTTTTTTATGGGATTAACATGTGGGAATTGACTCATAGTCTTCAATCTGCCAATTTTTGTGGGTTTTCATGTAGCGGTTTCCATCATATGATAAACATGTGTATTAAACTATATTATATGAGCATTTAGAATACAAAATAGTTAATTAGTGTAGAGTTCTTTTGGAAAATATTTTTCATTTATTACATCCACTCGCTCTGCCAAAAATATCGTCCGTAACATCGCACGTGCAATAATGGCAATTTTTGTCAAGAAATAATGACCCTTGAGTTGTCAGTTTTTTATAGGTACTAAATAAATATTGTTGTGTGGCGATGTATATCGAAATGGTGATGATATTTTTGTACATTTTCCCATTGTATACCGTGTCCTTATGGGTACTATTGTACCAATGACATATCGATTTAATTATTTAATTAAATATATCAATTTTCATGCAAAAAGTATCTCAAAATTCCTTGCATCGACAATATTTTCATAATGAGAATAATTAAGCCTGTCTAGTTTTCAAAAAGTTTCCTCAAGTACCCGGTCGAATTGAACGAAAATTGATGTAATTTAGGCCTATCGATATGTCTGTGCACATCATCGTGTGGCAGGGACTTAACGCTGCTTCATTCTGCCCTAGCTTCGTGAAGTTGCGATCGTACCCTTCGTATGAATTGACGTGAGGGGCGGAGGTCTAACCCTTCCTGCACTGAAGGGCGGGCCTATGTCTGTCTGCAACAGAGACGCCTTACCCAGAGAAAAATGGCCCTGCGTAGAGCAGTTCGCCGAAGTGCAGTGTCACAGCCGGGACAGACTCTGTGAACTCGTGCAAATTTTACATTTCAGTTAAGTTGGATTTTCCGATGCATCTAATTTCTCTCGCTCGAATAGTTTGCCGTTAACTCTCGTAAATGTTCTATGTAATCACAAGTATGGGAAACAGTTGGAAATTAATTGAACGCTTAAGATTTAATAACAAGTACTTATATTTCAGAGTTACTCTGTTTAGAAGAATAGCATTTATAGACAATTGCATAAACGTATAAATGTCACTTTTCCAGAATTGGCATATTATTGGCAGCTCATGTAAGAAAAACTCTATGGCCCACAATTTGATTTAGGTAACACGGAGAATGGTCAATTTTTAAATCTATTATAAAAAAATGGAATATTTTACTCTCAAATTAGTATTAAATTTTCATAAGTATTTTAATTTTTTTAAATTATTAAGAGAATGGGAATGTTATAAAAACACGGTAATTGGTTGCATTTCAACATATGAAGATTCTTTGGACACTACAAATGTTATCAAGCAAGAAGTACGAAGTATACAAACAAACGTATTTCGTACAAATAAACATTTTATTTGAGATGCAAAGTTGAGGATAAAATAATAATATAGATAATGTTAGAAAGATAAACATATTAACTGATGAATATTGACATTAAGGCAATTTCAATAACCCAAAATAAATTACAACTATTGCAAAAATATGTCATCTAACGTATACAGCTCAAAACGCAACATGTTCATAGGAACACAAAATTACTAATACTGTGGGACAAAACATTAAAAGTTTACCATTAATAACAAATGTAGGTACCAACGCCATTCCTGAAACACGTCATTTTGTTTGCCCAGAATACCGTAACATTTAAATGCAACAATTTCAGCGGAATTAGCGGAGTTAGGGGATGACTCCGTTAAAGTTTACTGTGGCGGCATCTCCCACAGTTTCTTGAAAATTTTCCGTAACATTTGTTATGATTTTCACGGATAAAACTGTGAGAAGTTGTAACCGATCCAATAACGGTTCTTTTGGCGAAGAAACGCTCCAACAACATCCAGAAAACGGGGTAGCCCAATTGAAAATTAATACCGAAGTAAAAAAATAAATAAATATGCGTTGTATTAGATGAAAAATGATAAATATGACGAATACTATATTGTAGTTAAATAGCTTGTAGAATCAGGGCCGGTCATAGCTCTTGAGAATATGAAAACAATTCCTCCTAATTTCATTTTCTATTGCAATTTAGAATATTAAACCGAGAATTTGGTCTCCATATTTAAATTATGGGTAGAGAAGTTGCAAGACCAAATACTAAAAAAGAGTAACGGTAGAAAAATAGACAATATTTTGAAGCAAATTAATCAAAACTTCATTCGCAAAAATTTCGAATAGAGAAAAAACTCTAGTCAAGGGAGTTTAGGAGTATTTTGGGACAAACGGTAATCACACGAACTGCATTTCAATACCAACAACACTGTATTTGGTCGAGTGAAACGAAAATATCATCCATTCAGCGCGGAGTCGGGTATAGCATGTCCAAGATTAATGCCCTTTTCACCGTCGGGTAGCACGTGAGTAGGAATCTCTTGAGCGGCATTTAAAGAATAATGGCACTGTGTTTGGGTGATTTAAGCAAAAAACAATCTACCTAATATTTCGGGTGGAAAATCCCTGACGGAAGACTGCCAGCACTGAGTGACACGTAAGAGAAATCATTGTGGTAGCATCTCAAGAATAATGACACTGTATCTGAGTTTTAAATACTCTCGTATGGCTCCAGGGAGAATAATGAAACGAATCTTCTTCAAGATACTTGCAGAAACTGTAAGAATCTTTCGTGGGAATAAAGCCCGTCCTTTTAATGATATTTAGTCATCTTGCCACCTCATTTGGTTTATCTGCAAATGTAAATGTAATGTGATAACATGAACTTCAGATAAAAAAGTCACAATTTATGTTGATGGAGTTATAAGGTACCAAAAAGTTACAGATAAAAAAAGGAATCCATTCCAAGTGGGTTAATAAAATAATAATGTTAATATTTATTAATTCGTTATAAAAAATAACTATACGAGGTTTTTAAAAAAAATAATGAGAATTTTAATTTTTCAGGCATTAATATTTATTAATTCTTATACACTGATGTTGTCACCTTCAAATTAGTCCCCATTGGAGATTATGCACTTATGCCAGAGCTTCTTCCATTCCCCGAAACACTTCTCAAACTCGATCATTGAGATAGCCTTTAGTTCTTTCAGCGATGCACTTTTAATGTCATCTAAGGTTGTAGAACGACGGCCCTTCAAGGTTCTCTTAATATTTGGGAATTGGAAAAAGTCACACGGAGCCACATCTGGCGAATATGGAGGTTGGGGCATCGTTAAAGTATTGCTTTTGGCCAAAAATTCTCGAACAAGCAATGAAGTGTGAGCTGGTGCATTATCGTGCTGCAAAAGCCATGAATTGTTTTTCCACAGATCCGGGCGTTTTTTTCGGATTGCTTCAGGCAAACGGCGTTGAACTTGTAGGTAGTACTTCTTATTGACCGTTTGACCTGACAGTAGGGATTCATGAGTTACTATGCCATCAAAACCGAAGAACACAGTGAGCATAACCTTCACGTTCGACCGCACTTGTCGAGCCTTTTTCGGTCTTGGCGAGCCAGAATGCCTCCACTGGGATGATCGAGCCTTAGTTTCAACGTCATATCCAATAAACCCATGTTTCGTCACCTGTTATAATACGTTTCAGTAATTCTGCATCGTCGTTTACTTCATTTAGTGACTCCTAAGCAACTTCCATTAGCCGCATATTTAAAATATTCTCAAATATGTTAAAACAATAAATAGAATGAATATTTTGAGATAAATACTAGATATTTTGAAATAACCTATTTTTAGTGTGGGCACCACACATGCTGCTTATTGACTGATTTTACTTAAGATTGAAGAAATATACCGACTGCGATCTTCATGACTGACATTTATGTTTAATCCCTTCCGACAGACTATGCAGAGTCTATGTGTGATACTGGAGTGGCATAAACCGTGGTAACTTCTGTAATATTCGTGTAAAGTATAAAAAATGATTCTGAGGATCGTGAGTTTAAATTACTGGGAATTACGTATAATGGTAGTTGAATAGCTGTTGATTGTTATAGAAGGTAAACAGAGTTTGTGATTAAATACGTGTGCAATTTTATTAGGATAGGAATGACGTCATTTCTCAAATAAATTACTGCTTCGTATGCATTCTCGCAAATGCATACAAAAAGTCATGACTGGCACAAATGCAACAAGGGAATTCCGTATTAAATGCTCACTCAACTCTGAAGGATGTATCAACGTCATAAAGTAATGTCACTTACATAGACGCAACGACTTCATATACGGTTAATTGATGAGAGTGAAATACGATGGAATTTAATTGATAGCTTTGAGTGTAATAACTTGAATGTCTACTTAATCAATCTGCTGTGTTTGTGGAACGGATAGTGTCCACATTGCCGATAACACTGTAGTTTGCCCACTAAAATGGAAAGAATTTTTTGGAATAAGTTATTCATTCAGCGAATAAACATTTGTCAGACTTTAATAAGAAGTGGATGAGATGCAGAAGGAAACGCAGTTCTGTTAGCGCGAACAGGTAGATAATTTCTAGAAATCACACTTATTGCACGAATAAGAAAAAACAGAATTTATCCTCTGGGGGAACTAATCTAATTAGCACAATTAATTAAAAATTGACAATTTTCCACAAAATAAAATTTTTAATACGATCGGTTTCGATGTAATTACATCATCTTCTGGATGTAGCTACATCAAAACCGGTCGTATTAAATTTTTTTTGTGGAAAATTGCCAATTTTTAATTAATCATGATATTCCACCAAATCACGCCTGAAACGTCTCTTTTTTAATTAGCACAAATTACTCTCCAGAACACATTGTTTAGTTTATAATTTTAAAAACGTATTGAATGTAGGCGTTAAGCAACGTAAAAACCTCCAAATTACAGTAATGCAACCTCGATTATTTAACCTGTACGTCTCTGTTTCACAAATGTAAATCGTGTCTGTGAAATGACTGGCGTCCTTTCTTTCCCCTCTTCTCGCTGATATACGCGCCGAAATACGACACTCTTTTCAAAACAGCCTAATCCATAAAATTCTCAAATACAAGGTTTGTATAAAAACCTGAATTTTTCCTGACTTGTGCGTGAAGTGCTGAATTCAGACCGTAGATTAAGTGTACGCATGATTGCTGATAGCTCTGATATTGATATGGCAGTGGCAGTGCACACCATTATTATCACTGAAAATATGGCAATGCGAAAGATATGCACTCACTCGTCCTCCCGAAGGTTTTTGGAAGGAAGACCAGTTGGAGAGTATATTCGACTGTCTGTCTGCTTGCTAAGACCTTCTGAATATGGTATCGCGACGATTCCCTAACCCCTTACTGTCCTGTCTTGGCACTAGCAAACCATTATTCCTATTCCCTATGAAAGTGAAATCCTCCCTTTCTCAACGGACACCACCATGGTCCCTAAGTGCCGTCAAATAAGCTTGCATGCGTATTCTTAAGAAACTTCCGAAATCGAAAACCTATCAGGTAGCCTTCAGAGACGTAGAAAAGCCGCTGGCAAAAGTGTGTCAACGCTCAAAGAATGCAGTTTGAAGAATTTTTAGGCATTGTAGCAATATCTGAAATAAATCTAAGTTTTTGTCGAAACATTTCCCGTTACTTTTTATACAAACCATCTATTCTCTGCGAATCGTTTTATATTTCCCGATCGTAGCCAAACTTGAATCCACCCTATTGTGACGTCACACCGTCCAGTTACCCTGACCCAAAAACCGAACCGTTGCAAGGATCTCAAGTGCGCTTCGTCTCCTGTATTGCATTGCACATGCTCGATGCGCGAGCGATAGGAGGCAGCTGCTGAGGCAACCTCCACCGCCGGGATATCTGTCATCGTAGCGGCGCGCTCTTCTTCGCCGAGGCCCCGTTCTCGAAAAAGACGACCCCTCCCCCCAACCCACCCACCCACCCACTCGCCCTCTACCCTACACGCTCCGCTCTTCTCTAAGCCCCCTGGGGTATTAAGGCCAAGTCTTCCGACCCCCACGTAATAATGCGCAAATTCAATTACAGCCGAAGCGAGCCGCGGTGCGGTGGAAATAAAAGCCAAAGCCATTAAAACGCGTGAGCGCACTGAATTTTGATTGCTCCGCGTCTCTTGCGGTGCGCTTTCCTCATTTCTCCTTTTCTTCGAAATGAGAGGCGACTTCGGGAACCATTAAAGTGGGTGGAGGTGAACCCACGAAACCGATGCGCCGCATTTCACTTGAGGACGAACTCTCAATAATACGCGTACAGAGAATAACGAGAATTCATTTCAGGTACTCGCTGAACCGCATTTCATATCTTGTAATCAGTGCGGTGGTACACATATATGTATGTTATCCTTAAAACCGTGAAAGTAAAGTGTATTCCATCGTGACTCGGGACTCAACTCGTACCGCGTGGTGCAGTTAGCCAAGAGTTTGACTTTTTAAGGGTTTAAGCAAAGGTGAGAATGCTATCGACTAATCGATAGCATTCTCACTTTAACATAACATACATTGATTGATTACATTGCATACATCGATGTATTCTCACCTCTCATAACTGCTATCGACTAATCGATAGCATACATGAGAGAGGAAGGCGGCCGGAAGACATAGTGAGATTAGTCTTAGTTCCTATTCCAAAAAGGCTACATCATGTGAGTACTACCGAACGATAAGTCTGGTTTCGCGCGCAGCTAAAGTTGTTCTCAGGATCATCCACAAAAGGATTGAGAGCTTGGAGAGCTGAGCTGAAGATTACTTAAGGAATAACCATTATTGAGTCGGTAATCATATAGTAAGTTATTATCAGGAAGTAAGAAGGCAAGAGCTGTGCTAACAGTTAAAGATAAATGGGGTAAGATAATAGTTGAACCAGGAAAAATCCAAGAGAGATGGAAGGAATATATAGAAACACTGTATGGTAAAGAACTTAGGCCGACAAGGTTAGACATAGAAAAGGAACATGACGTAGAAGAAGATAGCTTAGGTCCAGGCATACTCGACGATGAAATAGAAAGGGCATTAAAGGAGATGAAAGCAAATAAGGCTGTGGGGGTGGACAATATTCCTGTAGAAATGTTGAAATGGTTAGGGAAAGGTGGGAAAAAGGCCATATATGGACTGATTCGTAGTATCTATGAGGAAGGAATCTGGCCGGAAGATTTTGTGAGATCGGTGTTAGTTCCTATTCCAAAAAAGGCAAAGGCTTCGTCATGTGAGGATTACAGAACAATAAGTTTGATATCCCACGCAGCTAAAGTTATTCTCAGGATCATCAACAAAAGGATAGAGAGTATGGCAAATGATTACTTAGGGGATGATCAGTTTGGGTTCAGGAAAGGAAGAGGTACGCGTGATGCCATTGCAGTAATGAGATCACTAGTCGAGAGGAATATAGAATACAATCAGGACGTTTTTGCCTGTTTTGTAGATTTCGAAAAAGCGTTTGATAGAGTGAATTGGGAAAAATTAATGCGTGTATTGCAGAAAATAGGAATGGATTGGAGGGACAGGAGACTGATCCGCAACCTGTACATGTCTCAGACTGCTCAGGTGCGAGTGGGGAACGGAGAGTCTGGATGGGCAGTGTTAGGAAGAGGTGTAAGGCAGGGTTGCCCATTGTCACCGGTACTGTTCAACGTATATGTAGAGGAAATGATTAAAGAGGCATGGGAAGAACTGGAGGTAGGAATGAAAGTCGGAGGGGAACTCGTAAAATCGGTTAGGTTTGCTGATGACCAAGCATTAGTTGCTCAGTCAGCCAAGGGGTTGCTAGCATTGTTGAGTGAATTGGAGCTTCAGTGCGATAAATATGGGATGAGAATCAATATTAATAAAACAAAGGTTATGCGATTTTCCAGAAAGAAAAAGGCTAAGCTAAATATTAAAATAGGCAGGGAAAGAATAGAGCAGGTAGAGCAGTTTACATATCTCGGAAGTGTTTTGGACCAATACGGTCAAAGTGGTAGGGACGTAAGGAGAAGAATTGCGCTAGGCAAGGAGGCTTTCTCAAGGAGGAGGGAGTTGATGACGGGGACGTTGAGTAGGGATGTTAAGAAAAGACTCGTAAAAACTCTGATATGGAGCGTAGCTATGTACGGCGCGGAAACGTGGTCGCTGAAGCAGGAGGATAGACGTAGATTGGAGGCTTTTGAAATGTGGGTGTGGAGAAGAATGGAGAAGGTGAAATGGACCGAAAGGAAAACAAATGAGGAAGTACTGGAAATGGTGGGTGAGGAGAGGGGTTTGTTGAGAGAAATTCTATGGAGGCAGGAAAAATGGATGAAAGGCGTATTGAGCGGTAGTGGAATGTTGAAGAGGGTAATAGAGGGGAGAATGTTGGGCAAGCGAGGTAAGGGTAGGAACAGGATAGGGATGTTGGACGGGATGAAGGGAGGAAAGAAGTACACCGAGATGAAGAGGGACCTGATATAGATTAGTTTGCTAGGTGGGGAGTCACAAAATGTTTATTTGATAGTTGTGTCCATCCAAAAACCTACCTTAACCGGTAGATTACCTAATAATAATAATCATATAGTAATATCATGTAACATGTAGTATTATCATAGCAGTAATTAAGTCACTAATAGAGAGGGACAAGGAATACAATGCCGATATATTGGTTTGTTTTGTAGATATTGAGAAGGCATGTTACAGATTAATTTAAGTGGAATAAAAGAATGTATTGCAGATAATAGGATTATTTTGGAGCGATAGCAGCCATCACCGCAATCAGTACATGTCTCAGAATGCTCAGGTGCGGGTAGCGGGTGCATACTATAGTCTGGATGGATAGTGTTGGCTCCATTTTCACCGGCGGGTTTCAGCATGTATGTGAAGGAAATGGATAAAAATATGCTAGAAATGAGGGAAGAAATAGTAATAGGGTTTAAATATGGCGGAATTTTCATAAAACCAGTTACATTTTCGTATGACCAAGCTTTATTTGTCTCTTTTGCCAAGAGGTTGCGGAGAAAACTGATGGCATTAGAGTCAGTGTGATAGGTATGGGATCCAAGCAAAGGTATTACCGTTGTCCAAAAAGCAGTAAGCCAAGTCCAATATTAAAATAAAAGTTAAAACAAATGGAGTAGGTGGAGCAGTTTACGTATCTCGGGAGTATTCTGGACCAATAGCGTCAAAGTAGTAAAGGCACGAAGAGGAAAATAGCTTTAGGCAAAGAAGCACTCAAAAAGAGAACGAAATTGATGACAGAGACTTTTAGCAAGGACGTTAATAACACACTCATTAAAAATTTTATATGAGGTGTGGTTTCATGTGGCGCCGAATCCTGGTCGGTGAAACTGGATGTTAGATTTGGACTGGGGGATATTGAGAATTGGGCGTGAAGAAGGATAAAAAAAGGTGGAAAACTAGGGGAACTAGAAATACTAAGAAGTACGCGGCACAGTAAGTAAAGACCGGCAATTTCTGGGAGAAATCCGAAGGAGACAGGAAAGATATATGCAGAGCATTTTTATAGGCAGTGGAATGTTGAAGACTGATAGAGGAAGGAACGTTCGGCAAGCGAAGAAGGAGAATGAATAGAATAGGGATGTTGGATAGAATGAAGCGCGGGAGGAAGTATGAGGGTGAGTTCCAAAAGTAATACTTTAATTTTTTTAAATAATTTATTGAACAGATTTGCACAAACACTTTAAATTCTTCAAAGTACTATCCTTGAGCCTCTACACATTTTTTCCAGCGACTCTGTCATGACCGTTACGCGCCCTGGAAGGCGTCTTCGGGGACCTCTCGCAATGTCTTCGTCACGACTGATTGGATCTCTTCTATGGACGAAAAACGGGTTCCTTTCAGGGCTGCCTTAATACGAGGGAACAAAAAAAGTCTGCTGGGGCGACGTCAGGACTATAGGGAGAGGGGATGGGGCAACTTAGGCACCTGGTGTTTGGCCAGGAACTCGCGGGATCGTTGAGCTTTGTTGTGAGCTAGGCAACGGAGATGTCTTGTCTCGTCCTGATGACCCTTTTTCGGAGTTATTCCAACACATCCACGTAGTGGGCAGCGTTAAATGTCAGTCCTTAAGAAAGAAGCTCCTTATGGACCACTCCTTTACTGTTGAAAAAGACAATGAGCATTGTTTTCACTTTTCATTTGCTCATTATTGCCTTTTTGGACTAGGGGGACTGATCGATGTGCCACTCAGAGCATTGGCGTTTTTTTTCTGGGTCGTATTCAAAAACCCAGGTTTGATCATTGGTGATGACGTCCAAATAATCAGGTTCATTTTCAATACGTTGCAAAAGTTTACTTGAAATTTCCGCTCTGTTGGTCTTTCGTGACACGGTTGGTTCGCAGAGGTGCATAATAACTGACGTCCTGCCGCTTACACAGCTTGGAAGCACTGAGATTGGTTTCGTGGCAAAGCTTAGAGTTGCTTCCATCCACTCCTAGTGGTTTGATCTCACTACAACTAATAGGAGCGGTGCGTGAAATTTAATTGCATTAGTTTTGGAACGCTCTTTGTATGTAAAGCGGGGCTTATTCTATTGTCAGAAAACAGGCTATTTTGTTAGTAGAGGTAAGGAAATGCAGCGCTGTATTGTACAATATTTTTTCACTCAAAACCTACCTTAAGCGGTAGAATATCTATAGTAATAATAAGATCTTACTCTTTTTAATTAGCGACAATACGATCGTCAATGTACTCCTAAGATGGAGTTCATATTCAATTGTTTCCATAGTAAATAGTTTGCGCTAACAATTGAATAACAGGTCAGGAGTCTCTAGTGTCAAACTATGGACAGCTATATCTCTTCAACCTCATCATTAAAGGAAATTAAAAAGGGAGTTAATCATTCTTGTTAGTAAAACTAGATCGCCACAAAAGGCTCTTAAATAATTACCCAGTACAGTGGGTCACTCACTTTAGCTCTTTCTCGACTTACCTTCGCCCGCTCAAAATATATAGTCGTTATAGAAGCAATCTCCATTCAGCGACTCATCTACCTGTAGGTATATGAGCTTGACGTGTAGGTATTGACCTTGCAGGTATGTGAACCATAAGCATTCCATTAACTGTGTGTAATGCCACAAGCCCATAAACTTTATATCTGAAGCCTGTCTCCTGAGTCTGACTCTAAGGCACCAGTTCAAACGCATGGATTAGTTGTTGGTGTGAGGAGCGCTGCTGCATCTGCCTTCACATGGGTGAGGGAATTTCACCATTTCAGATTTATGCAAATGACCCTCTCGTGTCATTCTCCAATCTCAGGAGGCATCCTACTTGATGGTGACGGGGTCGTCTGGTTTGACTTTGTCGTCTTCACGCAGGGGACTGAAACTCAACGGGAACTAGGGTCGGAAGGCTATCCGTGCTCTCGCCTGGGAATCAAAAGAGAAACGTACAGAGCATCTCTCGAGAGTATGGGTCGGATGTTGAGTATCGTTCTGAGGAGAGGGAATGAGGAGGTTCGCCGTGGGTCGCCCTGTCCTCGCAGGCTGACCCCCAGCGGCCATTTTCCCAGGGGGTAACGGAGTTCTTTATCCACATCAGACCCTCATCTGGCCTCTTGAGTGGTGGACACGCTGTGAGATCCTCTAGTACTGTTAATTATTTATAGTCGTCTTCACTGTTTGACGCTGTGTCAAAGAAAGGGCAAGCAGATTCCACGCCCAGTATTAAGCTTGCTTATGGTACCAACGTTGTGGTAAAAAATGAAGGCGTTAGCGTAAAAAAGTAATCCAAAAAAGTGTTAAAAGTATATAGGCTCAAGGAAAGTAGCTTGAAGAATTTAAAGTGGTTTTGCACATCTGTTCATTAAATTGCTTTATAAAATACCTGCATTACCTTTGGAACGCACCCTGAATACTCGTTCTCATTCCACGGTAAGAGAAAGAGGACGGCGGCGAATCGATGTCCCCACTCATTTGAGATTATTTTGAAGACGTAGCCAATACTGACAGCGAGTTTCCTTCTTGGACTCTCTTCGCTCTTTTCTCACTCCGGACGAGGATTTGCATTTTGCGTGCTTTCATCGGCAAAGTTGAGATTTCTTATATCTGTAAAAACTACCCAATCCGTGTTAAAATCGAAGAATTAAATAATTCACATCACATCATTCGTTGATTTTTATGATGCATATTTTACTGTGATAATTTTGTTTAATTTTCTGAAAACAAACAGAACATGGCTTATGAGGTTCTTTTTTCATGATTGAAAGGGCATTATCATTCTATTTAATATGCATATAAACATAACTCGGTGGTTTAACATAACCGTATCTGTATGTCTATTTTTAAGTGACCTAAAGGATTGCTTCTGTGCTGTAAAATACGAAATAAATTATGAAGGGTTGTCCATATTATCGAGTGTATTTGTTTATTTTCCCCGTATCTTTGCAGCCGCGATCTATTTATGGCGCAGAATCCAAAATCGAAAACAATACTTACCCGCGAAAATGCTTTATCAGCCGTGGAAGTGGCTTCCTTTCCCATTACGCAAATGGTTGACTGAAGTAAAATAGAATAAGAGTTCATTTTGAATTTATGACCACTGCAGGGAAAATTTCCACCCATGGAGCAATCACATAGGACCACCATTCTCATAACTCTGACCCGCAGAAGCAGTACAGATGAAATACGTACATTTTTGGAAAAATAAGGTTTTATTTTTTCTGTTTTTTTCCAAGATTTCTGTCTGTGTTCAAAAATTTATCACACGTATTCAAAGTCTTGTCCATGAAATTTGAAAAAATTATCTTTTTTTCGAGTTTTTCAACATGATGAAAACTCTGAAACTCATTAGTGTTAATAAGTCTCCTATAAATTTAGGAAATTTACATTTTTTCTATTCTCTCGGGGTCAGACATATGTGTAGACAAAGCTGAAACAAAAAGACACAGCTTCCCCGAAACACATCAACTGTAACATGCCGAGCATCCAACGTAACGGGACAATATTTAAAGAAGAAATACATCACTTTTTATTTAAAAACGAGAAAAAATATCTCTTTGGATTACTTTTCAGACACCAATAAAATGTTCTCCTTCTGCTCAGAAATTCATATTTCTTAAATGTATAAATGGCGATTAAATAGCTGAAAAGGTACAGAATCCTTTGAAATTTAAATATTCAGATATTTTTTGCCAGGTTACATAATTACCAGTTGATTACGAGCAATAAAGTCTGTAGGGGGTGAAACAAGTGAAATGAATGGAGTATTTAAGTTTAATTTATTCTATCAATACGAATGGCAAGTGTTTTCACAATGGGCACCCGTTACATTCATTTATATTTACAATTCCGGTGCTGGATTCTCTCATGGACTGATTCAATATTAGCATCGTCACTTTATTAGATATTTGATGCCTCTGGAATATTCATAACACCTGCCAAGTGGTATTTGCCAAGATCCGGTCCGGATTGTGCGCCTTGGCTCTGAAAATCGCTACGTATGCCCTAACCGGCTCTTGTTTAACTTCACAGTTTGCTACCCCACATTTAACAATTACTGCGCCGTTATCCCCGTGTATACCAATTAATATTGCCTTTGGCTGCCATTTTACATTATTAAATTATATATTTAGTTATGGTAACTAATTGATTATTAAAAAACGTGTGCAAAATATGAAGCTCATACGTTTTTGTGAAACAATCATCCTTCGTATTAAAAACAGATTATTATGAAACAATTTGAATTTTTAGACCCAATTTAAAGGGTAACAAATGAATAAGTTTACTGAAATTAATTAATTCATTCTAAAAAGTTTTGCCCCAAGCGTTCCAGGATTTCAAGGTTTGATGAAAAATTTCTGATCGTTAAATTTTTCCGGTGGTTCTTTCTTTCTTATAAAAGTAAAAGACCGCTGAGAGAAATTTTATTTCAATTAATATTCACATTTCTCCTCTCTTCAAAATGTATTTATATGATTACCCTGTTATCTTTTTGGAACACAGAACGAGAATAGGATATGGCATTCAAAATGAATATTGTTTTATGAGTTCTACGATGGAATGAATGTTGAAATCACTTCAAATCCCTTTTTGTAACATTGATGAAGGCTTGAATTACTTGGCAGCTTTCGAGCTAGCTTCTGTAGCTTTTTTTGCTCTGACATAGAGGACATTCAAGTATTCAGTTTTTGGAAATTTGTCTAGACCTATGCAAATGAAATGCCCGATTTTTATAGGCATGAAAAGTTCTACAATTTTAGCCTTAGACCATGAACCGTTTTTGGTCAAATTATGGCACAAAGTGTTTAACCTAATTATATCTGTACATTATTAATGACTATCGTTACTTTTATTCGGAAATTATCTTGGATCCTTAACAGATGGTTTCAAAGTTTGTGATTTGAAGCGTAACTAGTTTCGTTGTACGTCTTGAGTTTTTATAGCAACTTTTGGGGAAAGAAAATTTCTCCGAGGAAGCTCAGTGGCATCTAGAGTATTAATAGAAGACTAACTCTCAAAAATCAATCAAAATCAAAAATCAAATGTTTTTTGGACGACGACGTTAAAGGTAACCGCAGTAATCAGTCCGACAGTTGGTTTGATAGTTGAGGGAAGAGCTCACCTCGAACTAATGCCTATGCGGCGTGAGAAATTCACGCATCAGAGTAGAAGGAGGGTCACCTTCCTTTCCTGCACCACTTGATGTTACTCTATAAGATGCGATCCCCATAATATCGCACGATTTGAGTGAAGGTTGAGGCGCTCAGAAGCATCAGTCTCGTTGAAAACTACGCCCTCTGGCCACTAGTCGAGTGCTCTAACCTCTACACTACCGCACGGCCCCAGAAGCTTCTTTAAAGATAATAGAAAAGAAGGCCCGTCACCAATTACATTTCCCTTTCCCTCCTGAGGATTAGGAGTATTTATCATGAGTAATAGCACCGCTGCGGCAGCCTAAAGCTCTAGCCATCCATTCAGCTACGCAACACAGAGGAAATGAGAAGAGATACTATCAGGAAGATATATCACTCCTCATTTCAAAATTACTGTTGAAAGACACTAATGTGCTTCTTGAAATACGCACATGACCAGGAAGTTGTTATAAGAATGTTATCCAGCTGAGGTGATTTCTAAATTCATGAAAATTTTTGAATTTTACAACATTTGGTCCCACTGATCCAAAGCAAATTCTCACAAATAATAAAGGTCTCAGGCAGGATAATTTCACGGTATAATGGTGTGAATAACGATAGATATTTGAAAATTTAAATGTTCGTATTAAATCCTATTTTTTTTATTTCTGCATGGACACTACCCATCGCTGTTGAAAGCAGATTCCTTGAATGTCAATACGTAATATGACATAACTCTTATGAAACGATGAAATAAATACAATTAGTATTTGTAGTAGTTATTAGAATGGAGGCGGCTGACAACCACGATCATTTGTGTCAACAGGGAAAGACTGGCAATTTGATAGTGTCGGGAAGTTCAAGGAATTGAGGAAGGGAGGAGAGAACTCTGATGTTGGCATTAGCCTAGTCTTAACGATGTTAACGTCCAACTCGACGGACGGCGTACTCACTTAAAGTGCTATCCACAGTACACTCCAAGTAGTGATCGAGATACCACTAAACAATCCTGCCACTTTCGGAAGTCAAACCCTGGCCCTTGCTATAATAAACCAATACAATAGTCACCACACCATCTCGACCCCTATTATTATGAAAAAATTAAAAAGTGATCTTTAATACAGCATAAGAGTAAACATTGTATTCTTCCTATCCAAAGGAGTGAAAACTCACCAAAAATAGCCAGCCACGGGGTCACACTTGTAAATGATTACTTTGGAAACCGATGATTCCAAGAGATTTCTGCAATCTTTTCCTCAAAATATGCTTGAATAAAAAATGTTGCCAAAGTCATTTAAATATAAAATTCCATGTCTCATACGCTTGACATATCAAATTATGATTTTATTCGTTAATATATTTTTTAACCAGATGAAGAAATATAGAGGGTGTCACAGAAGAAAACAGGTATATGATTACGAACCATTCATACGTTTGAATGATATGCGTTCTTCATTTTGCACGCACTCGAAATGTAAAGGCAATAGAGGTTAACTAATATCTTGGTAAAAATAAATTCTTATACGATTTTCCAAGTATTCTGAAAATATAACCGAAAAAAAATTAGGATTCAGTGTTAGATTACCTCTGCTCTATCGTGGTCTTCAATCAGGTAGTCACGATCATTATGAAACCGTTAGAGGAGTTTTCGGAAGGCGGCCTTATTATAGTAGTATCTTTACACTTTCGATTAGAAATAACACAGTTTCAGGTGTAAAATGGTGGAAAGTGGAAATCATTTATGATCAAAGAAAGCACTGAAGATACTTCGCTGTAACAAATATTAGGTCGTAATTAAAATGTTCTATGTGGAAAAGCAAAGTGTCTTCCTTCGTCACTCTCGATAAGAGATTGTTCGACGGACAGTTTTATAGACTATTGAAGGAAGCTCAATAAAAATATTAATTAACTCCCATTTCTTGAAGTGTTTTAAGTTAACAGTTTCATCATGAATGGCTAAATTAGGGAGCCTATACAGCTTAAATAAACTATGAAATGTATATTAAACTATTGCATAAAGTCCCGTCAAAATGGTTCACTAAAAGACAATAAGATATAGCGAACAACACGCACGAGGTAACAAATGCATGCAAGCATTCATCAAATATAAATTTCCCAAATGTATTTGTAGTCAAGGAATTTGCTCATTTCCTCGTATGTAAAGAATTCCTTTTTTTTAGTTTATGCCCAGTGCATTTACATAATAGTTTATAGTTAGAGGACATGCCTTCCGAATCAAATTAGCATCGCGTAGATTGCTTTTGGAGCGATAATTAAAATTTAAACGATCAATTTTTAATCCCCTAACCGACACGCAAATTCTCAGTTATTACTTAAACGACGGCGTCATGAAAAATTGAACATGATTTGAATAAAACGTTGTAAAATGCTTAAATAGGCTTTGTTACGCAATATTTCTACTAAATTATCCACATAAGAGAAACATAATTTTTCTTCAAGTAAATGAACTCTAATCTAACAAAAAAATATGAAGTTCAGGAAATATTGGAATGATTTAGATAGTCAAAATGTTCTTTTACTTACATTCATCCATCGCTCCTTCCAAAATATGTTTGTTATCCATTTTCCTTATTCTTCCATTCTCCTCAAGTCATCAGAGAGAAGCACCCCCAAAGCATGTCCAATCCACTAAAAAGATGAATTTCGGACGAGATAGCTTCTGAGGATCGTCTAAATACCCTTAACATCCCGGCAATTCTCCCAATTTGTCCCCATCAATGGAAGGACAGGAAAATTCTGTTGGCCAAAAATAATGATGCAATCCATGTCCCCGTCTGGTTCGCCATCAATCGGTCATTATCGTTACCCCTGTTGCCCACAAAATGCTTCACCTGAGGTCCCCTGATGCCCACCTCCTGGAAGGTTGTGTAGATGCGAGGTGAATGGAAAGGCGTTAATGAGCAAGTAACGACCTCTCAAACATTCAGTCATGGTGGCTTTGAGAATCTTCTCTCGGATTATGAATTCTGTTTATGCTTCCTTGATCTTTACTCCTGTCATCTACATACCTCAGAGACTTCGTGGCCGTAAAATCTTAAACTCATACCGACAAATGATTTGCTCATGTCGATGTGTACGAATTCATTTGGTCCTTGGGTGGTAATTTCCCCTCGAGTGAAATGCAGAATTTGAGTTGACATATAAACTATGAAAATCTCATTTGAAGACAAAGTGTATTTATAGCAGAAATTTACTCAGACATGGATTTTATAAAGAAATTAATGGGAACATTCAATTAAATTGCAGTTTAACATCCCAAAAATAGAAAATTCTAGCGGCCATCCGAATCGTTCCAACGAAAGTTTCCTTTATAATGGCCTCAATGAGCATTTTCAAACTGCCGGTTTTTTAAATTCATTTTTTTTATCGTGAAAATGAATGAATCATTTGCAATATCGTATGGGTTGCACCAATGGTGGTACTGTGGAATATTGCTTGAATGTACTATTTAACAACTTTCTTGTCACAACAACTGTATTTCAGCAACTACGATGAAGGTACGACGGCGTCTGTTTAAAAACTCTGAAAGCACCAAAACTTTAGCTGAAAAAAATGACATAAGTTTCACGAAAATTCTAGAACTTCACGACTGAAAAAGTTTTCAAATTACGCATAAAGCATCATCAAGTGAGATGTGACTGAAAGTTTTTTATTTTCTTTGTTACCTAGATTTGGTTTTTTCATTTGTATCCTAGCATTTAGAATTTGCCTTATGTCTAGTAGAGCACGCAGAAGTCTTTTTCCACGCTCTGCAATTTTCGAAGAGAACCACATCAATGGGTGAGGGGTAGAGACTGTCCCATTTTGAATGACGAGGGAAACAAAGAAATGGCACACGTCCATTCGTCACGGATCGATGGCTGTGGCCATTCGCGGGAAGAAGTAGGGGAGGTGAGGGTGGAGGTAGGCTGAGGGGGCGGGGGGTGGGATATGGTCGTTTCGTTTAAGCGATCGACTGCATGTGCCACCCCTTTCCCCTTTCGTCCCGTTCTCCCGCTCAAGCCAGTCCCACCGCCCTCTCCCAGTAACCTACACCTTTCCCCCCCCGGTGTCACAGCCGAGTTCGTTCACACAATCCATATCAGGGAAATAATGGCACACGCGTGCTTATATCGGGAGCGCGGGTTGGCCCCGCGAAGCTCACTTCAAGCCATGAGACGAAGAAGGGGTGGCGGGCAAAAGGAGAGAGAGAGCGTTCAGAGGCAGGCAGGGGCTAAGGGTATCTTTTAATTTGTAATGGTATTCTGCCGTTTAAGCTAGTTATAAGAATAGTACAACCTGAACTACGATTTCGGTGTCTCTCCTAACGAAACACAAGGGAAGGAAGGACGGAAATGAGTTCCGTCCTTCCTTCTCTTGAGAAAGGTGGTTTAGTCCACCGAAAATTCGATATCTCTTTTCTTATGTGTTTATTTGTTTTTGTCTTTGTCCACTAGTGTTAATTCCATTTACGTTATATATATATATATATATATATATATATATATATATATATATATATATATTATTTCTTTGAAGTTACATGGAAGTGAAATAAAAAACTTTGACAGCAACACAATAAGAGAACACATAAAAGGACCACTCACACTTCCTCACCCACACGTCTTCCTCAGAAGTCAGTCCTAACTAATCTTCCGCGGAAGACGGAGCTCAATTCTGTCGAAATTATCAAGAAATAACGTGTGAGTGTTCCTTTTATGTGTTCTCTTATTGTATTGCTGTCAAAGTTTTATTTATTTATAAAACGTTTAAACTTATCATCCCTCATTTCCTGTCTCAACTCCTCCTCTTCGGTTTTTTTACCTTCATCTATATCAGACTCGAATATCGCCTTCCTAGATATTGACATTCATCTCCAGAAAAAAAGTTAAACACCTCAGTCCACATTAAATCGACCAACACTCAACAATATCTCCATTTCAACACCTGCCACCCATCGCACACAAAACGCTACATCCCCTTCTCACTCTCAGTCCGTGGCCTCCGTCTCTGCGACAACACCCCCTCCAAACAGAAATACAT
This sequence comes from Hetaerina titia, assembly GCA_037158775.1. Taxonomy (NCBI): domain Eukaryota; kingdom Metazoa; phylum Arthropoda; class Insecta; order Odonata; family Calopterygidae; genus Hetaerina; species Hetaerina titia. The sequence continues at coordinate 109,910,971 of CM073773.1, read as the reverse complement.
GGACCAGCTACACGTCTCTCTCAGGGAATGTAGGTACCCTGAAAAACTACTCAAAAGGAAAATTCTCAAACCGTCAACTCAATACACTCCTCTCCCCAAACCAAACCGCCCAAAATGCCCTAATTTTTTCCCTAATGCACCAATTTCTTCCCCGGAACCCATAAAATTAAACATATAATCCGTGAACTCTTTCCAATTATTAACAATAGTCAATCCACATCACCTTTATTCCCACATTTTCCCTCCGTTTAGTTTAAACATCTGTCAAACTTGCGAGACTTCTGCAAGTCAAAAAAACCACCTACGAACACCCCTATCTCTTCCCCGCCCCTGCCCGCACCATGCAACCGCCCACGCTTTAAATGCTGCCATCTCCTAAGACCCTCTACGTCCCTTATTACCAAATCCCAACCCAAAGCCACCTGTACATCAAAAAAAATTATATATCTCCTCTCCTGTAACTTCTGCTCTGCCTTCTACGTGGGTGAATGCACGACCACTCTTTCCCTCCGAATGAATAACCATCGCCATTCCACCGAATCTCCCACCTTCCTTAATTATCCCATCCCTGCTCACACTGCTTCCCACAACCCGTCTTTTGACGACTGCTTCTTTGTTTCGGTGATTGAAACCCTTCCCAATTCCGCTAGCAGCATAGAGGTGAGAACCCGCGAGATGGCGCATATTTGGGTGCTCCAGTCTTCCAAACCCCCCGGACTGAACCTAGCCCACTGATTTACACCACCCCCTCCCCTGAGCATGTCCTCTCCGCTCTTCCCCGAGAACGCCATTCTGATGACGATGGCCGAGCCGTCGAAACGTCAATACATATTGTGAGTGCCCTTTCTTTGTTTCTGTGTGTTGAATATTTTATATCCGTGTGTTTGTGTGTGTATATATATATATATATATATATATATACATATATATACACACCTACTCGAGGACTTCTTCAGGTCAGACTGAAAGGTCTTGAGGGGAGAGTGTCTGAGGAGGGAAAAATGGGGACCGAATGTTTAGGGACTGCTGGGAAGGGAATTAAAGATGGTGGTTTAGGGTGGGTATTTTAAATGATCGGAAAGCTAGGATGTATGTTAATCCACGAGTTCTCACCTCTATGTTGGTGGCTAAATCGGATAGGGATTCTAGAATTGTTAGTAAAAAGCATTCCTCGAATGATAGGTTGTGTGAAATTGCGTGTAAAGGGATAGGAAGAGAAGAGAGTGAAGCAGAATTACAGGAGTAGCGGTGATTGTTCATTCGAATGGATAAGGGGGTAATGCATTCGCCTATGTCGAATGAAGTGCATTCTTTGCACGACAAAAGATAGATAATATTTTTCGAGAGGCAGTTAGCGTGGATACGGGATGAAGGGACAATGAGGGAATGTGGGGAGAGGGGAGCAGATCTGATCAGCAGACTTGTCTTACATCGGGGGCGATTGCAAGTTGGGGATATATGATGAATTTTGTCAGGGCGGGTTGCCAAAGGGTTGGTGGATCTCAGAAGGTTTCTGAGATATGGCTGGTCGTCTGTAAGCAACAGAGGGGCATTGGGGCAGTAAGGATGAGTTTGCGTCATTGTAAAATAGGATAAAGTTCTTTAAGAAGGGTTTTCAGTCTGTGGGATCCGGGGAAATAGGTTGTGCAAAGGTTGAGTCCTGCGTCAGATGTGGGGTTGTTATTCTGTGGTGTGTGTGGTGTAAATTGTGGAGGTATTTGTTGAGGGTAGCTGTGGTATTGCAAATCCGGTGTCCGCGGATAGAGAGAGAGTTGGGAATTGAGCGTTTTGTGTGAGAAGGATGACTACTGGTATGGTGCAGATATTGTTGATGATTAGTGGCTTTGATATGTACTGAAGTGGTGAATTTGTTATTATGAAGTGAGATATCTGTGTCAAGAAAGGTGATGGTGGAGTCTGAAATGGAAGAAGTGAATTTAACGTGAATTTAATTGTAGTAAAGTAACACTTTAGTCACTTTTTTGAAAACCCCCGGACGTGCACAATAATGTAAATGGACTAGTCGATACAAACACAGAAACAGAAACACATAAAAAGGGACTCACTGGGTCTCGAATTTTCGGTGGGGAAACCACCTTTCTCAAAAAGGGAGAGAAAAACATATGAAAATTTCTCCGAATAGGTCACCTACATATGTGCAAAGAATATGTCAAATGAGATACGGGCAGTAGACAACCAAGGTATCTATATACAGATGGACACCATTTCAATTTAAAATATGACATTAATGTATCAAGAAATTATTTTGAAGTATTAACTTCAACATAATTTAAAATATTTTGCATATCCTTCTAATTCTTTTTTTTTAATTTCGTTGTAATACAGATTAACGCGTAACTAAGGATAGACTACGTCATTCCTGCTGCAAAACCGGAAGCGCAAGGTTTGACACGTTATCTTGCAGGATGCTGACAAAGTGGAGCTATCAGATAAAATCAATAATATAAGTAGAACTTCAACATGTTTAACTTCACTCCGTACTGCTGCTATTGTTTGTTTAGTTAATATGATATCTCGAGGGGAGTTTCCCACTTTAAGGGAAAATTTAGAGGCGTCCTTTTATTTTTCTGAGGTACGACTGAATTTCTGCGCGGCGATAAATGGTGGGAAGGTGATGGAGGAGGAGAGGGAGCGCACACATTCCCCTCCGGCTGGAGGTGGGGGTGAGATCGGAGAGGGAGGCCTCCTGCGGAGGAGGCGAAAACTCTTGCGGGGAAGGGCGACGTCGTCGGAGACGTTTGCTTCTTCTAGAACTTGGCTGGAGTCAACATTCCGCGCTCTGATGAAATTTCGCCCGGTCGAATGAAATTCGAGGGAGTCTTTTGCGATTCCAGCCGTTCAATTTCGTGGGCGCGCGTCTCGTCGACATCGCCGACATTCTGAATACGCCCACTTCGAGATTCGAGGGTTTTGGAGGAGTGTGGTTGAGGAGGGCACGTACTGGGTTTGGGCGGTAGCTTCTACAAACAAGGGAAAGGGGAATGGAGGATATTACCCACGTACCATCTGCACTTTCAGATCCGATTTTATTGGAAATTTAAGGTGTGAAATGGAAAGCTTTGGAATTTAGCTACACCGACCGACTCTATTGTTGCGCAGTCGATTTTGTGGTTCGTTCGTTCGGAGATGTATCTGCCGGAGGAGTTAGTTCATTGATAACCCACAGGAATTATGGAGTTCCCCGAGTTATCAAGACAAATGGACTTTTTTTATAAATCTATGTCTATTGTGAAAACTGGGGAAGTGTGTCGTTATATTTTGCATATTTCGCTTGATAAGGGATAAACCAGAGTGGTTGTACACCGTTTATTCCTTCTTATATAAAATCTATACTTCATAATACGACAGAGCCATTCCACGAGAGCGAGAATTGTCTCTCTCTCTCTTGTGTCTATATCCCTCACTTTCTTATGTTGATTCTGCAACGCAGAAGTCTATTGTAGTATTCATAATTTATAGAAACACGTTTCTTTGTCGAATAGGTTTCATGGATTTTTTTTAAATATTTATCTCCCGAATTATCAAATCAGAGTACATCTATTGCGTTTAAGTCAGTACACTTTCATAATTCGTATATCGTAGCTCTTTAGCTGGTAGGAAAGGAGAAGAGAGTATTTATTGATTCGTTGTTCGTTACAAGGGATGAGGTCAGTTTTTTCTTTTGATTGGCAAGCGTTACGCAATGTATTATGTTAATCCGTATACAATAATGAGTAACCCTAATCACGGGTTATCGATTCAAGGATTTGTTTGTAACACCTCCTACATATATTGTTTCCTTTACATCTCTTCCTTTTCATGTTGTTACTTGCTCCGACATTTTCAGTTTATTGCTCCTCACAATTCATCCTAACAGTTAAAAGCTAGCATTTATGCGTAAATTAAATCCAAAATAAAGTTTGAATTTTGCTAATTTTTTGTAAAAACCGCAAGAAAGAAATTTAAATTATCCATAAAATATTTACGAGTCCGTATTAGGAGTGTATAATGCATCGTATATTTCCCAAATCATATTAAATTTCAAAACCCTCGAGAGGCATATAGGTTTTAATTCCTACGCACCCCAGAAAAACCAAATTACTAAGTAGTGCTTTCAAACCACCAACTGAGGTCATATTTTGTCGAAGTTGCAAACTAAATCCCGTTCGTGTACTTCAGAGTCCCATGTGATCTAACAAACTTGTTAAATGAAGCATATTGTCCACATTCAGTGCAATTGATGGAAACTATCCGAAGTTAAGGCATTTTGTTTTACTTAAATTATAATGCTGTGGTGGGAGAAGCAAAAGCGAAATATGGACCACGGGGAGAGCATTCAAAAGAGTGCCGTATCAGAAATAAGGGAAGATAAAGGACTTATTCAGACTATTGCCAAGAAGATATTAGCTTAATAGATAGATAGATGGATAGAGGTTAGGACGAAATTGACACCGAATAGCTCCTTCTTCCAGTCAACCTAACATCATACACATTATATTATGACATAATTTTATAAGTACACCAATAGAAAATACCTATACCCGAGCATAAACTTAAATACGTGTAGACAGACATACATTACGCACCGATTTGCATATCTTAACAAGTAGATGCACCCATATGTGCATACATATACATTATTATGTATGAATTAACATGCTCCAACAGATACACAAATTAAATTACAGATGGGAGAGATAACGATAAAATAGGGAAAGTCTAAGCAGAGAATGAGATTTTTGGTAAAAGCTACGTAGAGCGTGGCATTGCTCACCAAAAAAAACCCACGCAGGAAAACACCCACGAAGAGAAGAGGGATGTGAAAAACCTGCGAAAACCTTATTAATTAGAGGACATATACATTACATTCATTATTTTATAATAATAGGATAAGAGGAAATTAATGCAATAAGATTATTTTGTAGTAAAATAGATAAAATTTCTGATATAGTACTTATAAGATTTATGGATGACGTTCCAGCTCACCAACCACCTCTCCAGCTCAAATGGGAGAAGCATTATTCCCTGACACTTATTTCATTCTGAATTTTCGGCACGAAATTCCGTATGTTTTGTTTTCATTTGCCTACCTTGTGCACCATTGATGCGTGATATAATACTGATACTGGGAGCGCTGAAGTAGATTATCCTTCTTAGTATCTATAAATCCTGATGGAGAGAGATAACAAGTTTCACCGCGTTGTCTAGTTAGGGCAGAACATGGGCACAAACGGTAATCCTATTAATTCTTTTTCATGCGCCGGCAATCATCATCTCATTCGCAAACAGCTCTTTGTGCTGTTGGTGGTCGCTATGACGCCGTTCTGAGCCCCAGCTCTAGTGACTGGGTTGATGGGATTAGGAAAGGAGCCTGCCGGAGATACCACGGACAGTTCCTTCCTCCGCCATTACAACCTTCCCATTTCAACTTGTCCTCTCCTTTGATACAAAATTTGACCGTGATTATCTCTTTAATTTTCTCTCTTTCTTTTCTTTGCCTCGACCCTTTTCTTTTGTCCCATAACACTGTCGCAGCTGTGAAGGTCAAATAAGAGCCTCTGAGTAGTCTCTTTGTATGGCCGAGGAAGACAAATGTGGCCATTGTGGGCCATTTGTATCCGCGGTTGCCTAAGCAAGTCGAGGCCATGGTTATTCTTTAATCTAAATAGACGCTGATAAGGGGAGCCGCAATCACCCCGCTCGGCCCTGGACAATTCCTGTTTACTGAGCATCGCAGTGGCAAAACAATACTAAGAGCTGCGGATCTTAGTGGGCATGAATGAAATATTCATATGATTTCCCCTTATCATTTAAAGTGAATCGTATTTCTACCTCCCTGTCCCTTGTGCCATTGCTTGTGCCATTGTTGTGCCATTGCTGTGCCATTGTTGTGCCATTATTTACTTAGAATTATCTTGCTGTTTCGTCTGAGGAAATTTCAGTATTTCAAAAACAAAATGAGATGCATAATAATACTAAAGTCTGTTAAAAAAAATAGTTTAATAAATCCGGGAATCAATTATTTGGAACATCCGAATGACTACTGTAACATTTGATTGGCATTTTTTCTGAAAATTTCTAGTTAGTTCAACTATTGAAAATGGCTCTCTACATATTGATGATCTGTCGTAATTATGGGAATTTTGAGAGATTCTAGAGTCATTTAAAATAACTTCCCATCCTGAACAATAAATCCAGTTGAAATAATACGAGGTTCGCATTCATACCTGAGGCAAAATTTGAGCACAAGATCCAAATCGATCGAAAAACACTTCCATTATGATCCTGGCATTAGTGGGTCACCAATGTGAATCTAGTTTCTCATACATACATTATATATAATCTTTTATAAAATGTTTGAATCATTTATAATGCCAGAGGGAAGTTTTGATCTGATAATGGAAATGATATGGAAAATGAGTCGGTTGTCATGTTTAATAATAAGTTGATATCCTGTCAAATGAAATACGAGTTTGATATTTTCTTATTTTAAAATGTTACATCTCATTTGATGGATATCAATCTTTTACTTTCCATATAATCCAACATATGAATGTCCATTGCTAAAATTCCGTCCGCTAGCTCTCATTTATCCAAGTATTCCATTTTCCATGCTAGTTATTCTCTTCAATTAAAAATACAAAAAACATGCATTGTGTTTTACGGATTTCTTCATTTAAAATTTACTGGGTCTTAGGGAATGTTTTCAGTGCTCAATATCTTCATGCGTAATTTTATAAAAATTAAAGAATCCCATTTTGCCATGATATTTCTTTGAAATAATGGAATACGTTTAGCGTGAATAATTACAAAGAGAAACTCCATACTTTCACTAAAATTTAGGTCATCTGTGTAACAGTTTACACTATCCCGCGACAGAAAAACGAAAACAAACAACAAAAAGGTACGTGTATAACTCAGGACCGTTATCGTAACCGGAAAAGCGGGTTATTCAATATTTATTTACGGAATAATAACGCGAGCATCAGAGTATGAAATATGAGCATGTTATTTACTGTTCAAGTAAATTATTTTCCATTTTGCTCGTTTTTTTCCGCAGACTCCTCCCTATGACCTTCGCATTTTCAAGTTGAACACTTTTCTTTCTGAACACAGATTCTTTTTTTGCGCTGTATTGCAGAGAATATGATCTCGCAAAAACGGAAGAAGCTCGTTGCGATGAAAATTAAAATATTTAGTAAATAATTTCTTTTAAATGAACAATAAGAATTGAAGCCTCGTTAGGAAAGATAAAAGGATTTTAGCAAACATTTCCAACATATTGCAAAATATCAAATATTTCACTAAATGTGTACAGTCGAAGGATGAAATATTTCATACACCTTCCATTTTGGTGAAATAATTCAATGTCGTTATGTTTTCAAGCTACTTCATATTTAAATGGCAGCGAACCCCAAGAAACCCCATTCAAAGATTTTTTTAAAGATTTTTAAAATAATTATTTTTGACTTTTTAAATAACGTCTTCGTTAATATGTGCAGTTTCTAGTGATGGTATCCATCTTTAGCTACTTGTTGCAATTGAGGAACGACGAATTGATTGAAAATTCGTTTAACTAATTAATTTCTGACAAATTTCATAATATAAAATTCTTACGAAACTAAGAACACCTAAAATATAGTAGTATTACAGTATTTATTTATAACATATGTCGTTATATGTGTTGCTGATGTTTTCGATTTTTTAAACAGAAACATCCACAAAAGAGTGCAAACCTTCTCAGAAAGAAAGATTTTCAAAAAGAGTCGTTCGTTCTCTTTTGAAATTTTCTTAACAAAATATAATAACCCCTACCCCCAGTATCCTACCCACTTGGAGAATTTTATTAACATATATTCCTGTTATTCTAGCTACCTAGTCATAGGAACAATATTATCTTATAGTTATAATCTCCAGTTTAGTGTACATCCGATTAGAAGTTTGTTTTGTCTTATCACAGTTCATAAATCGGATTAAACACAGTTCGCATGTCCTTCAAAGTGCTTGTGACTTCAACTACAAGTACTATTTCTTTTATTTTTTGATATACACCATAACATGTTCTGTGTACGTCATCTGCAGTTACCTACAGCTGTTCAATTTCCCTTGACGGCTGTCTGTGTCAGGCCGTCGCGTCTCAAAATACGACCCCTGCTTTTTAACGTTGTCATTGAAATTCTTTATTCCCATTCTCACAATAATAGACTCCTTCCGTCAAGCTGAATATTTTTATTTCTTGGAGTTAAAAATTCGATCCATTAATTTGATCATCATCATTTCGCTGCATGAGAATACATTTACAATGTCTTCAGTCTTTCCTTTTGTTCTATTGTTTCTCTGTCCAAGCGTCAGCTCCGTTAGGAAGACTACTCCTTAAGTCTGCCTAGGTTTTTTTCAAATCTGATGTCGATTTTCTGTTCCCTTGGTGGGTGCGTGCGTTCAGATACTTTTATCGCTGTCGACGGCCCGTTCACCTCTCAGGAGTCCATAGGGCGACCGGGGAATGTTTTTTAGTGTCGACGAATGCGAGCGGAAGCGATGCGCCGAAACTTAATATCCACTTCCGCAGGGATCCACCCAGCGTGGGCGTGTGGGGGCGTGGAGGGGAGGAGGGCATCCTCGCCCCGCGGAAGAGGGAGGCACCCATGGCCCCAAAAGGGTTTCTTACCCCTCTCCCCCTCAACTCTCACACCACTTTTCTCTCTCCATCATGGAACACTTGGCCGGAAGGGTGAGGAGGAAAAGCGGGTGCCGACCTTTGTCTGGCGTCACCGTTTTGTCTCACGATTACCAAGTGAGACCACGTGCACGCCACGCGTGCTTTAGTCATTGAATTTTTTTTCCAATCAACGAGGGGGAAAAAGAAGGCACAAGATCGTAATCTTCCCTTTTCTTTCCGCCACTCTATGTAGTGAGTGCACTTTCTACCCCCATTCTGAACGATGTGAGCAGGGGGGGGGTGAAGAGGGTGTGAGACGTCTGAGTCCCCCCACTCCAATGCCCTAGGGTTCGGTTACTGTCACTGATGCTGCTGCTCTTCGCTCGCCTGCTTTCTTCTTTTCTCCTCCATGGTTGCGGGGGGGGGGGTGAGGTGCAAGTTGTTGGGTGGCGCATTCTTCCCCGCCGGGCGTGGTATTCGAGGAATTGTGGTTAGCGCGCCCGGGAAGGAGGTGTGGCAAAAGAGGCGGTAATTGAGGCTCCCCTAGTGGGCGCTCGATGGGAGGGCGTTCGTGCTGCCAGGGGCCATTGAGGCGCGGGAGGGAGAAGTTAAGGGGCGAAAGCGACATCCGGGGAGAGGAGGGGTGTTTGTGCGTGTGTGGATGGGTTCGAAATTGACTGGCGAGGGAGGAGCAGGGGTGAAGGAAAGAGCGTAGGAGGGTGCAAAAATTGCGGGGCTGGAACTTCACCCCTCTACCTCGTCCAGTTCCCCGTGTTTACCTTTCCAAACGATCCGGGGAAGTCTGCCAAATGAGAGGGCCTTTCGATTATTGGGAAAAATTGTGAAGACCATCGACCAGGGGCGAACGATTATGTTCTCCACTTTTTCGTGATCCGTTTTTATTTCCACCTCGTCACCGCGATCAACATTTAAGCCACCGAAGAATGGCTTTTCGAAATTATTCCTAGACAATAGATGTAGGGGTTATTGAGGCACGAAACCTCTCATTTCACACGGACATAAATAAGTATTATTTCTTTGGTCAAAAATGTCTGCTGCACGTTGTCAGATATCTCTCAAGTACCTACACGATAGCCATTACACACTATTTTCATTTTCAAAGCGGAGGTACGGAATGAAAGATCTGCTGTACTAATTAATTGGGTAACAAAATAGTATTATACTCTTTGTCACGTTATATTTTGAACAATGTTATTGCACTCATCAAAAATAAAATATGCTTACAAGTTCTGTACCAAAAGTAGCATGGTTTATTTTTCCTGAAGATACGTACGGATGGGCGTTAATATTTCTCCGGCTGGGTTCGGGGAAGGGGAGTCTAAGAAAAGGTTGGAGACCAGTGGCAGTTAGATTTCAGCCTTTGCAGAGTGCAGATCAGTCATTTAGTAAACCTCTATGAGGTGATGTCGTTACGCTCCATCATGAATTGGTTATTTGATCATCCTTACGCCATAAAGTCTTGCGTGAAACTGGGAAAACCAAGAAATAGACTCATGACATGCTCAAGGCAGCTTATGGTGAAAACGCTATGGGCAAATCGGGTGTTTATGAGTGGTACAAGTTGACACATGAGTGGCACAGGAGTGAAGCCTTTGTTAGATAGGGATCGTACATTTAGTGTTTGCATGGGTTCTGATGAACTTGGTATTCCTAAAAGTGATGTGCGTTGACTTGTGACTGAAAACACGGGCATGAGAAAGGTGCGCGTGAAGTTTGTGCTGCGAGTGCTCTCGATGAACAAAATGTAACTGGTACGCGGATCTAACAACAGCTTCTCGAGCATATCAGTCGGGATCCAAAGTTTTAAGATATTGCTCCACCAAACTCCTTCCTCTTCTCCCGCCTCAAATCCGTGCTGAAAGGACGTCACCACAGCTCGGTGGAAGCATTACAACCAGCCGTGGCGAGGGAGGTTAGCAGAATTCCGGGCGCCGCCTTCCAGAAGGTGTACGATGCGTGGAAAACTCGCTTGCAGCGATGTGTGGACGCACAATTGTGCTAATTTAAAGACTTTTGAGTGAGCGTATCAATTCTGGCAATAAATTATTTTTAATCGACTCAGTCCTGGCGCTGTTGGCCCTGGTCTTTGTACAATTACAAACAAGGACTTTTCTGCTCATTTTTCCTTCTCCGTAATCCTTAAATTGTCAGATTTTTTTTAATGTTATAATTTAGGCCAAATAGTAGTGATACCTTTCGAAAAAATCTCTTCACCAAATACATTAATGCCGAATTATGAAAATGAAATGGCTCCATGGAACAAGGGCTCGATTATCATGTTTCAAAGTGCAATATCTAACGCAATACTCAATCAATGTCAATAAAACTTATACGAAATCTACATTAAGCTAACTACTGGATATAGTGTTAACTATTCAACCACAAACTGTGCAAAAAAATGATGTGGCCACTCTTTGTTTAACAGCTTTTGTGACTATTACACTTGTCACATTTGTATTCTTCACAATCATAAATATTGGTAACGCAGTAAGTGATTTGATTCACAGAGTGCGCAACCGTGTCTAGAAAAGTGAGAGTGGACATTTCATATATTTTGCAGATTAGATAAAACGGCGTTCTTATGCCATCCACGCAGTGACCAAAGTGAATTTTCTGAGTTGTAACTGCCTTCCCCAAGAAATTGAAGCAATTCGTAGAGCAATTTCTTAATTCCTTCGTCTTTGTTAGATATTTTCAAAATATGCATATATTCTAAGCTCTATTTGTTTATAATATATGCGTAATTAATAGGCATTAATTGCAAAATAGGCATATACCCTAAGCTATCGTTAACATGAAAATCGTTGAACAAAAAACTTAACAAAAATGTTTTAACAATTTGTCTAATTGATGTCATTTTCAAACAAAATCTAAAGAAGGCAAGACAGATGTATTAAGGAAAAATTTGGTTGGCGATGGAATACTGATGACTGTAATAGGGAAGAAATTGTTAGGCCAGCGAGGAAGGGTTAGGAGAAGAACAGGGATGGTGGACTGAATGTAGGAAGATAGAATGTAAGGAGAAATGAATAAGGATTTAATATAGAGTGAGGCACCATGTTTAATCTTGTCAGACTAGTTTCACATATGTAGGAATGTAGAATCTGTGCCCATCCAAAAACCCACTTTAAAACGGTAGACTACCAAATGAGAATAATGTCATTTTTCTCAAGAGATTCTTAAAAAAATTTTATTCCTTCGGAAAGTTCCAATGTGCAGTAGATTTCGAGAAATTTCGATTAAATAAAGTAGCCATAACTATAAATTTTTAATTTTTCTTTCTTGATTGGCAACTGCAGGTGGACGCACTAAGGCATATCGAAATAAAATTCGTAAATAAATGTCAAAAAATGTATTTTGCTTCTCCATGAATAACCTTTTTAAAATTATAACAACGCTGACTACGACTCTCTGCCGCGGTTCCTGTTGTCTTATTGATCCATGAATACAATTTTTTTCATTTTGCAATATGCTAATAAAAATAAATAGGGCAGTGAGGGTCAACAAAAGCCAAACAAAGGGCAAATCCATCGTTGCCTCGTTGTCGTCGAGAAGGAAAAGCCAAAAGTGCACTTTTGAGTCCCCGTTGTGAACGGGCAGCATGCGACTCCACGCGAGCCTTACCACCTGGAGGGAGGCAGTAACATCGGCCGAAAGATGAACTACCCTTGTGACGATTTGGAAGATGATTAGAAAACCCCATATAAAAATATATAAAGAGGTGATGCAATTTTATAAAAGTACTATAATGTGTGTATAAAAAGTATTGGTAACCACTTTTGACTGAGTTTTCGGGTTTTTCCTGTATGTTTATGCCGCGCGGCGCTCAGACAACTGACTAAGTCCGGTTTATAAAACTACCACAGCACTGTATAGACATTTTTCGGAGTCCATCAAAAACCTGTCTCATAGGTGGATGAAAATAATAAGCAATTATTATTTAACAATGAGTTATAAGCTAATTCTGTTGTCATCGAATTTTATTTTGAGCATGTCTTTTTTCAACATTTATTTTTATATTTTCAATCAAGGAGGAGTGTGAGTAGGACAGAGCAGTGTCCCCGTAAGCCTCACGAATCATTTTGTTAGACTCCCATCGACATTTTTTTTCAATTAAGCACAAAACATAGTAATTGCGTAACGTTGCTCGATCATTGATTCCAGTTTTTCGTGACACGGTCGGCGCGCAGAGGTTTACAATTACTGACGTTCTGCCGCTTCCACTGCTTGGAGAGCACTGAGACCGATTTCGCGGCAAAGTTTAGAGTTCTGTCCATCTATTCCAAGCGGTTTATTTCTAACTTAAGCCAATAGGAACGGCGCGAGAATTTAATTGCATTACTTTTGGAAGACACCCTGTAACTTACCCTAATTACTTTCCCTCTGATATTTTCTTCCTAGAATATTTCTTTCCGAAACTATATGTACCAAGTCCTCCTTAGGCTTTTGGCACTCGAAGGAGACAAGCCTCAGCCGCCGCGTGAGAGTTTACTGGATACCAACTAATTACCCCTCTCATACGAGGACACTTACGCACATTGTCAGGGATAAGGTGACGTATTCGATGACGCAACCCGGTGTCTTCCTGTTGTGCCACCAGATATCGTTTCCATCCACTCATATTTTCCTCACTTTCCCTCTTACGTCGCCGTTCCGCGTTTCCGCATTATAACTCCCATCTAAAATATCGAATTTCGGGAAGTCTCCCTCCCTCCTTGAGCCAATAATGGGCCCTCGGAACGCCGCCCTGGGTGATGGGAAAAGGTTCCATCTCCTCGACCGGCGTCAGCTTGTCGCCAAGCACAGTTTTCTCGGCGCAAGGTAGCATAAGGCGGTCGTTTACACTACTTTATAAACTGTGTATGCATTCTTTCCCGTGAAGGACTGAAATGATCTCCGAGTCCGTACGAGGGACCCTAAGTTGGATGGAGCAATTGATGAGAAATATTTTTTTTAAATTTAAGTCAGGAATAATCCTTTCCCTAAGTATCACAATTGTTAATATGTTTTTGCAGAATACTTTTCTTTCAAATCCTATGCGTTATCAAGAGTTGGTGTTTTCGTGCAATGTCAGCGTCCTTCTTAAGCGTAAATATTTCTTTTAAGTTCCAGAAAAATGAATTAAAGGATGCTAACTCACCTAACTGTCCCTCCCAAACGTTCCTTGATACGACATCCAAGATTGGATATTTTCCCCTCAGATGGCCTCCATGTCATGTTTGTTCCTGCGATATGAAATTGAAGCATTTGGCAAGTTTTGTAGCTGTATCGTACACTTTATCCTATTCTAAATGTGGTCGATGTTATTTTTAAATTATCGAAATAAAATTAAAACTTGAAAAATCAATCGTTAGCCTAATACATTTAGTAAAATCTACATATATGCCTCTTGCTTATGATAAAAGCATAGATACGCGGAAATGTTGTATAATGCCCAGTTCACCCTTTATCGACAGCATCATTTTTCCCTCTTTACCTTTACCAACTTTTATTTTTTTCTAAAGAGTTGAATATTTTAGTTTTAATATAATCAGTCCCAGCTACTGCACGTTAAGATCTATCGTCCATAACGAGAGCTAATTATAGGAAACATTTTACTTCGTGAAGCGATAAGTAGAGGTAAGTCTCTTAGCTTTTCTCAATTTCATGAAGAAATTACGAAAAAGCTCTTTCTTTTGTACTCCTTTTGCCATCCTAGTTTTGTTTTACATAAAAATTAGTTGAAATCATTGAAATTGAATGAAAAACTTTTATTTTTTGGGTTATTATTATTATTATGTACAGTTTGCTACAATTTGGCAAATGGGCCGGTGGCAACGGTCCAATGAAGCACCAATATAATGCACAAATAAGAGAACATATTAAAAAATCATTTAGAAACAATTTCACTTAAAGATTCTCGAACTTCCCAAATGTACCTGTATCAGCGCACATGGCCCAGGTTCACACCGTACAAAACAAAATCATACCCCTTCCAAAATCACGCACCGTGATGACGCCTCACACTTTTTCTATTCAAATTCTCACGCCACTGAAATCACGCACAGAACGTTATTTTTAATTAATAAAAGAACAATCATCGGAAAAATGAAGTTTATTACCTAGTCCTTTGCCCTGAGGCTGTTTAGCATCCATTCTTAACACTCCCAAAATTGGATGGAAAGGGCTCAATCAACCCTTCAGGTAGCTGGTTCCATTCAACAATACTTGTGCTTAAAAATGGGTATTTTTCTTATTTGTTTTTTGTGTTCTTATTTTATTTTAAGACTTTGGTCGTTTTTTCACTTAAAACTTGGTTTTTTATCTCCTTTCATAAATCTTCCCGCGCTTCGTCATTTTCAACTATTCTATGCATCACACCTAACCTACTCCTTTTTCTTTTATTTCACAAACTCTCTCATTTCAGAATATCCAACATTTTCGATACACAATTTGACCTTTTCTACCTTCAGAGTACGTATCTCGCTGCTTTCCCTGCACTTTTTCTATCTTTATAAAAGGTCCCGTCTTATATGAATCCCTTTATATGGACGAGTATTCCACGTTAGGGCTAACCAGAACCTTATATGCTTTTTCCTTGGTGACTACGCTACCTCCTTTTAAATTTCTCATTACCCAATGAAGTACTTAAAGTGTCCTCCGCATCACAGTGTCTACTTGACCTCCCCACCAAGTATCCCTAGTTAAATTTCAAGAAACTGCGGGAGATGCCGCAACAGTAACTTTTAACGGAGTCATCCGCCACGTGTGCATTACAATGCAACAATTGAAGAGAGTAAAAATCATTCGCCCTGACCGGGAATCATCCCAGTCAAGGTGAATGATTTTTACTCTCTGAAATTGGTGCATTGTAATCCCTAGCCTAAACATTTGCAATTATTGCTACATGGAATTCTGTATCCAAAAGGATTGTAAATATCCTGTTTTACTTTTTTTACTTTTACCTTTTTTCTCTTGCGTACATTAAGGTCCATATTATTTTTTTAACCCAGTCATCTAGATATTCGATGTCATTTTAAAGGTTCAGGCGGTCATTTATATGTATTACTTCGGAATGTATATCATTAAGTAGCTCCTTTAGGTAAATTAGGAATTAGTAAAGCAAAGACTAAAATTCATAACCATTAGCACGTTGGAAAACATCATCTACCGATAAAAATATACATTTTACCCCTCCATGCCATTCCAATATATCGCTGATATTAGAATTTGAAGTTCCTGAACTTGCAGTCACCTCCGTCACATTTCTAGCAGGTTCTATTCTTTCCATGAAGGATGTTTTTTATGACTTAATTTGTAACAAGAATTTAGGGAAGGGAGATGTGGCATGGGAGGAGAGCAAATTTTGAGTGACGACGATGGGTGACCAGTACATAGAGGTCATACTGTCAGGGGATTCAGAAAATTCTGTTCCTCCTACCTCGAGGAGTGCACCTCCATCTGAATAAATAATCACTCCATAGCACCGAATTCGACACCATTACCCATATCCCCAAATACGAGAATACCGCTTTTAGGTGACAACTAATGAGATTGGTCACATAAGACTTCAAAAATTCTGACTTCATCCAGACCTTAATTCCATGCATTGATACCCCATGCACCTTCCTTTCGAATTTGTTCAAGTTAAATTTTAACTGTTATAGATTATGAAACTCTTGCGTTTGGTATCGTTCTCCATAAAATATATAAAGGGAATCATTAGGTCAACAGTTCAAAATTTACAACGCACTAGTGGGGTATCCTAGCGTAGGAACATCATCAGTGCATAGTTTTTTTGATATATTTTACGACGGATAAAGTCCACTTGGTGGCGATTTAAACGATTAAGTTTATTAAATCTGCACGTTTGAATGAGATTTCGATTCCTAACTTTCATTCGATTAACGAGCATTTCGAGCACTCTTAATTTACAAGTACTTAATTTATTTTGGATACTATAGAAAGACGTTCATTCTCAGTAGTAACATGGGTTAATGGAAGGCAATAAAATATTCCTTAAGCAGTGATAAGATCTGCTTAATATGAATTCAGATGTTCCTGGGGGAAGGACCTCTGGATTTCATTTGGGGAGAGAAGGAAATCCCGCCCTCGTGCTCTTTTATTTTAATATCCACCTCTGATCAAAAGGAATAATTAAATAAAAGCTCAGAGGAACTCGGCCGGATTGTATTTCAAAAGGTTTCATCAATAATCTAGAAAAAACAAACGCGGTTTATCGTCGAGAACTCTTTCATGAAAAGAGCCCTTTGAAAAAGAATATTAAAACGGGATAGTGAGTTAAATTAGGGATCGATTCCTACTATTAAAGGTGTGGGCCATATTAACCTCCATGACTTCATTTGATTGTATTTTCTGACGCATCTTCAAACGCAAGAGTGTGTGTAGTTTTTTTCCATTGGCTTTCATCGCCACGAATTTCTGTATGCTTGCATTATCATGGGAAATTTACGAAATCGTCAATGGTAATTCAATCTGTTATTACTCTATGTACGTGTAGTTGATTTGCCGTCCTCCAAATATTTCATTTAATTTACAAATGTGGGGATAAGCTTGCCTGAAACTTTGTTCAGGATGTGCAGATTCCGAGGTAATAGTCGAATTTTTTTAATTAATTTTAAATTATATTAACATGTAATAATTGCATGGACAAAAATATGGCAAAAAATTGCATGTTTAAATAATGCTCGTGTATCTACTTTCATTTCAGGTGAGATAATACCCTAAACCATAAGTGTGGTATGCTGAAGAATACACGTACCATATCCACAGTAAGTAATATATAATAGTAAAATTTGAAACACTCTAGGATAAGTATTTGGCTCTTTAATAGAATAACCAATGTACTGTCCTTTTCGAATGATTACAGTACGTGTTTTTTATTTTATTATCATACTAGGGAGAACAAGCCCACAAATTACTGTTGACGACTTTCAAAATTCTCACTTTTTATTTCTTTAGTTCATTTTAAGAATGTGTCTTTAAAAAAGAAATGGTCCATGTGAAATCCCATATAATTCCAATACAAATTTAACTATTTATAACTTATCCAAGTTTTAGGAACGATTTTTTCAAAAGATCGGGAGCTCCAAGGAAGTATTCATGCACAATGAAAAAGAGAAGGAAAAATAAAACCTTTGAATACATTTCATTGATAGAAATTTGTTTGTATCTCACATCTAAAGGAAATGAGTCATTGTAAAATCAGTGAAAATTATTGGAAAAGGAATAAGAGAGTGTTGAAACTTCTTTCGATCAACTAATAAAAAATTTTGTTCTCGAATCAGGCCTCCGATGTACTTATTTTTTATGAGTCTGCATGATAAATCTCCTGAATAGCATGGCAGATCAAGCAGCGGATCTAAGACGGTGAAATTAAGTGAAATTTTGTGGAATGGCAAAACAAGATAGTTCATAGTTGTAATGAAAGGGTCAAGGAGTTTTGTAATTTCACGTTCGTTAGGCCCCACCTTGAGTATGCTGTAGGTTTATGGGATCGTCATGAAGTAGGCTTAATTTGAGAAGAAAACAATGTATACTTCCACTGTTCTTGATTATTGTACAACTAGTTTCAACGCTTAGGCGTCATCATCAGGTACCTTGATGATGACTCCTAAGCGTCATCATAGTACCTGATGATGACGCCTAAGCGTTGAAAATAGTTGTACGATAATAAAAAACAATCGATGTATTCATTGTTTTCTTAATAAAATAAACAATGAATATGAACTTCCATAAAGTTGAGTCTGAAATAACAGAAAATAGGATTATTTTTGGAACTAGATCGAGTGCAACGTAGAGCAGCTAAGTTTGCCAAAAGATGTTATGAACATAAAGGAAATGTTACAACACTATTGAAAGTATAAGTATGGGAGCCACTAGCTGACCGTAGGCTTGAGTACAGAATAAATTTACCACGTAAATTTGAGGCAGGTTACTTATCTGAGGATATGCAAATCTAGCATCAATATTTGATAATAGCACAGTGTCTATGCATATTACGTCCTAATCCAAAAGAGAAGTAATGCCACGAATAACAATTGCATTGCTCTGTCTTTCGCTTTTCGCTCCGTTGTCATAGTTAGACGCCGCTCCGCGTTTTCGTTAATTCAGTGGAAGGGACCGCAAAAAAATTTAAACGGGGAAAGTTGGTGATTGTTTTAGAAGTCGCTGGATCCTGTTGAAAAAAATGGCATACCTTCTTCCCCTTCTTGGTGAGGAAAAGGGTAAAGCTAACAAAATGGAATGTCATTTGCATGAAAAAACAACGTCCCAATTAAATTTTTAATTAACCTTCCGTTTTTTTGCCAACATTCTCGTTTTTTCGTGGTGCGGTTTCATGTTTGCTGCTTTGATGAGACTTCATGCACACGATGCGGATTTCATTTTACAACATATAGCTGTAAAACCATTATCTTGGAATTGATATATCTTTTTCCGTTCCTCGACGCATTCAAAACTCTGCATTGTTTGTGTTTTAACTAACTCTTTCCAAAGTATATTTTATTCATCTGAAAAAAATGGCATTTCTTTCCTCGATGAAAGGTGGATTATATTTTTTTCAATTGACGTACGTTCGTAAATTAAAACGTATTTTTTTTAATTTCTAGAAATGTAATCGAAATGTCATGAAGTGAATTACATCATATTTCGAATATAATTTCTTCTGAGCAAAAATTCACATAGAGCTCTGTAGCAATGACCTTAACAGTCTTCAAAATGGAGCGGAGTCCAAGAAATCAATTTTAAATCCTTGGCACCAAGGGCCGCTCACTCACATTACCCATTCTCTCCGACATTTGCATATTTCTCTCCATTCACCGTACTCCCCCCTTAATTAATCCGGCGTAATGACGAATTTCCTTGTTGACGGGTCACAGATGGCAGCAGCGTTCGCGAAATAACCTCGTCTTCAGCGACAATGAAGATTTCCTTTGTATCTATGTCTCAGAGTATAAAATGAGGTGTAGTAATGAATTCGCTGGAGGATTTGTGGGATATCAACAGAAAGAAGTTCACTGTCAAATTGTGACTATAGCAAGTTTTATTGCTAAATGCGACGTGTTTTTTCCATTGAGGATAAATTCAGGTCAAATAAGAATTAATTCTTATACGAAGATAAACTTTTCACCATATCATTATGCAATAATTAAAATATGTATTATTGGATTTAGGTGTAGATTCTGAAATTGTTATTTCAGATAAATTTCTCTTGAAAAAGCAATCCTCTTTGTTGAAAAACTAACATATTAATTGATAAGGGTTTACACTCGAAATAGCTGATGTTATTGATCTCGTAATATATGAATCGTTCAATTAAATTAATGGGGTCAATAGATTTATTTATATCATAGTAAAAAGAAAAGAAAATAACTTAAATGATATGGTCAAGCATATTATCATAATGTCTTCTAGTACTAATCTATGTTCACGGCCGATGATTTTGAATTTTTAATTATGACGTTAGCTATCCATGGCTGATATTAAATTTAAACACTCAGGATTTTCTAGAATCAGAACACAAACATCCCTAAATTAAAAATCAGATAATTACGATAACCGAAAGATTACTTCTCTTGTGGACAAAAAGACGCAGAAGAAACTACGCGCATTCTATATTGATTGGGCCGGGGAAATATTTTCACAAAATTGTAATTAAATGAGCCTAAAATAAAAAGTGTACTATGTAAATATCGCTCTTTTTCTTTGGAGATTATTTTCTAACCACCATTAACGATTTAAGTATTTATTAAAATTTTGATTTTTGTCAGGCTCGCAAACTATGATCCATTTAATGTTCAAAGATTCTACTATCCGAGCAGATCAATAACACATGATGCTAGAGAAGAAACTGGTGAATTTTGATTTAAGAGATAATACTCAATGAAACTAGGCCTTAATGTTGCCATCACTCTTTGTAATTCGTTTATGTAGAGTTATTTAAAAGCAAAATTAAGTTGTATACAATTATTTGAAAGGAGTTAGGGCGTGTGTTTGTATTTCTTTTCTTATTTGTCGTACGTTTTGAGGAATTTTAGAGACACTTTTACGTTTTTATACATTACAAATGGTTGTATTTGAAGGTATTTTTGTTAAAGGGGTTACATAGATGATATATACCCAAATATGTACAGATACATGTCATGTTCTCATTAGCCTGCCCTCATCAATGATTATTATGCAATACCTTTACCTGCGACATACGTTAAATTGAGAGAACCTTTATTTTTAAAGAATATTTATGAGTAGGAATGTAGAGGTCATACTGCTGAGGGACACCGCAACCCAAAAGATTATGCGCGCGAACGTCGTGCTTCAGCTATTGCACCGCACGCGTGATATGCTTCATTCCCGGGATACTTAACGCGCCTAGCAACTCGAAGGGCTCATGGGTCTCACAGCCTTCCGGACCCAAATTTGGAGAAGGGACATACGAGCTCTTTGAACGGCCACCAGCAAATCCCCCAGGCATTTCGCAGGATTTCCACTGGTGGTCACGGGAATTACCATTGCAGGATATAACCCTTCGAAAATCCACGTCTATGGCAGATCGCGTGTCAGAACTTCAGCGGACGATGCACATTTCCCATTTCCCTCGTAATAAAGTAGCTTAATTATACATGATATCGTCGCAAACATTTCAGGATTCAATTGAGTATGAAATTTCGTCACTACATATACATTGTGTACGTATGTATATATACATATATATATATATATATATATATATGGACAGGACATGGAGGGACAGGAGACTGATCCGCAACCTGTACATGGCTCAGACTGCTCAGGTGCGAGTGGGGAACGGAGAGTGCGGATGGGCAGTGTTAGGAAGAGCTGTAAGGCAGGGTTGCCCATTGTCACCGGTACTGTTCAACGTATATGTAGAGGAAATGATTAAAGAGGCATGGGAAGAACTGGAGGTAGGAATGAAAGTCGGAGGGGAATTTATAAAATCGGTTAGGCTTGCTGATGACCAAGCATTGGTTGCTCAGTCACCCAAGGGGTTGCAAGCATTGCTGAGTGAATTGGAGGTTCAGTGCGATAAATATGGGATGAGAATCAATATTAATAAAACAAAGGTTATGCGATTTTCCAGAAAGAAAAAAGCTAAGCTAAATATTAAAATAGGCGGGGAAAAAATAGAGCAGGTAGAACAGTTTACATATCTCGGAAGTGTTTTGGACCGATACGGTCAAAGTGGTAGGGACGTAAGGAGAAGAATTGCGCTAGGGAAGGAGGCTTTCTCAAGGAGGGAGTTGATGACGGGGACGTTGAGTAAGGATGTTAAGACAAGACTCGTATAAACTCTGATATGGAGCGTAGCCATGTACGGCGCGGAAACGTGGTCACTGAAGCAGGAGGATAGACGTAGATTGGAGGCTTTTGAAATGTGGGTGTGGGGAAGAATGGAGAAGGTGAAATGGACCGAAAGGAAAACAAATGAGGAAGTACTAGAAATGGTGGCTGAGGAGAGGGGTTTGTTGAGAGAAATCCTATGGAGGCAGGAAAAATGGATGAAAGGCGTGTTGAGCGGTAGTGGAATGTTGAAGAGGGTAATAGAGGGGAGAATGTTGGGCAAGCGAGGTAAGGGTAGGAACAGGATAGGGATGTTGGGCGGGATGAATGGAGGAAGGAAGTACACCGAGATGAAGAGGGACCTGATATAGATTAGTTTGCTAGGTGGGGAGTCACAAAATGTTTACTTGATAGTTGTGTCCACCCAAAAACCTACCTTAACCGGTAGATTACCTAATAATATATATATATATATATATATATCGATGATGTAGAAGCTCTCACGAGAGTAATATAACATTTGGACGGCACGCTAGATTAAACTGAGGAAGGCCTCGGAGTAGGCCGAAAGCTCAAATAATCTACAATTGTGAGTGTTCTTTTACGTGTTATCTGTTTTATTCTGTGTTCTATATTGCCGTCCAAAAGTGATATTGCTCTCGTGAGTGCTTCCGCATCATTATATATATATATATATATATATATATATATATATATATATATATATATATATATATATATATATATATATATATATATATATATATATATATATATGATTTCTTCGAAGGAATACGGAAGTGTTGAATAAAAAACTTAGACAGTAACACACAGCACGAGAACACATAAAAAGAACACACAATAATATCTTGATCATTTCGACGGACTCGAACTCCGTCTTCTTCTGAAGATAAGATATGACTCACTTTGGCGCTTTATAAGATCGCAGATCTCAAGGTAAATCAGGTTTTCTTATTAGCTCAACTGGTAGAGCATCCGCCCGGAAGGTCCGTGGTTCAAATCCCGGATAAGGAAATATTTTTACTTTCGTGATCTGCTCAAAAGCCGCCTTCCCCACATGTCCTGTGTTCGCCTTTTAGGTATATAATTATATATATATATATATATATATATATATATGTGTGTGTGTGTATATATATATATACATATATATTACTCACTAGATGAATATGCAGGAGATTTGAGCCCATAGAGTATGCTAATTTGCTTCAGGCCCACTTCTAATGTAGGGTTTAGAGTATAAAGGAAAAATGAACGACAATATTCTTAATGGAAAAAAGCAGGCCATCAGAGGACGATTTGAGATTGAGAATATAGGAACACTAAATGGCATGTCGTACGGTGGCCAGCCATTCATACATAGTAAATTAATTAAGGTGTGGAAGTGAAGTAAGGGCTAATAATATGGGGCGAATAATTGAATGTTATAATACCAATGGAGTTCACGTTTATTGTGATCGTGATCAGTTGATTAGCTGTTGAAGTTCTTAAGATTTTTTAAATTCATTCAAAATTTATATATTCAACAGATTCAGGCGAGATGTAGTGGAAGTTCGTCATTGTGAGAAAAAAATGGCCCCTTTTTTTCACAAGTTTATTAATAACGTACGTAGTAGTAACGTTTTGGTTCACAGAACCATCTTCAAGGTGCAAGACATGACAAATAGTGACTACATCGTATTTATACATGTTTGAGGATAAAATGGAAGGAAGGATTGGGAAATAGGAGTTTAGTAGGCGAAGACATGGAGAGGCGAGAGATTGAAAGCCCGAAGACAACGGAGAAACCGTAGAAAGGAAAATAAAAGAGCGTGGGGGACCAAAAAATTCTTCTAATTACAAAGAAGAATCGCTATTTGACATGCCTAATACCTGATGAGGGTTCTTTGAATAGAAACACATATATTACTAATTTATTATATTATAATAAAGTATGTATTACTAATAAACTTGTGGAAAAGTGTAAATTTGTTTCCTCGTAGATTTTATGCCCTAGTCTTTCTAGGGGATATCTAATCCACCCAACTAATTATTCTGCTGTTTATTACGGGACTACAGGAAGTTACTGCGTGAGATAACGACTTCCGAGCTCGTTTTCCCGCGATTGGCTCCGATGTGCTCGAAATATCTCGCACTGAACCGCTGCGTTGAACAGAGGCCATCGCAAATTATTTTTCCCCGGAAATAGAAATCCGATTTCAAACCCTCTGATTATTTTTTCAATTGGTTATTCGTGGGGAGAGCTTTACTTCGGTGGAAAGTCAATTGATGCTTCAGAGTTCTCCATTTGTGCATCAAATGCGAGGATTTGCGATTCCGTCTTTCTTTTTCTTCCACGGATTCCTTCCGATTGGCCGCTTCTATCCATCCCCTGAGACCCGGAAGGGAGTATTCCCATCTGCCACTTCTTTGAAAAGCCTCGAATCACCTCTCGCCTCACGAGCTATTCCTCCATCAAATCCGCGCCCCCCGGCGCCGTTTCTCCTCTCCCTCTTGGCTCACTCCCGGGGGGTCTTCCGCCCGAAGAATGCGATCCGTGCCGATCATCCGATTGTTATGAAAGATCGACGTCGTTATTAGATGATTTTGAGACTCCCGGGTAAGGGGAGAGGTGCGGGATTATTCTTCAAGGAATAATGAACATAAACCTTTAGGTTTTATTTCCATGAAGGAATTTCCTCATTTCGAGATGATTAAATGAGGAAAATTGCATTGTAAATACGCCTGTTGGTCAAATCTGAAGTCTTCATAATTTAGTGCTCTTTAACGGGTTTAATACGCATATCTCCGCAATACAGTCAGCATATTCCGAATCAAAATATTTAACGTGTTTTGTCAACTTATTTGATGCGTGAATTCACAGATAAATTTTTTTGCGCTTATTTCCAGTGTAGTGATAACATTTTTTCTGCAAAATAAGTAGGTTTTAATGGACGTGTGAGGCTGGAACTGTTGCCACTATCGAATATGTGGTAAAATGAAAAAAATCATATATTTATATGATTCACACTACAAAATTTCAACTCGCTGCCCAGTTCGGCATATTTCTTTGATATATGATACTTCTAAATAATTTAAACAAACAGGAAACCAAACTATAATTTAGGTCAATTATATTATGGTATATCTTTGATGCTGAAATGTAACAATTATATAATTTTCGTCACACATACGAATACATATGATTTAACCATAAAGGAAAGTAGTGGCCAAGTGCTGACGCTTTAAAGTTATGAGGATGCGTTAAGGAATTAATATTGAGATTGATTTAACCTTCAAAACCCCAGGATTTTTTCTGATACAACTTCATTTTGGCGTATTTGAATGGTTTTTGTATCGGATATAAGATTAGGGTGTCCAAAACATATGGTTAGTCATTAGATATCCGGGAGGTTTTGTATAAAAAATAATCACAATGATTTTTGTTACCAATGGAGATGGCTGATTGGAGTGATTTGTGGTAGGAAAGGTAATGGGAGATCTTGGAAAACAATGCGACCCACGAAAATTAACAGTGGTATTTTAGAGTGTGCGGATGACATCGAGACTGGACCCAACGGTCACGTCACGAATTTCTGATGCCACTTCTCATGGAGTAATGATATACGACAAATTTCGCATTGAGCTTGAAAAAATTACTTCGGAGACCATGACCATGATTAAGGATGCTTATTGAGATGGAGATATGTCCCATGAGATGGTTTTCTGCTTGCACAGGATGTTCTGGGAGGGTAACGAGGATGTTGACGATGAAGAATTCCCTGGACAACCATCAACAACACGGTGTGTTGAAAACTTGCTGAAAGTGAGATACATGCTCAATTCTGATTGACCAACAAATATCAGGAGAAGAGTGCAATATTCAGAAAACCATAGTGAATTGCATCCTCAAAGAAGATTTAGCAATGAAAAAGTTGTGCCAAGGTGGTTCCCAAGGTGCTGTCAGAAGGCTACTTGTTTGGCAATCTTGCCTTGGGCCTTTTGGGCCAAGGTCAAAACCATTCGGGTTTTTCAGAATAGGTGGTAACTGGTGACGAGACATGGGCCTTTGAGTACGACCTAAGTATAAGCCCTTTGAGTTCCAGTTTGGACCGCTAAATTATCTCTAAGAGGCCGTGATGAGGTGCCTGAACAAGGGTTCTGTTGATACCTTATAAAAAGCATGCCAAAACTGGCGGCCGAGGCACTGGCATTCGTTTTTCGACAAATAAGGGTGCTCTGAAGAAGAATTTTAGCAATTTGCACTTTGATCTGCAATAAGCATTTTCCCCCTGATTTATTCTACTTATTTTTCGGAGATACCTTGTATGTCTCCGAGTATTTAAAAATAAATCTAAGACTGTCATTGTAAATAGATAGCTTTTGCATTACAATCACTTATGCTGACAAGATAATACGTTCTAATATTTGTGCAGCACTACGTTTTAACGAAAAATACAACGTGACCTGTTCATTGTACGTCACTTGAAGTGTGAAATTGTACATTGAAGGTGTCACATTTATTTGAATCAATTTCGCGAAGGGCGTAATGGAAATTCTCTCTTCGGTCAAATGACGCGGGGATATCGTGAGTTGAAATCAACTCACCCTTATTTTCCGGAGGCATATCCGAACGGTATTAAATTTGAAAGCGATTCTTCTTCCCGCTCCATAAATCGTGTTACGAACATAAAATATGACTCGTTCTGAAATCTCGGAAGAGCATCGCAGGACATTCAGCGGAGTGCGAAATCTTAAAATTATGGCCATGGAGAATTTTAGTGTCAGTAATTCTCCGAAATTGAGGATATCGTGCTCCATTGTAGGCCTTCGATATTTTAGGAACGAGTCACGGCAGTGGATTACACTCAATGAAGATCTGCAGTAAAACGTCCAGGCCAACGGGAAGTGACACTTTATAGTAGCCATAAAAAGTTCATGGGTGGTGCTTTGCCAGGAGACAGTGTCCATTGTCTGACTATGTGCCGCATAATCATGATCGATATTGAGGCTCAGTTCGTGGTGAATGAAGGTTGATGCGTGTTACTAATTCATTCGATCTTTTATTGAAAAGAAACTGATGTTGGCCAATTGGTCAGACTCACTCCCCTTCCCCATTGAGTGGTTACGGGCAATCGATTATGCAACATTGGTTGTGCATCTGCCATGAGTTTATCATGATGAAACGTGGTGCCAGAAGAGTATTGGTTTAGCTTGCAAGTGCGGCAATTTCTTTTTATCTTGTCGGTTATCGTTGCATCCTGATGTCTCATAAAAATCGCTGTTGACATTATGCATTTAATATGTTTTGAATTCATTTAATTATAAGCATAATCTGTCTTAAATCTGCATTTCTTATCATGAGTGTCCAAATGAAATTCCAAACAAATTAGACTTCAAATAAAAATTTGGAAATTCGGTTTTTTTCCTTAATGGATAATCTGGATAAGCATAATATATGCACGCCTTCTCATCGTTCCCTTTTCAGTTCATTCATAGGAAATAAATCTCGATTTTAGGTAAGGGGAGAGAAGTTAAATCTCTTTGGCTATTTTTTCCCTCAATCCCCTTTCGTCTCTGTCGTATTTTTCATTTATATCCTTCTATTAATGAATTGTATGATGTTTCTTTCCTTATGCATAGAATTTCTTCGAATGTAGTCATGCATGACTTCCTCGTTCTTTCAAACCGTTTAATTGCCTTTCATTTAACCATTTGTTTATTTAACTCTGGTCCATTCTTTCAAGACGATCCAGCCAGTTCAGTACGCTTTTTTTCATGAATGCCTACTAGCAAATAATGTGGCACTGGTATCATAATGTTTCATGACCGACTATTCACCCTACATGTCCTAATTTTGTCCTGAATGCTGCAACGTAATCCGGATTTATTCGCCCTTTAAGCTTACTAAACCAATTTATTTTTCCATTAGCTATTCTAATGTTGAACAAACTCAGTAAGAAAACAAACGCATTTTCATTTGTTCAGCTAATCTGTAATCTCCGCTAAACATTTCGCGAATATATACAAAATAATCCTCTTGTCAAAATAGTTCACCGTTTAACACTTATCACAAAATTATTCTTCCTTTTTTCCTCATGAAATAGATACAGGGTGCGGCAACAAAAGCGTCTATTTTTGAACACGTTTGAAAAAATGAAGTTATGCTTCCGCACCCTGTATTTATTTGTCTTCTATATGATACCTTCAATCGATTTCTCTCCGCTGAGGGAACGAAGAGGGATCAACAATAATCATGGTATGACTGCAGGCGCGGCGGTAAATCAACCAGAAAACTGCATCGCCGGCCACGGAACCATAGTGATAATTTAATTCATAAATGTTTGCCATTGGATTTGTACATCTGAATTTGTGTTCCAGGGGCATAAATAGGGTTCTCATTCTATTGAGTATATTTCAAAGCTATAAAAGACAAATTATGGGTAATATTTGATGCATTATGATAATTATTGCGGATTAAAACTATTGACTTGTGAAACGCTTGTCTTTCCCAAAATACATCTTTTAAATGAAGTCTTGAGATTTTCGTCGCATTTATCCATAATAACCAAGGCTTTCGGGCGTTCCTCCTCGTCAGGGAGGTCTTTGGTGACTACAGTTTCTCCATCCATGTCGCTGGAGTCGTCTCGTCAGAAGTGACGATTCGTCGATTCATTCCCTTTTTTACATCTTGTAAATAAAAGGCACTCATTCATTTTTATTTATGTAAAATTTTAGTAAAAATACCAGGAGTAACTATATTTAAAAGTTTTAACGAACATAACCTTTCAAAGTAGAGCATGGATTTTCTCTGACTGATTCCCCAAGAAGCTGATATCGTAAATGTATAACGATTTGCGTTCTGTTTAAACTCTATCAATGAATACATACTGGAAATTCCGAGTCATAAAATAGAACATCCCTTACTGGCAATAACGTTTACTATGACAAGTACTTAAAATTTCACTTCAAATGTGTTCCACCCGACGGTCTTCGGCAACATTATACAGGTAAATGTGTACTTTCTCTGGCAAGTCATATCGGACACCTCCTGTCCTCAACGATTACGTGTTTTATTCCCTTGTGAAATAAAATTCGACACTTTAAAACTTTGATTGCTTAAGGTTCTAGTGATTAAGTATCATTTCAACGTGGATCAACGTGACCTACTGATATCCTGCCAATTTGACTGTTCAACAGCCAGCCAAGCCGCGCGGTTCGAGGCCAATCCCTTGGCTACAGCGAACCGCTGCCAACTGTCACCAACCGTCAGCTGAGACTACTTGCACAAACCACCAGTTCACATTTTCCAAAATATTATCACTCCGTGTCTTTGTGTCCGTAATTCTAAACTCGTTTCCCGCTCTCATCTAATCCTTTCCACGGTGTGCCTTCCATTCGCTCTTTCCAGCACCTCTACATCCTCTTGCCACTCCCCCATCTAACCCCTGCGCGCACCCCTGACGCTGTAGCATAACTACCCCCGTCGCGGCTAGCATCTTTCCTCTCTCATTCCCTTTGAAGTCCTCGCTGCTTTCGCACGGAATCCCGAGGGAGTTGCAACCCCCTTCATCCCCTCGGGACACGGCGCGACACCCCGTCTTCCTTGATCCTTCCCCTCTCCCTCACCCCCCACGTCATTAACAGTCCCCACCTCACCATGTTTTCTCCCTTTACTCCCTCCCTCCCTCCCAGCCACCCCTCAATTTCTCGTTATCCGCGACGGCCCTCCCTCGCCTCTGACGCCGCCATCTCTCAATTCCCTTGCCATTCATGCGGAGGCCCCACGATTGGCCCCAGTCATTACCCTCATCACACGCCCCTCACCACGCCTCGAGTGCCGCTACCCCTGCGACGGAGGCAAAACCCTTCCGCCCCTCTCCCTCCCTCCCCCTCCTCTGTCCTCCTCCCTCCGCCCCCTTTCCTGCTCCGGCAAGCGTGGCCGCACCCCTTTCACTTCTTCCGGCCCTTAACTCATCATCTCATCAGAGCAGTCCCCATAATCATTCGCGTTCAACCAATTTTGGAAAGTAATAAAGCGATAGGGAGCGTTTGCGAAAATGAAGTTGGGCCTCTCCTCTCCCAGGAGGACTTTTAATGTGCCGTCACTTACTACATGTGATGAATGAATTCGAGACCTCTCCTCCCCTGATTGCATCCCTCCCTCCCTCCCTCGTCCACCTTTCTCATCCCTCCACTCCCCCACCCCCTAGGAATCCACGGCCCCCGCAAAAAGGACCTCGAACGTCATCGTGCGAATGCTAATTTTTGCTGTTTTAATGCAACCGCATTTATATATTGGGGAAATAACTTTGAGTCCCCGAGATCCATGGATTCTAAGTGAAATAAGTTATCAGAGAGGTGTTTCAACGCTAGTTTTTCTCTGGCAAATGACACGAGTCATTATCAAACATTTGTCTGTTGTTATGTCTTTGTACAAATACACAAAATATACACAGGAGCACACAGTATATAGTGTAATATTCGTGTGATCCTATTTGTATATAACGTTAATAAACAAAAGAAATCTTAAAAATTCAGAGTTAATGTGGTCAATTCCCAATTTTTTATTAGCATGACCGCATATTTCTCGTATATGTTTTCCCCAGGACAGATCGTGAGTAATTGTTACACCCAAGTATTTAAAGTCTATCCTCGCGATTTTGGTTTGTTTCACTTTGTAACTATGAGGGAGGGAGTTGCTCTTTTCCCAAAAATATTTTACCACGCATTTTTTTAAATTTAATTCTATTTGCCATGTGGCGCACCAATTTTGAATTGCATCTAGGTCGTTTGCTAACACCACTCAGTCTTCGTGACTTCGAATGTCCCCATAAACTACTGCATTATCGGCGAAAGGACGGAGCTTGCTATTAACTACGGTACTGAGGTCATTTATGTACATAAGGAATAGGAGGGGGCCTATGACACTTGCTTGTGGTACACCCGACGTAACCTTTACAGTATCGGATGATACACCGTCCAGAACGACTGTTTGGATGCGATCACTTTTGAATTGTTTAATCCAGTTAATACTTCTCTCGTGTATTCCATAAGTTTCCAATTTCACGAGTAAGCTTTTCTTCCATATGACTAAGTATCAAGATGAAATAGAGTTTAACGTTTATTGGTTTTAGCTTTCAAGACAAGCCACCATACAAGGTGTCTGAAAATTAAAGTGACGGATCCAGACTTATCTTAATTCCTGTGATTGTCTATATTTTTAGACAAAAGGATTTTGTTTTGCGATTGTTATATTTTATCTCAAGAGAGTTTTTAACTATCTGTTTTAGTCAAACATATCAGAAATCTATCGAACCTTCTGATTTTTTTCTGCCTGTAAGTAATCAAGTTTTTTAAATTCTCTCTAGATTTTACATTAACATATTTCCCGGTTTCATCTATTAATTATGTTATAAAAAGATAGATAGATGTTTATAAGAAGGCATCATCAAAAATAATATTCTGCGTAGCATTTAACCTGCCCAATTGGCTTATTCCAGTAGCATTTGTCCAATTTATCGAAATTATTTTTCCCCATAACTTAATAATTATTTATATTTTTATGAGTATCATTCAAGCTCATACCGTATCCTTAACGCTTTTTTGTACAAATTTCAGCTTGAATTTGTCATTAGTTGTGGATTTTGAAAGACATTATTAAGTCTTAATACTGGTTAACTTTGAATTCAATCTCTTAATATCCTATCTGCTTCTATCTTAAAAATTTTATTGAACCTTCTTTTTAAGATTGCCAAGCAGATTTCTTCTATCTCTTTGCCTTGATTATATCGCCCGTTCTATTTAACGACTATGGGTTAATTTCTCTAACCCACCTCCGAATAATCTAGAATAACCTAGATGCCCACACCCATGCTCTCCCATCACCGCCCCCAAACGCGCAGACTCCTCTGACGTCGCCGTCGAATTCAGTCCAATGGATGATCTTGAATTGCTTTTCTTTTACGTGGAAGAATTTCTCCGGGAACGACTCCTTATCGGAAACAGCCTTCACATCCCATGTCCTTCGGTTTCCCGGGGAAGATGATGGATGAATTGATTTATACTTCGGATAGTTCTATCGACTGATCAAACATAAAAGGGAGCCACGGAATCTTCGCCTTAAGTTTTCTTGAGAAGCAATTAGGAAAAACGGAATGAATTTCACGTGAAATAGTATTCTAAAATACCTATCGATCGTTTCTTACCAGTACTCAGGCAAATATCTCTTAAAATATCGAATTCATACATTAAAAATGAGAATATTCAAATAGGTTTTCCTTGAAAATAGGTCACTCGGAAGGAGAACATGGCATGAATTTGGTTTGCGGATGTTTTAATGCTGAATTAAAAACCTCATTTAAACATAAATCTAATTATCTAGTATAAACTCTCATGCCGAAATTTAAACTGGTACTGGCGAAATTGGCGAAATTTTAAATGGTTTCCCGGATTTTGTTTACCATGAAAATAAATCGGGTCACAGCCTGGAAGAGTGAAGAGACTCCATCACGAAAAATGTAAAATATGACTTATAGCGTACGTATTTTTCCAACACCTGTGAATACCTATAGATACCAGGCGATTGCGAAATGACGCTTAGAAACTGATATCTCCTATGTACATAAATGTTTTAAAAGGGCATAGTCATCTAAAAGAGATGTTAACGCCAAAGGCGATTACATTTTTTCAGTTGCCCAAGAATTTCCGCTTGTTAACTAATAATAGTAATATAAGCGTAGTAATATTTGTCTGGAAATAGATATTCTATGATTTATTGCTGGTATACATGTAAATTATGCAATTAAGCATAACACATAAGAAAATAATTGAATTCATCTATTTTCATTATTTAGAGTGGCTGTAACGAGGGCCAATATGCATAAAATGTTACATTGAAAACTAGAAACACAAGAAAAAATGTTTTTAAATAAAAGAATATTATATTTAGTGTTTAACCTAATGGCCTAAGGCGAGTGAAAGGTTAATTTAGTAACGCAAAACGTTCAAGCAAAAACTAGAGGCGAAAAAACATTAATCATGACAACCCTATTACTAAAAACTGTATTGCAGTAAATTACGGAAATTAATCATTCAGGGAGGAATTTAACGCTTATTTTAAATTACTAATTCACCTCGTATGAACGGGTGTAATTTAATTAAGCGGAGATTTAAGGTTTTTGGTATGTCTATTAATAATTCATGGAGATTTTTATTTGTAATCAACTCACACATATCCCTCGATCTTCGGATTAAAAAAATAAAAAGTTGACGCTCACTTTCACAGCACTCGTGCCCCTTTACGCGAATGTAAATGAAGCCTTGATTTATTTACTAATTGAGGCTAATGACTCAATTACTCTTTTCACTTATAAAATCTTCGATTTAAAACATTCACAACAAGCCAATATTCACGATATTAGTTCCTATAATTCTCTTTCAAGCAAAAATCCCACTTCCCATGACTTAAAAACTCTACTCTTATTCTTTCTCAAACAACCGTCAACGAATGATCACTCACTCTTGGTAAATACCTCTTTCAGTTTCTTTTAGCAATAATTGATCACAGTAGAATTTTTATGATGAATAAATATTTTCCGAGGGTATTTTTAGCATGGTTTTTTAAATTTTATTGTGAATTTTAACAAAACTAAAAGAGATAATACTATAAATGCTATTTGATTTTTTTATAATTAATAATACTGCATTACTGTGCAGTATTATAATGGGTATGGCCGCAAAACATTAGGCTAACCGATAAAGGCTTAGTTTGAATTTACCACAGAATATCAACGTATTCAAATTGTGACTAACAAGCTGCTTGGCTAAAAGTTTATTATAGGCTTATGGCGCATTTTTTCGCTTTCTACTGAAGGATATATATCTCGGCATAACTACAAGGAATACGACAGCAAAATGTCTGAAGTAGGTGGGAAGCGTGAGGGCACCTAAAAATTACCAATGATTTTTCTATAAAAGTTCCCTAAAATGAATACTTTCTTCTAAAAGTCCTAATTTAACTAAACTTGAACTTATAGTATACATACTCATAGGTAGTGCCTTCTTTAATTTCTTGTGGTGAGGGAATTTTGATTATTGAGTGATATTTTTAATGCGTTTGATTAATGAAAGGCTATTGATTATGATTAAATGTGTTTAAACTTGATTATCTGAAAAATAAAAATAGCATTAGTATGGTGGTTCGCGGAATTCAACAGGGAAAAAATTAATTTCCGAAATATTGAGGAAGGAAGATTATTTTTCCGTCCCGTACCATTCGCGGTTATTCTAAGAAGCCACCAGTGTTTTTAAACCGGTGTCACCCATGTTACCCTTCTGACCCTCCTTGTGCTATGTAGAACTCCTACGGATCCCTAGAAAGACTATACTACTTAAAATGGAAAAATACTGCCGATAACGTTTATCAGATGATCTGAAAAAATTCACGATATTTAAGACATAATTTTATTACTATTCCATTTAATTATTATTAGTTGTAAATAAAAATAATAATTAAATATATACATGTGAAGATGTTTATTGCAGTACTCAAAGTCCTAGTTTATACAGAAAGAAAAAACACTTAATGTTAGATTGAAATCTTTATTGCATTGTAGAGCGTTTGGTTTTAATTCTCATGCATGTACAACAAATTATTTTTCATCCAAATGAAATTTTTCAAACCAAGCATGAGTAATCAACCCCGAGGTAAGCTTCATGGGTTGAGTTCATATGAAGTGTGCATAGTTAGAACGTACCCCATACCTTCCTCTTCCTCTCGTGTTCCCCTTCCCGCTCAATCTTCCCCCCTCCTGTCCAGCTCTCTTCTCTGGCTCTCTTCCGCCTCTAAAAACCCCCTTCTTTCCCTCCCCCTCCCCTCTGGAACAAAGGAGCGTTCTGTGGCCCTCAAGTCCTCCCCAGTCCATCCCCTTCTCTCCTCCTCAGGAGATCGCAGCGACGGCGCATGATACAGGGGGCCGGGAGGCCGGGGGGAGGGGGGGGGCTGGTGGAATAAGGGCCCTTCAGCCGATACTTCTTCCGCTAATCTCTCTCAAGGCGTGCCAATCGCCCGCATCGGCGACTTTTCTCGGGAAGTCTTTACAGAGTCTTCAACCGACGACACCCCCCCCCCCCCCGAAATGAACTGGTCGACTTCATTTCCGAAATGCACCCACCATTACAGCCGTCTTGATTTTCTCTCTAGTTCGACACTCAGTCCCCTGTAGTATTTCAGCGAAATAAGCACACAATCTGCTATAAGGTGAGAGAGGCTTGACAAACTCACATCATTTTCTCGCGGTAGTTAGCTGTTGAAGTTAAATCCCTCGTCGATTAAACCTCTTTGCGTGCAAGTAGCTAATATTACTCACCCTATATCATTTATTCAAGACGAGGTTACTGCAGTGATACAATCACTATATACATTTTAAGTATGTATAAATAAGGAATTTCCCGTTATTGTTTTATATGAATATATATTTTTGTATTTCTATATATATATATATATATATATTTATATATATATTTTTTTTTAATTTCAACTTGTTGTTTCAAATCATGTTTCATTTCAATAATATTCCATGCAGTTTATAAACTCACCTCGTTTTTTACTAACGTGCGAAGGAATTCTGATCCTTTTCCTGCATAATATCATAAAAATCAAATAATAATAACTTTAATTTTTGCAAAGCAATTTTGAGGACAATTTCTTGAATAGGTAGGTTCCTAACTATACTACCATTCATCTCGTAATACAACTGAATGTTATTGTCAATGGCAGCAGATATTACTGCATTGTAGAAGAATGCTCAATAGAGTCAATTAAGTGAGCAATGATATTATACACATAAATACGCTTATTGATCATCCACTTCTCCTTTAATGAAGACTATATTTAATGAAGCCGGCCCCGGTGGCGGCGGGGTAACGTCCTCGTCTACCAACTGAGAGGTCACGGGTTCGATTCCCGTCTGGGTGGATTTTTCTCCATCCAGGGCTTGGCTGTATGTAATTGTCTTCAATGTAATGTATGTAATGTAAGGGTTAGGTGGAAGAAGGGACTATTAAGTCTCAACCTCGCCCAATTAAGTCGATAATAAATAAAAAATAAATAAATAAATATTATTCAAAATAATACGGTTAAATCAAAACCACTAAGTATTTTCAAATAATAGGTCCCGGAGATCTTACATTAATGCTGAGGTTCATCGATAAAATAGAAGTAGGTGTGTAGGCACTGATGAAATGGATAATTTTTATTATAAATGGTATTTTAAATTGTATCAATGAACTAACAATGCAATGATATCCTCGTATATCTCAGTCGAATGAAAAGCTTTTGATATAGCCTTTCTTTTGTTGAAATATGTACAGGTATATTCTCAAGGAAAAAACATTCAGTGACAATTTGACCCATGCAAAGTCCCGGTTCTGGAGGCTTTATTGAGATTAATTGTCTTTGATTGCGCTTTGCTATCAAACCCGTTGAAGTTATTCAGAGAGTTTTATGTATTATTTTAATTTTTAATGGTCGTTATTTGATGCTGAACCACCAAAGGCTGTAACTGGAATTCATAAAAGCTACACTGAATAACTGCGTGGGCGGAAAAGGAAAACGTATTTCCCGAAATAATAATAAAAAAATGTGGTTCCCGAAGGGGTGCGGAAAGGTCACAACCAAGAATGAAAAGGGGCAGAGGCGGGCGAAAATATCCATTCGACGAAAGGATTTAATTCTCTTCCTAACGCGTTGGTGTCACAATAATTCCCCATTGTCCCTGGCGTCGATCCCTGTGGCAAGGTGGAGCGGAATTCGCCATCCCTTCCGCTCTCGTGTGCCTTCCGACTCCCGACGAAATAAATGCATTCTCGGCCTCCTTCTCTGCCCTTTGTTAACACAAAGAATTATTTCATGGTCACCTTAGCAACAACGCAAATAGATAAACTGGAAAGGGAAGGACACCATTATATGAGAATAGATTATCTTCATGTCCATAAAGACAATAGAAAGGCTTTTAAAATTTATAAAATAATAATTTTCTAATAGAGTTGAGTTTTTTTCTTTTAGTTTGAATTTGTTAAAATCCTGTAAAAGTTGATTACATGACTTAAATATCATATAATATCTCTACAAGCTATTTATTAGAATTCCTTCTTCTTGTGATATAAAAATGCCTATTTTTTCACAGAGATAAAGTCATTTTTACAATTAACATTTTTATTTTCCTCGAGTTTAGAGAAAAATCGATCAACTTCTCCAAAAGGAAACTCATACTTTTTTATTAAATGAAACGAACTTCAATGAAAAAAAAGAGGATACTCCAGTGTTGTTATTCAAGTGACGGAGATATTTCGACTGATGCGGACGATATACTAACTCTTCTTGCTCTATATGACATATGTGGCATCTGAGAACAGTGTTTAGGGCGTGCTTTGATGTGAATGGAAACAAAATATACGGCGCAGAAAATTTTGGACAACTCGAAGAGAGAAGGATCGTTCCGAGGGCGGAGGTGACTGACGTATGCGGCGTTATTTTTTTCTCTCCCGTCTGCAGCTTATCCAGATCAATCTTAGTTGCTCTTTCGATCCTGTAATCGAAAAACTCGCAATGGAATTGCCCTTAGCATCCGCCCTACTAGCGGTGTGTGCCAAAGTAATTGCTCCGCGTGCCATAGGTTCATCGTCCCCAGGCTAGGGGGAAGACATGGACATATCTTCAATATTAATGAACCCTGATTTGATTTAGTCATGGTTGAAATATTAAATGATAGGCTTTATATTTTCAGTATTGCAGACGGAGGCCATATCGTTCTTTAATGAGGTCTAGAAGAAATATAGCTAATGCATAAGAAAAAGAGAAAACGTACTTTAAATTACGTACAATTTTT
Source organism: Hetaerina titia (assembly GCA_037158775.1). Taxonomy (NCBI): domain Eukaryota; kingdom Metazoa; phylum Arthropoda; class Insecta; order Odonata; family Calopterygidae; genus Hetaerina; species Hetaerina titia. Next base: position 109,873,102 of record CM073773.1, on the reverse strand, counting down.
GTAACTAATTAATTTTTGAGCCTCTTTGGTAATTTTAAAAGCAATAACCATGTAAATTAGTTATTTTTCTTATTGGCTCGCCATTGTAAGTTCAACCTCTATGTTTTTTAAGTAGGGGTCCTGAAATTGTACGAGAGTCATGATAAACAACCTAAAATCCATCCGCCTCACCTCATCTCTTCGTCCACGTTTCTCACATCTTCTACTAACATCTCCCTCCAACTCCAATTTCAGTCTAATCCAATTAGTCGTTTTTCTCTGCATCCGAGACAGCTGCATTATTATTGGACGGGAAACAATTTCGTATCATCGACCGGTCGTTCCCATTTCAGGATTCTTCTTCCCTTTCCCTCTTTCTCAATCTCTCTTGCTCCCTTTCCCAAAATATCATACTGCCTCCTCTCATTTTATAGGCACCCATTTCATTTCATTCAAACTACGTCCGCTCACCGTGAGTGCGTTAGAAAGTCATCAAAAGTGAAGGAGAGGTTATTGAGAAAAGGCTACTCGTAATTTTAAATGCATGGGTGAGTGATATAACGAAGTGGGAAGCATTATATTTTACGAAAAACGCATTTTAAGCGTCCCCAAAAGTTGACTCGCCACCACTAAATAAACTTTGAATCCGATAAAATATCAAATTATTTTCCCCCTAAATTGTGCATCAAAATTCTATGCTAAAGTTCACCTATTGCTTTGTCTATGTGCTTATCGTTGTTCTCACGATTAGGCGTTGTTTAAGAATGTAAAAATGTGAATATTGATGATAATAAAACAACGCGTGACTGTTCGTAAAGTTGATCAGAAAATTTTGTGTCCTCGATTAAAGCTCATTCGATTGTTTGTGCGACAATTACGACAGAGATGAAGTTTCTCATTGGATAAAACTTTAAGCTATAACCCACGCTACGAAAAAAAATGCTAAAAACAAAGTCAGATGTGCTGAGAATTAGAAAAAATATATAAGCATTGCTAAATTACTGTTAATAATTTCCACCATGGTTAAAAAATTAATATTGTGCAAGTGTATAATGTAAATAGTTATTTTTTTCATTAAGTGTTTTCTTTCTCTTCATTTTTTCCATCCATTGCAAGTATCGTCAGCTTTAATTGTGGGATCATCTGTGGATTTTCGTGCAAAACCCACCTCGTGCCGTCACGCTTGGCTGGCACCCATGGCACCCATAGTAGATCGATGATATTGATATCTGTTCCAAGATCACAACCAAAGGAAACCTTTGTGTTTTTCATCTGCGAAATGAAAGAGTATGAGGAGTGAAACACCGTAAGAAGAGGTAGAGAGAATGAGACAGCTAATTATAAACGCAATCGAAATAGTCTGTCATACATCAGTGCCCCAGGAGAGATAGAGGGGATGATAGAAGGATAGAGATTGAGTGTAAGGTAGGAACACCCAGATTAAACATTACTTACCTAGGAAGGGTGAGGGGAGGAGGGTTGGTGGGGTGAGGTGAGAGGGAATGGAAGGAGGTCAGGAGCGACTGGTGCGAGTAGGAGTGAAAAAATGAGTTAAATAGGGGGTTGGCGGATGGAGAGAGAGAGAGCTATGCACAAAATTGGGTCGTCCCTTTGGGTGCATGGGCTAACAGCATTACCTCACATAACTTAATACGGCGGAGGTGAATGCAGGGGGGAGAGGTCGGCCCCATTTCGGGGGATGGGCGATGACGGAGGATGCAGGAAGGAGGTCGGAGTCCGGGTGGGCTGATGCTCTCCCCATGCGTCCTCCCATTCTCACGAACACCCATTAACCCCCCTACGGTCTGGGAGGGTACGGAGGGGGCGGAATGAGCTGGGCTGAGGCTCGAAATCTCTGGGGAAGGGAATACCCCGAAGGAGTAGAAAAATTGGGAAAATGAAAATTTCGCTCTTGCTTTTTTTCCTTAAAGTCAGTCTTCTTGAGCATCTTAGAGAGAGAGCCATTTGAAGTTTTAAAAATAAAAATATTTATGTTTTAGATAATAAAAGACGTCAGTAAACACAGAGCACAATATATTTAGAGAGAATAAAGAGAGAGAGGGAGAAGGAGTTGCGTTAAGTACCGTTTCCGAAATTCCTTTCGTTTTCATTTGCCAAGCTGAAAAGCTGCATCTCCAAGCATCTAAAAGACACAAAACCTCTCATAAAAATTGTTTTTTAACCCAGAATTATGTATTATTTATTTAGTTTTTGTTAAATCTATTAAATATTTGTGTTTTAAATATTTATGGTCACTCTAAATGAGCCCACACTTGTGGTGTCGATGTGAATGACCGTATGAAACTAATAGCGGAAACATTAACTCATGCGTAAGAGAGCGAGGAAAATTTCATCATGAAACAGTGCCGGACGCAGTGATACCTTAGAGCAGTTGTTATGGCAAAGCAAATTGCTTACATTTGTAAAATCAATCAGGATGTTATCACCATATTTGATTTATCTTCTCCAAGTTATCCTGCACTATTCTCCTAATATTTATTTGACGCCTTTCTCGAATAATTTTTTATGTCCCCCTATACTAGCATTCTAATATTTTCAGTTACTGAGTTCCACTGTCTTCTAAATGATAATAGCAATTGTAAATCGAGAACATTTTCTATCATGAGCTAATGTAGTCGATCGTAAAATTTTAATGAACGCCAAAGGTTTACCGTTTTCCCAATTTCCGGAGGATGATGTTATATCACGTGCATAGTTAATCTTCATATCGCATGCCAAGTAATATCTCCGACTAGATGTACGACCATTTCGAAACCGCATGCTTTCAGAGGTGCTCGCTGGAGGGAGGGGGGAGCATGAACTGGCGGTGGTCCTGCATGAATTGATGTGCGTTTTCGAAGCGGATGGAATGTAATTGAGAGTATCCTGTGCAAGGCAACGGAGTTTAAGGATATGAATCGCCGGTTGCATAATCTCACGGATAGATTTTTCGTTTCTCCACGGCTTGGGCAAATAATTCCTATCGCATTTACGTGCATTCGCGCAGAACCGAATCCAGTAGCAGAGAATGTAGTTTTAAATAACATAAAAAGAACAACCGAATAAAATTTTAAGAAATTAGAGACAAGTCTAATTACTCGTCGTCAAGTTGCTCGTGGTAAGAGGCCATGAATTTTGAACGAAAGTGGGATAGAAACGAGCAGTTGTCTCGGAGTGAATTCGCTGAGTTCCTTAGAAAAGCCATAGGCTCCAGATTTAGATGTTAAGAATCATCCTAAACCTTCTTTATACGTGAAAATGTTGCAAGGATTTGAGGAATATTCTAAAATTACAATGAAATAGACTAAGTATCCCGCATTGCACGAAACTAATAATAATAACAAAACAAAAACTAATACCAAAATAATTCCATGGCTAATGATTTGCTCAATGAACAGTCATTTTAAACCTAAAACAATCCAAGTGAAACTTTACTAAGATAAAAGGCGTAGAATTATTTCAATGTGCATGAAAAAATTTAATCCTAGATTTTGACCTAATGTGCATGTTTGACCTCTGTAAATGATTAATGTTGCGTAAACGTTTTTCAAATCAAAATAATGAAATTCTCACATCAAATTCCTTAGGTTAAAGGTATGTAAATGTAAGCAATGGATAAAACATTGTGTTTCTCTGTCATTGTAAGAATATGAGAAATATTTGGAGATCAGTTGCAATTTTTCTTCGGTGGGCAATCGGAATCAGTATATTCGAAATGGTATAGAAGCAAGCAAGCATGGAAATGTGAAATAGCTGTCAAAATAAAGCATAGGGATACGTCCAATTAGTCCTAAGATTTACTTATTAATATTTCATGGACCACACGTGAGTATAGTATAGGATATTGAATCTGGGCTGTGTGACATGTACAATCCAATATCGAATTCAATTTTAAAGAAATAAAATATCCCCGACGATGTATCAAAGAGGAGGATAATTTCCAGTTATGTAGGTTAGCATCAAAAATATCACCCATATTATCAAAACTGTATATTTTAATAAAAAAACATCGCCTAAATAGTCTGCATTGGTGATATCGCCAATATGGCCTATACCCAGACTATTCCCCTAGAGTGGTCGAAAGTGCGGGTGGCGGGGGATGTCAGGAAACGAGTCATTTATGAATAAATAATGGGTTCACACATAAATATGTCGACAATCATGAATGTATTATGCCTAAACTGTAGTCCATATTACCATTATGACGATAATTATGGGCTCTACAGGGATTGGTTCCTTAAACTTATCCCGTAGTATTAGTGTACATGAAAAATAAATCGGAATGTTATCGACCTATTATCGTACCGTATGTCCACCTTTAAACGTCGTCGATCAATTGATAAAAGCTTGGTTTCTTTTAAAGTAGAGAGAATAAAAGTAATAGAAGTATAATTAATCATTCTATCGCACAAAAATGGTTAAAACTGGTGAGAATATTTACGAAAGTATATTCGTCATTGCTGCATAATGATGGAACTTGATCATCGGCTTCGAAAATCATCTTCATATTTGTCTCACCTTTTATTCCACGGATCCATCCAAGGTTTATCATTATTATTTCATTATATTTAAAGCTTATTATAAATGGGGATAGAAATTTCGAAAAATACATAAAGCAATAGCACTGTAACTTGCGCCATGAAGATAATTTTTGAGAACTCTTATATAGGCGTGATATGGATTGAACATAAATCTTGCACATTTGATTTATTTTAAACTTTCTTGGAGTAAATATTAGTCATCAGTATAAACATAAGTTTTTATTAAAAACATAAATTATTTAGTACACGTTACTAAAAAAACATCGAGGTGTGCAGATAGTAGCCAATGCGGGTCGATTATATTCACTTGCATTGTTTTAAAGAATTACTCGTTTAACTTATTCTGATACTGTTTTTCTCAAGCATGCAGTTCAGTTAAATGAAAAACACCTTCAGGGCATCATCTCATGTCTATGAAATTTTTATTATGCATCAACGTAGAGATAATATTTTTAAATACTAAAAAAAGGAAAAAGGAGGAAAGGGGTAATTATTTCGTGATTAAATGAGCAGCTTAGAACCACCATGATATGCTTTGAAAGCATCTCTCAACTCGAGAAATAAAAGAGGCACCGCCAGATCCTCCCCGCCGCTGTATATCCGGCGGTATCCTCCGCTTGACCTACATTCACCCGGCGCCACCACGCACGCCCTGCATCCGAACTCTCCCTCGAGTGGATCCGATCCTGTGCATCGCACGTCAACGTGAACAATATCGCCCCAACGTCGATTTTTTTCCGCTAAGATTTTCTGTTTCCCTCCAAAAAAATCATACTCTAATGTTGGTCGTGGTTGTTACGTTTCAAAAGAACAGGAGAGCCAAAGTGGGGTATCCAGGATAATCTTCGTCAATTACTACCTCCTACAATGTGCACTTTTATTTTTTAAGCAGTAATATTCTCAATTATTTTTCACATTTTTTCCAACATTAGTATTTTTTGACTCTTTTGATTTCTTTGACTGGACTTTAAGTTTATAAAATTTTTCCTTAATGATCTTGCTATTTGATTTCTATTTTTATAAAACTAGTACTCTTATTAGTAACTGTATTTATTAGAATACACAGTAAAACTCCTGAAAGTAGTAAGAAAAAATTAAACCCTAACATTGTTTAAATTTAGTATGAAAAATTAACAATTGCCGAAGCGAAATACATGAGAGAGTGCTTTAAAAATATATTTCACCCGTTTAGGTTAATAAAAAATGTACACAAAAAAAGATATTTTTGGACTTTATTCTGTGCTTAAAAATGTATATCTTACAAATTTTAGTAAATGATGAAAACATCTTCAATCGACATGAAGTTTTTTGTTTTTAATTTATTGTCTATTTTTTAAATACTGAATTTGTGTCAATTTTAAGTTTTTCTTGATATATTACTTCTCACTATGCGCATTTTTTACTTTAACGTGCTTTTTTATTAGAGAAGCCTATTTGCTCCAGAACACATTTCTTGCCTTTTTCAAAAATGTTTAGGAATTTAACGCCGGTAACAAATTGCTCGTAATTTTTTACGGCGGCATTTAAGTACTGGCCATGAAGGCGAGAGCCTTATTTAATTTAGTGCCCAAAATTTATTGTTCAGATGACTTTAAAAATTTATTACCACGGTACCTTTTCCGTAAAAATAAGTCTTTGGGCAGTTAATATCGTTAAAGTGCACGTGTTACATCAAATTAAATTATCTGCGTTTTTAATCTCTTGCCAGATATACATGTATTGAAGTAGATTTCTTCAGTTTTAATGTAGCATACATAAGTAAAAACTTACTTCGTTTTAAAAATTTAAATTTTTAAATTCGATTTTTTTCCAGGATACTTCATAGGTTTCTTAAATGTATTACTAATTGAATAATCTACCTAGAGTTATTTTCCTACAAAAATGTTTTCCTATAATTTTGTATCAGAACACCTATCTTCTAGTTGATTATTTTCCCAATGTATTTTGAATGAAGTGTGCGTTGATCAATTCCTTTTTTGCGTGTTCATCTTCACTATTGCCAGCAAATCTTCGACGCTGGTAACAGCTGCGTCAGGCACATGTGTAATCCTTTTCTATTTAAGGGTTAGCATTTGAAAGTTTTGGGTTAACATAAAAAATAATGTCATAACTTTCATGCTTCTAATGCCATCCACCATCACTTAATTATTGTTGTAAACTTGGCATTGCCAGTGGGAATATTACATAAATTATATTCTCTTCAGATAAATGAATCGGCGTCAGTGTTATTGTGGTGAGTATGCAGGTAAGCTTTCTTCTATTTTCAATACCTGTAGTTTAGAGTCGTTTTTAATCCATATAAATTACATCCATTAATCTGCTGATTGATTGCCTAGGAGCAAATAACCACCAAATTTTTGTGCAACACCTCTATAAAGTTTCCATGCAGCATTGTGTATAAAAGTTTCTTATTAGACGAATGTTTTCACTTTATTTTAGTCGTTTGGATATCCAACAAGCTCCATTATTGATGGAACAAGTTTCATGTCGCAGAGATGTTTTCTAAGAAAAAAATAGTCTTATTTCTATGATGGTGGGGCACATTTAACACGATAGTTATCCTCTTCAAATATTTTAGTTGACGAGAACTGGTAGGTATTACTATTACTTTTATATTAGTAAAACGAATGTCCATCACGCAGTTCCCTTTCCGAATAAGAATCGTCTGATTTTAACGTATCTAAAAAACATTAAAATGACTAATTTCTTATATACTCCCATATCTTTTCAGCCGTCCTTTATCATCTCTTACTTTTGGATTATTGGTCTTGAAAAATTGAAGTTGGTTTTGTGTTTCTTAGGTTTAGAGAGAATGGATATTGGTACCGACGGCTCTACTATATGATATACCCTATAGCAACTATGGCTTTTGAATTAAAACTAATTCAATTTTGTTCACATGAAATCGTTTAACTACGATTTATATATATAAATCTTACCTCCTTGACGTCAGATTCATTTTTCTCACCTTCACTATTATCTAGATTTAAGTTTTGAGAGCATATTTATTGTCTAATTTTCTCTCCTATTTCACCACAAGACTATGATTTCTTTTAAGGGTTATTAGTTTTAACTTTAAGATTATTATTTTATACACAAACACATAGTTATATTTTAATTTGACATTTTGGTGATAAACCGTAACGTGGTTTTGATAATGTTCTTCTCCACATTTTTTAAAGTATTACAAATCTTTTTTCGCCCACTATTTGTTTTTTCTTTTCCCAATTTCAAAATTTCGATTTTGAGATAAATGTAAGGAGGCGTGGGTCTTTCATTGTTTCATCGGTTATTACACTGGCACCTGGGGAATGAATTCCTTTCGTGTTCTCATATCCTTCTCGCTTTTTTTCCTTCCGCTTTACTGACCGCTCAGAATGATTTTGAAAATTCGAGCGCGGGTTTCCATTACGTCATTTTGAGTCACGTCTTGGTGTCCCAGACGCGTGACTGGGCAAAACATCTCAGAGGCAGGAAAAATGAATTTAGCTGGCTTTCCTCTTAACGGGAGGAAATGGTTTTCCGCTAAAAAAACCATCACATCATTGTATCCAACAGATTTACCTAATTTGATAGGTCGAATTTCTCTCGCTGCTGCGTGGCATAGTTGGACTAACTCCACGGGTGGGCTCATCCCGCTCAAGACAAAAACTCTATTCAAACCTTTTCTCAGTATTTAAACAATAATAATGTACATTCACCCAAACAATTACCACGGAACCAGGCACATAATTACAATTACTCAATGCTCTCCAAATTTTACCATCACATTGACAACGATTTTGAACAATCAGTAATGCATGTGCAAACCCCTGTTGAAGCTTTACTGCTTTAATTAATGATTTTAGACACAGTTAAATTAATTGAAGATATTTTTTCAAATATTGCGTTAATGTACTAGAAATTTTCCTTAGCCCTTAAATTATTACATGGTACATAGATAGTTAATTTATTTTTCTTAGGTACTCTTTAGAAAAGGTAAAAGTTTTATATTAAAAGTATGGGGTACAATTTTGTTCAGGGGTGACAGTATACCACAGTGCACTCACAAAACGCAGGCTCGCCGATCAGGACGTTTAATATTCTCCAAGTGCTAATCGCCTGCACTCGTTCATTCAGACTAGACTTTGTGTTTGGTGAACCTCTGTCGAGTGACTCGGTGAACGAGCAAAATGTAGGGAACGATTTAAGAGCATTACACCCTCAAATTTTGCATAATGATTATAATTTTACACTGTACATATGAATTCAATAAATGCTGAAATTTCGGCTACAACCTGTTTTACAATGGCTGTGCCAAAAACGATTGGACAGTTCAGTCTATGCCCGAAATGATTAATGAATAACAGTCAGTGAGATGACGCCTTCTAGCGGCGTCTATGAGAAGCAAAACACCGCCTCTTTCTCGCGGTCCAGTCTCGCCTTGTTTCAGCAGAAGAGCGATTCCTGTCTTAACTTTTGCACGCTTGCTGTACCAATTCTTGTGTCTGTGAGAATGAAACTGTTTGAGAAACATCGCGTGTGTATTGAATTTTGTTTTTACCTCGGGAAAAGAACAACTAAAACTTACGCACCGATTCAATAGGCACAGTGTTTTTGTTGGTACAACCGCTTCCAGTCTGGACAAACTATGGCAGATGAAGAGCCGAGAATTGTACGGCCATCGACGCCAACGAACGGCGCCCACGTCAACAGTGTGAATGATTAAGTGTGTGCACACCGTAGATTAACTGCCAGAACGATCACCAATGAAGAGAGTTGGATCGTGTTTCGACATTTTGACGGAAAGTTTGGGCCAAAAGGACCACAAATGTAGGTCTTGGTGCTTTCATCACAAACAACGCTCCGGCGAAAACGCCATTCATTGATTGTTGCCGAGTTTTTTACCAAAAACAGCACTCCGGTGATCGTCCAGCAACCCTGCTCTCCTTCGGATTTATACTTATTATCTGAGTGGAAATCCACCTTCAAAAGACGCCGATTGGAGACTGCCGAAGACAACCAACAAAATTGTACCGTAGACTTTAGAGTCTATCCCAAAAGAAGCATTCCAGGTGGCATTTGAAAGCTGGAAAAAAAGTTGCGAATGTTGTATTGGCAACCAAGGGCTATATTTTGAAGGCGACAAGCATGATTAAGGGGTAGCTAATAAAATCAAGTATTTAATCAAAGAGTCTCATCTTTTTTTTAACAGACCTTGTATTACGAACATTCACGTTGCTTTAATTACCGGATAAGGAGTATCGACCGCTGCCTAGGGACCCATTAGGGCTTCTCTCGACTAAAACCGCGTATAAGGTTTGGTCGATTTTTTCTATCCCACAATTGCCTCCTCCACTGTTTCCTCCAAATTCACCCTTTGAGAGAACCGCCCTTTCTACACGATATCGCGTAAACTGCCTTCGGCAGACTCAGGGACACCTGGAAACGACCTTGTTCAGGGTACCTGGGAGGAAGGAATAACACCGGCGAGGAATCCCTCCACCGCGTTAAACACATGCAAAGTAGACGCCGACCTCTCTCCTCCGAAATCCATTCTTAGTTTTCGATCCTATCGTCCTACCCCCCGCAGGGACACCCTCCACTCTATTCCGATATAGCTCCCTCTCTCCGTATTACATTTCTCTTGCATCGATTATTTCGATTTATCATTTTTTTTCTCTCTTGCCATCATCATAGGCACTCTCTCCCCATTTGGTCTCGCCCTTCTCTTTGGGAAAAGGGATCTCGTCGCCCCCTTCCACCCTCGTTCCCCCCGGGGAAGGGGGCACCCTTCGTCTGCTTCCGCGCCCGGGATGGGAGCACCCGAGAGTGAGAGACTTGAGGATCCTTTTTACCGCCCGTGTCGTCCGCGGTCCTCGCCCTTCCCGATTGTTCTCCCCTTGCCTTCCTCGCTTTCCGCCCCTCCTTCATCCACGCCCCAGCGAGAGATTCGGCCCGCGTAGCTGCCTCGTTCCCTTCCTCCCCCTTTCTTCCCTCTTCCTCCCCATCTTCTCCCTTCACTCCTTCTCCATCCACGTTGTCACTCTCACCTTAATTGCCCGCCATTTCTCTCTCTCTCTCCCACACATTCGCTCGCTTCGATTTTTTACCTCCTTAGTCTGTTTATATTTTTTTCTCCTCGCTTTGCCTCATTCTCGACGCAGGAGAAAGATACACCCCGCTTCGCATTGCTCCCTTCCTTTCGCAGACGTTTCTTGCATTAATCTTATTTTCTGCGTAAAAGTAATCGGGAGAAAAACGATGGCTCGGATTAGATTTGGTACTCAATCTTGAAAGTTTAAGTTTTAGTAAATATTCCTGAATGAATGGAAGCAATGTTGAAAAGGCTCACTTGTGAAGTATTTATTCGATTATATTGAGCGCAGTTGTATTATTCGCGAGAATCAATCGGAGGGAAGCCCTGCAATTTTAATTACGACTCATGGAATTAGGATTAATGGAATATTTTCTTTAGAAAAATGAGCGTCGTATAAGCTTCTTATGCATTCTATTTGAGTAATATTTGATAAATTTTTCGGGTACATTACTTTGTCACATTAATTTACCTTTATTATAGCCGAATAAAGGGATGGAATTTAATAAATGACGATAAAACCTACTGCATAAATCAATTCTATTAGAAATTAAATTCTATTGAAAACCAACAAAAGCATTCGATATCAATTATCACACAATTTACCCTTAAATAAGTGCGGGTTTAAACTCGCTCGAGTCATTTGGTTGTCGTAGCGATTTTTTTTGTGGAACAGTTTTTTCTATTGTGTTCTGAAAATGAGTGACATGAATTTCGAGCAACGGTGTGCTATCAGGTTTTGCTTCAGACTTGGGCACAGTGCAACGGAAACTCTAGTTGAGCTTCAGCAGGCCTACGGAGATTGTGTTTTGTCAAGAGCGCAGGTTTTTCGGTGGCATAAGGCGTCTTCAAGAACCGATGAAAATGTCGACAGAATCCGAGATATTATTCGTTCAGATCGTTGGTTGACAGTCAGATTGATCGGGGAAGAGTTAAACTTGGCTCACACCACCGTTCATAAGATTTTGAGCAATGAATTGGGGATGAGAAAAATCTACACAAAAATGGTTTCAAAAACCTTTTACAAGACCAAAAGGACAAGTATTTTTTGGCCAATAAAAACATTCCTGTGGCTCCTCGGCCTCCTTATTCGCCTCATTTGATTCCTTGTGACTTTTTTCTCCTTCCAAGTTGAAAAATCACCTCAAGGGAACTCATTTTAGGACAGTCGTCAACATTCAAAAGGCTTTAACCGACCAGCCGAAGGATATTCCAGTTTCGGAGTCCCAGCACTGCTGTGAGGACTGGAAGACCCGTCTCCAGCGCTGTGTGGCTTCAGAGGGAAATTTATTTTGGGAATGACAATAAAAAAATTGTCATTCTATTTGAATGAGAAACATTTTTTTAAATCAGTCTCCTCACTTAATTTACCAACCTCGTATATATAAACAATCACGGACAAAAATGCTGACAACATTAGTATTTCTCAATTACCTTTGTTAATAATTTATTAATGTAACTCATTGTCTTTTAATAAGACTCTACACTCTTAAATTTTTATATCACTCCGGATTGATATATGCGAACAAAATTTCAGATGTTGAAATGATCCTGTTTCATATTGATATCTTGCCAACAATTATCTTCCATAGAACCTTCCAAATTATGTAATGTGTAAATCCTAGATTGATACATACAAATGTATCAAAACTGCATAACCACCGTGTGTTGCAGAGTAAACTTCATTTATTCATCTTCCTCCAGAACTAATCATTTCTGTTTTTAATCACTAATGAATAATTAATTACGTTCTTGGCTAGTTTTTTCATTATAGTCCTGACATTCGGAAATTATGAATAATATCCAGCGCTACATTTATAAATGAAAACTAGCCATTATTTTTATCCCAAAAAAAAAGTTTCACTGCAAATTTTCTGCTGTTTTAAACTATTTTAGAGAGAAGTCACAAATTGTAAAACAATAAAATTTCCTTGACACATTTAATGAAACTTCAAATTTAAACCACCGGGGTAGCGTCAGTATTTAGTAATATAAATATGCTTAATATGTAAGTAATATTTACCCTATTTTTGCGTAATTCGTAGTATTCCAAAGCAGGCTACTAAATTTTGGGAAGATGTGCTCGGAGAGAAGTAATGCTATCGCGGACATAGTTTAAAACGACTAACGTTTCAGAATATTTTAGTTTGTTTTTGATCCCAAATAATTTCATCGCATTAACAGGATCCACTAGCATTTAGGAAAGTTTCAAGAAATTATTTCAACCTAATAATGCCATTCACCCAGCTCTTGTTGATGATGTTTCATTGATATCTTACTCATGGCGTCTCTTTGACCTTCATAATTTCAGCTGACACTCCATCTCTCTCTTTCTCTCTGCCATTGAATTATTTATTTATTTATTTATTATCGACTTAATTGGGCGAGATTACATTGAAGACAATTACATACAGCCAAGCCCTGGATGGAGAAAAATCCACCCAGACAGGAATCGAACCCGTGACCTCTCAGTTGATAGACGAGGACGTTACCCCGCCGCCCCGGGGCCGGCTTGAAGACAGGAAGTATTCTTGTGTGCATTGATGATTAGATTCTGGATTTTGAAATTTATAATTCAACGCATGAGTATTTCAGGCGTGATGTGCTGGAATTCAAACATAATAAAGAACAGATAGTAACACATTTTTGCTAAATAAATGTAATTGCGATACCGGGCTTCGATGCATCAAATAATCTTCAGGAGATCTGAAGATGGAGATCTTATCTAGGTGAAAATTGTAAATTAGTAATTGTATTCCTTTCTTTATTACATTCAACTCTCATAATCAATACTTTGACCATACTAAATCGCCCCGATTCCGCGAGAGGGCAAATGAGCCGCAATCCATGGGCGAGGGACGCGTTCCAAATCGCCACGGCCCACTGCAATGGCTCGCAATGAGTACCACACAGCTCCGCAGTGGGCTGAAATTCTTTCAAATGTTGAGGAATCCGGTCGCAGCTCGCTCGTGCCTTAATGTTACCGCGGCAAACCGTGCATCTATTCCTCTGGCTCCGGAGGCAATATTTCGCTGATTTTCCGTACGGCGTGGGAGCTCGGTTAAGGACCCCCCCCCCCCTTCGCACCCGTGCGGTTTGTCTCCCCCCCCCGCTATCTCTCTCGCTCCTTCCGCCCATTGCCCTCCAGTTCCATGCCGAAGCTTTATTTCGTCCCCGCAACTAACTAACCTCATCCTCCTCTCTTTCCTCCTCCATATTCCGCCTATGATAAAACCCCTCAATCCCGCCTCTTTATGCCTTTAGTTACCCAACTTATAACCTCAACCAAGTGGACGTCGTTGCTCGGCACAAACCCCACTCACCCACCCTCTCCATCCTTGGGATTTGTCCTTCCAATATCCACGCCCTAGAGCTATGGAGGGGTGGGGGTTGAATTGGATCCACGCCAATCGGAATGGGTAACCTAGGAGAGAGAGGATCGCGGTGGAGGGCGATGGGGTGTTGGCGCTGGGAGGCGAAGGATAGGGCGTTCTGTGCGCACCTTGCTGATTTCTTTCGCGAGGGGGCTTGAAGAAGCGGAGACCTCGGCCCAAGGAGAAGGTCGCGGGCTTTAGACCGGATTGAGATTAGACCTCCGGGGCGGGTTTTGCCTCCGAGTTCCGAGTGGATAATCGATAGAAATGTGTCTCTCTCTCTCCTCCGAAAGGGTGGTGGAAGGATGTGTCGAGGGGGATGGTTGGGATGGGGGAAATGAGAAGCAAAAGGGGTTTTTAGATGCGGTGGTGAAGAGACAACGGTGCGGTAATACGCGCGCGAGATTCAGCTGACAGGAATTGTCATCGAGATAACACAGTTTCGCGCGGGGTTTAATTTATCCCAAGTTGGTTCCCAGTGTTTTGATACAAAGCAGGTTGTTAAGTGTAGATGCGCGGACTACTCGTACCCTGGAGTGTGTGGAGGGGTGGATTGGTGATCTGCGGGGAGGGAGCTAGCTAGGGGGGAAATCTAATTTTCTCCGCTAAATTGAATGAGCAGGAGAATGGGAAATTGGGGAGGGTTTTGCGTGGAATCGCAATGGCTATTCAATTTTCACTTCTACAATTATAATTTGGCCACATTTGATCAGACTTCTTCCTGGAATTGACTAGCGGGGATAATTTTTTTAATTACCCCCTCCCATGAGAAAAATATTTTTGTAGCTAGAGGGTAAAGTCCTGCCTTCGCGGAGATGACAAAAAAAACAAACGAATATAAAGCTGAAAAGTGAGTTTTTCAATGTATCGATTATGAAATGAGTCGCAAAACCGAAGGGTCGGGATGGTGCGGTAGGGAACGTGTTGGCTTCCCGCCCAGAGGGCCCGGGTACAAATAGCGGAGGTATTTTTCAGTGTTATCCCCATCTCTAGTTAAGGTGCTTTGTGGAGAGCACTTTGAGTGAGTAGGCCGGCCGTCGGATGAAGCGTTAAGCTGCGGACTCTTTGGCGCCTTTCATTATGAGTATGCTAATGCCGACGCCGGATTTCTCCCCACACTTCCTTTTCTATCCAGTCCAATTGACGAAAATGACCTTAGCTGTCGGTCACTTCTCCTGAAACTATTACTACTAGGAAAAGGACGTCTGAAAATATATGCAAAGATTTTAGAAAAATGCTTTTACATTTTATTATAATTTACAAAGATTTTACCGACGGATGTGAGGCCTAATCCAAAGTTATTCTTAAGCATTGAAAATCATATTGCTGGAACACTCGTGAATATTCGCCATTCAGAGCAGGTCACATTGTAAAATGCAATGGAAAACGAGGAAAGGGCAGGAACAGGATAGAGATGTTGAACGGAATGAAGGGAGGAAAGAAGTACACAGAGATGAAGAGAGACCTGATGTAGAGTAGGTTGCTGGATTGGGTTTTATTTGGAGTTACAAAGTATTTATTTGATAGTTGTGTCCATCCAAAAACCTACATTAACCGGTAGATTACCTAATAATAATATATATATATATATATATAATGTAAAAGAAGTTAGCACTGGTAGACAAAGACAAAAACACAGAAACACACACAAAAGAAAAGAAACTCACTAGGTTTCTTTCTGTGTGATTCTGTGTTTGCCTTTGTCCACTAGTGCTAACTTCATATACATTATTATTCACGTCCGTGAGACTTTTATATACATACACACACATGATTTATTTCAAATTGTAAATATTTTCAGAAATATACAGGGTCTTATTTATAAGAAGAAAAACACAATTCTGATTTTGCCCTCGATTTATTTTCCTTTTAATTATAACAGTCATTTTAACTACTGATAACATGTTAAAACCTACGTTAAACCTTGGACTCATCGGCGCCTTTCGTTAAGAGTAGATTTATGCCAAATTGGAATTTCTCTCTACCCTTCATCCTTTCCGGTTCATCTCTAATGGCACGAATGACCTCAGCTGTCCGTCGTCTCCTCCAATAACTACTGCTACTACTCGTAGAGCCCCCAGCGTGTAGAACTCAGCCAACCTCGTCACTCAAACGAATAGGTCAACTCCACTTAGATCCAAGGACTAAATAACTACGCTGGAATTGCTTTGACAGGAATTTAAATTTTGTATATTTATCCATATTTATTGTATTTTTTTTAGTTCTCTGCGTTCCGGTCATTACTTTGAAATTGGTAATATTCCTTTCCGTAATGAAAAATCCGATGGTGGAGTTTTCAATACTGGCCGAGTGAAGAACACTTGAAAATGCTGGCAATACTTATGTTTAACCTCATTAGGCAAAACTAAGCTTTGACAAAGGCTGTCAATCGACGTCTCAACTATTTCCTCCCATTTTATTCGTTTTCTTTCCTAAACGGAAAAATCACCGATCATCAACGGAGGTAAATAATTCATCAAAAATTTGCTTTGTCATATATTTACCCAGGTGTGAACTGAGCAAGTAAATCAGTATAACGACAAATAATGATACCTTTAAACATTCTTCAGAAATTATCCTGTGTATTACTTTCGTGAATTCATTTATGTGTGCATATAGTTTGCGAAAAGTGTTTATCACAGACAGTAAAGTCAATACGACAAAGGAAGTATTTCTAATTTATATACATATATATAAATTAGGATTACGAAATTGTTTAGCTTACTAAATTTACATGATGACACTTTTATTTCAGATTCCACCGTAGACCCACTTTCTCACATTTTCCTCTCTCAAAATGTCCCGCTGAAATCACGCCTAAGGGACAGACGAAAGGGTCCTTTCTTTGCATTCAGCAAAAAAGTCTCTTTGAATGGACATTAAATAACTCATGCCTACTCGAGGTCTTTATATTGGATCTTTTGGTTGTTAATGGAACTCGGCCGACCCGTCAAACCGATTGATGCATGAGCTGGAACTGTTTATATTTCTGGCTCCAGATACCAGGGATACCGGCAAACACGAGAAGCAATTCCTCTCTGCCATGATATCCAAATATTCGCGCTACGAATACTTAAGCACTGACGCGTACATTCAATTTTGACCTTCGCCCATGCGGAAAATCATGAAAGGAGAGAGAGTAGGTTTTAGATGCCCTCCGGAGACGACCTTTTTTTCTCACTGCTATCAGCAACCGGATTCGCTGCTGTAATTTTATATTTATGGATTATCCTCGATTGAAATTGCCTTTTGTTTGAGCACTCACTCATTTGATTCAAGAAAAACGGAATCAGTTGTCAAGATAGCATTTCGGGAGGTTGGGTATTGATATTCATCGTGATATTAAGCGATAAATCGATTGGTTTATTTCATTTGAGTCCTATTAAGTAATTTAGATCATGGCCAATAGCATGAAATACTTAATAAAACCAGAGACTCCGTTTATTTAACACTCCTTTTTCTTCAATGGCTCCATCCTCGTTGTATAACCATTATTACCGCTAATTACTATGACAAATAATTATATGCTTATTAGATTTATCAGATAATAATTTTCTTTCTGAGCTGATATTTATAATAACGACCACACTTGTATTTGTAGAAAACTTGACAGGTGATTAAATCGCACATTAATTGCTGGATTGAAGATTTTATGATAAGGTACTTGGAAATAAGTCATTTTCTCTCTTATAATACATTATTTCTCACGCGAAATTGGCATTTTTGTTTCTCAGATTCATGCTTTCCTGCCAATCTAAATGTTCGATTCAAATATTTCCGTTTCGTAAGCTTATTTGCCCACAAATCTTTTAGATGGGGTTGAATGACACGCAAGTCCGTCTATAAATTATGCGCAATAAATCACGCTTCCGCCATAACCCGATACCCTCCCCCTCTCCCTCCCTCGCTTCCTCCTCCCAGTGCTCTGCTAGGTCCAGATTAATCATGTTCAGCGATAAGCCGCGGCCTTGCAGACGCGATCGTCTCCGACGCACGTCGGCCGTCCATGCACCGGCGTCATCTACGGCGGCTGCGGCAAAGGAGATCCGGGTGAGGGCGCTCGCCACGCGCGGGGCCATTACTGACCTCGATCATTCATTCCGGAGCATCTTCAATCATTCTTGACCGACCGCTCCCCTCCCGAGGCGGTGGGAGGAGTTAGCAACCCACCCTCTGGAGGACTCCCCCATAAATCAAGAGCCTTTCTCCCTTCCCTTCTCGTTTTTTTCGGTTTTAGCGCGAGAATCTTCTAGTTCGCTTGACACGCTCCCGCCTCGTCTGAACCCGAGGTTGCTTCTTTCTTTTTTTCCATCTCATCGTTTGGCGAGATTCCGAGAAGGCCCCGCCGGTCCCGTCCTCCTCCGCCTGACCGCTCCCTCGTCAACCCTCCCCTTCTGTCGCCTTCCCTGAAATCATGTTGCAATTTTTGGGGCGGACTTCATGTTCGGAGGGAGGGACCGTTGTCGGCGTGGGTGAGCGGTTGATTTGGACGGGCGTATGGCAATTGGGAGCGGTCACAAAAAAAGATTCTCGTTTCGAATTAAAAAAAGAAGTAGTAGTGGAGTAGTAGAAGAGGAATATATAAAACGCGGCCACTCCGCAGGTTCAATTAGGTAGGAGCGAGGGAAAGTCCTCGTAGAATTTATATTTCGTTTCCGATGGAAGGACCATCTGCAACACTTTGTTGTTCATGGTTCTCTTGAAAAAAAACAGTGTTTATACGCAAACAGGACTTTAGCGTCCAGCATTGGGAGAATTTATTTTATATGTATATATTTTTAACTCCTCCAGTCTGTCAGATGTCCGCGGAGAACTCCGGATTTCCATCCACCCTTCGCTGGTAGCCATTGTATTTCCCTTCCTGCATCCCTTTTCCTTCTCCCCGCTGCCTGGAGTGTGTTGTTGGCTTAATAGAGAATCGTATGCGATTGGCACTAATGAAATGTTTCAAGTGGGGGCGGAAGGAGCCAGAGTCGTTTCCATTGAAAACTTTCCTAATTGGCCGAAATTTCACGTGACGAATTGTCTCTCAAGTTGATTCGAGTCTCCCGGGTTGGGTAAAATTTAATGTAATACACTCTATTTTAAAATTATTATGATGTATATTTTTTATCTAACTGATTTTAGTTACACCTGGTTATCTTTTTGTTTTTAGATTTCTGTTTTAAGTAGGAAAGAATTTAGAGGGAACTTGTGATGCTATGCAAAAAATATTAACGTTTTTAGACGCCCAAATGTGAAAACTAAATAAATTAGAATAAATATATTTCATGATTTAAGTGTCTAAAACAAGTTAATCAAACATATAGGTAACCTTTATGTATAAGATATCGATATATTTTTTGTTTAATTAACGAACTCGTTCTCCGGTTATCCCGTAGGCAGGGAAATTCTAATTACTGCGGCATTTGCATGCATATATAGTGGAGACATGTCTCGGCTTTCCGAAAAACTTCTCTCGTTAAAAAGTTTATCTTACAACTGGGTGATTAAATTTATTGCCCAAACAAGAGACTAGTTTTACAACTAGGCTGCCTTCGGAGCGAAATAAAGAGTTTACGAGGGGTATATACACGCGCGTAATTTTGGTTCGTAAAAGAGGGATTCCGTTTATAATCAGCATTGCTCACGAAAACTTCTCCATTGTGATTGTATATCATTGAACGCAACTTTGGCATTGTAATAAGTTATAATTAAGGTGGACTTTTAGTGATTTGTTTAAAATTTGAATCACTCCTTTCATTAAGTTGCGCAGGTAAAATTTGTGTGGGTGTATACAGAGTTTGACGTGAAGAAGACCGAAAGCTAAAACTCTTCTAAATGTGTCTTTGAACACGTTATTATGTATATTTTTGTATTCTATTGGCCATCCAAGTGTTATATGTTCTCTCGTGACTGATTCTACATCATGCATATATATATATATATATATATATATATATATATATATATATATATATATATATATATATATATATATATATATCGATGATACGGAAGTACTCACGAGAGCAATATAACTTTTGGACGGCACAATAGAACACAGAATAAAACAGATAACACGTAAAAGGACACTCACACTGTAGATGATTTAAGCTTTCGGCCTACTCCGAGGCCTTCTTCAGGTCAGACTCATTGAAGGCCTCGGAGTAGGCCGAAAGCTTAAATCATCTACAGTGTGAGTGTCCTTTTACGTGTTATCTGTTTTATTCTGTGTTCTATTGTGCCGTCCAAAAGTTGTATATATATATATATACATAGAAATAGATATATAAGGAAAGGAAAGGGGATAGGAAAACACATAATATATATTTGTCTTTTATGTGTTTTTCTATCCCCTTTCCTTATATATCTATTTCTATGTGTGAGAATAATTTTTTGTTCGCCGTTTGGCGGGATTTTCGTGTTTGAATATATATATATATATATATATATATATATATATATATATATATATATATATATATATATATGCGGGTTTGCGGTGGTCTAGTGGGTAGAGCGTTGGAGTACTGACCGGAGGGTCCCGGGTTCGATTCCCGGGCAAGGCACTTTGGGTACCTGCAGCTCCACCCAAGCTAGTTGATTTTTCGGGTACCAGATCTTTCTGGGAAACCATAACCGGCACAGGGAAAGGAACTGGCCCCCCTACCCTGATGTGTGAATATTCACACGCCGTCGGGCTTGGTACATGGGTGAGCTCTACCATCACCTACTAAACCGACCTTCGGGTTCATTACTGTGTTTATGGTTTATATACCATATATATATATATATATATATATATCAACGAAACCCTTTGAAATTTCTGCTTTATTCGGAATCTGAAAAAGCAATCAATTCCGATTCTTTGAATCTTGAATTATTTCATTTTAGTCAGTTAACTGACTAAAATGAAATAATTTAGATTGACTATGCGTAATGTTTTTTCGCCGATAGCATTCGCATTCCTGAAATCGTGATCACTTTCGATATATTCTCATGATCGATCTCACAATCTCACAAAATGATCACTTTTTACCTTCGGCCAAATATTTAGGAAGTTTATTAGCATTCATGTGAACAGGTACGTGGGAAATAAAGAGAATTCATTTATGGTAACCCTCCCATCTACCTTTGTGAAATGCATCCGATTTTCTCAATCAATCCAAACGGCCACCGCTTAACTACGAAAATCACCTTCTCACTCCGATGCAGATGAAACAAGTGGAATCACTTTGGAAAATGTCGTTAATTCCGTTTCACAATTTAAATTTCCAAATTGCCAGTCACGTGTCTACTGTGTATTTTTTTAACTTCGATTTGTTGAAAGCTGGGTAAGTTCTAGACTTTGACATCGTTTACACTCAATGTGCTGGGTGAATCTTCAAGGGCGATCAGTACTACGTTACTTTAACCACTTGCAAACAGGACTCAATTAACTGCCAATCGACATCATTGTGCAGTTACAACCAAGTAGGAACCTTGCTCCGTTTGGTTGCTAGGGCACCGCAGAATACAATTTACACGCTTTCGGCTCATCGTATACAACGTAGTTCGGGTATATTATAGGGCTCTAGAAGTGACGGGCCGTCCTTTAACGGGGAGGAAACCGCCAAAACCCATCCAACTCCACCGCAAATCCTATTGCTAAAATCTCATTTGCCTCCCCCCCCTCCACATGCCCTCCAAACCCTCGTCTTTCTCGGTCTCACAAAACTACCTCTCACCCCACCCCCCGTCCTCCCCTCCCCCCTTTCCACTTTCTCTCCTCCCCTAGTCCCTCCCCGCCATTATCCGAACACCCCTCCCCTCTCTTCGCAGAGGACTCCACCTTTTCATCGGCCATCGCTCTCCCAGGAGCTAAAACAGACGCCCATCACTTATATCTCAACCACTCAGCTAGCGACGTGGGAGGATGCTAGGATATATCCTTTCTCGAGGCAGCCCCGGCCATTATCTCGCATCCCTCCCCATTCCCCTTCCACCCTCGCAAAACCCTAGTCCTCCTCTCCCTTGAGCCCCCTACAGTCCCTTGCAAATCCTCCCCCGCACCACCTACTTCTCTCGCCTGGTATCATTTTGTTTACAGCATATTGGGGGGGGGGGCGGAGGGAGGCAGAAGCGGAGGAAGGGGTGGGAGGGGTGGAGATCGCTGAAACCGCCTCACCCCCTTCCCCCTCCCAATTCAGTCACGGTACAGGATTCGAAAATCCGAGCGGGGGATGAATTTAAAGCCCTAATGGTCCCATTCCCTCGTCCCGAAGAGGTGGCGGCACAAGGAGACCATTCTTCGCGGGGATTAGGGTCGGCCACGCACCGGGGCAGAATAACGCCTTTTGAGAGGCAGGGGGCGGAGGCGAGGGGGTAGCGAGGGATGGAACGAGACGAGCGTCGTTCGCCGCTCTCGGAATGTCTCATCTTTTTTCTCTCCCTCTCTCCGCTTGGGGGTCCTTGAAGGAAATTTCAGCTATCGCGGGTGTAATATATCAGAGAATAATTGGTTTTCGGATATGATTAACGTGGAGTCTTCCGAAGTCGTTCGCGAAAGGGATGAGTTCCCATTTGTATCCTACTTTGTAGGGAAATAAGTCGACCGATGTGATTTCTAATTTTATTTATCTCCTTTCTAACTTAAGGCCGATGATCAAGATGGAATTTGAGTTTTCAAGGTAAATGGAATGGTGTATTATCTGGTTGTGGTGCGTAGAGACAGATGTAAGATGTACATTTCAAGTTTCAGCGTCGTAATGGATTAATTAACGAACATTCCATTCTCGAGTCTCAGAATTAACTTTCGTGTCCCCACATCATCTGAATGCCTCAATTAAAGTGAGAACGAACGCAGGGAAATGATTGATAACAATTCCAAAATGCTCGTGTACGACCTCTATGGTAACAGTAAGAAACTCATTTGTAATGGAGATTTAAAAAAAAACATTTATCTAGAATATTTTGAGGTGTCATTTTGTGGAACGATTCATAGCGGAAAAGAAAATGCTGTTTTTCCACACATATTTTACAATGCACTATCTAAGTTTCAACTTACAAAGCACTGACCTGATGATGGCTGTTCTTCTTACCTGAGGATGACTTTGCAAGTCGAAACCTAGGTCGTGCATAATTAAATATAGGTGGAAGAACAAAGTATTTTCTTTTCCAACACATTTTTCTACGCTACCTCTCCGTATAAATAAAATAACTTCGACTAGCTATGCAGTTTTGACTTCATAATTTATTGTTACGAGAGAATGTAATACTTTAAACAGCCTATCTAATGATTTATCCCTAATCTGTGGACTTTACTCATATAATAAGGAAAAAGTGATCATATTCTTATTTTTCTTTTTGAATCACCGTCAAACCTCCCTTTTTGCCAGCAGTTTTAGGTCCTCCTCACATCGGGCGTGCCCCTATCTGACTTCTGAGTTATTCCGGGCGAAGCCATAGCGGTGGTGCTGGGTACTGCTCTTCACCCTTCCCCTCGCTCCCATGAGATTTGCGAAAATATTCATTTTTGCCATAAAGCAATACTTGCAATCAATAAATTGAGAACAGCCTCGTTGGAGGCTGGAATGGAACTAATTAACTATAAATGTAACTCAAAGGGCACTTAGGAGTACTGAAAAATATCGCATAAAATGGCAGACCCCTGAAATGTATTTTAATCTCGTTAATTAAATTCTGACTACGTTTGAATGTGAATAATTCCTCCATAAGTTGTCATACTGATTTTGCACGTTATGTTTTCCAAGCCAAAGAGCGCAAAGTTGATCAGCGTCACAAGGTCAGGGAGTCCATGCACTCGGTTGAGGATAACCTCGGACAGGGTCACTCGTCGCAGTGTTGTGTATGGATCATGATTGTGCAGCTGAGGATTTTGTAATTAGCAGAGAATAAATCTAATTGGATTTAAATGAAAAACAGCTGCTAAAAAAGAAGCGGCGAGTACTTGTCGTCAAACCATTTCGGGTCGTTCAGGTCAAGGGGTGACACGGAAGAATACGTTTCTGTTTATGAAGATTCGAAATTGCGAATCTCTCTATAATTACCATTAGAGGCATTACTGGGGCATAAATTACGCGTACTATATTCCAGTTAAGTAGTGACCATTGAATTTTTATTGGTTAGAAAGATGGTTTGAAATTTAAAAAGATGTGTGTATTTCTATATTCATTGCAGTTTATTAAAAGCACGTCTTTCGATTCTCGAAGACAAAAAAATATAATTTCACATTCCTGAAAAAACAGTCGCTTTTCACTCACAACTCACGAGTATTTTAAGGAGCTACCCGTTTTGTAAATGTAAATATACCTAATTCGACACAAATATTTGGCACTTCGTTGATGATCAATTGTATTAGTTCACCTACAGTAATTCTAGACGTCTTCACCATATTTAATGCACAACAGGACATAAAATAGTCAGAAACTTGTAAAATACTTTGTCAACAAATATTCTTCATAAAACTGCAGCATTGACGACGGTACAAAGCGTAGCAATATAGCATCCACATTCATTTTGTTTTAATCGCATGATTTTACATATTGCATATAATTTGACAAATACTTATTACATCAGAATTAATAGTATTATGTCACAGGCTTAGAATCAAGTAGTATTTAACTGTATACTATATTCAAAAACAATAATATAAGTTTTCCGAATGAGTGAAATGCAAAGCAACTTCCAGCAGATTGGCAGCTTTTTTGTATCTGAAGAGTGGCAATTAAGTTTTCCTGCCGAAAGTATTGTCTAAATATACTAAATTTTCTGGCTATACTCTCTTGAGAGAGTTGATAAATTTTTAAGATTCTTGCATTACTTCTATGCATATGATTCTCTCATTACGTTTGAGTCTATTAGAATGAAGTCTAGGTTTATTTATTTATCTTGCACACTTTGTTTTGGGAGTTGTATTTTGGGAGTAACATTTTACAAACGGTACAAATAGTATTTGCATACGAAGTTCTTGAGAAGCAACCATTTTAGTTGCCTACAATTTATTACTGTGAAAAATATTTTGTGAAATATTAGAAATCATTACCGTCGTGGGAATGCAATGTTGGCTTTTATTCAGAAATGTATTTTTTTAAGAATTCAGTGCACTCTTTGCAATTGAAAACATAATTATTGAATACTACTTGTGTTGTGTAATAGTTCGAACAGCTTTATTGACCATTTTTGTCTCTTAAATAACAAATGATTATTTGTCTTAACGATTCAACCTTATAGTTTAATCCAATTAGACTTGATCTGTTGAATTTCTTTGTGTATATTTTTTATAAAATGAGCATCAAACAAGTTAACTTCTCTCTCAGAAATTCAATGCAAACTGGCCCGTCACCTTTTACAGCATTTGAGTTTTCCCGTAAAGGTATTCTGATATTTATATGGCATTTAAATAAATAAATATATGTACAAATATATCTAAATACAGATAATTACTTTCTAAGCGATTCATGAGGAGTCAATTTATGCGTACGTGATGAAATAAAATACTATATGCCAATCATTTCATCATCTCCCGCTATTCGACGAGTGTTGAGAGTGAACTGGGAGCGCTTGCGGGTTTGGAGGGTGAAAGTATTTGCGGCTGGAAAAGGCCGATGGGAGCTAGAGCGAGAATATTGGATTTGGACGAAACGTCAATATGGTCGGCCTTTCAACTCATCATCCAAGAGTTTCTAAAAGGGTACGAGAAATACGATTTTTCGATTGCAACCCATCTTTGAAAATTGAATTTTTTTCTCATCAAGATTCATGAAAAAGCAGTCAGTCCGTTACCACGCTAGGCCTGTAAAGTCACCAGGAGTTATGCATGGGTTTGCCGCGCTTTCAATACAATTTTCGTTACATGTTCGAAGAATTGGATTACATCGGATTGGAAGTTAACAGGTGCTCAATTTTCTCAAATCCTTCCGCTTGCTCTGGTAGATTTAACTGATCAGTAATGTTAGCATTTAAGTTTTCTTCCCTATGAACCTAAACCAAAAGGTGAACTGGATTATGTTCATCTGTTGACAAATACGTATTGAATATTCACAAATTCAATTTCATAAAAAAATATTATCTTTTCACAATGGATCATTCTCTCTTCATTGTCTGCATCCAAATTATGCCGCATTCAAATGAAATAATTTTCATATTAATCAATAATAAATATTGAAGTATATAATTAGAGCTAAGCGACTAAATTATCATTACCCGCTCGGGTTAAAATTTGAAAGAAAACGTCTGTTTTAATTAAAATCGTGTACATACAGCTCATTAGTATTTGAGGCTCCACGAGTAGCTTTGTTTCAACTCTCTACTCTCTTCATTTCTTGGTCTTAGCATTGATTCAGCACTTTGCTTCTAGTATTTCTCATAACTTTCTGAAGACATTCCAATGCTTGTTCCTTCTCCATCTTTATTCCCTCAATTCTTATCTCCATTATCGTATCTAGAGGGATGTAATATTTCAGAGTACATCCAGTTATCTCTCTCTCCTTTTTTTATTATTTTCCCCATTTTTCTTATTCCCTTTTTAATGGGATTCGAGTCCGGAGGTAAAAAAAAGATTTCAGTAAACATCCAAAGAGAATGGAAAATTTCATTTTTTCCATTAGTTCACTAAAGTGCCCGCTTCTCTTGCAGGCTCCCGCATTCTGAACGCATGGTGCGAATTGTGGGAAAGAAAAACAATTGTCGCGAGTTACAGTTAGCTGACTGAACTACCACACATTTTTGTGTAAAAACTTACTGCTTGATCCTTGAAAATCTGTCAATTTTCAGCAAATAGGAGGATAAATAGATAGAAGGTGAAATTCATAAAAAATAATTAACACTTTAATCCACGAAGGCGTTCTTACAAACCCAAGCCGCTTTTTACAAAGGCATTTCAACGCTTCTGCTGCCGTTTTGGCGATGTACCCTCACACCGCCACTGCAGGAGCGGGCCTCTCCAAGGAATCCCACGTCATCCCCTCTCGTCCCCCGACAAACCCCTTTTCTCTCGCGGCCGACCCTCCCACCCCACTCTCATCACCCCGGTCAAAGCCCACCCTTATTCCCGGCCGCAAATCCGCCAAGGGAGAGAGGATGAAATTCTTGATCAAATTCTTCCTTCCATTCCCTCGATACCTTAACCAACTTCCCTGGCTCATCCTCAGCTCCTTCCACTTCTCCCTTAACACCCGCTCTCTCTTTCTCCGTCCGCAGAAAACCGTACCCCACACAAATAAGCTCAGAAATGGTAATTTTTGACTCTCGGTAATATTTCCCAAAAAGGGGAAAAAATATCATTTTTTTGAACTCCTCAATTTTTCCTCACATTTCCCCGACCCCACTCATCCTCATCTCCTCCCTCTGCCCTTCCCTCTCATCCGCCCCCCCCCCTTCGCTCTCCCTTTTCCGTCCTTGCGCTTCTCGGTGGCGAGCGAGGAACTCTATTTCGCGGTCGGTTAAGCCCAAAGCGGCGGGACAAGACGGTGACGCAGGCTTGACAGCCGTCGGGAAGAACGGAGAGGGTTTGCGGACGGACAGGAGACGACGCTGAGGAGGGAACCAAGGGGTGACGGCGGGGGCAGATTGGACCGGGGGCCGATGAGGGACGGGCGGTAAGGGACTCCCGAAAGGGAAGGGATTTGGTGCAGAGTCCAATAAAAAGCATTAAGTAGAGAGAGAGTTGGTTGTCGTATTGGGAGGTTTTAGGGTAAATATCAGGTGTCCATGGTGTGTGTGTGTGCGTACATATATATATATGAGGTGTGTTCAAAATATAACGAGAATTTTTTCATTTCGCAGGCGTGGAGAGTCCGATTGCCAAACTTTTTTTGTTGAGTTGGTATACATGCCCCTGAAGTATGATAAAACTTTCAGCTGTTTTCATTGTGGACTTTGTCTGTGACAGCCTCTAAGGTTAGACGTGCTTTATGAGCTCGGCGGTTTTCGTTTGTTAAAAGAAATGGTTCAAAGAATTTGTATCAAATTTTGCGTAAAAAATTAAATAAAGTGTAACAAAGTGTGTGAAATGTTAACAAAGCCCTATTGTGAGTCTGCTATGAGTAAATCAGGAGTTTACGAGTTTCTTCCAAGAAGGCCGTGAAAACCTTGAAGATGACGAACGTCCTGGTCGCCCCAGCACATCAATAATCGATGAAAACGTGTAAAAAGTGAAATAAATGGTTATGAACGATCGCCGAATCACAATTAGAGAGGTCGCTGATGATGTTGGCATATCGATTGGATCATGTCACTCTCTTCATTGCATCTGTGACAACATCAATGCATAAGAATAAATATATTATTGCCCGAAAAATTGAAATTCTTATTATTTTTTAACATACCTCGTGTGTGTATAGATATATGTATATATATGTATATATATATATATATATATATATATATATATTATAATCATTTATTTTTACTCCAAACCGGCGCAAGCGACACGGTATAACTCTATTCTTGTGCTCGTACAGCACCTGCTTGATACGAGCTCAAATGTTTGACTACTCACGGTCTGTATAGAAAGTATCGGTAGCCATTTTTCCCTGACATGAGCTTAAAATTCTTAATTCAGAGCATTGGTTGTTAAATGTGCACATGATCGCAGTTGACATTAATGAGAAGACATCGCACATACCATTATCACCAAAAATTTGGCGATGCGAAAGATCTGCGCTGAAGTCGTCCCAAAGGTCTTGATGGACCACTAAGAGCTTCTGCAACGGCATCGCGACGATTCCTCAACCTCCTTACAGTTACGAATTGGCACTACCAGACTATTTCATATTCCCAAAACGTAACCCTCCCTCATAGGATAATGACACTCTAAGTGCCGTCAATAAAGCCTACACACATACCCTTAAGGACCTTCCGGAATCCGTCTTGGAGTCGTGGAAAAGCCGTAAGGGCAAAAGTACAGGGTTCATCCGGAAAATAAGTGTACTGAGCTCAGGAAAAAAAATTTATTACACTTTTACATATCTTAAGCTAATATTCCTCAAAATAGGACCCTTGTGAGTCGATACACTTGTTCCAGCGGCGTTCCCATTCCTGGAACGCTCCCGCGAAGGCATCATCGGGAACCTCTCGAAGACACGTCGTCACGGCCTCTTTGACGGCGTCCAAAGTCCCGTATCGCGTTCCTTTCAAACTCCTCTTTATCTTCGGGAACAGAAAGAAGTCCGGTGGTGCCAAGTCCGGGCTGTAGGACGGGTGCGGCAGCGTTGCCACGCCGTGCTTGGCCAAGAAGTCCGACACGACAAGCGCGGTGTGAGACGGCGCATTGTCGCTCAGGTTGTCAGTCATACGGTTGATCGCTGGCCGGACGTGGGAGACTCGTTTTCGAAGCCTGTCGAGCACTTGGACGTAAAATGCAGCATTTACCGTTTGTCGTTCAGGTACAAATTCGTAGTGGACGACTCCCCTTTTGTCAAAAAAGACAATGAGCATCATAAACTTATTTTCCGGACGAACCATGTACATGTATGTCGACGCTCTTAAGGGATGAACTTTGAAGAATTTTCAGACATTGTAGCAATATTTGAAATAAATATATTCTCCGATAGTTCTTGTAAAAACCTTTAAATACGATGGTATTGTCTTCGCATGTATAAAGTACATGGATTACTTGAAGTATGCTCTTCGATCCTGTCCGAATTCAAATTAATGTTACAAATGAAAACGATCGAACTCGAAAGTGGATTATTTGTTCCCACTACCGAATGTTTTGCTTCGAATAGACAAGATGTCACGACGAAACAGGATTTTTTATAAAAAATCGTTACGTGGATTAGAAAAAATTTTGTATTGTATCCTTGGTTCCGTAAATGTCTTAGGAAATGACGTTGCAATGATGTGCCGTCGTAGTTTAGGGATTTGCAGAGATATCGGTAGAGACCGAAGTGTTTGCGCAATGCTCATCATCAATTACGCAAATATAAATAATTCAGTGGGAAATGGTGAAAATATTTATAGCCTGGAGGACAATATGGAGAGATAGGAGCGCTATATCAACTATTCTCTTCCCTGGTTAGTTTATTGGGTTCTCCGTTGATCCAAAGGTCACGTACTCGATTCGCGCCTGGGGCATAAGAGTGTGTAACACTGCTGACCTTGGTCCTGGGAAATCCAATAGAAAGCCAAATTTGGCTTATCGGGATCCCTGTGGGCAGGCGGGCCACCAGGAATGTCATGGTAGAGGAAAAGGTTTTTAATGCGCACGAAGCAGATTAGTGAGGTGGACAAAGAAGATCCTTATTGGAGCCGAGATGCTGAAATATATATTATCCACTGCAATCCGAAATTGAAGCTAAGCTTTTATTTATTCAATATGGACCATATTCTTCATCCGAAGGGATAAAAGTGCTCTTTAGTCGTTTGATATTACATCTTCAAAACTCCCTACGCTCCTGGAGACCCATCGACCGCTTGGGTCTCGATGAAACCCTTTTCAATTCGTCATCAGGTTTCCTAGGTAACCGACCGTCGCTGTTTACACAGCATCGACGCCCAAGCTAAGGGCAATATCTCGGCCTTACGGTCAACAATTGACCGCGGTGCCCACTGTACTGACCCGGCAGACGAATGCAAATGGATATTTCCGTACGGTTTTAAGTACCCCAATGACTGAAATCAAGTCGTTCCATTCCAATTTATTTTGACGCGTCTTCACGCACGATTAATTTCAACTCTGGGTAAAGACGTAAAACACATTATTTTTTGTATATTTATCAGTTTTCAGAATGAAAAATATCAAATAAAGTTATTGCAGACGTTATGGGCTTGTTAAGGGGTATCTCGTGATATGCCATGCTAAAATATTCGCTCTTCTCCCCATGAAAAATTCTAATATTTCTTAATTTTCTAAACACATGCTATGTGGGATCCTTGTAAATTGAACTCTCAATCCTAGAATATTATAAGAATAATATTTAATAGGCCAAATCAGCTGTGTTGTGTTTCTCCTTGACCGTAAATCTTAATTGCTTCGGTGGAGAGTGTTAGATACGATACGCATGTTCGTATTTCTCAAAAAAAGTTATAAAATATCTTATCTACTAATTGATATAATACAATTTATTCTGTTAGAACTTTTTTCCAAGAAGTAAGTCTTAATTTTAATTTCCAAATTTCATATTGTTTTCTAATGTTGGATTTTCACAACCCTTATACCCCAAAATGACGTTTTTTCCATATTTTGAACGTTTCCTTACCAAAAATGAGGAACCTCAACGGCCATTTATGCTATCGATTAATAAGGATACTTTCCAAATGCGAGTATGACCACAAATCGAACTTCTAAAGATCATCAAACACTCAAGCACACAAAAGCATTTAAAGATGTTTTTTCCGGAACATTAATTATGTACGTAGTCCTGTGTTGAAAACACAGAATTAGAGAATATTCAACATTTTCATAATTTCCCGGCAGGTATTTATTTTCGTTCAGCATTCAAAGCTAATTTAGTTTTTTTGCTCCATTTTGCATGGGGTCGATGAAAAATAAAAAACTTAGGTCGATGTTCATCGCATTAGACCACCGATAGTTGTAAAGGAGCGGTTGGTCCTTTGAAAGAAAATGGTGTGGAGAAAAAAGGTGAAGGAGGTATAAAATGAATAAGAACTAAAGCGCCATCAAACAATCCCACATTTTGCACTCATTTCACGGAATGAGTGAAAAATTAAAATTAACGGTAGTTTTAATATTTCGGTCATTAATATTTATTAATTCTTATGCATTGATGTTGTCACCTTCAAAGTAGTCCCCATTGGAGATGATGCACTTGTGCCAGCGCTCCTTCCAATCCCTGAAACACTCCTGAAACTTGATCTTTGAGATAGCCTTTAGTTCTTTCAGCGATGCCCTTTTAGTGTCATCTACGGCTGTAAAACGACGGCCCTTCAAGGTTCTCTTAATTTTTGGAAATAGGAAAAAGTCACACGGAGCCATATCTGGCGAATATGGAGGCTGGAAAATCGTTACAGTATGATTTTTGGCCAAAAATTCACGAACAATCTGGTGCAAAAGCAATTTTTGGAACGAATTTTGCTGCCACGCCATGTTTCACACCTAAAAAATGGGAAAAAATGTAATGATATAATCCAACCAAAATGCCTACATCATCAGCGATCTCTCTAATTGTGATTCGGCGATTGTTCATAACCATTTCTTTCACTTTTTCCACGTTTTCATCGATTGTTGATGTGCTGGGCGTCATCTTCAAGGTCTTCACAGCCTTCTTGGAAACGCTTATACCACTCGTTAACTCTTGATTTACTCATAGCAGACCCCCCTTTGTTAACATTTCACACACTTTGTTATACTTTATTTCATTTTTTTACGCAAAATGTGATACCAATTATTTGATCCATTTCTTTTAACAAACGAAAATCGCCGAGCTCATAAAGCACGTCTAACCTTAGTGACTGTCACAGACAAAGTCCACAATGAAAACAGCTGAAAGTTTTGTCATACACAGGGGCATGTATACATTCATAATAAAAAAAGTTTGACAGTCGGATTCTCCAAGCCCGCGAAATGAAAAAATTCCCGTTAACTTTTGAACACACCTCGTACACATATGTGTATGTATGATTATATATATACATATATAATATATATACTCACACACAAAATCCCCGCATATGGCGAACATAAGATACATGATTCACATATGAATAGTTATAAGGAAAATGGATAGGAACAAATAAAAAGGATGAACAGAGAGGAGAGCTGGGGAAGGCGGAATCGAGCCGGCCCGGCAAGTCGAAATATATACGAGTATATATATTTATGTATTCATTTAAGTAGGAGGATGGACGTAGATTGGAGGCTTTCGAAATATGGGTGTGGAGAAGAATGGAGAAGGTTAAATGCACCGAAAGGAAAACAAATGAGGAAGTAGGTATGGTGGGTGAGGAGAGGGGTTTGTTCGGAGAAATCTTGAGGAGGCAGGAAAAATGGATGAAAGGCGTATTGATCGGCAGTGGGATGTTAAAGACTGTAATAGAGGGTGAATGTTAGGTAAGCGAGTAAAGGGCAGGAACAGGATTGTGATGTTCGACAGCATGAAAGGAAGAAGGTTCATCAAAATTAGCATAAATTAAAGTCTTTTCTGTGGGCATAGACTCTCAGGACCTGAAAGACTTTTGACGCAATGCCATGGCTTCTTCTCTCAAAGGTGACTTTTCTCCACTTCTAGACTTAATACTCGCATGGAATTGATCTTAATACCCGTACTACGTATTCCTCCATTCTATTAAAGCTAACTTCTCAGAGAAAAGAGTTCAGTGCTTATATTATGGGCAAGTTCATCTATTTTCAGTTGAAATCAATGCCATTTGCAAAGAAGGCTCTTAAGATTATCCCAATTACATTGTAATCCTTCAAGGAGATAACTGGGCATATATTCGTATTTTATGGATATTTAAAATATAAATGTATATGGCCAAGTTTCCAGAACCAACTCTTAAGGGAGAAGTATTGGTGCGCGATATATATTGGACCTTAAATTTTATATTTTCTTATTATATGCGATAACCCCACCATCTTCATGGCTATCTTTCAACTGAATTTACCGACATGTTTCTACGTCATCATTTTGAACTGAATGTTGTTCATATTTTACTTATATATCCTATTAACCTGTGGACGTAGCAGACAATGGTGTAGAACTTTGGACTACTGACCGGAGGGCCCGGTTTCGATTTCCGGGAATACCTTTCGGCCACCCTCAGCTTTACCCAAGCTATGGGTACCAGTGACCACTGTCGGAACTGGCCTTTTGGGTTAATCTCACACGTCGTTGGGCTTAGGACTTGGTGAGCTCTATCCTCACCTATAAAACCAAACTTAGGGTCGATAACCTTGGTCTGGTGAGTTGTTCTACTAACCGAATCGTAACCTACTTAGAGGCACTAATAACTTTGTGGCTTTTGAGTTTTCCAAAGTTATGAATTCAATGTATCATCGTGATGTATACTATGAGCGTAATAAGAAAATCTTTTTGTTAGATCCAAACCTTAAAGAATTATATCATTTCAGTGAATTCATTTTTTTAATATATTTGTTACCTCACATAATGTGGATGTTAAAGATTCTCTTGAGATTTGAACTACTTGTATGGCACAGACTCCGAGTATGAAATACTTTCATCGACAGAACGGGTAATAATAACTTCCGCACCATTCATTTACTATTTCACATTTATATTCTGAAAATTTCGGAAAATATAGTTGGAGGTGACATTTTAGATTCTTGACCATCTGATCCGCAGAAGTTGCACAATCAAGGTCGTTTGCTCGTGTGACCTGCTTCTTCAATTTAAGGCCAAAGGTAAAAGACGATACGGGTGATATTCCACAAATAATCAGTATTGCGCGCCTAACGCGAGATTTCTTGAGACCTCTTGTCGCACTCAAGAACCCCAACAGGTCGATTCATCTCTGGTTATCAACTTCGCGCACCGTGTTCACATTATTAGAAATAAATTGAGTTCATATGAGTGCATGCTTACGTGGCATTTGATCAACCATTCGGAAAATGAAACCCGGTGGAAATTAGAGGTGGAAAGGAAAGTAATGGGTGTGGCTTAAGAGGTGATATTTTCCAAGCCGGGAATAATAATAGGGGAAGCTTGAAGATGAGGATGAAATATAGTCCGGTGGAGTTTCCGGAGATAAATGTCAGCGTCGTCTGCAAAACTGATGCGAAACACTTGCTCATTAAGACCCCGGAGCGACCGATATGAGAAATGTGCCCATTCGTAATGGTAATGAATGACGTAGCGGCCTCCAACGTTCTTTCGGAGAGAAAGTGGTTTCGAGGGCATATGAACAAATTAAGCTATTTCATGACAAGAACTACATATCTGCAGCACAAACAGTCCTCCAAGTTCTGCCGTGAAATGAATCACTTTCAGAAAACGTCTTCGGCAATTAATGTCCAGGGAGTTTATTACTTCCTCAGAAAATTTCCCGCCCATAACTGTGTCATAAATAACACGAATATATTTTTCACTGAAAAATCACTTCCACTAAGCGAGGAAATCCTTCATCGTTCAAATGATATTCTCATTCAATTATGACATTGGAGATATTGAAAAGATACCTACGGTTCATATCGCTGATCACTCTCAGTCTTTCTTTGAATGCATTCAAAGGGTGTACCTAAAAATCCGCAAGTGCAGTTGATATTAATTTTCAATTCAGGAGAATATTTTTTCACTTTAAACTTTACTGGTAGTGGAAAGATAATTTCTAAATATCAATGCACTTAAATATAACTATTTTTATAGGTCTTTTGACGGATGATAAATGCGTATAAAAACTTTCATTAATGTCGTTTAACGGTACTTCTAGATCAATAAAAATTCAGACTCGTGAAGTAGACCAAGTCATTTTTACTCGCCTATTTGGAAGGAAGTAGATTTGTGAAGCTGCGTTTTCATGATGTGGTATTTATCGTTAATTCTGGAGACGAAGCTTAGAGTTTCCGTTCAGCTCGCTGGCGTACCATCGCCCGCCCCTAATTACTTGACCGCAGTCTCGTTCATCCAACGAATTTAATCATTTTTCTCCCACGCCGTGCTCACCAGAATCTTATGAATTCCTATTAAAACTGTGCTCCTCAAAATATATTTCTCTATCTTACGGCGTAAACTTTCAGCCTCCGTTGTCCCCTTTGGGGAGTGGCGAGATGAAAGGAAGAGCGCTGGATAGATTTACGCCAAGCCTTCCCTTGCGGAAATTCATCAAAGGGTTAACGTGGATTAACGTCCCCCGCGGGGACATTTAGTCCATTGTGTTTCCACATCCAGGTAACAGAGAGATAGAGAGTCCACTGAGTGTAGCAGGGCACAAGTGCTCGCATAATGAACCCTGCTCCTCCCTCCACTCCCTCCCTCTCTTCCCAACCATCACCACACCGCCCTTCCAAGAATCTGCAACCATGGGGGCAGAGGACGAGGGCACCGCCGAGAAAATACTTCCGTTGTCTGGCCGAAGACCTCCTCTCGTTCGCCTACACTCTTCTCTTGAACTTCCAGCAAAAATCTTTCCTCTCCCCGGAGGACACCTTTCGCACCGTTTTTGGTGGTCAGCCTTATCGAATAAAGTTTCAGGGAATTAAGCGGTGATGAAGGTAAATTCCATTTAGGAAAAAAGTATGGTAGTCGTTTAATGGGAGTGGATAGCTCTCCGAGGTCTTACGGAAGAGAAAATGTTCACCCGAAGTGGGGCCATAGAGGGAACGAGTTAAGCCGAATTTAATGGCGTAGTTTGTTCACGTGCTTTGAGAGGAGAAAGGGGAGCGAATTCCTCGGGAAAAACACAGTTACATGCGCCCAAGTTGTGTTCCTTCTGCGAGAATAAGAAAATAATGCACGAAGGCGTGTTCGCGCGCCGAAGCTTTCCCCTCCTCGCTTCAAATAGGACAATGGGGCCTTTGCAGCTAATTAGGAGGTGACAATAGCTTTCGTGGGACATCCAGGATGTCCAATCTTAGCAATCCTACAATTACTAATAAGCCGACCTCCAAGTTTGTCTTCTCCTCGTTTTGTCCAAAAAAATATTTGAAAGAGGAGCCCTTAAATAAGATCAACTTATCCAAAGTAGCACGATGTTAAGGAATGATATGATTTTGCTGAAATCCTATCACTAAATTTCTTCGTGACCGTTAATCTTTTAAAATTTACAGATGGAAAACTGTTTACATGGTTTAACTGTAACTCTTATCTCCTTGAACCTCGAATAATTAATCAGTATGCTCAGAATTATTATTTAAGACAATAACATTCGAAGGCGTTTTCTATTCGCCTTCGACTGCAATTGTCCTTTTTGGTGTGAAAGGAATATTTTTAAGGAAATTAAGGCGTGTAAAAATCATATATATATATACATACATATATATATATATATATATATAATGTAAATTGACTAACTAGTCGACACAAACACGGAAACTAAAACATATAAAAGAGGGACTCACTGGTTCTGGAATTTTCGGTGGTGCAACCACCTTTCTCAAGAGGAATTAGGAACAGAACTTGCTCTTGATTTGCTCTTGCTAATTCCTCTTGAGAAAAGTGGTTGCACCACCGAAAATTCGAGATGTGTCGACTAGTTAGTCAATTTACATTATTGTGCACGTTCGTGGGTTTTTCAAGAAATTGACTATATATATATATATCGATGATGCGGAAGTACTCACGAGAGCAATATAACTTTTGGACGGCACAATAGAACACAGAATAAAACAGATAACACGTAAAAGGACACTCACACTGTAGATTATTTGAGCTTTCGGCCTACTCCGAGACCTTCTTCAGGTCAGACTATATATATATATATATATATATATATATATATATATATATATATATATATATATATATATCCGCACATAGAAATAGACATATAAGGAAAGGGGACCGGAAAACACATAAAAGACCAACACAGGAAAGGTGGGGAAGGCGGTTTGAGCAGATCACAAATGTAACAATATTTCCTTATCTGGGATTTGAACCACGGACCTTTCACTTTCCGGGCGGATGCTCTACCAATTGAGCTAATAAGGAAACCTGATTTAATTGAGATCTGCGATCTTATAAAGCGCCAAAGTGCTCCGATAGATGTTGCCCGAGAGATGGCGTTATGGAGCTGTTTCACCCACCAAAGGAGAAATAGACGGCACACAAGAAGGGGAAAGGATAGTAGAAAAGCATTCATACGATATTATAAAGGATAGGAACGGTGCGTTTCATGGCACGCATAGCCAGAAGAAGAGACGAGCCACATTGTGTTTTCCTATCCCCTTTCCTTATATGTCTATTTCTATGTGCGAAAATAATATTTGTTCGCCGTATGGCGGGATTTTAAGTTTGAATATGTATATATTAATAAAATAAAACAAAGGTTATGCCATTTTCCAGAAAGAAAAAGGCTAAGCTAAATATTAAAATAGGCTGGGAAAGAATAGAGCAGGTAGAGCAGTTTACATATCTCGGAAGTGTTTTGGACCAATACGGTCAAAGTGGTAGGGACAAAAGGAGAAGAGCTGCGCTAGGCAAGGAGGCTTTCTCAAGGAGGAGGGAGTTGATGACGGGGACGTTGAGTAGGGATGTTAAGACAAGACTCGTAAAAACTCTGATATGGAGCGTAGCTATGTACGGCGCGGAAACGTGGTCACTGAAGCAGGAGGATAGACGTAGATTGGAGGCTTTTGAAATGTGGGTGTGGAGAAGAATGGAAAAGGTGAAATGAACCGAAAGGAAAACAAATGAGGAAGTACTAGAGATGGTGGGTGAGGAGAGGGGTTTTTTGTTGAGAGAAATCGTATGGAGGCAGGAAAAATGGATGAAAGGCGTATTGAGCGGTAGTGGAATGTTGAAGAGGGTAATAGAGGGGAGAATGTTGGGCAAGCGGGGTAAGGGCAGGAACAGGATAGGGATGTTGGACGGGATGAAGGGAGGAAAGAAGTACACCGAGATGAAGAGGGACCTCATATAGATTAGCTTGCTAGGTTGGGAGTCACAAAATGTTTATTTGATAGTTGTGTCCATCCAAAAACCTACCTTAACCGGTAGATTACCTAATAAATATATATATATATATGTGTGTGTATATGTCTAAGTCCGAAAAATTCCCGCCTAAATTCCTTCAGTAAACTAATTGAGTAGACATTTAAGCCTCAATTTGAAAATACCACCATTTCAGAGCTACTGATTTACAAAACACAATTATTTACATTCACGTGTCAAATTGAAAGAAAAATACTTTTTTCAGAAAAATAAATGGCTGTATGGTTTTCTAGTTTTCATGGATATTGCTTTTGTTTTGCTTTTAACTCGGGTCTTTTCGCGTCACAGGGACTAATTTTCCATTAACATCGATTAAGTATAATATATTACAGAACCAAATTTATTACGTACTTGTATTTACATTATTACATTCATTACCTTGTAATTGAAATTTGTTATATACATTTGAAAATGAACAAATTCCCATTCCTTCGAATTATTATTCTATATATTCGAGCAAATTGATTGATTTCATTTATGCAATTCGTTATTCGCCTTCTTCGCCATAATTTTATACTTTTATGTTTATTCGTTTAGCGTTTATCCGCCTTTCATATTGTATTCCAAAGCTGAAGTATTATCAAATTTTTTCTCCTAAAATGCCTTCTTGAAGTGATATCGAAACCTTCCCTCAGGTTTGATAATTTGAATGAATGTTTTCTCTATTATAGTGATACCAAAATGTAGTATTTCTTTATTTCAAATTTAAATGCTTATTTAATGCACTAAGATTTTTTTTCTGAGTGCGGTTATTTTCAAGTTTGGTGAATACATTTAACAATGTATATCGTTATATTTTTTTGAGGGAAAAAATCCATAATTAAGTCTATTGAAAATTCAATTAAGTGAAGCCTCCGAGCCATTTTGTGGTATTGGCTATTTATTGGAATAATGTTTTTCTGCCCATAGTGTAGCCAAAAGAATGTCGCGTTTACGTCATTGGAAGCGCTATGGGGATTTGTTGAGTTAGCAGACGAGGCGCATACGGCACTGAAAGCCTTGCTTCATCCGATGGGTGACATGGGAGGCTTCTACTTGACGTCAATGGCGAACAACTCGCCTCCCTCTGGCACTCGGTGCCCTAGAAAGGTCGCGCTGTTCCCCACGGCGAATCTGCCTCCATTCGTGCAGGAACTACATTGCTTACTCATCAGGCCTTGTCTGTTCTTAAAAGTTCGTACTTAATTTTTTTCTAAACATGGAGCTCCATCCTCTATTAGAATGTAATAATTTTGTTTTTATTTCTTTTATTTCGTGAATAAATAGACCTATGCATTTTTTTGGTTTATTCTTGAAAAATTCTTTCTCCCTTTCTACTTTGAAGTTCTATGCAATAAGTAATTTAACTGTTTTTACTATCGTGCATTCTAATGAACCGTTGAACAATAATTTATATATTGGATTAATGTTTCAGAAATCCTGGTCGCAATATAAATAAATATATATATACGTGTATATATATATATACCTATTTCTGTTTGAATGAATGAATATTTGTGCGCCGTATGGCGGGATTTTCAAGTTTGAATATATATATATATATATATATATATATATATATATATATATATATATATATATATATATAGATGATGCGGAAGTACTCACGAGAGCAATATAACTTTTGGACGGCACAATATAGCACAGATCAGAACACAGAACAAAACCTTTTACGTGTTATCTGTTTTATTCTGTGTTCTATTGTGCCGTCCAAAAGATATATATATATATATATATATATATATAATATAGAGTTGTCAAACACCTGGTAATTAGGCTTTTGATGATGATTTACTCGTAACAAGCTGTCAGTTTTGCCTTTTCAAGTAGGATCGCGAGCTTGGAAAGACTGACCTATGGCATGTGCGGACGAGATACAATTGATGTGTCTTTAATACTATGGATATTGTTACGCTCTCTTTCCTCTAATAACTCTCAATGTGTTCTCATCTCCTTACCACACATATTCATGTAGGCTGAACTAACAACATAAAGCACGTGTGCTTGTGTTTATAGGACAGTCTGAAATGTACATTTACATCTTCAAAATACCTCGTAACCCGCCGCAGGGGCGTTTGGCGGGGGGTTTTTATGACGATGTTGATTTTACAAAGATGAGTATATTGGTATGAGATGCGTATATTGGGGGAAAGTTGGGTTTAAATGACCAGTCAGAATAGAATTTTTTCAAAATACGTTGATTCCTAGATTTCATTCATTAAGAAATGATTGTGTGTGTTATCTTTTCACTCACTTTCAGAGTGAATGATATCATTCGGTTAGTGATCTAAAACACGCCCGTCACACGGCACACAGCAGCGCCTTGCGGGGTATGTAATTTAGCTGTGTACGTAGATTTCTGCTCCTTATAATGTACGCTATGACATTATCAACGGGAAAACATGTGGAAAACTAAGCCAACACGAGAAAACAGACGCAAGAATCACTAAAATACATCATTTGGACGTAAGTTCGGGAATCATTCTAAGTTATAATAACCTATCTTTAAATAAACTTCAGAAGCCTCAAAAACAAGAGAGCGAACCTCGGGAATATTATCAAAAGTTATTACGCTTTTATGTAGTTTTAGGCACAGAAGTTGACTGTGTGATAAAATAAACAACCGAGAAAGTTTCTCAATAGATGTCACAGTTTATCGACGCGATAGAGGTAATAGATCCAGAGGAGAAGTCTTCCCATGGTAGTGAAAAGTATTTTTGAAATCAGAAAATGCGTATTTTATAATAATAACATAGAATGCAGGGTTGGCCACGACTTCCCCTTGCCGGAACTCATCTGTCAAATGTTTGACCGAAGCCCATACCATTTATCTTTCTCTTCAGATCTTATTTCAACTGCCTTTCTTCTTTCGACAACACCCCTTTTAAATATACGATTTCAAGCGTACGAAATATTTTCTTTTAAGTTATAAGGAAACATCAGTATTAGGCATCATTTCAGTGATGGTTTGCGAATGGTGATATTTATTTAATCCCATTTGTAATCAAAATACAATTAACTTTAGCAGACTGCTGATTAACGTTATTCAGGGTATTAGGGAAGGAAAGAGCATGGTACTGTTTGGGTGATCTCCACCAGTATGTTCAAGCAGAGATTTCGTGGGATGAGGACCCTCACGAGATAGAACCACGAAGATTGCCTTTCTGAGGATCCGTCTTTGTCTCCCTTCGCCTATTGGGTGACGTCAGCTGAGCCAGGGAATATTTCAGATGACGGGCGGTTGGAAAGCGGAGTGGGGGAGGAACCCCGGCTGCTCCAGCGGGAGCTTCGGGCCGAGCCATCCGACGCCCTGGAGGCTCCCTAAGTCGCTCGCCACACCCATATGACGGCAGTCACATTAAGGGACATGTGTCGACTTGCCGATTGAGCACCCAGCGTCACTCACCATTTGAGTGCACCCCGTCCCGCACAGTCTGGTCTATGTTATTGCATTGATTGTCCTGTGCTCCATGTGTCATCGACGCGTGCTGCTCACATTTTCAATAGGACTTAAGTAATTACTTAAAGGGCCCGTTCTCTTCATGAACTCTTTGCCTTATGTTATCATAGGGATGAATTTTGAAACGAAGTTAAATTTTAAAGATTTTCTAAGACCTAAAGGTTACCCAGATTCAAAAAGTTTTAGCAATGAAGCCTAATTCTATAACTATAATATTCTAGTAACTATGTCGGGAATGTTACTGCGTGAAAAATATTTTCGCCACGACACTTAGGCCCGGTATTATTATCTTTTGTCAAAGTGTACATTAAATTTGATCGCCTTTTAATAAAGATAAAAATCAATTTGTAATTGCAAGTTAATTCGATATCGACATGAATACCCCGCGATTCACCAAAATTGTGTGTGGCAGAGGGTACAAGTTCCTGAGGGGAAGGGTGAGTGACGAGGAAAGATATGGGAGAGGAAGAAGAAAGTGTAGAATATGCGTTGAAATGCTATCAAATAACGTGCAAACTTGTATACATGCTGGAAGAAGACCCAATTCAAAACATGGGTTCAATCACCTAATAAACTAGCTACGTTTTATGCGAGTAAAGGGAATAAAAATTAGCCAAAACTACTCATGTGGCATACGTCCACCAAAACAAGACAGATTATGTAGAACTGAAAAATAAGTAGGGGAAACTCCACCATCACACTGACATGCAACTCATGGTCCCCGCCCCCAAAGATTATTAGGGAATTTGACACATTGCCTCTAACCGACTTGTTGGAAAGCTTGTTAACTTAGGCAGAGCTACGAAAGTATCGCTGAAATCCAAAAATGGAACTGTTAGTTTATATGATTTGACTGTAATTATTTTCTTGTTATAATCCTGTATGTGGAGTAATTGATGTGTTTCTAGCGAGGCATTATTTCTGCTTTTGGGATTTAGTGCCAATTCACAAATGAGGAAATGTTTTTTTACTTTTAGTGTTTCCATGATTTCACAAAAAAATGTATATATATATATATACAAATAATACAAATATTTTAACTCTACCTTTGGTTCTTATGCACATATTTTAGACATATTAGAAAAATTCCATACTGAGAGAGAAACCTTGCGTTGAACATTCATTTCTTGTGTCGCCAATTTAAAATTTTAATTTTATCCTCAATTAATTAAGTTTCAATAACTTTATTATGATTCAATTCTTTTTCAAAATTTCAATTTAATATTTAATCATTAATATGTTTGGCTTAAAATATTATGATATAAAGCAATTACTGCAATTACTTTACCAATACTCACTAGAATTCATGAATTTTGATCGCCAGCATCTCAATATTTCGTCAATACTAATTTAATGTCCTTGAAAAACCAACAGGTGATTTCCTCCATTTATTTTCACATGTACCTGCATTAATATCACTTAATGGAGACAGTTTCTTAGTTAGTGATACGATTCCCTATTTTAAAGCTGACTCATTCATATCTTCTCTTTCTAGGTAAATACGATGGGTGCAGTGTGATTGAATTTGTGATAGTTTAAAGGTATGTCTAGTTAATAGCGCATTGAATTTCGGAATAATTTTAATTATTTTCTTTTTTTAATACTTTTTTTACATTGGTTTCTAATGCATAACGTATGGAGTTGCACCGTTCAATTGTAACATTTATTTTCTGCAATTTGGAAACGTTTCCATAAAAAACGGAAGTTCTGTAGAATGTCTTGAACATGGATGGGCATATTTTAACTTCCTCATCATTTACTCTTCTTTCTAAAATACCGCGAAACGATGATATTCTGAAACTGGCGAGTAGAGTGTAAAGAGTTTGCCTTACAATACAGTCAATGTTTCACATCTGGCTATGCTTGCTGGGGGATATGTTGCCGCTGAAATACTGGGTTGACCTACATACAGGCCTTTATCGAGTCAAAACGTCGTCCCTTGAGCAGTCTTTTCATCAGGGGGAAGAAGAAGTCCGGTGGTGCCAGATCGGGAGAATAGAGCGGTTGCGGCAACGTGG
Source organism: Hetaerina titia (assembly GCA_037158775.1). Classification (NCBI taxonomy): domain Eukaryota; kingdom Metazoa; phylum Arthropoda; class Insecta; order Odonata; family Calopterygidae; genus Hetaerina; species Hetaerina titia. Next base: position 109,829,106 of record CM073773.1, on the reverse strand, counting down.
CAACGCCGTATTTGGCCAGGAGCAGTCTGACGACGAGCGCGTCATGGCACGAATTTTCGGCACCGTCTTAGCGCACACCTTGCGCATGGCCAAATCCTGTGAAATAATGTGTTGGAAGTTGGATGCAGACAGACCCAACTGGTCTGCAATCTCTTCACTGGTTAAGCGTCGGTCTGTGTTCAGCAGTGTCCTCACTCTGTCCACATTCGTGTCGGTTCTTGCCGTCGACGGCCGTTCGGAGCGATGGTCGTCTTCAACGAGCTCCCTACCCTCTTTAAACAACTTGTGCCACTCAAATAATGTGGAACGGCTTAAGGCAGTGTCCTCATAAGCCTGCTTGATCATATCGAGGGTCTCAGTTGCCGTTTTCCCGAGTTTCGCACAAAACTTCACCGAATAACGTTGTTCTAAATTCAGATTCATTTTGTTTTTCGACGCGGACAAAAACCTTGCTTCACTAATAACAGTGTCCTCACTCAACGACAGCCCGCAAGCGACTGAGGTTGGTGTCGGTCCGTTGCTAAGAGCCCCCTCCACCTTACCCTGCCAGGCAGACCCCCCTCTACCGCTCCGTTCGCGCCAGATAAAATCAGTTTTACCACTTTTGGGTGCGACCCTGTACAGTAAATTGGATTTGATTGGAACACCCAATACGTGAAAGGCGATTAGTGGGGTTCACAGTAGGGGGGTGGGGGGTTAGGTAGTACCAAAATAAATAACAGTGGAAAAATACATTGCGTTTTTCATTTAATGAACATGAACTTCCGTAAAGTTGAGCCGGAAATCATCCAATACAAGGCTTCTGTTTGAACTACTTTGGCTAGCATCGTTAAAGCATGGGAGTGCCTCCGATGTCAATATTTTGGTCAAATGCCTTAAAACATAAAATTTGAGAGGTTTCCATCCAGTGGCACTTGGTAATAGGCGGTTATTGGGAATTGGACCACGACTCGTGCAGAGCACATGCAGCATAATACGAGTACTGGTACATCAGTCAATGGCCATGAATATTCTCACTGTGAAAGTAAATATTCAATGATATCCGCTAATATGTCACTTTTATTTGTTTATTTTTATTTATTTATTCAATACATTGAAATTTGCAAATCAATCAAAAGGCGCAGTTAAAACAATCAAATTGCAGTACCAACCAATCAAGGTGCAGTAAACCATTCGATACAAGTTACAGCTACACCAACTAATATTTGAATATGACAGCTACATCAAAAAATTAAAATTTACTGTTACAAAAAATAGAGTAAAATCTATCCAAAATTATAAGCAAGCCAGTTAAGAGCCAGATCAAAACATAAGAATGGAAATAATTTAGTGCAGTTGTTTAGCCATCCACTTCTTCGAAGCCCCTGATGTTTACAGGAAAAGGATTTAAAGCGTCTCGAGAGAATGTCTGTTCCGATCAGCTGTGCCCCTATTTAGGGAGGAGTACTTACCCTATTTCGCTCCTTTGAGTGAGCGTTTTGATTTATGTGTATGTTCTCCCCTTCCTTTAAGGCCAACTTTTGTTTTTCCTTTAACGTCTCCCCATTTCTGTCTCTCCACTTTCCCCGCGAGCAATTGAAATACATTTGTCCTCATCCTTCAAATTATTCGGTTCCGTAATCATGTCACTTAAGATACCTTCCTTCTTGAATTCTCCCTTAAATCGCAGTGAGTGGCTTTATTTTGGACCCTTTCGATTTTTTTCTCTGATTTATTTTGATGAGGGTCCCATTAACGTGATCCATACTTTTATATAGGTCTCATTGTCTAAATAACCGTTTTTTTTCGTAATACCATATTTATTTAAAATATGTAAATTAAAATTTTTGAGTGCCTTATATATTATTTTTTCCACATGTCCATTCCATTTGATATCACTTACAAAATTTATCCTAGATAATTTCACTTATTAACTACCGGTATGATTTCTTTTCCCAATTTATAATTATATTTTAACATACCCCTATTCCAATTAATCATTGTACTTCTCTTACAATTTATCACATATTTATGTTACTTTTACTGTCCATCATCCGCTCTTGAACATCATTCAAATCATCCTGCAATTATGTACAAACAGTTTCGTTATTTATGAATTTTTATGTTACAAATTCATTCTTAAATAGACAAATTTTCGATTGCACTACATTAGCCTTGTCGTTGATATATATTAAAAACAGAACCGACGTTTCTTGTGGCCACTTAATGATATTATTCCGTAAAACGAAGGCAAAATGTACATTTGTTTCATGCGGCTTTGATTTGCATGCATGATTTATTACGTTTTAAATACACATGAGCTCTGATAAGTATTCATCGAGGATTTCTCGTGTTTTATATAGTTCATATAGAGATTAATTTTACTATTTATGTGATGTCAAAAGCTAAAATAATGAAATTTGCCATTGAAACGTATTCATATTATATAGGAACCAGACTTAATTCTCTTTTTTTCTTTTAGAAGAGCAAACTTGCTGTTTTTTCTATCTTTGGCTGTTAATGTAAAAGGATCCATGGTTGCATAACTCTATGCATGTATTACCGGAACACCGTCAGTTAGTCAGCTTCAGCAGTCAGTCAGCTCGTTTGGAATCTACTTCACTCTGCTCCTCCATGAAACCTGGACAGAAAATTGATAAATTATTCTGATCTCTGTTGCGCCATAAACGCATCTTTTGGGAGTCCCTTGGCTAGAGGTGTTCTTTTTTCCTATAATTTAACGTACATTATATCGAAATTGGTTAGTTTCCCTACCAACCAAAGTGGTACAAAAAAGATCGAAAGCTAACTATTTGATATCCACTCCAAGCTTGCCCCTTGAGTTTAGTACCGCAACGTGTACCTAGGACGGGAAGGGGCATTCTGTTCGCGACGACACTTTGAACCACTAGGAGCCCTCAGGCACGCAGTTCATCTTTTTCCCCCCTCGTGCCCTTAAGGGTGACCCTTCCTTTCTGTCTCTTCCCCGAGGCTCCCGACTCCTTACTCCAACTCACAATCCTCTACCCTCTTCTTTTATTGCCAGCTCAGCAGTCCCTCTCAGCCAATCCGAAATCCGCCTTCTTGTCTTACCACCCGGCTTATCTTTGGCCCTCTGCTTCTCGTCACTCTCAAAAACGTTATTACGTGCCGCCGTTCATCCTGAGCTATTTATCCGATCGAATAAACAGAAATGCCTTGTAATCGTCTCGGAGAGTTGGTGCATTTTGTATGGAAATAGTGGTACAACTCTTTTTTAAATCATTCAATGCTTTTATCAAAGTTCAAATAATATTATTCCTTCAGATAAAAGTTTTTATATGAAATTTCTCGGTGAGGGCTACGTGGGTCTGTCTGTTATCCATTCTTTCTCTTCAATAAAAACCACGCTTCCACTCATTTGAAGTCCAACTAATAAACGCTAAATATAATTGAGCTAAAAAATAATTTTGATAACTAAATATTACTAAGTAATTTCGCGACAATTTACATCTTATGAATCACATAAGGAGATTTAAAGTGCATTTATTTTATTGCCCACCGAAATTTTCTCTGAGAAATGCTTTAAAATCACCCAAGGATGTTTAATTATATACTCCCATAGTACTGTTTGCCATTTTCAGACGAATTTCGGTCGAACAATAATCTTGTACTCAAAGTATTTTAGCAAACAATCGCAATAAATAGGTTTCTCAATCACGATGTATAGGTTTACGAGCTATATTTCCATTTATCTAAACATCCGTTACGGTAGTGATATCATTCCGGTCGGTATTCACCCGCCGTCACACTCCCCACGGTCGATCCTAGCAACAGAAATTTGCCTAAGGGTACAAATCAACCCGCTATCCGAGTGTTCCCAGGAGAACGTTGACCGACCGCCTTCTATTTTCAATTGTAAGCCCTTGGTTTCATAGTTATTTATATATGTTTTATTTTCGCACAAACGGTTGGCTAAGAAGAAAATAACCGTTGATAGACGGGATTTTTCTTATTAAATTTAAAATATGAAAAAGATAAGTAATCAATCGAAAAAATCAAGTGTACTTGAGTCGACATTTGTTATGCAGCAGCGTTACCCATGTATTGTTCAGTAATAAAGGCTATGACTCAGAGGCTGACATGCAAGAGGTGTAACACGAGGAAATATTCCGTACAGTGGCGCTCTTTTATCTTGCTTGACCGTGCCCCGGAAGAAGTCGAGCCATTAAGTTCATATATGGACGCGACGCACGTGACTAGAAATGATATGAGCCCTTTGACCTTTGGGATTATTCTTGTGGACGATGACACACGTCGAGGCACGTCGATTTACGATTAAAATCAATATAGGTTGGGTAACAAGGAGTAAATAATAATATCGATTTGGATTCAATGTCGCCTTCAATCGAAGCGCGACTTACGCCGCTCGCAACTATTTCCCGCTTTCTGGCCACCCTTTGGCATTTTTCTGCGCAGTTTCCCTCTATTCTTGTCAACACGTGCACCTCACACGCCACTCGCTTTTTCTTTCTTTTATGTTTTCCTGCATTTTTATGTAACTTATTTGTTGAAAGACCTTCCTGGTGTTACGTAACAAAGCAGATTGAAGGCGTTTCTTGCCTTAAGAATCCAAGTTTGAGCGTTCCAGATGCCTTGATAGATCTTTTCGTACACACACACACACACACACACACACACACACACACACACATATATATATATATATATATATATATATATATATATATTATATATAAACACTGATGTAGATTGAAACACAAGGAAAGGCTACTCACATATGAATGAGTAGTTTACACATCTCCTGTTGACGTCAAAACTATATATGTTATTGCCCTTTCTTTGTGTTTCTATATTTTAAAAATCTGCATCTGTGTTTATATATTTGTGCGCGGCAGAAGCTTGCCACTTCGGCTTGTCGAAGAACGTTCCTTTTTGAAGCTATATATATATAGCTTCAAAAAGGAACGTTCTTCGACAAGCCGAAGTGGCAAGCTTCTGCTATATATATATATATATATATATATATATATATATATATATATATCGTCATCAGTATTTCAATCCTAGGATTGGTTTGTTGCAACTCTCCATTCGCCTCTATTTAATGTCAATTCCCTCAATCCCTGGTACCTTGCCTTTTTTATGTCTTTCTTAATTTGTCCTATGTACATGTCGAAATATATACATATATACATGTGAAATTAAGTCATATATTTCTCTGTATGTATGACTTTATTTGTGTAACATAATTCAACGACTTGGTTTCTTCACCAAACACAACTAATGTCATTACGTCCTAGTAACATAACTCGTATTTATGGTATCCGCTCTTTCGCGGGTCATTCTCTCTCTATCTCTCTCTCTCTCTCCCTTTGGGCGTTGTGTGCCAAAATATCCAAATATTCGTTTAATTTCAATTTAAAACAATCATCTCATTCGAAACAATACTGCTGAGAAGGAAAGTTCTAATATTTTAAATAAGCTCATAAATGATTACAACTGTAATGAGGCCCAATGTTATTAGCAAGATCGCGTTTTTACATGTGAGAATTTTACGGATATATTTATTAAAAATGTTAAAAAAGACATCTTTCGCAGTAATTAAAAAAAGGAAGTCCCTATTTTCAATTTGGTTTATTATCTCGCGATTTCCCTGGGTCAATCAAAAATATCTCGTCGGCTTTGAGGTTCAGTGGTGGATAAAAAAAGGTTCTTTTGTTGATGTTCTCCTCTGCCACGAATATTGTAACTTCATATTAAATACTTTTTGCGCTGCTAATAAATCAAATAATAAGTGCAGTAAATAAAAAACATACACGTGCGATACTATAAACGACACATTTCCCTCCCGATTGTTCAATCAGCGTGTACCCAGAGAAAGCCTTTCTTTTAATTAATCATTTTCAACCGCTCTGATACGAAAGCGTATGAAATTACGTTGCATGAAACATTTTTAATATCATTTGACAGTAAAAAATTAAGAAATAATTACATTGCTTTAGGGTAATTCGGTAATCACGCTTCGAAAACTTCCCGTATGAGACTGACTTTCTCTTGAGAGAGAAATAATTGAAACGCAAAAGAGGTAATCGCATCAAAAAATCTAACTGTCTCTCGATTTTTTTACCAACATGATTTCTGGAGCTTTAACTCAATTTATTACACATATTTGTGGAGGAATTTGGAACTTCAGTTACCGCAATTGAACAATGACGTAAATCTCCTTTGACTTCCCCCCCCTTCCCCCTGCAAACATAGCTTCCGGATTTCCCACCCAACACTACATCCAATCCACTTTAAGAATTCCCTCCCGCGCCCCTATTCCGCCCCTCCACACCAAAAAGCCCCTCGGAGTGCTCCCCACACCATGAGTCATCGCGATGACCCCCGCCCCCAAACCCGCTCCAGGCCCACCGCCCATTCCCGCTACCCTCCCGCCCGCCCCTTCCCGGTGACGCGGCTCACACATCTCCAGACTCCTTCCAAGGAAAAGCTCGAGAGGGGGGAGGCCTGTCCCCTTCGCGTGCCCTTAGCAAAGAAGCCCTTGAGCACGCCACCGTCTCCAACCGCGCGTCTTCCCCTCCCTCCACGCCCCTCCCCTCCCCGCACTCCCCATCCCCCTTCCGTCTGACTCCCGGTTCGTCCGAACCCCCTCTCCTCTCCGCCCCTTCATCCTCTCCTCCCCACTTCTTCTTCTTGCAACCGATTTTCTTTGACTTTCTCTTGCATTTCTGCAAAAGCAAACTGAAGGGGATTCCTTTCCCTCATTTCGAAGGAGGAGAGGAAAATCATGCGATCTCTGCATTCACATCGGGGTATTATATCACGCACGGAGTGGCGTTTCGCTATTATAGTTGGCTGAGACACACGGACAGCCTCTAAGGTTTCGTGGCACGCCTTCATCGTGATCGCGACTGTTTGTTCGGGCTCGTGGAGGACGCCACTGTGTCCGCAGACTTTGAGCGACTCGCAAATTGATTATTATTTTTCATCGTTATCTGACTAACTCCATTGATTTTCGTGTGTTATTTGAGAACTCTCAGCATTCGAACGAAATATTGATCAATGAAATCTCTCTTATTGCCAATATTGCGTGGTAAAAATTACTACGTGACCTAACATATTTTGAAGTAATTTAGAAGCATGGCTCTATCAATCTCAGTAAATGAAATATATTTTTTTTTAATTTAAGCATCATTAAACACTATTATCAAAAACAAACATTTTGATTTTAAATTAGAAAATTTCACCGGTCCGGATCGTGGAAGTACTAATTATTACCTTTATGGCTAGTAATCTAATTACTCGTGCATAAATATAATTTTCAATTTCCGGATTCATGATTACTGTATTAATATAGTTTCATATCAATGATTAATTTTTCATACAAGTATACAGGTTCATATAAGTTCATATTTTATGAATATATGTATGTAGTTTAAATACTTGAATACCATTATTATCCAGTAGTATTTCACGAAGCAGAAGGCATTCCCTTTTTCCGACACATATTTTCATTTAACCCACAAAGTTACCCAGGGAAAAAATTTTTAAGCACCCTTTCTCGTTAAAACAGTCATGTCAAAAGAGTAATATAGTAGGAATATTATATAATATGGTAGTATATTATATACTATAGTAGGGGCATAAACATCAGAATTGCACATTGCAACGATCAATCCTGAAGTGCTGTTTCAACCGACGGATCTAGGTTATCCAACTAGTTCAGTACCCTCAAGGGTGACTAATGTGTGTGCGCAAATACTGCCGCCTGAGTGAGGAGAATTCTTTTATTTATGGTCCATCGCCAAAAAATGTTGTGATCGGTGACCGAAAGCGAGCGTGAGTTCTTTGTTTCTTTATCATTTTGCTGATATGAATCCGCAGTTTGCTATTCTCCTGTCCTAAACTCGCTCGGTTTTTCCAGCGTAGTGCATTGCTGAGCATGATTGAATCCTTTACTCATGTATACTGTCTCTCGTACCACTGCAAAGCCGTTTAAGGCGCGCGACCGGTGGCCGAGCGGGCAGGCCTCCCAGCAGTACTGACCGCGTTGGGAAGTTATCAACTCGGTGCGTCTGTTTGGGATGCTTTGTTTCGCATAAATGAAGCAGAATGTTTGCGATTGAATGTTTGCAACCGCCTCTCGATCGGAACGCGCCGTCTTTGCTCAGGAGGCGGACTCCGACGACGATGCCTTACTTCTCCTGCTTCAACGCCAACCGATATGGGACTTGAGGTATTCCAATCGGCTTACCTCGCAATTGTGATATTTGCATTAAAAAAGTTAACAAAAATCACGTAAAAATTAAACATAAAATATATAATTGGCATGAGGACATGAGAAAGTATATAATTCAAAATGTGTCGCTTTAACAAAAAATGAATTGGTTCATTTATAGACCAAGAAAAATAGTTCATATATATTAATTTTAAATTAATTTGAAAAGATATTCAGAATAGTTATTTTTGCTAACATGGTGACTATATTGAGTGAAAAGCACGAACAAGGGTTTTCTCCAGGTTCAGACAAAATTATTATTCTACAGTGATTCAGCTACGTAGTTTTACTCTTTTTTTAGTAGTGCCATAAGAAATTAAGGAATATGTACACGCGAGTCTTTTCATCAAATAAGTTTCCTTGACTTATACAGGTTTGGTTGATTCACTCTCAATGGCTTCCTAACGTCAAACTGTATTCTTGTGCGAATAAATATCTAATTCTAAGGTAAGAAACGAATAATATACGAGATATCTGCCAATTTTCAGGGGTAGAAACTACCAGATGGTTTCTCTTAAATTTTTTTAGAAAACATGGATTCTCTTCGTAGTAATCAGATGACTGACTGACAGACTGACTGATATCTCCACGGATATCAGTCAGTCACCGCAAGGGGGAGAAAACTCGAGCGTCACAACCGGATCGACATCTTAAGTTTTTCATCATTACAGTCGAGCCGTTGAATGGAGACATTACCGGAGAATCAAAATACCACTTGTTTAAAGATTTTTTAACCTACTATCACTGGTAGAATTACTAGGGGCAGTCAAATTAAAACTAAACTTCCGCCATAACACACAAGTTCCGCTAAAAGCTATAAATTAGCTTATTACGTATCAACACTGCCATCGCTGTGGTAGGAGAACTGCTTAGTGGCTTTTTTGAGCTCTTCTGAATACTAACCTGAAATAATTACAAATGAAACTTTTACAGATTTTGATGATGGACATATTCTTTGCCTCATTCTTGAAAGTTTATCGAGTTAATGTAGTATCATTAAATAATTCGATGTAAAGGCCAACCATTTCATTTGACCAGAAAAAATAATTAATGCGCCTCCTTTCTCATAAATAGTAGGAAATTTATAACAAGTGTTCGTCTGAATGACTTAGGAATAGCCCTCTCCGATAACGAAGCAAATTTCTCCACAATGCTATTCACAACAGTTATTTCATAATATACCCGAATACGAGAGTCAACTGATAGGTTCTCTGAATGGAAAATAAATACGCAACTTGCCTCGGTAAACGTTTTTTTTCCAATGTAGTCACCCTAACCTAACCTAACACTAATGCATTTGGTCCAACGATATTCCAATGTCTTGATCCCATCTTGGGCATTAGATTCCTTTAGACCTGTAAAATTCCCGTCTTCTTGTGCTGTTAGTTCTTTATTTGAAGAGAATATCCATCCCTGAGGAAAACTTTCAGCTTGAGGAAGGGATGGAATTCTGATGGAGCCAAACAAGGCGAATATGCCAACAATTCGTATCTCATTTCGTGTACCTTTCCCATGTCAACGACACATGTGCGTAAGTGTGCATTGCCTTGATGAAAGATGACTTTCCTCCTTACCAAACCTTGCCTTTTTTCATGTATCTTTTTTTATAGTTGGTTCAGGAGGTTGGCGTTAGTTAGTTATTTCTATAAATTTAGCACTGCCTCGTAACAACAAAACTCCTGGTAACAATATAAACAAGTCCTTACACCCTCTTCCCTTGGCTCTTGATTAGGTGTATGAGGTGGAAAAGCTTCTGCGCCTGAGTAAGTTCGATTGCCAGGGTACCCAATTATGAGAAAATGAAAATCAATCAATCGGCAATCAGAGCAGCGTTTCGACCGGGAAAACTGGTTGCTAGTTGGAAGTACATGGGTAAACTAACTCTCCGAGTAAAGGACTGTCTCATTTTAAAATCAGACAAAAAGATTAAACACAAGATATTTTAATGGTCCATTTTGCGAAGAGCAACGTCATTATAATCATCGCTTAAATTAGCCTTAACTTTCCTCTACAGGTACTCATGTATCAATATTTTTTCTTGATAATAGTAATAATAATAATTGCACACCCTCTAACATTTCAAAATATCCTTACGTTATTCAATATACAACCTAATATTTTCATAAGTACATGTACATCTTACTCGACAAACCACGACGAAGACGGGCGTGGCAGGGGTTTTATGCATTACCACCCATGAAAGTGGTTGTTGGTTTTTATAATTAGGTAGCAATTTAATGTCGGGTAGTTTACATTTTATCACATGGTGTTTTCTTATATTGCGGACACGGACGGTGCAAATTGGGGAAAATAATTCATAATATAGATCCGAAAGCTAAATTACTTTCTTTGTGATCTCTCCTGTCTAAGTCCTTCATCTGTGTGAGGGACCGGGAAATGAGTGAATACTGTGACCTGATGTATTTTTCAAAAGAAAATACGTGGCCGTGAGTCCGTGTCTGAATTTCTATGCGTCCACGGGTAAGCTCTCGAGTGATTAACTATAGTGCTTAAATAATAGTGACCAATGCGAAAAGTAATAATAGTGACCAAGGAAGGTTTTGAGGTATCAGATCGGGAAGAGCATTTTATATGTTGATGCAATCACGAATAGCATTGCCAAAAGTTAAAAATCATCAATTTAAGATCTTAGGAATAATTTTCTCTTTTTTCATGACCATGTACCGTTAGAAGGAACTAAAGCCATGCTTTGAAGTCAATAGATTATTTAACATGTGAAATTTTCCACTTAAAATCTTTAAAACTCTCTGATACAGCGAAATATTTTCTTTAATAACTTCCCACTTACGACGGAAATAATAGAGGAAAAATTCACTTTAATAATTAACATTTATTAATGAATGCAATTGCTCCATGGTTTGAGTCTTCTCTCTCACGAATGAAGGAAGCTTCTTTCTTTTAGACCCCGTATTCTGGGTGGTACTCACAGGGCACAGGTTCAATTGATAAAACAGGCCTACAAAAAAAATGTTTTTGGTGCCGGGAATCTTTGTGATGATTTTAACTATAGTTGTAGAGCTGAATCCAAACATGAAATCCGTTTTTATTTAACAGCTCTACTTTTTTAGATATGGCACATCTTACGATTAGTTGTTTTAATATTTGATATATTCCGGAAAATTATTTTCAAAGTTAAATAAATCTATAAGTATACTAATTTATAACCACTCTGCGGTGTTCCTTTTATTTTCAATAAACTGTCAAAAAGTTTTATGTATATTTCTATATTGTAGGCCAATGAGATTAAAAAACAAAAATACGGTACCGGTACAAAAATACGGTACGGTACCGGTACCGGTACAAAAATAAGTTTTTATCGCACAAGGGAAAATGACATGCTACCCTTCTTTACTCAAGAAGACAATCTTACATTTTATTTAGACGTTAAGGGTCTTTTGGAAAAAATGGGACTACTATCACAATATGATGCTAGTGATTGGCGTTTGTTTATTGATAGCTCCATGCGTAGTTTAAAATGTGTACTTCTTCACAATATTAACAGGTTTGGCGCAATACCAATCGCTCATTCAACTAAAATGAAAGAAGAATACGATCCAATAGCATTGGTCTTACAGAAGATAAAATACCAGGAACATCGCTGGGTGATTTGTGTAGATTTAAAAATGGTGAACTTTCTTCTTGGGCAGCAAAGTGGCTACACAAAATATCCTTGTTTCTTGTGCCTCTGGGATAGCAGGGACAGACAAAACCACTGGATTAAGAAGGAGTGGCCTAAGAGAGAAAACTTGGTTGTTGGGAAAGAAAACATCATTGCTGAATCTTTAGTTGAAAGAGAGAAAATCATCTTACCGCCTCTACATATTAAACTAGGCCTAATGAAGCAATTTGTCAAGGCTCTTGACAAGGATGGACCATGCTTCGGCTACGTAAGACTAAAGATGCCCCATATAAGTATTGAAAAACTTAAAGCTGGTATTTTTGAGGGGCCACAAATCAGACAACTTACAAAGGATCCTGCTTTTGTCGAGTCAATGAATGAGATTGAAAAAATTAGTTGGATGTCATTTGTTGAGGTCATAAAAAATTTTCTAGGAAATCACAAAAGTGAAAATTATATTGAGCTGGTAAACATTATGCTCAGTAACTTCAAATCACTTGGATGTAATATGAGCACAAAAGTTCACTACCTACACAGCCACTTAGACAATTTTCTTGGAAATTTAGGAGACACAAATGAAGAACAAGGTGAAAGATTTCACCAGGATATAAAAACAATGGAAGCTCGCTACCAAGGAAGATGGGATAACCATATGATGGCAGATTACTGCTGGTGCTTAAAACGAGACTGTTTGAACAAAGTGCACTCAAGAAAATCGCGCAAAAGAAGTTTCCGATGTGTTGAGTGATGTTTTTATGTATTTTTTTCTTTTCAATTTGTTTTATTACAGAAAAAATTTTAGTATTTGTGTTCCATTGTATTGTAAAATTCTGTTGTGTTTGTGGGTAATTTAACAGCCCTAGAAACAAATGGAGTCTTTATATTTAGTGGGTTTTATTATTAATATAATATTCCCATCCCATCATGTAGAAAATTTTTTTACGTAAGTAACAACATATCTATATCTTGAAAACTATAGCTGATAGGAAAAAACTAGTGTCATAATTGGATTCAGCACCCCAATTGTTCTTTAAATCAGCATTAAAAGCTCCGGCACCAAAACCACTGTTGGCCTGTGTAATCTTGGTCATTGTAATGATCTCCCAAATTTTATGATGTGACTACGCTCATGAGATGGAAATCAAATTCTTAGTAGAATGTTGATAGCTATAGCACTAATTAACTCTTAACTTGCTAACCCTTTCCATCATGGAATGCCCTTATGCTTACTTCTCTGGTTCAAGTATGTTGGCTGTGTATTTTAATTCCAATTTGGGGAAATCACACGTTTTAATAGAATTTTAATTAATGACTAAGTCGGCAAATGAGCTCACCCGATGTGTGGGCTTCCTAAATCAAATAGACATAAACTCACTTGACCCATATCATAAACTCAATCCGGCCATTCACAGCGCAATAGCTCCTCTTCACATTGCAACAATTTCAGAGCGTAAAAACCATTCGCTTTGACCGGGATTCGAACCCGGATCCCTGTATGTGCTTAAGCCAGATAAGCTATCGATGAGTCTGTGAAACGTGAAAAGGAAATTGTGAAATTTTGGGCTTTTAAAGCTCAAAAATTTCAGAGTTTAAGAGAACGCCGCGATAGCTTAACTGGCTAAAGCACTCGGCCGGATATCGAGGTATCTAGGTTCGAATCTCGGTGAAGGCGAATGATTTTTACGCTGAAACTACATTACGCATTGTTGCAATGAAATGCATGTTAGCGGATGAATCCGTTAAATGTTACTGTTGCGGCGTCTCCCGCAGTTTCTTGAAATTTCTCTTCACTTACTTTAGTAACCAAAATTATTACAATTGAGGGATGCAACGAAACACTCGTCACTCCATTACCTCTTTCCGCTCCATCAAGCTCTCTACCAAAGGCTGTACCGTAGTTGTGATATCATATCGCAATGTTGTTTCACAAAAGTAAGATAGCATAGCATTTTAATATTGAGGTGACCTCTGCCATAGAAGCAACTAGATCGTACTTTTCGAGGTGGTGCGACCGCACACGTCGTGAAATGTGCTTTGCAGTCCCTCGAGTGTATGCGCTGCAGCGTTGGAAATGCCGGATGTAACTCAAATAGAAACATCGGCGCTTATATGAAATGTTATCAACGTGGAACTATCTGGCCGTCTGTATTTAATTATTACCTTGAACGTTGAAGCACAGCAACTGGCTCGCCTTGTGAGTGAACTTCTTTGCTAGACTTTAAGTATCAAAATTCATTGAATCCGAAGAATGTAATCATTCACAGACATCCTATCTCGATTTTCAACCTTTCACTCAAACTTATTTTATTTTCCATCCATTTTCCTCATTTTCTCAAGGATTTTGGTCATCCTCTGCCCTTATTCTGGTCCCAGTCGCAAGTCCCAACTCGCAAATCCTAGAAAATTTGTTTTCATTTTCCCCCGGTAAAGTTAGTTTTTCTCCCATCCCTAGCCCTGAGAGCCAAGCAAAAATGAAAGAGGGGCGAGTAAAATATAATGCTTTACCCTATTCATTATTTCCGATTCAAATTTTATATTTTTATGCATCATATTTATTCTGTCTTTAAATACCTTGCTCCATAATGGTTCAATTTTCATACAAAGCTGATCTCCAATAATTTTTCTTTTGAACAGATAACGGGAAGAAATACTTCCAAAAAGTTTTGTAAACGGATACACTTAGGGTTAATAAAATGTAGAGTACTATTGAAAATAGTTTTTCACAAAGGTTCTACGATAAACATTATTGTTTAGGCAAATCCATTTATTTATTCACAAACAACATTTCTCGTTTGTGAATTCATTTATGCTTAAATCTATTTTCCGGATGAGAGATCCCAAAGTGGGAAGGTAATTTTGTAAGATAAAATGTTTTTGTGCTTTGCTTTATTTTAACATTTAACTACGTTTATATGCTCATTTCAATACTCTACCAATTATAATAAATATGCCTTTCCGGACTTCTTAATAAAAACTTCTCTTTCAAGTTTTTTGTCAAATCTAATCAAAGATTCAACATCAAAAACTATTGTTATAAGTAGAATCTTGTGAAATAATCTTTAGTTTTGGGAAAACGTTAGCTTTTCTTTTCTTTTTTAAAGAATACTCCATTAAAAATTAATTGCCCCTTGATTTCATTTTTTCCGCAACTTTATTCAATGCCGTTTCTTCAGTTAAACCGTCAATCATTTCTTTCGTCGATGGACATGACAGTTCTGGAATCAAGAAAAAGTCCAGCACAGCTTCAAGACTCAGGTGTCACAAATGATTCCGGAATGTATCCAACGCTATGCGAGATATGCCATGGTCGTTTTTTTTACATCAAAAGAGACATTTAAAACTCTATCACCAGATTTACCACCGTCATAATTACTTGAAAGGGAAACGTGGCATTGCCAAATACCGCTGTTATTCCGCCATTTCTTCCTCTGTCGAAATACTATATGGAGCGTCTTTCTATGCAAAAGTAATATATGCGCTGCTTTTTAATCCATTTAATTATTTCTCGGTCGACATTCTGTATTACCTTTTGGAAAATGCAAAAGCTTCTCTTTTTCAATTCTTCCGTGCTCCACTGGAACGAGAATGTGAAATATCTTGATAATATTTTTGTTCAATCAAAATATTTCAGTTATTTTTTTATTCCGTCCATTATGAATGCATTCTGAAGTAGATTATCGATGTTTTTCTTATGAATTGAAGACTTGAAATCTTAAAAAGTGTCGCAAAGGCTTGGGGAAAAATTGTCAGGAGGTAAAGTATATATTAATTTTGAACAATAAATGGCAATCTTTCAACGACAAGAAATATTTTAATTTATAATATTGAATAACGAAATCTTTTATTAATGAGCAATTCTCAAAAATCTTGAATCTGATCTTCTCTGAACCCTTTTTTCATTTGATGAATTTGTTGAGATACATACTTTCTTGGAAGGTTTCTGTATCTCTTAGGCCAATATCTTTGAAGTGTTCTTCCCAATTCGTCTCGAATGATCTAAACAAAGTTAAAAATGTCTTGAATAATTTGCCTTCATCCTCTTACCTCATTTTATTCCTTTATTTCTGCTACAAGAAATTAACCGAGTTGCGGTAACATGCACGTATTTTCTGTTGATTCGGTGACTCAAGCGCAATTCATGATTGTTGCCACGGCACGATCTCCCGTGGCGTTAGCGTTTTCTTTTTGTCCCAGATTTATAAACGCCGAAGCAAGCGCTCCTTTGGGTCGTGCTCTGCGTTTTCCGATGCCGACTAATTTCGGCGAAATTTGCACGATCCGGTTTCTTTAGAGCGATTCCATGCTTTCAATGATTCGACACATTAACTCCATTTTTTTAGACTGCACCACGCATCCAACTTGACTCGCTCTCCTTGGCACGTCTCTCCACCTTCCCACTTGGAGAAATGTTCTGCCTTCGTCCACGTGCTGCCTCCCATTGTCTTCCTTAATTTATCTTCCAGCTCTCCTAATTCTTCCTTCCTTCCCCCTCTCCCGCCTCCCGGCCGCTCCTCATTTCCTCCCGCCTCCGTCTTGAGACAACCTCTCCTTACGTATATTCCTCCTCCATCATCCCTTTCACGCCGCACTGGCGTCGCCATCTCGCGGAATGGCGGTGAAATTACGGCGAGACAAGGAAATGCCTCCTGCCCACCCCGTCCTCCTCGCCCCTGTTCCCTCCCCCTGTGTTTTTCCCTCCCCCATCACCTCCACGGCCCGCCGCGCCGTCCCCGAGTCTCCCATTCCCCGATTCCGCCGCGATCGTCATTCCGAGATTGCGGTATCGCTCGAAAAGGGAGAGGAAAATACTTCATCTCTGGAATCCCCCAGACGTCAAATTTCCCCCCTAAACGTCCTTCTACACCCTCCCCCATGCTCCTTTCCCTCTTCACCCCCCCCACCTCATCGCATCCCCCTCTTTCCATTCCGCGAGAAATTCCGCGCGGAGCGGAAATGGCCCAGAAACAAATGCGGTGGGTTGCGAAACGACGCTGGACCCCAGCCGCTTTTGCGACGCGGATGTTGCGACTGCTAGTATTTTGTCTCTTCCCCTTGGCCTTCTCCGCCGCCGCCCTGAAACGCTACTTGAACGAACGGCAAAGGATGCAAACATTCAAGTGTCTCCATGGCTTATCATCGAGTGTGGGTGTTCATTCACTTTTTATTTAATGTGCGGATAATTTACTGAAGGAAAATGGCCGAAGAGTGAGTGGCTAGGAATATATTTGAGTGATATAAGTCATAAGAAAAAAATAGAAGGGAAAAAATAAAAATAGGGGGGCAAAAATAGAGGAGGTGAAACAATTTATATTACTTGGAATTGCTTTGGACCAAAATGGTCAAAGTAGTAGGGATGTAAGGAGAACACTTGCACTAGGAAAAGAGACTTTTACAAGGAGTTGATTACACGGTTGATGAGTAAGGACGTTAAGAAACAGCTGGTCAAAATTTGATACGGAAAGTATCTATGTACGGCGAGGAAATATGGTCACTGAAGCAGGATGATAGGCATGCATTGGAGGCTTTTGAAATGTGGATGTGGAGAAGAATGGAGAAGGTAAAATGGACCGAAAGGAAAACAAATGAGGAATTTATAGGTGGTGGGCGAGGAGAGAGGATTGTTGGGAGAAATCCTATGGAGGCAGGAAAAATGGATGAAGGGCGTATTGGTCGGAAGTGGGATTTTGAATAATGTAATAGAGGGGAGGATGTTAGACAAATGAGTACAAGACATGAATAGAATAGGGATGTTGGACTGGATGAAGGGAGGAAGGAAGTACACAGAGAGGAAGAGGGACTTGTTGTAGAGTAGGTTGTTGGGCTGTTTTGTTAAAACAAAGAAAATATTTATTTGGTAGTTTTAGCAATCCTAAACCTATTTCAACTAGTAGATTACCCAATAAGAAAAACTGGTCATCAAAGGTTAATGCAAATGTGAATGTTATGAATCTCATGAAATGGGTAAAACAAAATTGGTTTCCAATTAATCAGAAGTTTCCCCATTCCGAATATGTTTTAAAAATGTGTTGGGTTTGTTTAGCATCGCCGTCTTTTGATGAAATTTAAGTCGTGTTTCAACCGAAAATGTTTTAAGATTTATATTTACAAAGTAATTTGACTCGGTAATTGCATTCGTTTTCTTAACAGTGGCATCGCTTCCAAGACATGACAACCTTAATTGAAGGATTATTACCAAGATCAGACCCTTGTTCGACTATTTTTTGCACCTTGCGGGAAAAATCATTACAAATTAATTTGAAATTTTTGTGATTTTTTCGTGAAATTTAAAAATCATTTTGTCTCTTCTATTTCCTTCCTCGGCTCATATTTTTTGCACTTCCATTCCATTTAGAATACCCATTATTTCCCTCCATCTTTCTCGCTTATCCATCACTCTCCCTTTCGTCACGGTCTTCAGCGTACTACTGCCTCTCAATTTCTCATCCATCCACTTTTTCTGCCCACCTCGTATACCGTCTGACAATTCTCACTCTTTCGCCATCATGCGTGAGACTTCGTCGTTTGTCTTTGCCACTTTCCATCTTATTTTCTCTATTCTCTTCCCTTCCCAGTCCTCAGAAGACTGTCAATTTGCACTCCCTGTTTTCTAAGTAACGAGGCTTTAAAAAAATCTCAACGCCACGCCAAGTATGAATGTTTTACATCTTACTGAGTCTTGATAGAGTATTGCCATTTAATTTAATTATTTACTTTTACTGTCACAATTATTGTTTCACTGTACTCGCTCTTGTGCTCAACTGGGTCCGATATGCTGTACAGTATCATCAATCGTTTCATCTACTCTAATTTGTAACTTCTGATTTCCTATTTAATGCTTAGCCTTCCTATTTCCTAAAGTTTCTTGTTCCTTCCCATGTATTTTTTTTACGTTTCGTTTTGTTACAATTTATCTTCTGTTCATGTCTTTCACATTCTTCCTGTTATTTCTCGACGAAGAATAACACATTTTTTGCCTGGCTGGCTAATTTCTGCTGCTCGCCTTCCATTCTAACTAATCTAATTATCTAATTTTCTTTCTTTTCCATCCCGAGCCTCCACCATATCTCCCTTACCTTTCCCTCGATTTGCGAGTTAATGTGAGGGAAATTAGCATTGTGGGACTTTTCATTCCACCATTGCTTACTTCGTTTCTTACTTACTTACTCTTTTCTCTTGTATTCTAATTCATGCACAATATTTAGGTAGTGAGCAGGATCCAGTCTACCCCTACGTGGGTGGTCTGAAAAGTTTCCGACTCAGAAAATTACTGAAAATTTCATAAAATTTGTCTTGTATCTTTGTAAGGTCGGAAACTTTTCAGATCACCCTTGAAAATCTAACAAAACTGTCATTAATTTCATTCTGCCAAATTTTAAGAACGCCTACTTTTTTCCAAATAAATCAACCAAATTGATCCTGAGAACATTATTTATTTATTTCAATGCAAGTTTTCTCTGTTGCCATGGAGTCAGATTCTCCTCTTTCCTTCCTAAAACTAAAATATCTCCATCTTATACGTCAATTTTCTCTAGTCTCTACATATTTTATTGTCCGTAGTATATACTGCGCCGCCGGCGAAAGGTCTGTATTAATCGCATTCATATGCCTTTCTCTTTTTACATTGACGATTAAAATTGGCCTAATAAAGTTTTCTGCCAAAAAAGAAAAGGAATAATTGAAAATATATTCACACTCATACATATACATTAGCCGTAGGGGCTCATGAATATGTGATGAAAAACACAGAGGGCGGAGTATTGGTTAGGTGAATGACTTAGGAAAAGAGTTTTAAGCCAAAGCCTCCATGTTCCATACTTTTAAGAGCTTCAGTCTTCTCTAATCGTCATTATACGCCGAATCAAAATGTTCCTCATAAATTACAATCCATTTCATCATACTCTAGAAAATGGTCATTTAATAATTTCACCCAAAAACTGTCCCAAAGCGGTACGAATATATCCTACGGTAATTTAATTGTTATCCAAAATAGATTTGAGAAGGAATACCCAGGACACCTATTACGCGAAAAATCTCTTTAATAAATTTAACTTTCCAAAACTTGCATTAAAAAAATATTTTACCCCACGCTGTCAAGTCACTAGGAATTAAATATCCATTTAGTAATACTTCATCAGAGTTGTAGAATTATCATTATAACTACATATACAGCATTATGTTATTCATAAAATATGTGTTCATATCTTCCTTTATTTAATCTACATCTACATATTGTAATATCCGGCAAGAGACCGCAGGGGCGTGTGGCGGGGGGTATTAGCTCACCCACCACCCATAAAAGAGAATTAAGCCACATGCAAATGTACACCTGCACAGGCGTATACATTAATATGAAAATCGTTTTTAAGTTACACGCATGTAAATACGCATGCTATCAAATAAGAATGTAGTAAAAATCTATTCAATAACGTGTAAATTAGAATTGAAAAATAAGGAGCGGAAATTCTGAAATCACATGAACATGCAACTCATGGTCTCCATATTTCTTCTAAGACTTCCATTTCGTTATCCCCAAAATTAATTTTAAATTCGTGCTACTCATTTTTTTTTCTTTAATTAATGTATGTAACTTTATTTTTTAAATCTCACGTCTTTTATCAAATCCAATCGATATGTTTTTGCATTTTATAGCCACTCCATCATGACCAGTGTCTCCATCCTTCATGGGGAAACGGATTCGATGATTTTAGACCGATGCATGACCATTATTGTATAATGCAATTGTAATCTTAAGCTGCACGCATTCTCCGTATTTTTCCAAAACAGAAGCATTCAATATACCGTTCCTGTAACATTCTTCGCTCCTGTGAAATGCCATTGTTTTCTAGCCGAGTTTGTATCTTGTTCCTCGAACACACATCCTCGAAAAAACTGCTATCCTCTCTGCCTTTTTACGTCAATGTCGACCCCTCCATCCGGCAATTTTCTTTCTCTTATTTTTCTTGAGAAATCCAGGATACCGATTGTAAGGGAAGCTCTCGGCTGAAAGTGCCAATACATGAATATTCAACGGTCCCTCCTGCGATTTACAGTTCATTTACCCTCCTTCCCACGTCGATGGAGAGGTGGGAGTCTAGGCGCGTTAAAAACTCGGACGACACGACGAAAAAAAAGCTAAACGTTATGTCGGGGGAGTAACTACATATTCCCCGCAGTGGAGATTTCAACGCGAGGGGAGGAGAAAAAATATTTTTTAAATGTGGATGGTATTCCACTCGATAAACTCTACCCGTTGCGGAGGGGGAGGAAGGGGAAGGGGGGAATGAGAGGCGTCCGACGAGGAAAGGGCCGCTCTCCGTCCATCTCTGCAGTCCCCAACCGAAGGGGCGGCGATTCCCGTGGTCCCGGGCGTTGCAGATTAATTCAAAGCACCCGTGCTTGCTTAAAACTCTCGAGGCATTTGCAACATTGCGAACGATTACGCTGAGCAAAGAGCGTGGCTTCCGATCGTCCGAGAATTTTTATATTCCAGGGCGAATTAAGGTGTTTTACGTAAAAAAAACCAGCAAGTCAGTACCAGCATCACTGGCATTCGTTTTAACCAGCACGCGGGTTAATTGCTTTTACTAAATTTGTAAAAGTGCGCCAAATTTCTGCCACCTTAAGCGTGACGTGTAAATTTACCATTGAGAATTATTCCAACTATTCCGTTAGAATATGAGGAAACAGTATTTTTCAGTCAAATGGATATTAAACCGAATACTGTTTGTGATGAGATTAATATGTGACAGGAAAATTCATTTATGACAGTTATTAGTATGCCCGGATGTTTTGGGTATTTTTTCGAAGAACAAGGCTCGATTGTAAGCTTATGTTCGAAATTTGAAAATTGGCCGAATGAACATATTTTTAATATCGAGAATGTGATTGAAATGGATGTTTCATAAAAAGTACCATATTTATTTCCTCCGAAAATACGGGATGCGGCTTATAATTTGCTGGTTTGAATGACAAATGCTATACAAAAGAGCAAGTTATACTAACGCGCCATGTAATTAACAATAATCTTGTACTCACCCTTAAATGTCCTCCTCTTCACCTGATTTTCTAATCGGGAACCTTGTTGTAGTAAATCGGATAAGCTTTTAACAGAAACACAATGGAAGGTAAAATGCGGAACGGCTTGGGGGCTTTATAATAAAACTTTTGGAATTTGAGAATAAGAAAGTGAAAGGTAGGTTGTGTGAAGAAATGAGCGGAAGGATAAGATGCTTTCAAGTGGGATGACGAAATGGATTATCTGTTAATGAATTTAAAACCTAAAGTTCTACGCTAAGTTGTTCGTAGAGGTTTTTAATTGGATAAGAGTGTGATCTTGGTCTTAGGTGAATTCCGGAAAGGAAAGAGCAAAGCGGAACTCGAATTTCGTGGCTGGAATTTGATAAATGTTCTATTTTTGGGAAACAAAAGGAATACAACGCACACAATAGCCCCGTGAGGCAAATGTCATGTCAAGGATCTCGGCGAAGGAAGAGGTGGAGAAGATGAGGTGACGGGTCCGATAACGTTGTGCGAACGTGGGACGGAAAATACGTTCACTAGCCGATAGTTGAACTTTCAAAGGAGAATTAGGAAAGGAAAGTGATATGTAGAAAGTGGGACGTCATAGCCCTCGTTTTAATAGCATTTTTATTGCTTCTAAATAAGGTAAATAGGTAACTTTAAACGACAAATCAATTTATTTGCGTTCATTACATTTATGTTAGCGTGTGTTTCGTAGGCTTGAAGGATTCCAATACAAAACAAATCCTACTCTACATCAGGTCCGTCTTCATCTCTGTGTATTTTTTACCTACCTTCATCCCGTCCAACATCCCATGTATATATATATATATTCAACCTTGAAAATCCCGCCATACGGCGCACAAATATATATATATATATATATATATATATATATATATATATATATATATATATATATATATATATATTTAATATCGCAGATCTAAGTGTGAATTAGGTTTCCTTGGTGGTGTAGTTGGTAGCACATCCGCCCGGCAAGTGGAAGGTCCAGTGTTCAATGTACAATCCCGGCTAAGGAAATATTTTTACATTCGTGATCTGCTTAAAAACTGCCTTCCCCACATGCCCTGTGTTCGCCTTTTATGTGTTTTCCTATCCCCTTTCCTTTTCCTATTTCTATGTTTGAATGAATATCTGTGCGCCGTATGGCGGGACTTCGTATTTGAATGTAAAAATACAAATATATATATATATATATATATATATATATATATATATATAATGTATATATTTTTTACAAAAGAGAGAGAGAGAGTCCTAGCTAATCTTCTTTGAAGACGGAGCTCATTTCCGTCGAAAATATCAAGAAATAACGTGTGAGTGTTCCTGTTATGTGTGCTTATGCTTTGTGTTGCTGTCAAAGTTTTATTTACCACTTCAATGTTACTTCGAAGAAACCATATATATATATTTATATATATATATGTATATATATATATATATATATATATATATATATATATATATATACCCTACCCTGATGTGTGAATATTCACACGCCGAATAGGGCTTGGTACATGGGTGAGCTCTACCATCACCTACTAAACCGACCTTCGGGTTGATTACTGTGTTTATGGTTATATATATATATATATATATATATATATATATATATCGATGATGCGAAAGTACTCACGAGAGCAATATAACTTTTGGACGGCACAATAGAACACAGAATAAAACAGATAACACGTAAAAGGACACTCACACCGTAGATGATTTAAGCTTTCGGCCTACTCCGAGGCCTTCTTCAGGTCAGACTGAGAGGTTTTGAGGGAAGAGAGCCTGGGGAGGGGAGGGGGGGCGGAAGGTTTAGGGACTGTTGGGAAAGAAATTAAAGATGGCGGTTAAGGGTGGGAATTTTAAAGGATCGGAAATATAGGATGTATGCGGATTCGCGAGTTCTCACCTCTATGTTGGTGGCTGAATCGGGTAGGGATTCTAGAACTGTTAAGGAAAAGCATTCGTCAAATGATAGGTTGTATGAACTTGCGTGTAAAGGGATAGGAAGAGAAGAGAGTGAAGCAGAATTACATGAGTAACGGTGATTGTTCATTCGGATGGATAATTGGGTAATGCATTCGCCTATGTAGAATGAGGTGCATTGTTTGCACGACAAGAGATAGATAATATTTTTTGAGAGGCAATTAGCGTGGGAACGGGGTGAAGGGACAATGAGGGGATGTGGGGAGAGGGGAGCAGATCTGATTAGGAGACATGTTTTACATCGGGGGCGATTGCAGGTAGGGGAAATATGTGGAAATTTGTCAGGGCGGGGTGTCAAAGGGTTGGTGGATCTCAGAAGGTTTCTGAGGTTGGCTGGTCGTCTGTAAGCGACAGAGGGGCTTGGGGCAGTAAGGATGTGGTCGCGTCATTGTCATGTAATATATGATAAAGTTCTTTGAGAATGGTTTTCAGTCTGTGGGATCCGAGGAAATAGGTTGTGCAAAGGTTGAGTCCAGCGTCAGATGTGGGGTTGTCATTCTGTGGTGTGTGTGGTCGGGTGGAGCGGTAGATTTTATCCTGTAGGAGCTTTTCTGGGTAACCGCGTTTGTGGAGTGCATGGTGTAGATTGTGGAGGTATTTTTTGAGGGTGGCTGTGGTGTTGCAAATCCGATGTCCGCGGATAGAGAGAGAGTTGGGAATTGAGCGTTTGGTATGAGAAGGATGACTACTAGTATAGTGTAAATATTGTTGATGGTTAGTGTCTTTGATGTGTACTGAAGTGGTGAATTTGTTATTGTGAATTGAGATGTCTGTATGAGGAAAGGTGATGGTGGAGTCTGAAATGGACGAAGTGAATTAAACAGTGAAAGAAGAATTTGAGGCCGATAAGAAATTGTCAAGAGAATCAGAGCCGTGTGTCCAGAGCATAAAAATGTCGTCAATGTAGCGGACCCAGAAAAGAAGTTGGAAGGGTTGCTGTGAAAGGAAATTCTCTTCAAGGTGGCCCATGAAGAGATTGGCGTACGATGGCGCCATCCTCGTTCCCATCGCTGTGCCTTTCGTTTGGAGATAAAAACAGTTTTGAAAAGAGAATGCATTTTTAGTCAGGACGACAGTGGCGAGATTGAGGAGAAATTCGGTCGAGGGGCACTGGGGTGGGGGGCGTAGAGAAAGATAGTGTCGGAGGGAGGATAGGCCTTCTGCATGGGGAATAGAAGTATAGAGGGAGGTGACGTCGATGGTGGCCATAAGCAGGTTGGAGGTGGAGGGAATGGAGACAGAGTTTAAACGGTGGAGGAAGTGACACGTGTCTTTCGTGAAGGAGGGCAATGAGAGTACGATAGGTTGTAGGTGGTAATCAAGGAATGCGGAGATTCTTTCGGTGGGATAGTTGAAACTAGAAACTATAGGGCGACAGGGGATGTTGGGTTTGTGTATTTTTGGGAGGAGATAAAACTGGGGTGTTCTGGGGTTTGGGGGTGAGAGTAGGGATATGTCTTTGGAGGTGAGGCCTTCTTCTGGTCCAAATTGGAGGAGAAGAGACCGAATTTCTTTTTGGAAATTTGGAGTAGGGTTGTCGGTGAGAGTGGTATAGGTGGACGTGTCGTTGAGGTGACTGAGGGCTTTGGAAATATAGTCTTGGGTGTTTAAAATTATGACTGAGGAGCCTTTATCGGCGGTAGTGACCACGATGTTAGGATTGGCCTGTAGGGTTTTAAGGGCATGACGTTCGTTTGTGGAAAGGTTGTTTCTTGGTTTTAGAGACCAAGAAACCAAGAAACAACGACTCTATTATAGTCTTGGGTGTTTCAAATTACGAATGAGGAGCCTTTATCGGCGGTGGTGACTACGATGTTGGGATTGGCCTGTAGGGTTGGGCCGTGAAGACCTTGAAGATGACGAACGCCCTGGACGCCCCAGCACATCAACAATTGATAAAAACGTGGAAGAAGTGAAAGATATGGTTATGAACGATCGCCGAATCACAATTAGAGAGGTCGCTGATGATGTTGGCATAATGATTGGATCACGTCATGACATTTTTTCCAATTTTTTGGGTGTGAAACGCGTGGCAGGGAAATTCGTTTCAAAATTGTTGAATGCTGAACAAAAAGAGTGGGCAATTGGAAGTCGCTCAGGAGTCAATAAATGAAGTAAATGACGTTACATAATTAATGAAACGTATTATAAAAGATGACGAAACATGGGTTTATTGGATATGACGTTGAAACTAAGGCTCAATCGTCCCAGTGGAGGCATTCTGGCTCGCCAAGACCGAAAGAGGCTCGACAAGTGCGGTCGAATGTGAAGGTTATGTTCTTAAGCTTATGCTCTCTGTGTTCTTCGATTTTAATGGCATATTGCATCATAAATTCCTATCGCCAGGTCAAACGGTCAATAAGAAGTACTACCTACAAGTTGAACGCCGTTTGCGTGAAGCAGTCCGAAAAAACGCCCGGATCTGTGGGAAAACAATTCATGCTTTTGCGCCACGATAATGCACCAGCTCACACTTCATTGCTTGTTCGTGAATTTTTGGCCAAAAACAATACTGTAACAATGCCCCAGCCTCCATATTCGCCAGATATGGCTCCGTGTGACATTTTTCTATTTTCAAAAATTAAGAGAACCCTGAAGAGCCGTCGTTTTACAGCCGTAGATGACATTAAAAGCGCATCGCTGAAAGAACTAAAGGCTATCTCAAAGATCGAGTTTCAGGAGTGTTTCAGGGATTCGAAGTAGCGCTGGCGCAAGTGCATCATCTCCAATGGGGACTACTTTGAAGGTGACAACATCAATGTATAAGAATAAATACATATTATTGTCCGCGCATTTTGGAAATCATAAAGTAACTCTTCTATTCAAATTAAAACCAATCCCGCACTAAAAAAAATTCCGCCCAGCCTCAACTCATGAGCCAAAACCCCTTCCCAGTAATCATCCCGTGGAAATATTCATACGTCTCCTTCTCTAAAAAGTCTCTGATAAATCCTTCACACAATCTCTAAAGCCAAGAAATTACCTTTCCACAAACGAACGTCATGCCCTTATGCGTAATTGGTAGGGTATCCGCCCGGCAAGTGGAAGGTCCGGTGTTCAAGTCCCGGTTAAGGAAATATTTTTACATTTGTGATCTGCTCAAATCCGCCTTCCCCACATGTCCTGTGTTCGCCTTTTATGTGTTTTCCTATCTCCTTTCCTTATGTATCTATTTCTATGTGTGAAATAATATAAATATATATATATATATATATATATAAACTGTAAGGCAGGGTTGCCCATTGTCACCGGTACTGTTCAACGTATATGTAGAGGAAATGATTAAAGAGGCATGGGAAGAACTGGAGGTAGGAATGAAAGTCGGAGGGGAATTTATAAAATCGGTTAGGTTTGCTGATGACCAAGCATTGGTTGCTCAGTCACCCAAGGGGTTGCAAGCATTGCTGAGTGAATTGGAGGTTCAGTGCGATAAATATGGGATGAGAATCAATATTAATAAAACAAAGGTTATGCGATTTTCCAGAAAGAAAAAAGCTAAGCTAAATATTAAAATAGGCGGGGAAAAAATAGAGCAGGTAGAACAGTTTACATATCTCGGAAGTGTTTTGGACCAATACGGTCAAAGTGGTAGGGACGTAAGGAGAAGAATTGCGCTAGGCAAAGAGGCTTTCTCAAGAAGGAGGGAGTTGATGACGGGGACGTTGAGTAGAGATGTTAAGACAAGACTCGTAAAAACCCTGATATGGGGCGTAGCTATGTATGGTGCGGAAACGTCGTCACTGAAGCAGGAGGATAGACGTAGATTGGAGGCTTTTGAAATGTGGGTGTGGAGAAGAATGGAGAAGGTGAAATGGACCGAAAGGAAAACAAATGAGGAAGTACTGGAGATGGTGGGTGAGGAGAGGGGTTTGTTGAGAGAAATCCTATGGAGGCAGGAAAAATGGATGAAAGGCGTATTGAGCGGTGGTGGAATGTTGAAGAAAGTAATAGAGGGGAGAACGTTGGGCAGGCGAGGAAAGGGTAGGAACAGGATAGGGATGTTGGATGGGATGAAGGGAGGGAAGAAGTACACAGAGATGAAGAGGGACCTGATGTAGTTTAGGTTGCTGGATTGGGTTTTGTTTGGAGTTACAAAATATGTATTTGATAGTTGTGTCCATCCAAAAACCTACCTTAACCGGTAGATTACCTAATAATAATAATAATATATATAAACATCGAGCTAGGGGTTCTCATCATTATTTAATGTTGTATATCATGACCTTTGACACCCGAGCTGGGTGAGTGGCTCGGGAAACGTCAATAAATGTTATTCGATTATTAATTATCGATCGAAAAGTTTGACCAACTAATCGACTGAAATTAAAGTTCTAAAAATATGCGAATTACCTGCGCTGAGCATCATCATGAGTCATCAATTCTGAGACCGCTTTGACGTAACCCTCCGCTTAGTCAGCTCCATGTCTTCGTGTTTCATTGTCTTTGACCTCTTTCATTACTCGCTCCATGTACCACTTCATAGTCTTTCCATTCAGTTATTTCCTTTCAATTTTCTCCCGGCTACCGCTCTGATCCGACCATCGTGTAGCCAAATGTGTCCGATGAGGTTATTCTTTTTTTTATTTCCTTCGTCCATTCCCTGCGAAATCTCTTCGTTAGTTATTCGATCCGTACACTGGACCTTCGCCATTCTCCTATGAATCACCATACTCCCTTTTCTTACAGCTTTCTCTTTTCATTTTCTGTTATGGCCCATGCTGCATTTAGAGGCATGATCCGCAATGGTGGACTTTCATCCTTCCAAATTGGCCGATTTCCAACTCAATGCCTCTCTTTTTCCATTCGATAATGGTGAAAGACGGGGATAAATTACGCGCGAAAGAAATATTGGTTGCTTGCACACACACTCCGATGGGTTGCTCGTCCCTTCGCCATTGGTCGTTTTTCACCGATCCTCGCGACAGTTCTTTCCTGTCGCCTCCTGCCGCTATGGTTACCGCTGCCCAGGTGCACCCAACGACGCCCACCTCACCCTTCCTCCCGATTGTTTCCCTCCGCCTGCCCTTCTCACCACTCCCTCCGATCCACCCCCTCATCCCTACCCGTCCGCGTTATAGATCCCGCCTCATACGCCTCCGTACGAATAACTTTTTTTTCGAATTTCTCTGCCGAAGGTCACATGTGGCCGAATGCCGATACCCATCCACGAGACGGTGGTTGCCGAATTGAATCCCCGATGGCGTGATACCTTCGTCATGTTTTCCAATCGTTTCCTCTTCAAAGAGATGGGAGTTCGATTTCTCGTTGCAGCCTTAATCGCGTCCCCATTCATAATTCACCCCCGATTCCGAGAAGGGAAAAACCAGGTTTAGGGCGTGGGCTGCCGTTAAAGGCGACGGTCGCCGGGCGATCATGCGGAGAGTGGGTCGGGGTGATGGGAGGGAAGGAGAACGCGGGGGGTCGGACCCGGAATAAGTCAAGCCTTTGGGAATTTTCCAAGAATATTGGTGAAAACAGCTCTCTCATTTTCTCTCTCCCCCCCTCTTTCTTCTCCTCCCTATTTGTCTCCCTCTCTTTTTCGTTCCTTCTCTCCCTCTCTTTCTCATTCTCTCTCTCTTTTCTATTTTACCATCGTCCCATCCATCACCTCCCTCTCCATTCTCTTTGCTTAGTCGTTGCTTGTCCTTTTCTCCTAATTTCCTCTGGCGGTTATTAGTGCTTCATAACCGCGTACCAATTTCAACTTAATGACCCATCAGTCCTTTTATTCTACTGAGTTAATAAGCCTCATAATCTCCCTGCCTTTTCGCAATAAGTGTGAAAATTGACCTAACCATGTCTTCTGACAAAAAATTGCAATAGTTGAAGAAAAATGTTATCAATGAATGTATATTATCCGTAGAGAATCGTAAATATGAGGCCATTAACGAAAGAATTACGATGTTTAAGTAACCGATGAAGGAAATAGATTTTAATCTTATAATTTTTGTACAATAATGGTTTCTTATCAATCGTTCAGTGTTGCATGAGTACATTTTTAGAAGTACGCTGGATTCTTCTAATCCCCTATCTCGTTTCTTTCCTTTGTAATCTTCCTACTTTAGTATGTGTATCCCTTCTCACCTTTTTCTCGCTTAACTGAAATCTTAACTGCTTGGCCTTTTAATACCTTCTCCTCGACCCGTTTTTCCTCCACCGATCAACTTGGCCTAATATAGTCACGTTCCCGAAATCTATTTGCCATGCAATTCCCATCGGAAAACATTTTAGACCGTCTCCCATTACTCGACATTCCGTACTCTCTTCCGTCACCGTCAGAATGGAGGTCAGCGTCCGTTAGACCATGTGAGTACAATTACCCAAAGGGTGGGTTGTTTATCCCTAATCTCTTGGTCTTCTGTATTGCGTAATTGAAGTGTACGTTCTTTCAAGTCCGAATTCGATAAAATTACTTCATTACGAGAATTGTGTAGTTCAAGTTACTTTTTCAAATATTATGTGTTTTTATCAATAGTATATGCAATTTTCCATGTCCATTTAATGAGGAGATTAGGATTCTAGCGAGAAACTGTTCACAGAAACGGTACAAATTGGTCATTCGGATCAATAACTCTTCCATACGCCACTATGCGAGTATAGTATGACCCGGACTCGGTAATAAATACACGTTGGCTCTCATTTTTATGACGCGGTTATCCTTCATTATATATGTCAGCCACTTCTTTGCTAGTTGCGTTAATTACTTAAATTAAGTCATGACTCTTCAGTTTATCTGCGTCGTGTTTATTTTATTTCCCTGCACCTGTGTGTTTTTAGCGTACCTTGTACATAACATTCATAATTATGACCATATTTAATTTACCAATGTGAGGTGGGTCTTGGGATTGTTAACAACCTCGTTAAAACACCTTCGCACGGACTTATGAGCTCTACCTCTCAGCCTTAAATATGTGGAAGGATAGAAATAACGATAGTTTATTACTGTATTATATTTATATTATATATATATATATATATATATATATATATATATATATATATATATATATATATATATATAACAGCTATAGTCTTCAGTAACCTAATATGGCAATGATTTTCAGACTTTTATCCTGGTTACCGGCTGGGTATTTTCATAAGTTTTGTTTGCCCAAATTATTTTATCACGGTACAAGTTTGTTTATCATTTTAATTAAAAGAGAAATTAATGTGAATGATTCCCTTTTCCTGTTTAATACCATTTTTAAATGTTTTTCGTGTTAACTTATCGCATTATTCATTCATTTATTTTCTTAAATTTATATTTAACCTGTCTCTTTTGAATTACGGCTTAGTAATTGTTCAAATGTTCCCAGTGAGTTACAGTAGAGGGATCTTTTATGTAGCATTGGAATCGAGCCCAAAGTTGTGAATTTTCATCTTGAAGAATAAGATAAACTTGGTTAAATTCACAAAATAATGTATTAATATGACACTATAGTGTTTATATATTTTTTGTGAATTTTACAAAGCTCCTCGAATATCAATCAAGCACACTGACATACTTAAGACACAAAATAAAATATTAATAATTACACTAATTGTTCATGCGTAGGTAAGTGTGGTATACCTCTTAATCTTATGCGTGTCTGATTCCCCTATGCAGCTGAATTGTTTTGGACACTTGTCGAACCCTAAAACAGTTAAAACCACTAAAAATTACTTCTCTTCCCACAAAGTGCGCCAGAGAGAGATTATTTTGGCCGTGTATGCGCATGAATAAGGGTCGCGTTACATCCGGAACTCTACATTTCCACTCAGGGTTCGGTCGTAACGAGGGCGTCTGCTTTGCTCGACGCAGGCTGCCGCCGCCAAAGGCAGATGCGTCGTTGCTGATGGAGTACAGCAACGACGCGTGTCACTTCGTCACAAAAACATCGTTCTTCCATCTATTCACCGCTCATTCCTCGCCTCCCTCCTCTCCTCTCTTCCATCGATCGCATTCCTCACGCTTGGTTCGCCGGATAACTCCTCTCCTACATCAATATGGTATTTTCCGTCTGCCGCCGTTCAAGACCTACTCCTCGGCTGACTGACAAATTTTTCTCCTTTCCGCACCTATAATTTTCCCCGACGGATACAGCTCCCTGGAATCAAAATGTCATCCATCTCGACCGTTCCCGGGAAAGAAACTCTGCGTACCGAGAAGGAAGAGGAAGACTGTGGGGTGAGGTCATTGACCGTTTGACAGATGGAACCCTGAGGTTCGTGGTGGGAGGGTGAGTGGAGAGGCGATAGCACTCAAATTCCAGAAGCCTGGATTCGGAAGAATAAGTGCAAAGAATTCTGATCGATGAGGAAAAATGTGGCGAGGAGAGAGTGGAGAGGAGAAGGAAACACGAGAGGTGCGAGGAATAGATGGAAGAACGATGTTTTCTGTAATGACAGGATATGTGCGTGGGTGGCCCAACGCTAAATCCAACCTCCGTTGTGGGAAACTTGATGAAAGCAAAGGGTAAAGTGTCGACCTAGTGTTGCAGTGAATGAAAATTATTACCTACAATACGTGACGGTTTTTTGTTTAAGTAAGAATAGCGCGTTTCATTCATTCTATGCTTAGATATGTTTGCACGACACATGCCGTTACGGCAGATTGCGCAGAATCATGTACATGTAGATGTATAAGTTATATTCGTAGATAGATCAACTTCTACATGGTACTCTGCCAGCCACCAAAATACAATGTAGGTGCATTAGCGGTGCACCTACATACAACACAGGAATTCAAAATCAAATTTGAGTATTTCTTGCAACCGTAATAAATATTATGGTGTTATTTAATTTTATTTGGAAGAATAAAAACCACTAACTATCTCATAAACTACTAACTTTGAAAAGTATTAATAATATTTCTATGAAGTACTATTGGCAGTCGTAAACAAAGTAATTTAAAAATATTTTTGAAGTTTTAAAGCTTAAAAAATAACTATATCTATTGCTCGGTGATGGTGAATATAATAATATTGCAAAAAATATGATTCAGCAAATTCATAATGCAGAGTGTATGTAATATCTGCGACTCAGTTGTAATTTATCATCAAGAATTTGTAAAATATTTTCAGCGATTTTATCTCTTCCTTCCTCTAGCATTTCGGTTCGTTGGGTTGTAATTCTTTGTAGCATTTTATTTTTGATAAAAATAAGATTTATATCTAAGCTTGTAAAGAGGAGGTTTATTCCGGGAAAATTCCCAAACGTGTCTTCCACACTATCTTGGCAATGAAAAGACATTCCTGCAAATTTTCATAGGATGCTCCTCGAAAGTCCAAATTTTATTATGCATATGCGTCGTAAGATTCGTTTTTATCCTAACTCGTCAAAACCAGTCTTCGAGTTGTAGATTAAAATGGTGCGATGTTATTCTTGTTCTACAAACATGGTATGCATAAAAAGTATTGGATAAAGTTTCGGAAAAACAATTTATTTCAGATATTGCTACAATGCCTCAAAATTCTTATCACGTGAGAGCGTCGACGCACTTTTGTCCTTGCGGCTTTTTTAAGATTCGAAGACTCCCTGGTAGACGAAAGGTCCTTAAGGGCACGCG
Organism: Hetaerina titia; assembly: GCA_037158775.1. Lineage (NCBI taxonomy): Eukaryota > Metazoa > Arthropoda > Insecta > Odonata > Calopterygidae > Hetaerina > Hetaerina titia. The sequence continues at coordinate 109,795,626 of CM073773.1, read as the reverse complement.
TGCAACCTTCTTTCACGGCACTTAGGGTCCCATTATGGGGTCCTTTGAGGGAGGATTTTACTTTTGTATAAAATAGGAAATTATCTGCTGGTTCCAAGTTGGGACTGTAAGGAGGTTGGGAAATCGTCACGAGGCCGTTAAAGAAGGTCTTCGTTAGCAGAAACTCGACCCTGCTCTTTTGATCGTCCGTCCAAAGACCTTCGCGAGGACGAGTTTAACGCAGATCTTTCGCATCGCCAAATTTTCAGTGATTCAATGTTTTTTCTCATCACTGCCAATAATACAATCTGCGATCATGCGCACACTTAACCAATGTTCTGAATTTAGCACTTTACACGCCCATGTCAGGAAAAAAAATGTTACCGATTCTGTTTACACAAACCTTGCATACGCTTTTCAAATACTTATTTCGTATGAGTTTGCCAGTTGCTTCACCCTTTGGGCAATGTGTGTGAGTCCTCGTTAATGCGACTTCACTCTGACTAGCACTCGCCTCTCACTTCATCTCCTCTCGTTTCCCTTCGGCGCCTCTTTCTCTCTCCCCCTCCGCCCTCAACCCCGCCCTCCCGCCCACCCGATCCACTCGACAACCCCCGCCCGGGACGAAATAGGCAGCGTCGGAGGGCGAGAGATAAAAGTCTCCTCCTCGAGACACACCCTCATCATCCCTCTCATTTCATGCGCCTCCCTCCCATCCCCTCCTCGTCCTGCACACGCCTCCCTTTTCACGGCCTTCCCACCCCTATGATTCCTTCCTTCCCTTTTATCCACCGGCGCACATTCGCCTTTCTCTTTCCCACATTGTCACGATCAGGGATTCTAGGGGAAGGTTTCCCGTTGCACCAGAAGATTTCCCCGGGAGACGCGGCAGGGGCGGGTGAGGGAAGCGGGACGCGGCGCCAGACCGTCAGACGCTAATGCGACCACAAAGCATTGCGGGCGTTTCTTATTTCAAGGGATGCATACCTCATCTTTTCCGCGCACGCAAATTACTCCTTCAAATCATGCATTTCTAAAGGTGTGTTTATACGCTTATTACACGCGAAGGTTATACCTACAGTCCCGTCTAAAGATTCAATCATTCTTTCTCTGTCTGAAGCCTTTCAGTTTTTTTCATATGGCACTAATCGGTGAAAAAGACATCAAGTTTGCGTAAATGATACAGTGAATGTTCTGTAGGCAATTAACGTGTCCTCAATATTGAGCAACAGCTTTAACCGAATGGTCGCGTGTATTTATTTAGCTTACGAAGGTAAATTTATATTAGCACTCAAACTTGTGACATCATGAGAGCTCTAAAGTTAAGCAGCCGCTAGCACAAATGCTTGTTTTTCTGAGGTCGCTGTAGATGCACGAAGTGTAGTTCTCTGGAGATCTATAAACATATTTGTTTATTTCTTAACCCATAACAATTGTTTCATGATTGAATTTTCGTGGTGATTTGTGGAAAATATATCCATAATAAATTACATTTGAATAATATTGGAGCTATTGGTATTTTTCAAGAAATATTTCATTTTTATTCAACATTCGTTGAGAAGGGCAATTTTAGAAGAGTTTATACTGTCGTAAGATATTTAGGAAAGATTTAAATTGATAGTATTTAATATTTTGGTGAGCGAAAAAGGTTGGGTTTTAATCTTTTTCGCTTTCAAGATGGAATAATTTGATGCCGGAATAGGATTGTGTGATGGATTCTACTTGTCTTCATTGTTCGGCATCCATTTGGTTCTAATGAGTAGATTCAGATGTTACGAGGGTAGTTTACAAACGTCTCGGAATGCGACAAAATTCAACGACTTACCCCAGTGAAACCTCTAAACATTTATCATTTTTCAATGCAGTCTCCCTGTGCACTATTTGCACTTGGTTCAGCCATGTTTAAGTGTCTTAATCGTATTTCAAAAATTAGATTCCTTCAGGTCTGGTAAATACTCGTCTACTTTGGCTGTAAGTTCTTTGCTCGAAGAGAACGTCCGTGTACTGAGGAAACTTTTGACCTTACCGAAGAGATGGAAATTTGATGGAGCCAAATCAGGTGAATAAGGTGGGAGCGGCGATAAATAGTATCTTAGTTCGCGTATATTTGCTATGGCAACGATGCTTGTCGAGGGGCGTGCATTGTCTTGATGAAAGATGACTTCCTTCCTTGCCAAATCTACCTTTTTTCGTGTGTCTTTTGCTGTAGTTAGTCCAGAATGCTAGCTTAACAAATTTAGTAGATTCAAGCGTGATGTGACGAAATTCGAACATGATAATGAAAAGATAGTAACAATGTTCCACTAGATTACATTAATAGTACGATCGAGTTTCGATGTATTACCTCATCTTCAGGCGAACATGATGAAATGCGTCGAAACCCGGTCATACTATTAAAGCTATCAAGTCGAAATTTGTAACTATCTTCTCTTTATTAGCGTAGTATTGTCCAGTAATTGTTTGACCAGTGGGAAGACAATATATCAGCAGAATCCCTTTTACATCCTAGAAAACTGAACCCATTATCTTTCCGGCCAACCCTTGCACACATTGCCCAAAGGGTGAAGCAACTGGCAAACTCATACGAAATAAATATTTGAAAAGCGTATGCAAGGTTTGTGTAAACAGAATCGGTAACAATTTTTTTCCTGACATGGGCGTGTAAAGTGCTAAATTCAGAACATCGGTTAAGTGTGCGCATGATCGCAGATTGTATTATTGGCACTGATGAGAAAAAACATTGAATCACTGAAAATTTGGCGATGCGAAAGATCTGCGTTAAACTCGTCAAACTCGTTAAACTCGCACCTGATGATGGCATAACAGCCGAAACCGGTCGTTTTATATTAAAAGTGTGGAAGTCACAAAGTGCTTATTTCTTTATAAATATGACGTCCTTCCACAAAATAAAAGCTTCTGCCTTCGATTTAATTACATTCTCTACTTTACCTATCCTCAGAATTTCTAACATTTCAAGTCCCTATTCTAAACGTTTTGGTCCTCTTTTGCTACTGTTAGTTCCGCTTTGCAAGGATTTCGTGCAATGACGACCGAGGAAGCCTTGTTTCTTCCGCTCTCGAGCACGAGCTGCCGAGCACGACAAACGCCTTCGAGGAATGGTCCCGTTATTGATAGGACTCATATTCATATTTGTGTCCGTCATAAAGTGACGGGATAAATAATTGGTGTGGTTTCCTGTTGCCTTCCTCAATGGCGTTTTTAAAGTGGCACCACCAATGGCACAATGTCCACTGTAATCAAATTGAAGTTTAGTTTGATGGGTGAGGAAGGAGCTCATCTGTTACTAAGGCCAAATTCATGTGATATTCACACAAGGTTACAAAGTTAGTTCCTTTCACTTTGCCGCCTGTGGTTTCCCAGGAGCGTCTGATGGCCAAAAAAGTAAAAAGTTGCGGCAGTGGCGGCGGGATAACCTTCTCGTCTGCCAATGCAATGGTCGCGTGTTCTATTCCCGCCAGGGTGGGATTTTTTCCACCTAGAGCTTTAATGTTTGTATTTTTTTACTGTTGTGTTGTCATTGTTGTCTGATGTAACGGCCAAAAGTGCTGTTTTCGGAGCAAGAAGAATAAATAAATAAATAAACAGCTTACATGAAGGTGGAGGCGTGGCAGCCCAGAGGTAGAACGCTGGGTTAATGATCGGGCGATCCTAGTTCGATTCCCGGGCACGTTTATGTTCACTCTTAGTTTCATCCAATCGCAATTGAATTTATTTCCCATTTACAGACAACTCACTGATTGGATATTTGTGGATTTTCTTGCAATTAATTTTACTCGTCGGGTGAGGAAAAATTGACAGTGTTGTTCGTAGAAAGTAAAAGATCATTAGAGATAATGTACGGTCCATGACAAAGATGGGAAAATGGCCTGCTGATTGGGGAACTTCGACGAGATGGGACGAGACGTCGTGGGTGGAGATGAAAAAGTATCGAATAAGTAGAAAGAATCTAATTATTTATGTTGAAGCATCGTGGATGTTTACTAGGACTAATCTTTTTCCCAAACATCATTGAAAAATTTTTAAGTCGTGTATAGCAAAGGTTGTGGGATAATCATCTTTTAGAATGGTATCAACGAATCGGAGGAGCTTATAAATAATACTTTGTCATGAAGTCGAATATTTCAGATCCTAGGAATCGCATGAAGTCAATAGAATTCTATGAATTGTGGAATTCATTTTCCGAGTAATTTAGAGAGATGGAACAATTCACAGATGTGATGAAAGAAATCAGTGCGAGATTGTGATCTCAATGAGATACGGTAAGTAAAATTATTTTTATTCGCCAAATTTATTTAATATTATTTAAGTTTTATTAAAAAATGTTTACTCTTCACCAATAAAATTACAAAAAACTATTGATTGGGTAGGCGTTTAAGATACTCTGAATGTGGAGAAGAAAGTTTTCCAGATGACGGAAAAATATCAGATAGAGAGGAGTTTTGACTGAAATCGGTGTGACAGGCGTAGGAGATTTGATAATGGGGTGACTGTGAATGCGACGTTTAACCGGAAGGCAGGGAAGGATGAGGGAAAGGGAAGGGAGGGAGAAGGTTTGAAGGGGGTCGGTGGGATCGTATGAGCATCTAGGGCCGCCGATGCGACGTGTCACTCGGACTGTTGACAGAAGTGGACCGAGAGAGAGCAGGGCTTCGGAAAGGAGCGGTAGTCAGTGGATGTGCGGTAAGGCAGGAAAAAAGGATTTTGGGCGAGAAAACTGTCTCATGAGGGGTTGATTTCGGAATAACTCATGCGAAATAGGCGAACGGCTACAAACGAGGCAAAGGTTCTTCCCTTCACGGATGAATTTAAATCACTCAAGGAGCAGATGATTCACGGCTCCTTGCGGCGGAATGGTTTTTGACAGTGGCTTTTGGAAGATGGGCAGAGTTAAGAGAAGAAAGACGGTTAGGGCTCTGGGAGCATGAAGTTTCATTTCGGTCAAAGGGCGCACTCATCTCCCGAAGTGAATCGACTGCACTGAGACGTAAATTAGGTTTGGAGTTTGGAACAAGGCTCCTTGGAGTTCGTTTTTTTCTTGCCAAGGGAATGGAAGATCGAGGGGGGTAGATAGGTGGGAGTAGTAGGTTATACGATAAGTAGGGAGCTTCCTTCATCCCTCCGTTTATCTAAGAAAGAAAGAGGCAATTTTATTGTTCATTGCCGCATACCAACCTCCACATTTCTGCCGTCGCGTTTTCTGGGGCTCACATTAAAGTGATCATGCGTGGCCAATCATTCAAGTTCTTGATTGGTGAAATGGTTTACATTGAAGGCAACCAGAACCCGTAAATACAAGGCCCAGAGGAATGAAATGGACTGGAAGTGTTCAACTTGTAAAATTTTTGGGAGTCAATTTTCTTGGTTTTATTAATTTATAAAAGACTTTGAAGAAGTAAATGGTTTGGTGGTTGAAGGTTATATGAAATTCTCATTTGTTGCAAAAATCTCATCTCACGGGTACTTTATACAGCAGTAGTATAACCCAGTCTGATTCATTATGGGAATTTAATAGACGCCTGGCTCCTTTAGGGCCTTGGTCAGAACTCAAATTAAATAATGAGTTTAGTTTCAATGGAAGTGAAGCTATGATGTTTTTATTCAAAATGCCATTTAATAATGATTTATTCGATTGAATCGAGACGCATAATTTCCTACTGAACAATTATTGTGTGGTCAACGTTATTTGCTCATATAAGATTGTAAGATTTTCAAAGAATCATCTTTAATAAAAAAGTACAGAAAATACGTATGCTTTCAGTTGATTCTTCCCATAATAATAATTTTTGCAACAAAATGAAAAACATTTGATTTCCTAAGATCGTATTCATGACTTCACGGAGTCTTCGACGAATAGACCGTGGGACTGAAAACTGGTAGCCTATACCCATTACCACGCAGATGACACTTTTTCCTTACTTGCACGTGCAATTTATATAAGTCATTATTTCTCTTTCTACGAGACGTATTCTTAAAGTAAGTACCGTTTGCTTATATTTAAATATTGGCACTTCAGAACACAGTTTTGCTCCTGCAGCGCGATCTACTGATTCATTGAGAAGCTATAGCAGCATTTGTTTTGTTTCAGAAGTTGTTTGCTTGTCCGTGCATGCAAACAACAAAGTCCGCGACAATCGTTGATCCCGCCAGCTGTGAAGTGCATTCTGTCATACGATTCTTGTATGAAAAGGATTGTCGGCTGCTGAAATTCATCGGAAATTACGCCTAGTTTATAAACCTATAGTTATGAGTAAAGGAAAGGTTAGACAATGGTGCTGTGATTTTAAAAATGGATGAACAAATGTCCATGACGAAGAGCGAAGTGGTAGGCCCAGTATTCTGACCGATGAAATTGTTTCGCAAATGGAACAAAAACTACGATGTGATCGTCGATTGACAGTTAATGGCCTGGCTGAACAATTTCCTCAATTTGGACGCACTACTGTCTACAATATTGTTACGGAAAACCTCGGATACCACACATTGCGTGCAAGGTGGGTACCGAAAATGCTCACCGACCACCACAAAGAGTAAAGAATGTCCAGTGGACGAGAGTTTTTGGGTCGTGTGGAACTCTTTAAACCACCCACCGTACCGTCCTGACCATACACCCAGCGACTACTTCCTCTTCTTGCACTTGAAACAGTGGTTCGGTGGACAACGTTTCGAAACCGAAGAGGAACTCAAGAATGGCGTTGTCGATTGGTTCAACCCTCAGGCGGCGAGTTTCTATGCAGAGGGGTTAAAGAAGCTGGTGCAGCGGAACGAAAAATGCTTAGAAGTGAACAGCGATTATGTAGATAAGTGAAGTAGGTTTGTAGCTAACTAAAAGTGCCAATGAAACGTGTTTCATATGAGTATATTTTTTCCTGTGACCAAACGGGCCTTACTTTATGAACACGCCTCGTATTTGTAGGATAAACCATTTACCATTCCAACGATCATTGCCCCTTCCCCACGACCCCAATATTTATTCTTAGCCACACTCATTCCCTTCCTCTTTGCTTTGTCATGATCGGTGAGAGTAACACCAGGTCACCTAAAATCTCTCCTCATTGAGTTGACACGATGGACCAACATATTTTGTGTTTCGTTTTTCGTCTCCATTTGATGTTACATTTTGAAAAATGGTGCGCTTAAAAATTCAAAAATTTACGTTTTTTACCAGCCCACGATACATGTGTGTTTAATAATTCAAATAAAGGTAGCAAAAAATCATATTGTCTTTATTATATTTCATCACGCTTTTCTCTTTCATTTTCTTTTTTCTCTCTAATTTTATTAATATTTTTAAAAACTGTATTTAGTTTTCTTGAAATTAAATATCACCTGTATGCTAAGTATACCTTTTCATCTTCTTCTAGATAAAAACCCAAATCGAAAACACAATTGCCGTTGCTGTGCAAATAGTCCAGGTTCACAAAGTCATGTTGTCGACTAAAACATTTTTAACGGAGGGTGAAATGTTTTCACTCTCCTTCCGACTTCTCAGACTGAGAATTTGGAAGTAGGATTGAAAGGGGAAGTGGTCATTGGTTCGGAGGACGGATATCAATTTTGAAATATAGGGGCTAATATTTTTTTTCAATTTACCCTAATCCTCTGCCGTGGGATTCTGAATTGACGAAATGATTCTGAAATATGGTTCAGGAAAATTTACTAAAAATATTTGCAGTCCATCGGCGTTTATTTTTTATATAATATGAAAAACATATTTTGAGAATGATTAATCTGTTCTGGATATAGTATCATAATTTCAATGATTGTCTTGGCCACGAAACAGTTACTTGTTAGGTGTAGAGGGCCACTTTTCGGCAGAAGAAATATGCCAGCGATGCGTGCAGGCGGACCACCGGTTATGCAGCAGGTATTAAATGAGACAGTGACTCTCGAGTGGCTTAGTTGCATTTTTCGCCAGGGGCAAGACCCGTTTCCGTCCAACGCTGTAATTGTTTCACGACAACGGACATCTCGGACCGTGTGCTCATTAATTCGTCTTCGAAGGGCTTATGCTTGGCTCCTTCCTCGCATCCATTGTCCTCCCTCCCCATTCTCCACGAAGCGTTGGTGGATTAACTGGTGACGCGCTCGTAAGCGATACAAATAACCTCACCTGAACTTTCAGAAAGACCTCCAGCCTTCGTGTGCGGCATGAAAAACATTCCCTGCTTTTTCTCCTCTCCTTTGAGATATTTAAGACGGCTTTGTTACTGGCTTAAGTTCTTTTATAATCAGTGGCTACTTTCCTGTTTGAAAAACTGGGCTGTATTTATTGTTATAAAATATTAAATTTTTCAATCAAGTATCCTCGAAACGTCTGCCAATGATTAAGATAGCATATTTTTTAAGTGAACCAGCTTTTTTTTTTGCTGCACTTCAGTTTTACTCTTGTGAAATATCCATCATGCTAGCTAAAGTAGCTTAATTCAAAGTTTCCCTTGAGAAATCATCTTAATAGTAATCATATTAAAGTTTATAATATGTCATTAAGTTGCTTTATGTAGCAAAAATTTCAATGAGAGATAAATTTTTAATATCACGAGAGCTCTCGTAAAACTCTACAGTGCCTTAGATTCTGCCTTCTAATTATGGTAATAAATAGAAGATATTCATCCCCGTGATAACTAAAATCCCAGGAAAATTTTTTTACCTCTTTGCCATAATTGGATAGAAGTCCTGGGGGTCCTGCTTTGTAGCAGCCTTTTTTTCATCTGCCAATATTTTTATTTGCCAATACGTTCTCGGGGTTTAGTCCACCTTTGTCTGCTTCTCGTTCTAATTCATGCCTGTCCTTCGGTTGCTTCCCTCCTCAAATATTCCTTTAATTATGATTCAACATTAACTGCCTTGCTTCGAGTTGATTCTACGGGGCTGTCCAGAAAGTAACCTCCGTTTGCGTGCAGCGTTAGATTTAGTGCACGGAGCCGAATAGTCGCTGTATTGACGCACAGAAAAGGTCATTACGTCGCATTACGTCGGGCATCGCGTCACTTGCCGTTTCTTTACAATAATGAATCAAAATAAACAATACAGTTTAAACCCCCTCCAAATGTGAAGTTCGTTCAGTGATAAGGTTTTTTCTGGTAATAAAAAACTTCAAAACTGCTGACATTCATCATCGGGAAATTACGGAGAAAATACTATGAATGACAAGATGTGTGCGTCAGTATTCGTTTAAGAGTGAACGGACAAGTATCCATGACGATGACATAAGTGGCTGCCCTTCTGTGGTGAACAATGAACAGCACCTGAAAATTAACTAAAAATTTCATGAAAACGATGTTTGACGACATCTAAAATGTTTTCAAATTCTTCCACACATTTCTACGACTCTATTGCATGGAGGCATAATGAAAAACTTAGGCTACCGCATATTTTGTATTGTCTTGATGAGGAACTTTAAGATGCCGTCATCGGTTGGATGAGATGCCAGGCGGCAGAAATGTATGCCGAAGGGTTTTGAACACTAGTTCATATATACGACTTTGATATTAACTATGATATGATAAATGTTTAAATCTGCTTGGAAAATAAGTATGTATAAAATCGTAGATATATGTAGTTATCACATGAAAATAATAAATATTCTCTATCTATTTCAGTGTATTTTCAATATCATAACGGAGATTACTTTCTGGATAGCCTTCATATTTAGTCTTCCTCTTCTCCTTCCTATTATCCTCCATTGGCTTCTCTCTTCACCCACTCTTTAAAATACTTTTCATGTCTCCGTTTCATTTTCATCATTTTGTAGCTCTACATTTTCATCGCTTCCAATCTTTTTCCTGCTGATGCCATCGCCCATGCCTCACATTCATAGAAATTTATACCCCGTATATGGTTCTATATTATCGTTTATTGCGTGTAGGCTAGTATACCTGTATTAATATGCTTTTCGAGAAGGTTACTACGCTCTATTCTAAAACCAACTCCCCTGTTGTCTACATGTTTGCAGATTGAGATATTTGTCAAGTTTTCTTTCTTCTCTGCAAGAGTAGCGTCTTCCACAAATTCCAGCATACTTATTCCTTAATTTCAGGCCCTTTTATCTTAATCTAAATATATTTCTCTTCACATTCATAAAAATTTTTTAAATAAAATAAATAAACTAAAATTTGTTTTCTTTAAATTTAGGCGGGTAAATTAGTTTCAAGTTTGGATGTTTTTGTGTTTAATTTTTTTTAAATGTATACTGTAGATCGTGGAAGCAAACTAATCCAAATATTTTATCGCGGACAGACAGTCTATGACAATCAATATTCAGTGCTAAGGGAAATCATTACGCTATGTAATCGATCATAGGTGAAATGGAGACTATCTTTATCAAACCGTAGACTGACCATCTCTCTTATTTTGTTACATCCTTATCCAGTGGATTTATCCGTTATAACAAACTTGAAAACTTCACCATTGGTCTCGATTCTCAGACCACAGCAACATCAGGTTTCTGTTTCCTTGCGAATATCTTGAAAATGCTCTTTATCTTCAGCCTTAGAAAGAGAATTTTATCCAATATGAGTTCGAATAAATCGATAACCTCTGGGTCTAAGTGAATTTAAAGTGAACCTTCTCTTTCCTTAACATCCTTTCACTGTTTCGATTTTTGGATTTCTTTGGCATAAAAATTGACACTTGAAATCCTTTGAGGCCCCAGCTGGGACAAGGCAAAGCTGAGCGACGCGGAAGCACTACAGAGCTCGCCAAAAGGGACGAAATGGTCCTCAATCCATGAACCAATGTCCTCGTCATCCGGTCAGGCAAATTAGCCACAATCATCTCTCTTTCTCTCTTCCTCTTACTTCAAACATCCACCAAGCGCCATTTCACTCCTTATAATTGCCCCCTGCCTCCACCCTCCCATCGCCAACACTTATTTTTAGCCTACCTTTTGTCCCCGTTCATTCCCCTCCACCCTCGACACTCCTCTCCTCATTTCCATCTCCATGTTATTGAGCGGGTCACAAAGGGCGTTGGAATGGATGACTGGTGTCACTTCTAATCCCCCCACCCCTACCTCTCGTTTCAATCTCACCCCAAAGCGTTAAGGCAACTAATGTCTCAATCAGCTTAGCTTATCGTCCATACTCAGGGCTGGATTTGCGAAAGTTGTCGACCACGACTGAAACTGGATAACGTCAAGTGGTCTCCGGTTTGATTCCTGTCTGTGAATTTTCCTCCAACCAGAGGTAAGGTATCAGTGATTGTTCTGGATGTTTTTTTCGTTTCGAAAAATACGATATTAAAGACCAAAATTTTATTGTCTCCGTATAAGTTCAAAAAAAATGTTGAAATTGAGAAGGAAACAAGAAATGGAATCAGTATGGTCGTAGAAAACTACAGTCTCGCCAAGATATCACGCAGTATAATTTTAGTGGAAAGACTTGCTATATCTGAATGCCGGAATGGAGTTTCGTCACATACGAAAGATGTAATCTATATTATCTTTAGAGCTAAACAGTAAACGTATGAGTTATCCATCGAGGACACATCTGAAATGAAGGAAAAAATTAGTGGAAAGATACATTGGTATTTTTGACTCCAGTGATTATGGATTTTCACAAAGTTAAGCCAGAAAACATCGATTCATCTGAAAGTTAGCGTGACTGCTAAACCTTCTACATAGTTTTTTCTTTCAAAGGCGGTGGTTTTGGCGGTCAATATCCGGTTTCTCTCAAAGTATTGAGAGGTTAAAATGAGAAGAAATAAAAATTAAATAATTAAGGATCGAAGAACTTAATATCTCATCTAATACTGAGGACAGGCAGCACGTGAAATTGGCGCATTAAGTCTTAAAGGGAACTGCTCCTTTTCCCTTTCTACATGCGGTTCCCCTGATTAGACCCAAATATCGCTCAGATTGAGTAAAGGTAACAAGTACTCGTATGATGGAGCCTCTAGAGGAGACATAGAGATTCCTTAACGCTTAAGACCGAGTCATGGAAGTATTAAACACGATATAAATATTGCAAAACATCCAAACTTCATAAATTAAGTGGAGTTTAGAAGAAATGTAACGCTGTAATTAGTTGGGGATCACCCTAAATGAAATACAAGTAGACGGTATTTAGCAATCGGGGAGCGAGGCAACATAGAAAGGAAGTGAGAGGGAACGACTTAGACCGAGCTTAAGACTGGAAGCAAGGAGACACAATGTGGAAATTTTTGCGTGCTATTTGTCACAATTTGGCAGATAAGTAATGAAGATCGAAAAATGTGAGGGTTGTCAAAGGAAGTAACTTCCATTTCGACCTATTGTAGCGGTAGGTAAAGCTAAAGCTACCATCTTGATGTCTAAACATTTCTACACTCAGTACACATCCTTTTGTGGTAGTGTGCAAATTTTCGTTCTTCTACGTACTTTCTCACTGCAAACTGTTAAAATGTGCGCTGCAATAGAAAGTCTCACGAGTTATCAATGATCGCAAGGTGCTGTAACTTTCAAAGCATTCCGCTATGAACAACCACAGAAAAATTTTAATTAATCGAAATTAGAATGAGTATGGAAGGCATGTAAGTGAAAGAGCGAAAGGCTTATGAATCTAAGTTTCATTAATCGGAAGCATATTCACTAGGTATGCCGAGAGGTAAAATGAATTTCAGAGTGAACGGGAATGTTGGAAACTGGAATTTTGCTACTGGCATTTAGCAGCTGATTGGGTTTTTGTTCCTGTCAACTCCATGTGCATTATTTGATGTTGAAATTGTCGCCATTTCCAATTATCTTCACCACTTAGGTCCAACCACCTCAGTAATCGACGCGAATTCCGTTTTGATAGGTGAGGGTTGATCGCAGCTCGTGGCGAGCAATACCCTCACCTACCCCACTAGCCCACCTATCATGCCTCACCTAGCCTAACGGCCTGTGAAATTCACATATACGAGCAGGGTAGGGTTGGTCAGTTCTTTTTCCTGCACCATTTATTGTTTCCTAGGTAATGTTGGTTCTCGGAATATCACATAGTTTGTGTGGAGCTGAGGTCACTCCGAGACGTCATCCGGATCCCACCGCCTAGATATTTTTCAAATAGACAGTCGGCATTACAAAATGAATATCATACAGATTTCCTTATGCGTTTACGACCGTTTAATAGCTGATGCATTGAACACCGTTAATTCGTGCCGTAAATACCCAGTATAACATCCGTCACGATTCCGAGCTGAGACGTTATTTTTCCATTTCGTCATTTGTTTTCATTTAGGTAACCTTTTGCTTTCATATTGGCCGACAAGCTCACTTCCCAGTAAGAAAATCCGGCCTTTAATTTATCTACATCTACATAATACCCCGCAAGCCGCCGCAAGAGCGTGTGGCGGGGGGTGTTAAGTCACCACCCAAAAAAGGGGAAAAAGAAAAACCGCATTCAAAACCAACACATACATGCAAACCTAAATCCACAGTGGTGCATACATTCATAGAAACATCCTAGCATTTTACACGAATGAAAATACATATCAACCTCCTTTCATTTTACACGCATGCAATTACATATGCTATAATCTAACAAATAATTGCAAATAATTTTATGGGCAGTTATAGTCAGTATTAGAGGAAATGGCTGATATTTTTCTCCATATTAAGCTCTTTTATGTGAAGGTTATCTGCCTTAACTCTTCTAACTATAAGTAACCACCTCTATTATTAGTATTGCATAAATGATCCATCCATTTGTAAACTAAAGAAAATATAAATCAGTTTGTTGAATCGGGAAGTGAGAGTTCTGTTCGTCGAGTCGATCAAAGTCGAATTGAGGAAAACAGTTGATGGAAATATGTTTTCGGGCGAACAGACTAAAGTGGATGAATTTGGTTTCGTGCTGGGAACCGTTCTCTGAAACAGCTCATCGCCGCTTGGAAGTAGGCCAGAGCGGTTTCCTGTGCAACTCGCGGGCAAAATGCCTCTCGGAATCCCTTTTTTTTCTGTCATCGACGGGGTGGTTGACCTGACAGCGTCCCCTCCAAGGTAGGGTTGCCAACTCTCCCACAATCAACTCGAGCTCCCCGTCGTCCACTCAATCTTTTTACGATTCCCCATTGACGTACTTTTCTAGCCACGAAAAATTATGCGCCCTACTTATCAGAACATTTAATTATATTAATCTTAAGCATTAAATTTTGTCGCAACAACAAAATCATCCTTCGGAAAAATGTAGAAAACTATATTTTACCTTTAAATTATATGGCATATATTCTTTAATTCGCTTTCAGAGTTTGCACGAATCTCAATTTTGACTACATCAACGGCTACATCTACGAGGGAGGTTTGAAAGGTTCGCTGAGTCACCACAAGATGTCAGTGATAGATTCACGAGTTACCCGCGTAATAATAGGTAATCCTTTATGGTGAGTAAACACATCAGGCGCCAGTCCTCTGGGAAGAGATCTGTGGTGCAGACGATTCTTTGTTGTTGTTCCCGTGTAGTGATTTGTGAAGATGGAAAAAATTGTGATTCATGCAATGTTTAAATACTTCGTAAATAAAGGTATGAATGTAAGCACAACCTACGCCCACACACAAGTGTCGTTGCCATGACAAAGATACGTGAAATAAGATGCAAATGTTTTCCACACCCGCCTTATTTGCCTGATTTGGCCCCATTAGGTTTCCATTTCGCTAAGCTCAAATTTTTCCCCGGTGGAAGGAGATTCTCTTCGAACAAAGAACTAACAGCCAAAGTAGACGGGTATTTTGCAGGCCTGAAGGAGTCTAATTTTCGAGATGGGATCAAGACATTGAAGCATCGCTGGACCAAGTGCATTAGTGTGCAGGGAGACTGCATTGAAAAATAAAGAAGTTTCTCAGAGGGAAGTCGTTTATTTCTATTCCATTTAAAGAACTTTTCTAATTATCCTCGTACGTTACATCCTGCAACCCCGCACGGGGTCTTTTGCAAGGAGCTGTTAGGGCACAAAGTCTTTATCATGTAAATATGTCTAAGCGTCATGTGATCGTGACGAAAAGTTTCGGGAAGGCCAGATTTTAACACAACTTGCATGTGATTTTGCATTGGAATGGAGATTCGAGAGATTAGTCTTGCAAGAAAGGATTTTAGAAAAAACCCACGACTCGGTTTTAAGTACCAATCAGAGAGAAGAGTATGGTGAGGAGTTGTGATTTTTAATAACATCAGTCGCATTGCCAAGTGGTGGACAGGTGTAAAAGAATGAAAGTATCATATTAATTTAAAAATAAGCTGGAATTAAGACGTCGCGCAGTTTTTAGGCCCCTGTGAAGGGTAATGCGCAGCAGCATAGATGGCATCCATTATTAAAGTCACTCCACAATGGTCGTATGGATTTTTTTCGAAGTTTTATGATGGGTGCCAACAGGAGAAATCGAATACAAGTCGTCCCAGACGTGTTCTTCAAAGAAATTTTCCGCTAGAACTTGAACCGTACAAAGCTGTCCTAATGGAAACGGCAGTTAACTTTTTAACATTTGGCATTTCCATTTCATTAAAATTTTGGTAGATTAAGTTTTTCAATCACTCATTTTGTGATAATCAATCCTTTCTTTTGTTGTGATCACTAATTCTTCGAACGAAGAGAGAGCCATCACTTCTGTAATCTGTGAAGTATTTTATTTTAACTCATTTTATCTGTTCTCGTTGGCCGGTAGAGTGTGGGGTCATAATAAATCACTCGGTGTCAAAAGAGAACACAAAAGTCAGGTGTCTTACTGAAATTCATTTCCTCGCATGCTCCCATCATGACTTAAGGGGTTTTACTTTTTCTGTGTCTAACTTTCTTCTATAATTAATCATCAAATGGTGAATATCCATTAATGACTGTGATCGAACACTCTCTGCTATACGCCCACTTAATAGCTCACTGAACCGTATATGGACTAAGATGTGCCAGCCATCTTTGTTAAAAATTTGGCGACATAACTTTGAAGAAGCTTTCTGAAACAATGACGAAACTTTCAGCGGGGAAAATTTTAATAATAAGATCACACCTTAAAGAATTTCAGCAGCAAGGTTCTACTACCGCCAAAACCTCCGTTCAAAGCTATTAACAAAGTTACAGGCAGTCAATACACAGGCGCTAGCATGTATTTCCCATAACTGTGACGAAAACACTGACAAAGGCCGTCTTATTTGTAAATATTCAATATGATTAAAAAAGTCAATTCTCAAGTACTTCCATTAAAAATTCAACCACCAAACCACCTTTTTAATAATGATCTTGAAAATTATTAAAAGTTACCAAAATTAGTATGACTTATTTTCCTGGATAGACGGACGAACTGGCAGAGGTTTCTCTGACTGTTTTCGAGGGAGGGGAGTCTCAGGAAAGGCCGGTGGCAGTTGGCTCCCAGCCTTTGCGGAGCGGGATCGTTCGTTTGCAAAACCTCTATAACATGACCTCGTTACGCTTCATCATGAATCGGTTATGGGATCAGTGCTACGCCATCAAATTTTGCGTGAAACTGAACAAAACAAGCACTGGAGTTAGGGATATGTGTGTGTGCATATATATATATATATATATATATATATATATATATATATATATATATATATATATATATATTATTAGGTAATCTACCGGTTAAGGTAGGTTTTTGGATGGACACAACTATCAAATAAACATTTTGTGACTCCCCACCTAGCAAACTAATCTATATCAGGTCCCTCTTCATCTCGGTGTACTTCTTTCCTCCCTTCATCCCGTCCAACATCCCTATCCTGTTCCTACCCTTACCTCGCTTGCCCAACATTCTCCCCTCTATTACCCTCTTCAACATTCCACTACCGCTCAATACGCCTTTCATCCATTTTTCCTGCCTCCATAGGATTTCTCTCAACAAACCCCTCTCCTCACCCACCATTTCCAGTACTTCCTCATTTGTTTTCCTTTCGGTCCATTTCACCTTCTCCATTCTTCTCCACACCCACATTTCAAAAGCCTCCAATCTACGTCTATCCTCCTGCTTCAGCGACCACGTTTCCGCGCCGTACATAGCTACGCTCCATATATATGTATATATATATATATATATATATATATATATATATATAATGTAAATTCACTAATAGTCATAACAAACACAGAAACCAAAACACACAAAAGAGAGACTCACTGGTTCTCGAATTTTCGGTGGTCGAACCACCTTTCTCAAGAGGAATTAGGAACAGAACAGAGTTATATCAATTCTGGCAATAATTTTTTGTTATCTACTCTGTTCTCTACTTTTGGGACAGACATATTAATTTCACTGTAAACGACTTCTACCCCAGTGGTCTAGAGTATGATTGAATGGATCAGAGCAAGGCTTTCGTCTTGCGTCCTTTTTCGTGAAGAGGATGGGAGATTTAATTTGTGTATCCACACGATGCTCGAAGGGTGAGTGGGACACTGTGCAACGGCTCGACGCAATGCGAGGACCCACCCTAGTGTGATCGACGGAGTGACTCTGTGAAAGTGCTACCGCGTGTTGAACAACGGCGAAATGTCCATCTCCGTCTCCTCTCCCTGCTCCCCCACCCTTCTCCCTCTCTCTCCGTCTGTGGATCACAAAATCCTCGTCATGAGCGATCGTTTGCTCCTCCCTACCTCCAGCCCGTCACTCTCCCCATCCCACGTCGCCTTCCCAAGCCATCCTCTCCGCCATTTTACTTTATATATTCCGACGACCTTGCCTCAAAATTCCCAAGGGTAACTGTTGGCGGGGAAGGAGGAGGAGGGTTTGGGTCGGAAGGAGGTTGGATAATGCGATTTCACCCACTCCTCTTCTGCCTCCCTTCCTCTAAAAGTTATTTTCGGAATCCTATTTCTGTTACTCCTCTGCCTCACACTCTCACCTACCTCACACTCTCCTTCTGCATTAAATAATTAAATTTTGATTCTCAGTAAATGTTTGACAGATGCTATGGGGTTATATTTTTTAAATAAAAGTTACCAACAGTTTTTTCATCTAAATATTATAAATCACTTAAAGACTGCCATTCATTCAACGTATTTCACCGAAGTGAAAGTAGATTTTTGGTGGTCCCTAACTCCAATTTACCTTCTATTGATCACTAGTCTAAAATTTTCTTTTATTATCCCATATCATTTTGTTCTTCAGTTCTATGTACCTTGTACTTTACTTTATCCATATTAAAAGGATAAATATTACCAGAATGCATTAATGTATTCCTTTACGGTTCTCTTCTCCTCCTCCAAAATTTCACCCACTCCTCCACAGAAGCAAACAAGCCTGCCGGCGACTTCGCGTGACTTCGAATCAATACGAGATTTACGTGTCGCCCATGTGACGCGCGCGCGTGCTTGCCCGTGGGGTTGGGAGAAGACGGGAGGAGCGAGGGGGTGGACACGGTGGAGAACGTCGCTTCCCGTTCCTTTTGCAACCCGCCCTTCGCTCCGGCGGCCTTTTAATCTCATTACTCTTGAGAGTGAGGGGTGAACGAAAAACAATGGAGGAGCTCGATATCGCCTTCGATTTCGTTGCGAGGGTCTCTTTCGGTTGACCTCCCACTCATAATCCAAGCCTTTGTGGTGGACGAAACGAGGTTGCAGACTCGAACATCCTTTCTCCCCTGGTATCGTGTATCCTGGCATGGAATTACGACTGTTTAAACCTCGACCGTGCAGATTTGGTGATGTTTCCTTCTGGATAACATCAATACGGGTTAAGTTGTATCAATTAACCCAATTCTTCTTAAAACAATGCCGAAACTATTATTCCTTTCCACACCCACAGAAATAAAAGCCAAAATATATATTCACCAAAAAACAAAAGGGCAATGCTTTGGAAAAGTTCGAATTCGCGACCCCAGTCCAGGCAGTCATCTCTCTTGAGCTGTTGAGTTACACTTGGTTCATCATGGCAGAGTGAAACCCCCCCCTGTCCCCCCTGGCGTACTGGTGTAATGGCATTAAATGTTTTCATGGCTGAAAGTTAGTTCTTGTCTTTCTTTCCTAAATGTGCGACGAATGTTGAAATTGATACCTGCAGGTGTCGTTGCTGTATTTTTTCGGCGCTTTAAAATAGATTGGTGTGAAATTCACAAATTTCTCAGTTAGGGTAGGTTTTGTATCTACTCTCAGGAATATGATTCTTAGCGTATATTCCACGGTCTATGATTGGGTTTCATAGAGGAAAAAGTACATTAAAGCAAGTGAATGATATCGAATATTGGGTGCGTTTCGAAAGTCGCTGCTTTTCTTTTTTCTATCTAAAAATAAGAAAATACCTCGTCCTGATCTGTCAGCCCAAAGGTCGCGAGTTCGATTCTCTCCTTGGTTGGTTTTCTTCCACGCATGGCTTGGGTGTTTCTAATCGTCTATTGTTATATTAATCATTGTTACAAAACCAATATAAAGGCCAAATAGTGCTGTTTCCAGATTAGTGATAAATAAATAAAAATGTAATTACTTAGATAAACTGTGATGAAAAGAATGAAAACAGAGTTATTATCCAATTTTTTTCAAGATTATGGGAAAGGACTCGGCCGAACAAAAAAAGTTATGCAAAAGTACCGCTATTCGGTACTATCTGGCTCCATTTTTGTTTGCTCCGATCAATACTATTTAACAGTAAGGAAAATGGGGCTTTCGGAGGGTACCTGTCCTAAAATCACCGGCAACTGTGCATCAACAACATCTTTGCTCGCATGTTAAGATGCTTAGCAAAAGTAAGTGATGACGGAGTTTAGAATATTTTTATTATTATGGTCGTGCTCTTAATTCGTTGTTCCCATTAATTATTTAGTTTCTAATGGGTTTTTAAGCTTTTAATATTTTCAATGCAATTCTATAAAAAGAGCCTTTGTGAGCCTGATGCTGAAGAAGGCTGCCTTATGGTAAACGGAAAGATGGAGAGTTAAGCGACTAATTCAACGGAGAAGAGGAAAAGGTCAGGTGTCTCCGAGTGGAAAGGAACAAGATGGATTGGCCACACTTTGAGCCATAATGGATTTGCGAGGAACGAAATGAAAGGGAAAACTGAAGGAAGAAACTCGAAGAAAACCAATTGAAGACGATAGTAAAAGGGCCGGGGCCATCGAGGGTTGCAATCCACCGATCTTCGGGTCGAAGAATTGATGATTTCACGCTCTCTGAATCGGCATTGAGCCGGTATGGAATATTAGGATGAGGGAAACAAGATCCGGAAGGAAAGGAATGAAAGCCCTTCTTGCCATATTCATATCAAAAGTCAGACGGGTCTCGAAACGATTTACCTATTCTGTTACTGAAATTATCCTTTAGCGAAGAAGCCAGGCTAGACAGTGGAGTTTTAGTTTTTTAAATAACGCATAGCTCGTTCACGGAGAACAAATTACAGTAATGAAAGTATCTAATTTACTATTTTACATTGTTTAATGATAAACAAGACTGCTTAATATGAAATATATTTTTGTACAATTTGTTATTTTAATTCTCGACCATGTATAGATTTTATTTATTTACATTTTAATTTATCAATTTATTTGTATTTAAAGCGATGAGATAGCATTCTAGCACTCTCTCAGATCCATCAACCGTTCAGTCCTCCTCTCACTATACAGTTATTTATATAGTTCCCGAAGCACTGAGAGCCGGATATGAGAAACTCCACCGGACCGGTACTTAATGAAAGAATTTTTTTCATTCATCTCCAGGGTGAATCTAACGAACAAAGAGTTCCCTGTTTTTTTCCCAGTAAGTCGGAATTTTCAACACCGTAGTGTCAAAGTCTCACTCCGCCATCGATTCCAGGGTTGTAACATTTATGCCTGAGGATTGCATGCCTCCATTTCCTGTGCCACTGAAGATCTCTCTGATACATTTTAATCACAGAGAGACCCCTCCGACCAGACCCTTCCCAGCGCGTCCCAAAGGGATAGCGGCCCGGACCTCGGGGACGGCAGACTAATTCTCGGCTCACTGTTCCACCGTGCAGACGAAAGAATGATCCCGTGGGAAAGAGACGAACCTTTCGGGTGCCTTCGGGCCAGGGATGACCTTTACAAGGCCCTGGAGTAATCGGATGGGGGACCTCTTTTCATTCTGAATTCTTCTCTTACACCTAAGAGGAGTAAAAGAAGAAATACAAGATCCGTCCCAAAAGTAGCATGATTTTTTTCCCGAGTATACGGACGGACGGGGGGAGGTTTCTCTGCTGAGTTCGAGGGAGAAGAGTCTCAGGAAAGACTGAAATCCGGAGGTAGTTTCATCCCAGCTCTTTTGGAGAGCGTATCATGCGTTTGCGAAACGTCCATAACGGGTGCTCGTTACACTCTATCATGAACCGGTTATCGGATCAAAGCTACGCTATCAAATTTTGCGTTAACCTGAGCGCCACCAGGAAAGAGACTTATTACATGTTCAAGGCAGTTTATGGTGATAACCCAATAAGTAGATCAGGTGTATTTGAGTAGCATAATTTGTTTCGATGTGCGTCGAGGAGATGCTGAAGGCGTCGAACGTTCGGGAAGCCCTTCGATCTCAAGAAGTCACGGCAATCTTGCAAGGCTGAACAATTTTGGTCGCAGATTGTTTGCATGGTTTCTGATGAACTCGGCACACCTAAAAGTGGTGTCCACTCAAGGTCATCGACTTGTGATGGAGAATATGGGCATGAGAGGGGTGTGTGCTGCGAGTGTTCTCGGCCAAACAAAAGGAAACTCGCACGCGTGCTTCCGAGTGCTTTTCCACCATGAGAGTGAGGATCCGAATTTTATAGACAACGCCCCATCAGACTTCTTCTTCCGCCACCTCAAATCCGTACTGGAAGGATGTAACGATGGCCCGGTGGAAGCTTAACTACAGGCCGTGACGAGGGAGCTTAGCAGAATTCCGGGAAATTCTTCCAAAAGGCGTACGAGGTGTGGAATATCCGCCATTTTTTTGTAAAAATGACTCGGTCCACCTTTTTTTGAAACATACCTTGTAAATTCGTTAAATGCATCGGAGATTAGGAGAAGCAAGCTTTTTCAGCATACTATTAGGCAAAACATCCTCCTAAAGACATCGCGAAGGGAGGAAAGGTCTGGAAAAATTTGCAGAGGAAATCAAATTTGGCACAATTATATTTTCTCTGCAAATACTCTAATAGAAAGGTCGCAATTAGAATATTTCATTGACAGATATTCGCGAGAGAGATTATGGAGGGACGGAACGGAGAACGTCGATGAGGACGAAGTGAAGAGCTGCGAAAATCAATACGCGTTTTATATTATGCATAATATACCCCAAGGAGCACAGAGAGCACGACTGACCAGATGTGAGCGCATCGAAAGCGAAAATGTTGCCCTGTGCACGTAAGGCGAAAGAAGTAATGCTACAGGAAGAAACCACCGCATGTTTCCCTCAAGGGCCTCTATAGGTCAAGGTCGCGGGAAATTAGCGTAGTCACGCGATCCCCAGATCTTCTTTCTTCCACCAACATCTTCCTCCCCCCACAGCTCTCCCCTCCTCCCCATCCCTCCAGCCCCCTCCCCCCCCCCCGCTTCCGATTCTAAGTGAGCAATCACGCGAGGCGGACATCGCGGAAGCACCCCTTATCGAAGTGCGGCCCCTCTCTCTTTTCTAAAACCCCGCCCACCCCTTCTCCCCTTCCTTGCGGGAATCTACGAGATAAGCGGAGATGGAAACTTTCTATTTCCGTCCCACCCTTCAAAGCGGGTGGGCGCACAAAGGAGGATTTGACCTGCAGCAATGGCGCACACAAAAAAAAGTTATCACCTTAACTCCGCTTCCATAGGCGTTATCGAATATGCCCCCCCCCCCGCCTTGCCCTTGATGAATGGGTTCCCGTCCTTCGAGTTAGAGGCGCCGGCGTTTAATTTGAATTTACTAGTTGAACCCTCGGTAGAATTAGCATAGTAGATCCTCCAATATGCCCTCCTCTCCTTCCTTCGGGCACCCTTTCATTACTCTGTCGAATGAGCTCCCATTTCACCTGGCTATTCAAAATAATGGATATCTTACGGCATCTAGAAAATGAGTAAATAACTTTTTAAATTAATTTTTATCCATATGATAGAGGAAATAACATTTTATCGATTCGTCAATTTCGCATTGTCGTAAATAATTGGTTTTAACTTAAGTAGGATATTTAACCGAGTACTAAGGACTAATACCGACAAACGTTTTAACAATTCAATCTGGTCATACGAATTATATGCTGGTATAATAAAAAAGATACTCGTGATCTCGCTCCGAGTATTCGTTCTGTCTGTCCAATTTAGTGCTGATGTTTTGATCTCTATGAAAATAAATATTGTTACGTATGACGATATACAGCTACAAAAATAAAAGCAGATTCTTGGATTATTACGTCGGTATTGCATATAAAAACGCACAATTAAAATCGCCGTTTTGCGTTTGACTCGGCATAGCGTTTTCACCTAACCAGTTTCTCCCCCCTGTTCAAAGGCATATAGTTTTCATAAGATATATTTCCGCCTTACATGGAAGGTTTTCAAATAGGTGAAATATCGTCAGAAATAGATTGCACGTACTTGAATGTGACAAAATGAGAATTCAATAACCTTTTTCTCTTGAGGTCCCATTTAGTGTGCATATGTATATACGAGATATGATCCAAAATTAACGGGAATTTTAATATTCCAGACAATAATATTTATTTATTCTTATACATTGCTGTTGTCACCTTCAAAATAGTCCCCATTGGAGATTATGCACTTGGGCCAGCGCTTCTTCCATTCCCCGAAACACTTCTGAAACTCGATTTTTGAGATAGCCTTTAGTTCTTCCAGCGATGCCCTTTTAATGTCATCTACGGCTGTAAAACGGAAAAAGACACAAAGAGCCATATCTGGCGAATGTAGAGGCTGGATCATCGTTACAGTATTGTTTTTGGCCAAAAATTCACGAACAAGCAATGAAGTGTGAGCTGGTGCATTATCATGGTGCAAAAGCCATTTTGGAACGAATTGTGCTGCCACGCGTTTCATACCCAAAAATATGGCAAAAATGGCATAACGTGATCCAATCGATATGTCTACATCATCTGCGACCTCTCTAATTGTGATTCGGCGATCGTTCATAACCCTTTCTTTCACTTTTTCCACGTTTTCATCAATTGTTGATGTGCTGGGGCATCCAGGGCGTTCGTCAATTCCAAGATTTTCACGGCCTTCTTGGAAACGCTTATACCACTCGTAAACTCTTCATTTACACATAGCAGACTCACCGCAGGCATTTTTAAACATTTCACAAACTTTGTTACACTTTATTTCATTTTTTACGCAAAATTTGATACAAATTCTTTGATCCTTTCTTTTAACAAACGAAAATCGCCAAGCTCATAAAACACGTCTAACCTTAGTTGCTGTCACAGACAAAGTCCACAATGAAAACAGCTGAAAGTTTTATCATACTTCAGGGGCATGCATACCAATATAATAAAAAAAGTTTGACCATCGGAATCTCTAAGCACGCGAAATGAAAAACTTCTCGTCATGTTTTGAACACACCCCGTATATATATACGTATATATATAGTCTGACCTAAAGAAGGCGTCGGAGTAGGCCGAAAGCTCAAATAATCTACAGTGTGAGTATCCTTTTACGTGTTATCTGTTTTATTCTGTGTTTTATTGTGCCGTCCAAAAGTTATATTGCTCTCGTGAGTACTTCCGCATCATCGATATATTTCTTTATATATATATATATATATATATATATATATATATATATATATATATATATATATATATATATATATTCAATTTTTCAATTCATTCAAACATAGAAATAGGTATAAAGAAAGGGGATAGGAAAACACATAAAAGGCGAACACAGGACATGTGGGGAAGGCGGTTTTTGAGCAGATCACGAAAGTAAAAGTATTTCCTTATCCGGGATTTGAACCACGGGCCTTCCACTTGCCGGGCGGATGCTCTACCACCTAAGCTAATAAGGAAACCTGATTTACCTTGAGATCTGCGATCTTATAAAGCGCCAAAGTGCTCCGATACATATTGCCCGAGAGATGGCGTTATGGAGCTGTTTCACCCACCAAAGGAGAAATAGACGGGACACAATAAGGGTAAAGGATAGTAGAAAAGCATTCATACGATCTTATAAAGGATAGGAACGGTGCGTTTCATGGCACGCATAGCCAGAAGAAGAGACGAGCCACATTGGCCAAACACATATTCAAACTTGAAAATCCCGCCATACGGCGCACAAATATTCATTCAAACATAGAAATAGGTATAAAGAAAGGGGAAAGGAAACACTTGCCGGGCGGAAGATCCGGTGGAAGATCCGGTGTTCAAATACCGGTCAAGGAAACATTTTTACTTTCGTGATCTGCTCAAAAACCGCCTTCCCCACATGTCCTGTGTTCGCCTTTTATGTGTTTTCCTATCCCCTTTCCTTATACCTATTTCTATGTTTGAATGAATATTTGTGCGCCGTATGGCGGGACTTCGTATTTGAATATATATATATATATATATATATATATATATATATATATATATATATATATATACATATATATATATATATATATATATATATATATAAATATACGCTAGGAAGTTAAGTTTCCGCACCCTGTATATAGTGGCAGATTTTTCGAGTTTGAATGTGTATTTAGCCAATGTTACTAGACTCCTTGTTCTGACTATGCGTGCCACGATACGCACTGTTTCGTAGCACGCTTTTTATGACGCACCTTTATGACGTTATATAATTGATTTCCTACCCTCCTGTCCTCTTATCCTTGTCCATTTCACCTTTGGCTCCCTAACACCATCCCCTAGCCAATAATTGGGACACTTGGTTGTATTGACCCCCGTATATTTCATTACAAATTAATTTTCCTCGATCACTCAAGAGGTCAGAGCATCAGCTAGGCAAGTCGAAAGTCCCGGTCAAGGAAATATTTTTACACTTGTAATATGCTCGATTTTGCCTTCCCCACCTCTTCTGTGTTCGTTCTTTATATGTGTTCCTATCCCTTTGCCTTATTTCTGTATTCATGGAATGAATATTTGTTCGCCATATGGCGGGTTTTCCTTTTTTAATGCATGTGTATATGTATGTGTATGTATATATATAAGGAAATATTTTTACATTTGTGATCTGCTCAAATCCGCCTTCCCCACCTGTCCTGGGTTCGTCTTTTTTGTGTTTCCCTATCCCCTTTCCTTATATCTATTTCTATGTGTGAATGCATGAATATATATATATATATGTATATATATATATGTCATTTTTTTTTAAATAAATCCATGCCGTAAACCCCGTTGAATTTCATACCAAACGTCATAGCGGCTTTCCCTGCGCAATCCCTTTCTACCAGAGTACAGTTTCCGTTCCAAATGTCCATTGGATGACGACGCCGAAATGAAAATTCATTCGGTTTGCGTCCGGGAAAAAAGTAGCCCTCCCGTCTCGAACAAATAATTGTAAAGTGAGTGAGTCATTTGTGTTCAGGGTTATATTCACAGAGGTGGAAATAAAGGAAACGCTCAATGCATATTCATTTTTGGGCGTATAGCAAGGAAGAAAATAATGACAAATCCTTTCTCGACCGTTCAATTCTCTCTCCTCCCTCACCAAGAGGAAACACTCCCTCTCTCACGTCGTGGGAAGATAAAAAAGAATATGCATTTATGTGTATGTGTGTGAAAATATGAAATTTATATATATATATATACTACGGAAATGTATGTTTGTGTGTGTATGTGCGAGAGAGATAGTTGGTGCGGATATATTATATATATATATATATATATATATATATATATATATATATATATATATATATATATACATACACATGTATATAAAAAATATAAAGGAGTAAATAAAAAAGGGAGTGAACGAGTCTCACGTCCTGGTGAAACTTTTTTGCCTTCCTTCTCATTTCCTCTTTTTTTATCCCTCTCTATCTCTCGCTTTCCTTTTCCCTGAGTGGGTCTTCTGATAGCCGAGGGGGGGGGGGGGGTTATCGGAGTCAGTTAAGGAGCGGCCCAGGAATAGAGCGATAACAATGCCGATAAAGAGCTTGAGGAGTAAAATAAGGCGAATGGTGTCGAATAGGCAGGGAGAGAGAGGAATCCGATGTGGGGGGAAGGGTCAGGATAAGAAGGGTTGGTGGGACGGATGGAGGGTGAGAGGGAGGGTGCCGTGGGGGATACGATTCGAAAATTGAGTCGAAGGGAAAGAAGGAAAAATTTATATTTTCTTTATTTTCTCCTCACGAGAAAATCGTGATGCAAGTAAGCCGACAGAGTGAAGGTGTTACGAGCGAACAAGACTGAAAAGAGGGTTGATTAATTAAGGATCTTGGAAGGTCTTTTTAGGAAATGCCATTAAAATAAAAAAGAGCGTGGGGGAAAGTCCGTTTTAATTGCTTCTCCGGGGAGCGGGGGGCGGAGTTGGGGTGGGTGTGAGGGAGGGAGTGGTCGAGGGAGGCGGTAGAGTCTCTCTCCGATTCGTCCTTTGAGGATTCTGAAGCGATTTCTCACTTCGGCCCACCCCGCACCTCTGCTCCTGCCTTCCCTTTCTATTTCTCCCCCTCGCTCCCTTTCTTCGTACCCTTATTTCCAACCCTAATCCTACGTTCCTTTTTTCTCAATTTGGAGGTGGCTCAAGGCACGACTCCTCCTCATCCCGTCTTTCCCCCTTCCTCCCCTCCCACTGCATTTTTCCACCCTCCCTTCCCCCCCAATTCATCCCTCCTTTTTGCCCTCCCTCCGCACTGGCCCTCGCCCCATCTCTTATCACTTCGCTACTATTTCCCTTCTCACCCCGACCACGATTCTCACGAGTTTTTTTCAACAGGCTTAATAATCGATGGAGCCGAATAAAAAGTCAGTGGTTCAATTATCGGCGGATATAAGTGGATGCTGGGACTCACCAACTCTTCTCTTCCTCTCCCCACGAATATCTCCATCTCTCTCCTCCGACTACTTTTCATTTAACGATTTCCGGTCAAATTGACGACATGGAAACCGGGAATGGGATGAGCACTTTGATGGTTGTGGTGCCCCTTGGAGAGGAAAATGTCGCAGACGTTTGGTCCAGAATGCCTTGACATTAAAAGCCTTCCGGTGAAGAAAATTTCCCTCAAGTTCAGTAATCCGGGGGCATTGAGGTGGATTGTGACGGCAAAGTTATAACTAGGCCTGACATCAGCTGACTAAGAGCTATCCAGCAGTTGCCATTCTGATAAATAAAATTGGACCTTCAAGATTTCTAGTGCTACATATTTCAATTTCAAGAAGTTCAACGAGGCATCAACCACATATTTTTTCATTCCAGTGCTCTTCCCGAGTGTTTTCGTCCTTGGATTCCGTTTTCGCGTCAAGGTTGACCTCATTGGATTCGCTAATTGTTTTTCATGAGCGCATATTCCTTGAATTTTACGCCCGTTCCTTGAAGGAATTGAAACTTTTGACTCTCTAGTTTGTTTGGCTGTGTCATCGTAAGAGCACTGTCGATTACCCGGTCATCATGTGAAGGTCTTTTCCCCTTTCAAGAAATGGTCACATCTGAGAGACCCCACTTGCGAATGTTCAAAATTAGACAACTGTGTGAAACGGAAATGACGATAGGCATACTTAAGATTACCATCGGTCAGAATTCTAAAGGGAAAGGTTTAAAAGTAATCCTCAAATTGAAGAATAATAAAAAAATATTTACTTTTTAAAACTTTCAACCCACTACGACGCTCAATTTGGAATCTAAGAGACGACCAAAGAGAGAAAGAGAGAGACTTCTTCCTCATCTCTCTCTAAGTTGTCCCAAAAAAAACATATCCGTTCCAGCTTGTGTGGATATTTTTAACCATGAGAATAGATAAGCATTTTCAACGAAATCTCAGGCGTGATCTCGCTCGGATCCTGTCCTGTCCTGTCCTGTCTCCTCTGTTCATGCATTGAATTTTATATGTAATTCTGGCTTAGCACAATATATTTTGAAAACCTTAATTAACGCGTGATGTAATTAGGTTCACATAATTCAATTTATTTGAAGTGATTATTCAAAACGACATAGCGTATCTTTCTTTTACAACACACAATATATTTACTCGAAAAATTGTGGAAATATCTATTTAAGAAAAATTCCTAGTAACTTATAGCACACATTATGAGATAAATTACGAACATAATATCATTGTAAGTGAATTATCAATACTGAATCAAGTGACTACTATCATCTGTCGTGTAATCTGTAACCATCGTGCAGCAAAACTCACTTTCGCTTTAAGTCGAGTCGCTGTAATGAAGGCTCTGAGGATTACTTAAATAATCATCAGATGGATGCTTTTTAGGAGTACTTTTTGCTGTCAAAATGCAAACAGTCTCTGCAGCAGGAATTCGCCCTCTACCTCTCAGTTTTTTTATGTAAGGTATTTAAATCGTTATATTATAAATATTGTTTGTTAATAATAACACAGGCCAACAGTGGTTTTGGTACCGGAGCTTTTAATGTTGATTTAAAGAACAATTGGGGTGCTGAATCCAATTATAACACTAGTTTTATCCTATTAGCTATAGTTTTCAAGATAAAGATATGTTGTTACTTACGTAAAAAAATCTTCTACATGATGATGTGGGAATATTATATTAATAATAAAACCCACTAAATATAAAGACTCCATTTGTTTCTAGGGCTGTTAAATCACCCACAAACACAACAGAATTTTACAATACAATTGAACACAGATACTAAAATTTTTTACTGCAATAAAACAAATTGAAAAGAAAAAAATACATAAAAACATCAATCAACACATCGGAAGCTTCTTTGGCGCGATTTTCTTGAGTGCACTTTGTTCAAACAGTCTCGTTTTAAGCACCAGCAGTAATCTGCCATCATATGGTTATCCCATCTTCCTTGGTAGCGAGCTTACATTGTTTTTATATCCTGGTGAAATCTTTCACCTTGTTCTTCACTTGTATCTCCTAAATTTCCAAGAAAATTGTCTAAGTGGCTGTGTAGGTAGTGAACTTTTGTGCTCATATTACATCCAAGTGATTTGAAGTTACTGAGCATAATGTTTACCAGCTCAATATAATTTTCACTTTTGTGATTTCCTAGAAAATTTTTTATGACCTCAAAAAATGACATCCAACTCATTTTTTCAATCTCATTCATTGACTCGACAAAAGCAGGATCCTTTATAAGTTGTCTGATATGTGGCCCCTCAAAAATACCAGCTTTAAGTTTTTCAATACTTATATGGAGCATCTTTAGTCTTAAGTAGCCGAAGCATGGTCCATCCTTGTCCAGAGCCTTTACAAATTGCTTCATTAGGCCTAGTTTACTATGTAGAGGCGGTAAGATGATTTTCTCTCTTTCAATCAAAGATTCAGCAATGATGTTTTCTTTCCCAACAACCAAGTTTTCTCTCTTAGGCCACTCCTTCTTAATCCAGTGGTTTTGTCTGTCCCTGCTTTCCCAGAGGCACAAGAAACAAGGATATTTTGTGTAGCCACTTTGCTGCCCAAGAAGAAAGTTCACCATTTTTAAATCTACACAAATCACCCAGCGATGTTCCTGGTATTTTATCTTCTGTAAGACCAATGCTATTGTATCGTATTCTTCTTTCATTTTAGTTGAATGAGCGATTAGTATTGCGCCAAACCTGTTACCATTGTGAAGAAGTACACATTTTAAACTACGCTTGGAGCTATCAATAAACAAACGCCAATCACTAGCATCATATTGTGATAGTAGTCCCATTTTTTCCAAAAGACCCTTAACGTCTAAACAAAATGTAAGATTGTCTTCTTGAGTAAAGAAGGGTAGCATATCCTTTTCCTTTGTGCGATAAAAACTTATTTTTGTACCGGGTTGCAGTAAATTTTTTTCATGCAGTCTTGATGCTAGTAGTTCGATAAGGTCAGTTCTCTAGCAAGATCGCTTAGTTCATCTTGATTAAATAGTTGAGGAATTGTTGATACCCCCTCGTAGTCACTGCCACTATCGTCAATAGAATGAGAAATGCTTTCAAATAAATCAAATTCTTCCTTAGATATATGTGGTAACGTCTGAAATATTGGGATCGGTATTTCTTCTGAATGGGGTACCGGGCCTCTAGCTGAAGGCAAATCTGGGTATGTCCACTTGTGGAGATTTTTTCGATTAATTCCCGAAACATTTACTATGCAAAAATAACAGTCGTCAATATGGTTCACAGGTTCTCTCCACACCATTGGCACACCAAATTTTAGACTTTTCCTTTGTCCTGTTGTTCATTGCCGCAGATGTTCAGTACATGTTTTACACACAAAATGCGGTGCCCATGTTTTATCTTGGTCACCAAGCTTAACACCAAAATATCCCAAGTATGCACGTTTCACAGAGTCTGTAATATTTTTCCTATTTTCTTTACCATATACTCCCATGTATACTTATAGATTTATTTAACTTTGAAAATTATTTTCCGGAATATATAAAATATTAAAACAACTAATCGTAAGATGTGCCATATCTAAAAAAGTAGAGCTGTTAAATAAAAACGGATTTCATATTTGGATTCGGCTCTACAAATATAGTTAAAATCAACACAAAGATTCCCGGCACCAAAAAATTTTTTTTTGTAGGCATGTGTAATTTAAACTTTGGATTGCGGTTAGTTTCAGCCAAAACCCTCTCTTATTGCGACGTAATGTGAGGCTATTTCTCCTTTTTATGCTCATGTGGTGACTTGAGAGTGAAATGAGAATATATATAATGTGCAATGAGAATATGTATCAAAATAATTCCAAATGCAATGAGACACATTGAGCGTAATTTGAGGCAAAATGTGGAGCACATCGGTCTTTAGCGTCTAATCTTGACTTCTTGGGTGATTAATTAAAAATGAAAAAACCACGTTGAGGGAGGCAGAGATTTTTCCCTTGCTCGTTAGTCATTCGGCCCTCACCGAATCCACCAATCACGGCGGAGAAAAGAACCAGGGGATTTGTGAATAAAAATACGAGTGAAGACTCAAAATCATCAATAATGTGGGATTACAAGTTATTTCATGATGCATTTTAACAAAGTCACATGCATTAAAATTAAAACAGATTTCAAAATAGAGACGCGTATAAGTCATTATAAACAAGATACAATCGAGAAGCACGAAATCCCCGACTAACGAAGGCGAAACGACGTCCAAAACAAACAATACATTTTTATTGCGAGCAAAGAATGCATTTTATTAAAAGTTAAAGCTCTTATTTAGGAATGATTCATAAAAGGTTTGAAATACTAAAGTTGTTAACACGAAAATATTGCTGGATTGAGTTGAACACTTTTGAAATTAAAGAGTTTGGTTGAATCTGTGTCTTCAGTCCTTCAGATACTGCATATCCTTATTTCCTGCTTAAAACAAGAAAAAGGTCGTGATTCATTGAATAACTCCTATACCATTCGCCTTAAATATTTTGTTATTGCGCCATTTGATCGAAGAAATCAAGAAAAAACGTCCTCATTTGGTAAAGAATAGGATTATCTTTCATTAAGATAGTACACGGGTGCACAGCTACGTAGTTTCGAAGGAAAAAATTATGGAATTAAAGTTATAATTATTACTGAATCCACCGTAATCACCAAATTTGGCTCTCTTTGACTTTCTTTACTTGTTTTATTGCCAAATTTGAAAAAAATGGCATGGTGGAAACTCTCCTTGTCGAAATAGGAGCTCATCCCCATCACAGATACCTATTTAGAGAACCTTCCAAAAACCTACTTTTTAACGGTTTATAAAAGGTGCAGAGGCAGTGTAAAAATTGTATCCAGCTGTAAGGAGAATTTGTTGAAAAAAATGTCTTCAGAAAATAATTAGTTTTTTTCCCCTAAGAATTTATGGAATGGTCAAGGTTTTTATTCCTTATAAATGAAAATTGATCTTAGGAAGGAATTCGTTTGGTTCTAATGAGCATCTATGCACTTTCTCAATAGTCCTGACGATACGTACAGTTTTCGTCCGGAAGATAAGTGCACTGATTTTTTCCGGATTTTTGACAAAAGGGGAGTCGTCCACTACGAATTTGTACCTGAACGACAAACTGTAAATGCTGCATTTTACGTCCAAGTGCTCGACAGGCTTCGAAAACGAGTCTCCCGCGTCCGGCCAGCGATCAACCGTATGACTGACAACCTGAGCGACAATGCGCCGTCTCACACCGCGCTTGTCGTGTCGGACTTCTTGGCCAAGCACGGCGTGGCAACGCTGCCGCACCCGCCCTACAGCCCGGACTTGGCACCACCGGACTTCTTTCTGTTCCCGAAGATAAAGAGGAGTTTGAAAGGAACGCGATACGGGACTTTGGACGCCGTCAAAGAGGCCGTGACGACGTGTCTTCGAGAGGTTCCCGATGATGCCTTCGCGGGAGCGTTCCAGGAATGGGAACGCCGCTGGAACAAGTGTATGGACTCACAAGGGTCCTATTTTGAGGAATATTAGCTTAAGATATGTAAAAGTGTAATAATTTTTTTTTCCTGAGCTTAGTACACTTATTTTCCGGATGAACCCTGTATTTTGAACATTTACTGAGTTTTTGGCAATTCCTATACTCTGTTCATTCAAATAACAGTTAGGCTGACTATATTAAATATTATTTCCTTAAGCCGGTAAGGGTTTTTCCACCACTCTAAAAGTAAAAAAAGGAGTAAAATATTGAGATTGTTGTGGTGATTTACTGAGAAAGTGACACAGATTCAAAATATTAACACGTTCGTATTTACACATAGAGGTTTATTCCGAGTAGATTTACAAAGGAATTTATCTTATTGCTATAGCATTCGGGAAGTTACAAATACACACAGTCACACTAGTTATCCTGAAGCGGTTTACGGGGAAGTTTTTCCCTCGTCAGGGGCCAGCTCTGGGCTACCTTAACCACTTATTACGTAGAAAGAGACCGAACAGGTTTTAGAAGAAATTAATCTAGACGCCAGGGACCTACTTCGGGGGACTAATGCGCTCGCTCACTGAGGTATTACAGAAAAGTAAAACCAACACTCGCGAATATGAAGTGGACAAAACACTGGGTGGTAATGTCAAAACCGAAAATGGTAGGGAATTCAGACCTTTAGTCAAATGAAAGAAATAAATAGAAATGGAGGAGGAAGGCAAAGAGTTACGTCAAAACTAGGGAAACAAAATTCTGTAATAACTCGGATTATGGAAATATTATTAAATAAAGTCAGTCTAAAAAGAGGCCATAAGAAGCTCAATTTATCCTTTCCTCATAGCAATTGTTTTTATTTGAGGTACAAAAGATATTTCAATATAAAGACTGACTGTCTTTTCCTTTTTTTTGTTTATGTACGTCATGTAAACTCCGCTTAACCCTGCGTCCGTTGCAAAGGGTGACCCCGATGTCGTATCATAGTTCATGGTAATCGGGATGATAATTTCGGACCCATTTGGAGTTACCGTAAGGAATTAATCCTTATTGATACCCGCGAGGAAAAAAGAATGCCTTCACATCAGCGTGGAAAATTCTGTTTCAAAATGCTACCGCCAGGCAGGAATAACTGTGCAGGCGAACTGAAATATTTCCATCCATTTGATCGGTAGTAAAAACTTGGAATACGAATGCCGGCTTAATGCCCCGAGTTCGAGCGTCCCTCCCCTCCCCGCCGACGCCCAAGGCATTCTCCGTGTTTTTTATGAGCCCCTCCCCCCCACCCATGACACTTCACGGCACCCCCAACCCTCTCCTCATTCAGAGCAAGGCCGCACCCACTTTTAGTGCCTTTCACTGCGAAGTTTAGCAATTGGGTGCTTTCTTTATTCACTCTCACTCCGAAAACGTCTTTCCTCCTCCACTTCTATCCTTAAAATATATCTCTCCCTCTCGACCTTTTCTCACCAAAATCCCCTCCACACCCCCATCAACCCCCTCCCTCCACCTTAGCACACGACATAACAATGGACCTTTTCTTCCCGAGTGTATATCAAAGGGGGAACGGAGAACGCAAATGGCCGCAGGGCGGCGGAGGCCCCTGTGCTAGGGGAAAGATGTTTTGGGTCCGTACTTCATGGAGATCAAATTCTGAAGGTTCGATTCTGTTCACGGAAAGAGGTGTGGAAATCCCAAGAGGAGAAGAAAGTTAATGAGCAGTTCTCCTTCCAAGTTCGTCCTATTCACATCATGGATAAAACACGAATCTCATATATGTATTTTGATGCAGCTGTCATCTTTCATGAAGTAACCCTGAATTTCTTTAATTGATAGTGCATGAAAGGTTCTTATTAAAATTAAACCTTTTTCTTCTTCTTATTGTCATTGACTATTTGTTTGTTCAACTCTGTACTAAACTGAGCAAGACTTAACATGGCTGCAAACAGGCATTTTAATTTGGATAGTCACCATGGCAGTCACTTGGGACCTCTTAATGTTACATGCATGTACCAATGCCGCCATCAATGAAATAAAACTGGTATTCAGGAAACGATATACGTGTATACCATGGATTATATCTGGGATTGTCCAAAAGCATTATCAGCCTTGTGGACCGGTAACTTTCCGGAGAGAAGCATTTTACTCTGCTCACTAGAAAAGCGCAACTCTTTGATGACTCTCACGAGTGATAATTTTGACTCGGTTGAGGTTTGAAAAAAGAGAAAGCACTTCCGGAGATAAAATCCACTCTCTAAATATCGTTTCGCTAAACCCAAACTGATGTCGTTATCGGTGGAATCACCCAATCAACTTTCATTCGATGTCATATTATAAATTATTTATCCTATGAAATAGATGTTTAATTGCCCGAATGGGTTCTTTAAGTTTACGTCACCCCGTTTGCAACACATTATTTGAAATTATCCTTGCATGCAGCCGTTTTTTCTTTCCGAAGTCCCTTTCGTACATTTTTTCTTTTGTCTTTCCCTCGACTTAAACTCTGGATTTATAGAATTAAGCATATTAAAAATAAATGCTGTGACGTACGCACGTTTATTTGTGACGATATGCCCATGAACCGTCTGATTGCAAATAATAAAGTCCCGGGCCTAAAAGATTTGTGTTTTTTCGGAGAATTCCAATTCAAACTTATTTTTTAATAAGTTACAGCATAGTTTAAACTTTAAAATGTTTCAATTGACCGTCCATAAATAAGGAGGTATTTAAAAAACATGGCAGTCATTTCGGTTTATGTTTCATTCAAGACCTTGAAGTAGTTTCACCAAACATGATACAATTCTTTTCAGAAGGCACATCATTTTTAAAATTCAAAGCTGTAAAAATATTTTGCGTTGCTGCCATATTTTCGAATACGCATTGTTCTTGTTAAGTATCCTTTGTGTTCTAATTTACTTTCTTTCATCGGAATATGTTAAAATTATTTCTCAATAATTATTTACGTCATCAGGAAAATTATTTTTGTTTATCAAGTAAAGGTAAAGTAAGCATGAATGCACTCACTGTCTCCAACTCATTCGGATAACATGATAGTGGGAGACATTCCCTGAAGGGCATATTATAATTGGCTTCCTCATGCCCATTCAACCTATGAATAAAATTCTTAAAGATACCTATGGGGAGCTTAAAATTTCTAGTTAGTCACTAAATCTACCGTACTCAGCCGAATAAGCATGAAACTACGAGTATATCGCGCTGAACTTCGTGTATCAGGGAGCTCGAGAACAAATGAAGTCATTCTACCGTTCAATTCCATTTTAATTTCTAGGTCTTAGAAATTTTAAAATATAGGCAATATCTAGATAAATTCACTTGCTTGCTCAGCTCATTCTCAGATACTTGTTCGTATCGCATGACCTGAAATTTTTTTGAGATTCTCTCCTTCCAAAAGTCGTTAATTGATGGCAATTTAGTAGTAATATAACATGTGCATTATCGTAACACTGCTCAGGACTACATGAATAGGTAATTGATATTAAAGCGGGGTGAGTGTACATGTAAAGTATTATCATACAAGGTTAGAGCGTTAACGATATGGGCACCCTTGTAAATCTCAAAGTAACTAATCTCTTCATTTTCCGGAATGCCTGGATGCAAAAATACGTCAAGCTAACATTCGCAAAGTGAAGATTCTAAAAATCCTTTTGATTTATTTTTTTGATTTAAGACAATTCAAGTGCCGTATGATTTCACTTTAGGTAGTAGTAGATATATATTTTAAAGAAATAGTGCTTCCATCCACAAATCGTTGAAGCAGTCGTTTTCTATAGGGACTAATCCTTTGAGACTGGAATTCTGAATTCTCGGGACAGAAAAAATAAACTACATTCTCGCTCACAGTCTATTCCAATTACTCTTGCCCCACTTTCGCATTCCTTCCCCTCCTCTCACCACCCACCCCACCTCCTCACTTCGTCCCCTTAGCTCACACTGCTCGAATCATAAATTGCAAACAAATTCCGAAAATCCAGGAAGGAAAAAATTATTTAAAAAATAAAAGGTTCAGCTCGTTTGTTGTTCCATGCTCTCTCCAACGTTTTTGTGTATCAGAGCTATTTGCTGCCGCGAGCAATTTTGTATTTTATTTGTTCCCTGCTCCGTGGTTTTCCAGACTCTCTTTATCTTTTATTCAACGTAGGTCGATAGTCGATAGGCCGTTTATGCCTCCGTACGTATAATGTAACAACCTCTTTCCTCATACTATCTTTCTCCCTCGCAACGGCTTGTCAAATGATCCCATGTCGGAACAATCACAAAAGCCTTAATCCGGGTCGAGTCCGCGGAGGATCACACACTTGCCGCTCCCCGCCTCCTCCACCCCTCCCACATCTTCCATCCACCGCACCACGCTTCCATACGCTTGTGAGGTTTTCATCCCAATGCACTGGCTCGCCGCCTCGAGGGAGAGGGGCACCGTCATCCCTCGGGCTCGTGGAGCTGCGATTTCTGATGAATAACTCTCACTGGCGCCTCCTCCCATCACACAACACACGAATGAACAAAAGAGCTCCGTCTCTGCCGGGAGGATGTAATTTGTTTTGACGTTTTACCGCTACTTCCCGTGCATTTTACCCAAACTGAAATTCTTCCTAGGTTCTCTGTAGAAAACACCTGAAACAGACTAAAATTTTTTAGCTCTCTACGAAATTCTATTTTAGTACGTACATCATTCGATCGATAAAACTAGGATTCTAGTTCTATTTTATCACAATGAAGAGCCTGAAACGTGGCAGTCTGGATCAATTTTTCCTGCGTTCTTTAAATCTGATTAGACCGTGTTATCATTGAGTTTTATCCAAACCACGCACATGCATAAACATGCAAAATAAGTACAATTTAAAAGTACTGGTTTTTTTAACCCTGATGCTGATTGGTAGATCAGCCTAAAGTATTCTTGGATCGTAGAATAAATGCCTTTGGGGTGGGGGAATACACAACTTCAGTCTAAATTATAAGATCCACTTGGAAACAAATGACAAACACTTTACTTTGTAAGAAGGAGGAGAGAGAGGGAGAAGAATGGACGAGGTGAAAAGGTTAGATTGCATAAATTGAAAATCTCACCCAAGCGTCACTATGGTGTTCTTTGTCTTGAAAACTTCACTAATATAAACCCAAA
Organism: Hetaerina titia; assembly: GCA_037158775.1. NCBI lineage: Eukaryota > Metazoa > Arthropoda > Insecta > Odonata > Calopterygidae > Hetaerina > Hetaerina titia. The sequence continues at coordinate 109,757,170 of CM073773.1, read as the reverse complement.
CGTAGGAGCAGGTAAAAAATGTCAAAAATTACACCTTTATTTTGGTGATTTCTAAATTTGTTCACCCTTGTGAAAGAGGGTGTAAAGTTAAATTTTAAGAAATAAATCTCTTGATTTGCTGAGTACTTGCTAATAAAAAGGGACAATTGCAGTTTTCCAATCAGTATATTCTTTTAATAATCCAATAATAACATATGTTCAACTTTTATTGTTTTAATCCGAGAAAAATGGGTGTCACGACAGCGGATATATTTTGAACTTTTTCAAATGTTTGCTAAAACCAGTTTATATTTAATAAATATTTCAAATAACTTCAAAGCGCATATTAAAATTACTATATAAGTCTTCTGTCACCAAATTTTACTGTTTCTCATACAATGAATACAATAATATAATTGGTGCAAATTAATTAAATTTGAATTATGAAAATTTGGAATAAAGCTTGTTTTAAATATTCTCACAACTATTTGTCAAAAAATGTGTCCATTACTTTGTAACCTGTCAGTATCTAAAAATCTTATGAACCCAGACAAAACAAAATCTCTACATCCAGGTCCATGGTATAAATCTTTAACGCCGGGCAATTTTCAGGACCACAATTAAACATTCAAGCCGCTTGCGTTAAGATTTTATGTAAAGAAACTTTTCAAATCTGAAACCCGATGAGAACATTTATAATGCTAAATAAATGCCCTTTTTGTAATTTTCGAAATGAAAAACGTAATTCATAATACTGCTCCCTTCATGAAGTATGTTTTAGGAAAATTACACCATCTATAATTTCTTGTGAGGAAGAAATTGAATATTTCATGAAAAGTTTCATGAAAATAAATGATATATTGTTATAATCAATAAAACTTCGCACTGCCTTTGAGATTAAACTTTCCATCGCAATGATATTTGAAATAAGCGTATTCTGCGAAACGTTGTTCATGCAGAAATGTGAATATCAAAAGAATCCTCATCATGAGTCAAAGGCAAATTCTCAGGGACCAAGAGCTAATCACAGAAATGTCAAATTCACCCAAGCGTCGCGGCCACTTGACAGTTTGGCAAACGAGCGCCAGAATTAAGGCTGGCATAATAAATAATGAATCGTCAAGAATTACAATGGAAGAGAATGGTCAATCAGAATTGATTTCTCATCAAAATAATTGTAATTAAAAACAATGCAAAAATTTGGTTCAAAGTAAGATAGGGAGGACAGCCTAAATTTATACTTAAAACGGAATAGATGAAATCTTTTTTATTTGAGTTTGTTAGACAATAATATATGATGCTTTAAAGCTTAAGACTAGTGTATGTGTGTATATATATATATATATATATATATATACATACTTCCACTGATATATATATATATATATATATATATATATATATATATATATATATATATATATATATATATATAATCTGTTCCTAATTCCTCTTGAGAAAGGTCCACCGACAATTCGAGAACCAGTGAGTCCCTCTTTTGTGTGTTTTGGTTTCTGTGTTTGTTATGACTATCAGTGAATTTACATTACACGTTTGTGGGTATTCCAAAAAAGTGTATATATATATATATATATATATATATATATATATATATATATACATGTGTATTACATATGTTACATATATATATATATATATTTGTAACTTTTCGACGGCAAAATAGAACACAAAAATAAAATAGATAACACTTAAAAGTACACTCGCATTTTAGAATGTTTGAGCTGATAGAGGCTCCTCAGCAGTAATTTTAAACACCAATGATTTTATTTCCAAAGCCCTTGGTCACCTCAATGATACATCCACCTATACCACTCTCACCTACAACCCGACACCAACTTTCCAAAAAGAAATTCGATCTTTCCTCCCCAAATTTGGACCAGAAGAAGGCCTCATCTCCCAAGACATATCCCTACTCTCACCCCCAAACCCCAGAATACCCCAGTTTTATCTCCTCCCAAAAATACACAAACCCAACATCCCCTGTCGTCCTATAGTTTCTAGTTTCAACTCTCCCACCAAAAGAATCTCCGCATTCCTTGACCACCACCTACAACCTATCGTACTGCCCTTGCCCTCCTTCACGAAAGACACATATCACTTCCTCCACCGTTTAAATTCTGTATCCATTCGCTCCACCTCCAACCAACTTTTGCCACCATCGACGTTACTTCCCTTTACACGTCTATCACCCATGCAGAAGCCGCATCCTCCCTCCGTCATTATCTTTCTCTAAGCCCCCTAGACCAGCGCCCTTCGACCGAATTTCTCCTTAATATAGCCACTTTTTTCCTGACAAAAAAACGCATTTTTTCCCAAAATCGTTCCTATTTACAAACCAAAGGCACAGCGATTGGAACGAGAATGGCGTCATCATACGCCAATCTCTTAATGGGCCACCTTTAAGAGACTTCCCATCCAACCTCTTTTCTGGGTCCGCTACATAGACGACGTTTTTATTCTCCGCACACACGGCTCTGAGTCTCTCAATTATTTCTTATCGGCTTTAAATTATTCTTTTGCATTTAATTCACTTCTTCCATTTCAGACTCCACAATTACCTTTCTTGACACAGACACACTGATACAAGGCTAGTTATACCCTAAATAAATTTTCAAGAAGATATCCTAATATGAAGAGGTTTTTACATATCCCCTGCCATTTTGAACTGTTGAGAGATCGACTTTTATGTTACATGAGGAATATCATTAATTCATGTACTGAAATTTTCAGATTTTTCCTGTTCAACATTTAAATTTAAGATTCTGCATATGTATCAAAAATTGTTTTCACCACAATATTAAACAAATAATAAATGGGCCTTCCATTTGGTTAAGTCGCTGGATTTCCATTGAGAATGAGTTTTTTTTATTAGTTTCACAATAGCTATGGCTTTTTATTTGGTGTGCAAAACCAACTTGTTTTCCTCCTAATTCATTTAATGACCACTCAACTTAAATACCACAGCTTAAAAATAGTGCTTTGAAGATATGGGGTGGAAATAGTCCACCTATCTACAACGATTTGATGACGTTTTAATGCTCCAAAAATACGCGTTTGTCAAATTCTTCAATCTTCGATTTCAATGCAATGTTGAACTAATGTATTTACATAATTTTAAATGTATTTAAACATGAAGATCCAGCCAAGTTCTGCTTAAGTGTTGCTAATGATTACGAGTTTCACTCATGCATGAGGCAATATCAGTTTTTGTCCGCTAAAATATTTTTTTTTGTTATCTTAGTCTCCCTAAGCTTATGGCATACTACGACTTCAGTTATTCTACATAAATAGATGAATATCGGTGACTGATTTTAATAATGTTCTTTGAAAACCTTATTGTCAAAATCTATCCATTTTTAACACGCATATATTTTCTTAACTTTGCGGCCTTGGGCTCTATTAATCTCAAACTTGGAATCTTCCCAAATATTGTCAACATAATAATATCAAGAAATTAATGCATTTTAATGCTCATTTCAGAAAGCTAAATGGTACATCGATATTAAAATCAATTCTGCTGGAGATCTGAGAGAAAACTCGATGGCATACCCAATCCACCGAACATCCATTATGATCTATTTTATATTTTACATGCAGTGTAGGTACAATATAAAATATATCATTTTTGTGGTATTTGGATAGTGTTTGGTGGTATCTGTTGATTGGAGAGACATGTTCTCATTATAGAATGTATGGATTTGCGTTTTAATAGCAGAATTTACCCCATGGATCGAACTGAGCCTTCAAGCGCAATCGAAATGCACCCCAATATGAACTTGGGATATATTGAGTCGGTCTGAGGGAATAAGACCCCAATGACGCCATAGATTTTTCCTCAATGGCCATTATATTTCCAATTTGTAGTTGACTGCATCATAAACTACGCCTCAAATATGAAGCCATGGGAATCTAAATTTTGGAACATTTCCCGCCAAACTTAAAAACATATTTTAAAAATCAGCTGGGAAAAGTTTCATCTTGGCGATATCAAAGATTTTATCTCCATCTGTCCATGAAGTATTCAAGCAACTTTATATTTAGCGCTTCGGCCTACTTGTTAGGAGTTGTAAACTTCTATATTCACTGCACTTGCTAAAAGATTAAACTATCGATGTGGCCTCAGCAAAATATGTTTTAAGTTTTTTTTGACATTTGAAATTTCATGAAAGTTCAACTAATCCACCAATGGCCGAAAAAAGAATTAACTCTCACACCAACAGGAGTTGCCATTAATGAATTTAAGCTCAGGAAATACAGGCTATCAATTTGAGCAATGGGTTATATAAAACTTTTTCCACACATCTAAAATTTTAACTGATCAGCACTTGCCTGCTTTCTCGACTACCGTACATTCGAACCTGGGATTTGAAAACAACATTAAAAATCTTTACTTGTGCTAGAAGTACACCCATAGGTATTTTAACACTGAAACTATTTGCACATGAAAACCTTAGGCGATATATCCCTAAGGATCCATGAAAAAGAGATGTTGTTACCTTCGTGTGGAGCTGAAAGTACCGGCGCCAACTCGCCATCCATGCATGTCATTGATTCACGGTTTCCCAGAGATAGGCGCCATCTACAAGACAAATTAAAGGCTTCTTTTATTTACCAGCGATTTTACGCGATACTTGGGTATAAGAGCAGAGACATGGCTTTAGGCCCCAGAACTCATTCAAAACAGAGAGAGACCTTTCCGCCGACCATCTCCCTTCCCTTGTCCTCTCTCTCCCCCGCCCCTCGGGTTCTTTTATAACTCGCTCCGTAGATTCAACCTCGCCCCTCCTCCCCAAGGTTGGTCCAAACAGCCACCCCCTCGACACCCCCCCAGCTGCTCCTCCCTTCACCTTCCATAACTCCCCCCAAGAACCCACCACCGCCTCCTCCCCGCCCTCCAGTCGACGCCAAAGCGACCGACCCCCGTCTCCCCTCGCCTCCTTAACCGCCCCCGCCCCGATGTATCTTCCCATAGCCATTCTCTCGAGTTCAACCCCCGCACGCTCCTATTTTTTTCCCAAGGAAAAAATAAAAGGAACGGGAAGGAAAGAGAGGAGGAGGAAAAAACGAGAAAAGGATACCCTCTCTCCTCCACATGCCACCCTCTTACTCGGGCGCCCCTCCTCCTCCATTTCTCCCTTTTGGAGAGAGCGCGGCGGTTGGAGTGGTCGGGAGGAAGTGCCGTGGAGAAGGGGGCAAAAAGGGGGGCGAAGACCCTTTTTATCCTTTGGTTTGAAAGAGGACAATGCCAGAAGGAGCCTCTTCAGTATCTCTCTCCTTCTCCCCCACTTCTCTTGATACCTCCTCTCTCTCTCTCTCTCCCGCCCTCTTTAAACCCCCCCAACCTCCCTCCCCTTCTCCACCCCGCCTCCCCCCGCCGTACCCCTCCACCCTGCCTCCCTTCCCACCCCGCACCTCCCTCCGTAACCCCCATTTCCCTTGAGCCGTGCCCCGCGCCGGGGAGCCCCCTTTCCGCGTACCCCAAAAACCGTTCCCTGATGCCTCCTCCCAAACTTCTCCCTTACGGGTCCCGCTCGGCTGCATTTATGATGAATTCCGACTCACGAGAATCATGGCGCTGTTCGCAGAGCAGAGGGTGTTAACTCTTCAAGGAGGAATGGATCGGGCCTTTAGAACCCTGAATGGAACAATGCAACTTTTAAAAGTAAGCATAAAGAACGCGTGCTATTCTCGGAAGCCGTGATAACCCCTGTTAAATGCAAATTTTATTGCCGCTATGGGGGGGGAGGTGGGGAAAGAGAGTTTAACCGAGCCCGGAGTGAAGGAATCAAATGGGACGGGCCTTTTGCTTTCCGGCCGAATGCGCTGACGGCGCCGCGTATTCGTCGCTGCTCCACAGGATGTCATAATCCTTGGATATGTAAATTTAATACCTTTCCTTCTCTTCTTGAAGAAAAGATTTATCCTCTTGGACGAAAGGCTGCTCCGAAGACTGGTGCTCGGTTGGAAAATCCGTGAATCTTATACCACAATGCTGTTCAACATTTTGTGGCTTTGAATCCATAAGTGATGACCTTGAGTGTGTATCTTTGACGCCGATTTACAGAGTAAGGTAGCAGATAGAAGGTAACAGGTTCGTGATTCGCGGCGAATCGCACCGTTTGACTTATTTAGTTTAGTCATATTTTTTAATCGAGGTGTGATAAAGGTTTGGAATGTGTGATGTGTTATATGAAAACCATGTCTATATCTTTTCCATATAAACCAGTTCGATATGGCTAATTCTGAGCTATCCTGATAGTGAAAAATTGTTGTCGATGTTTCGATTATATCATAGAATCGATGGATAAGGTTACTCATTGAAAATGCAACAATTTGAAAGTGTACAAGTCAATCATCGCCTTGACCGGGAACTTGCCTAAGCAAAGCACGTTGGATTTAAGACTGTGTAGACTAGGTAAGTAGACTGCGTCGCAGTGGGCACGACTGCGAATACTTCTGACATTGTATGTACGATATTACGCCATAATATCTCGTTAATTTAAAGCCCCTACAACTTCAGAGGACACCTAAGTGGCTTAACTCTCTGCAGCACTCGGTCGGACATCGAGGGATCTGGGTTCGTATCCCGGTCAGGGGGAATGATTTTTACACTTTGAAATTATTGTATTTAGAATTTACATTAGTGGATGACACCGTTAAAGCTACTGTCGTGGCATATCCCGCAGTTCTTTGAGGATCAAAATGTTTCGCTTTCATGTAAGTTACCAATAAAAATGGAACATTCTTTTAAATAATGGAGGTAATATTATAAGCTACATGTAATCTAAGCTATCTAAGTGCAAAACAGTTCTCTACGAATGCGAGACGAGCTGCTAGTAAAAAGGATAATAAAATAAGGGTCTCATAAAACTATGACAACATTCTAGGCTAATTAAAATTCATATAGGTACTATTCTCCCCTAGTGCGTTCGTTTGTAGTTATTCTTAATCCTCCTCGCTTGCGGGAAATTGGCATCTTAAATCTAAAAAACATCGTAAACGGTTTAAAAAATGATAAATATTATTGAGAAATAAAGTGGTGCGACAACATTCCGTAGGATTAAAATAGAGATTCTAGCATTTAATCACGTCATTGGAAGACATTTTTGGTCTATGCAAACAATACTGTCGTTTCCTTTTCGTTATACCCTGAAAATTTACGCCGCATTGATTTATCGTCGCTCCCTCAATATTCATTTGGCTATAAGGTCGGTATTGGAAAATGGATATCGCAAAATAAATAAATACCCGTAGAGGCTGAATCTATTAGGATGAGGATTTGGGGAATGCTGCACGCGAAATTGATCAGAGCAATGGTAGCGGAAAGAGGGTGAATCAGATTCCAGCGCATATCTGCAACTAGGGAACTGGGAGTCAAATATTGATGTAGAGGAAAACGTAATGGGTAAACCAGCCAGATAAAAGCTTTAACCTTGGATATCGACGTCCTAGTGGCCGCCCTTACGGATTATGCAAATGTATTTGGCACCAGTGATTTCCCCAGAGACCTTCTTGGCTCGACGTTGACCAAGTAGTATGCCTGGATGATGCGGTTTAATCTTCATCATATGGTTTCATGCTGTATCTTTCCCCTCGGTGCCTTTAACCTCTCGATTACGGTGCTTAATAATACAAAATCTCACCCAACTTATTAAAAGCTATTTAAACTGAAGTTTAACTAATTTAATTTTACGTTTCATTTACGTCATTCCTTCAAATGCAAAATTTGAATCCTCTTTGAAGTGTTTCAAAGGTCCACTAATGATAATTGGGTCCGCTCTAGTCAGATTCGCTGGAGAGTTTCGATATTCTTGAGCTGCATGTCCACTTCGAAAGTTGCCTTATCGATATGCTAAGTGTAAACCCCTAACTGAGCTAAAAGAACTCTGGGTTAATTGGTCCCCCTGGTTCCAGGAGCCTTCAACATAAAAGAAGAAGATAATGAACATAATTCATAATTAAAAACTCATGGGTAATCGTCTTGTTATCTAAATATCTGTATATTTTTGCATCGAATGGTACTTACTAACAAAAGTTTATATCAGTTGCATGTTTAAAGTCTTCAAAGTGATTTTATGCCTCATTGGATGTTTGAAGAGTCTTTAAATCTTAGCCACTGCAACTTTTTTACGACTTCCATTGGATAAAAAACGCCATAAACATTCATGCCTCTTATTTGTGATTTTTTTTATCTTCAAAGAACAATAAAGTATTTCCCTCAAATTTAGTATCACTCTGCTGCAGGAAACATACCACCATAGACAGATAGGACATGAAGTGTTTTTATTATTTTTATATCACCTTGTACAGTAATACGCGAAAGCTACTTTTATGATGTCGTTGAAACACCAAGGGATTTTCATTCCGTTTACTCTTTATATATACCATATTCAATTTATAAAGCCTTTGCAGTCATTAGTGCCGCATATTCCGTGTATAACACAGCTTAGTTATTTACCGTCAGGAAAAAACATATTTCGGGTGTCTTCTTTGTTTTTTGAGATTTTTAAATGTTTTTATAAAATAAATTTATTTTCCATCGGTTCAACATTCATGAGATTCACCTTTGATGTGATGAAATTGATTCCAACATACAATACACATCAATTCCGTCTCTTTCCTTATTGCAATTCACTTTTATTTCAATTCATTTTCCAATCATAATCCACATTCATGCCATTTCACTTCCTTAAATTTTCATCAAACTAAAATTGCTAAAAACCCATGAGCAATTGATAATTTCGAGTTCATATTATTTTTTTCTTCCTTAATAAGAGTAAAATTTCCAAGCTTTTGCCCATTTACGTCTGGTTCAGTAATAAGAGTAAAGTTCAACTGGGAAGACGTTATTTACAGAGGCGATGCATGTAAAAACGTAGTAATTTAGAATAAATATTTTTAAGATAAAACTATTTCATCCTTAACTTGAGACATGAAATAACTATTTGAAAAAAAGAGACATGTGTAATTCTACACGATCTTCATCGCCCCAATCGCCTCTCTTCACCTTCACCAAGGTAAAAATGCAAGCGTTGCAGCAATCCATTGCCGTATAAAGGGTAAGCAATTTGTTTGCACGAACTTGAAATTGAAATTTACTTGGTTCTCAGTGTTTCTCCATCGCGTATACGTACAGTCAACCACGAGTAGTTTCCTTTCTCGTGCATGGTATCCCCGCATGAAATCGTCTTCCCATAGCTCGTGCAGCGTCACTTAATCCACATCCCCGTTGACGGTTTGGGATCCCAACGGCAAACTCCGCGTCGTATCCGCGTCCAACTTCCGGGCGATGGTCGGGTCAACTCCCGTTCCCCACCCCATCTTGTGCGTCCGTGTGTGCACGACACCACCTAGACTCGGTGGCAGCGCCCGAGCTGAGGAAGTTGTTGCCTGACGTACACCGTCTCTTTGCACTGCTCGCCAAACATGCGCTACAGTGATTGATCCCTCTTACGAAAATCATCGATGTGACTCCTCAGGCAGAAACCCCTTTGCAACAGTATAAGCATCAATCTTTGGGCAAACTTTTTCACGTAAATGACGTTTCACAGAAGAGACTTCATCTTTGGATAAAGTTAATGTAAAATTTTCAATTTGTAGATTTGAGAATATTTACCCTGAGTTAGCCAACTCAAAAGGATGACAATGTTAGTGTGACTGCAGGATAGTAGGACTTCAGAGTCATGAAATAGGTGGTTTGAGAGATGCCTTCGAAATATGAGGAAACGAAACTACTGTTAGGTGCACAAAATATTCAGATACGTCGTTAGAGATCAAAATTCTTGCGCTATATTGCAATTTTGTTACTAATTTTCGATCAAAATCCACACCTCATTTGCATTATTGAATGTAATCCGATGAAAGCAAAGTCGGAGAGAAATATGGAACGGGACAACGGGCACAAGAAGGGACTGACTCAGATTGTTCTTTAGCAAATTTAGAATTCGAGGTAAAGTGAGTTTGGAGAGTGTGATTTAAGGCCCATTTTTGTTATTTTATACCTTATTACGAGGTACTTAATGATTAATAAATCTTAGTAATGTCAAAGAGGTGACAGATTGATGAGCAGTATGTATTTGTTAACAGATATTTCTTATGGATAAACATTTCCCATTAATACACAACTCAACCCTTTTCCTTTTGGGTATTGTTTATCCAATTCTACTCTTCTCGTTTTATGCTTTTTACTTTACTGGACCACCCGGTGTTCAAATACCTTTCTAAACTTAACTTCACCCACAGTAAGATCTACGTTCAGCACTCCTAAGATCTACGTTCGCTTGCTCCAGGTGTTCTCTCCTTTTCCATACATTTTTATCTCCTCTGTTTTTCCAATTTTAACAACATTGGTTTTCTCTTGGTAATATTTTAATTCATTATTAGTTTAATTCTACTTCTTCTGTATGTTTCGTGTGTTCACTTCAATATTCCTTCTCCCGTGAATGTATCAACTGATTCACGAAAATGCCTAAAGAGTAATGAACTTATCCTGCAGCACCCCGCTCTAAATATCAAGTGGAGAGACGTACAGAAGCGCTGATTTGTTTCCCGGCAAATGCGAGCGACGGGACACCCAACTCCGATCTCGTTCTCCGCCTCGCACTCTCTACCCATATCGCTCGCGCTGCCAATTTATGCCCATCTTCCATTTAACCTCTTCCATGTCCTCTCGCCTCCATTGTCTTCCTTCTTTGCCATTCCCCTTCCTCTCCCGCCCCGGCTGCATTTCCTCCCTGGTGGAAGAGGTCGAATTTGAAGCGGCCACACGAGGCATTAAAAATATGGTATTACCCCCTTTCCCTCCCTTCCTCCCTCATCTATTCGCCCACTCGGTCAGCACTTCGTCCTTTCTCTTTGCCACGCTCATTCAACCTTTACCACAACCCCGAGGGGGTCTCAGCCTGGGCAATTTTTTGAGAATTTTGCCCCCGGATCCCGGGGAATTTTCACTTTCGTTGGCTACGAGCACCGCATGACTGAGCGACTCCAAGTAAACCAAGGAAATTTCTCCTGGCATTAAAAAAAATGAAACTTCAGTCGATGTTTCTGAAAATTACACTGAGTAGTGGGTCAAAGTAAACAATAATATTCCGTCGGAAGAGAGACGAAAAAGCAAGCATTGTAGATTATTCACTGAACAACATCCATTGTGCCACTTAGCTTACCTTAGGTTGTCAGGTATATTTTTTGCGCCTGGGAAATATTAACGTCGTGTTTGTTCCAGGAAGAATAAATGTTGATCTTGCTATACATCACAAATTTAAGAATAAAGACGAGTTATAATTGCCATTATTTTTCTCCCTAAATTTTAGTACAATTTTAAGGTGGAAGTTTAGTTGTTCCGAAAATTCAGTTCAACCGCCATTCGCAATAAACGTTTGGCCTCTTGAAGGCCTGCACTCCCACGTACCTCCTCTTAAATCCATTTCAGCAGCTTTATGAACTATGTTAGGGGTATGAGCGTCTTCATTATTTGCATGCATTATCTTTTGATTCATACTGAAAAATCTATAGAAACTCTTTCCATAGGAAGACTTGTAGCGAGCGCGTTGCAATTAGCAGTTACAACATCCGTATTTCTCTCTCTATCCCCTGGATTTTATTCGAAATGTAAATATATGCAGACCATTTATCGCCAAGGAAGATATCATCATTATAAAGGCTGATATTATCCACTATAGTGCGGTGAAATATCTTATGGAATAATCAATTCTTGTATAAAATGATATGGTCAAATACGAAGTAATGTTTTCAATAAAATAACTAGCTTTAATATAATTAGGTTCAATTTTTTTTAATCTACTTGAAAAAGACCTAAGAACATTTCACATACTAATAGCCTTGACATCAAAGCTGACGAAAAAAATGCGAATTCTTAAGCGAGTTGAATAAAATTATATCGATCTCCAAAAAGAAGCTTAGAAAATGTTACGGAGATGCCTCAAAATTCGATTGAGCCTTCCATTGTTTTGGGAGTTAAAATCCGTAAATTTTAACGCATGCTGGACACGTTAAATGTCATACAGCCAATTGTCAAGGAAAATATTCTGATGTTTTGAGGTAATAACCACTCGAAATTATCATAGTTTGATCCCATTCCAACCTATGTATTAGTACGAGCACAAGGGAAAAGTTTGAATAACCTATAGAAAACCAATATATTTCCATCAATTAATTAATTTGTATTGATTGTTTTCAATGACTCAATAGAATTGATTTGGAATTCGTAAATAAATGATTAGCCATCCATCTGCACCATTCCTTAGGCTCACCTCTGAAAAATCAATTAAAAATCGCACCGGTAAAGTCCAAATTTATAAGAGGGACTTCATAACTTTGAGTAAGAACACGTTGTTGGGGAAAAATAAGCAAATAAATAAATCACTTGATGATATCTATGCCGTTTAAATTAATTGACAGTAATTAGATTTTTCCACTATTTTATAAGTGCTTTGTTATTTCTACTTATATGAAATTACTGTATATTTTCTGAGATTTCAAAAATGTTAAAACAAATTTATGCGAATTTTTATTAAACATATTATTTCTGTGGCTTTGGATATTATGGTTAATTAATCCGTACTATTGACCATTCAGCTTTTCTATTATGTTATATTTCCTATTACTTTCCATTTAACGAAATAAATTGCAATGAATACCTTTTACCCGATCATACAGGTAAGGTGAATGACATCTTTGCAAATGCAACTGACTTTAGACCCCAAGAAATGTCGTTCGAGCGAAACGTCATATGACCCAAATTATTTAAGTTGACTATTGCCCCAGCGATTCCTATTCGATTTGCAAATTGTGGTTTAGACGTAAGGGTTGAATGAATGCAATATGTTATGCATAGCCTCGGGAGCTCCTTAGTTTCGGCAATATTTAGAAATGAGATTAATAAAAACGATTTCTTAACACGTGCAAAAAACGGTTACATCCAGCTTCTGAAATATAAATAAGGTTTTCACGGCAACCTAATTCACCAACCCAACTTGTATGAAAATGTTTTCGATATGGTCTCCCCATCTCCTCTTTAGGTTTCCATTTTAATTCTTCTTTATGCTATTCCTTCAAAAACAACTGTTTATGGATATATGGATGGTATAAATTTATTAGGAAAAGTTTCGGCAAATTTGATTTATTTCAGATATTGCTACAATGCCTCAAAATTCTTCAAAGTACATCTCTTGAACGTCGGCTCAAGGGATGTACATTGAAGAATTTTTACTTGCGCACACTGCCAACTGTTTTCCCACAAACGGAGGGCTCTCTCTGGTAGGCCGATTCCGGAAGGTCGTTAAAGCTTCTTTGACGGCACATGGTGGTGTCCTTTGAGGGAGAATTTCACTTTTGAAAATAGGAAACAGTCTGCTGGTGCCAAATCGAGACTGTAATAGGTTTGGGGAATCGTCACGATGCCGTTGCAGAAGATCTTTGCAATCAGGTACTCAACTCTGCCCTTTTGGTGGTCCATCAAGACCTCTGGGACGAAATTAGCGTACATCTTTCGCATCGCTAAATTTTTAGTGATAATAGTGTGCACTTTTATTGTTTTATCACTGCCAATGCGATCTGTGATCTAGCACACACTTAACCGACCATCTGAATTCAACACTTCACGCACATGTCCGGGAAAAAATTGTTACCGATACATTTCATAAACACCTTGCAGTTGTGTGATTTTCCAGCTTCCCTTGTGGCACCGCTTGTTCATCGATAGACTTTCAATTCCATCCGGTCTGTTGTCCCTTAGAGTCACGTAAACACCGTGTATTCTTCTTGCTCGTTCCTCTGAATGCGTGGAAAAAAAAACATTTCCGTGACGGGGCAAAGAAAGACTTTATTTTGATGATCAAAAGACTGCTCTTGAGTTGCTAAAGGTCTTGCGTGTCTGGTCAAGGGGCACTTAGCGCGGTCCAGAATTTTTATTCGGAACTCGAGGGCGGACGCACCGGCCAACGCTCGGTTCCCTCGACCCGCCCCCCTCAACTGCTTCTTCCCCGCTAACCATTCTTGCCATCTTTTTATCATTCATCCTCCGCCCCTCACCACCAACACGCTCGCTCTTGCATTCCTTTCCCTCCGCTCCCAACGCCCCCCCACCGCCGCTCCGCCGGCCACTTGGCGAGAGAGCAGGAGAAGAGGAATTCGCGCTGCATTTTTTACCTCGCACACGAGCATCGATCGGCCCACAGGAAATGAGGGATGGACGCTCTCTCCCGCGACGAAAGAAGAAAGGAACGGAGGAAGGCGCAGCGGAACATCCCCGAGAAATGGCGAACGTGCTCGAAATTTTTAATACTTGACTTTTTTTAATATAAGGTTTCCTCCTCCGAGCACTTTGTTTGCTCAAAGTTTTACCCTTTCCACCGTTTACGCTCTCGTTTTGAAACTTTTATGTGGTCATTTATCCCCCTCGCTGAAACTACTGGACTCGTGTGTGTGTATTGTAATGAATAGGAACCGTGGCCATGCGAAGGGAGAAGGATAGCCTTCCTGCTTAATAGCGTGTAAAAATTACTGATTTTTACGCTCGCGGCCTTTTGAAATGCAATCGTCCTTTCTTTTTGCCACGAACGGGAAACTGTATGGAGAGGATCGTGGGATGCTGCAGATTCTCGGCTTGTCAGGTCAAGAATCAAACGTATTTTCGCGTGCGTCGCTAATGAACAGTTAGATTTTTTTACTCCCAGCTCAGGACAAGTGGGTGAAAATGGATTGGGTTTCTGTGGATTAATGTAACCTCTGGCAACAGGAATTCACCCACGTGAAGAAAAACTACCTACAAAATGAACCCGCATAACGAAATTCCGATGTAGGCACAGATAGTTTCCCTGAGATTTCGCGTCGATATTAAAATCCTTTATATTTCACCGTTGGGGCATTCCACAAAAGCCTTCTAGACTAATGCGGGCAAAATTTCCACGGTTAATGCGCATGTGCACATTAGTGAATTCGGTTGTTTTGACCGTCAAATTTCATCATCTTTCACTTCCTTTGGTATGCTTGCCATGGTGGGTGTCTCTCGAATCTAGCGGTCATCGAATAATGGAATATCTTGGAAATTTCAGACCCTAAATATCTCATGAAATTCAGTTAGTAATTTCATTAAGTGATAAAGATGAGGTCAATGAGTGTAATTCAAGCCATAATTTGATTATTTTATTGATCATCTAAAACAAATTTTGTGGAAAATTTTCCAAATAGAAATAAATGTATTCACTCTTAAATTTTCTGTGGCCTTAACCGTTCTATTCCATAGTATAATTGTCATTTAAGACAAAGAACATTACTTCATATAAACTGAAACCCAGTAAATTAATGTACAACTTGTTGCCAAGAAAAACTAAGTGAGAAGTTGAACCAAGAAGTTTGTAGAGTTCCCAAAATATTTTTAACACCGCATTTGGTCAACGCTATGCATTTACCAAAATATAATGTATTAAATACGTTATTTTAAGACAGCAGTTGTGCGCATAGATATCATGAACTCGTGATCATAGATAAAATTGATCATAATTTTCTATCTAGAAATTCAATCCATTGGTTGTGAGGTACGTTTACTTTTTTTGAAGGTGAAATATAAATTGGATATTTTATTATTTAAAACCATTTCTAGAAACGGTTTTGACCTTTATTTCTCGATTTTTGTCGTATTTTGGCGTTGAATTATGAGTGATATTTACATATGTGGCTATAAAATAACCATTATGTGATAAAAACAAAAAAGTATTCACTCTCAACAGCATTTTGCCCTAAAGATTTGTCAAATTTCCTTGCTGATTTTACAAATAACTGTTTTTTTTACCAATATGCAATAGGAATCTTCACACAAAATCAAATATTTTTCTCATATTGCCTTTGCCACATGAGGTATATAACTGTTAAATAATTAGAAAGCACATCCCATTTCGGAAGAGATATGAATCCAAGAAAATACATAGGATAGTGTAATAAATTAGACTCTCTCACCAATGAACCCTGAAGACAAAAGCATTCGATATCGGGGATCGTGGCGTTTTCTTGGCCGGCTTCCATTATTCGAAATAATGTGATTATGGGTACAATATTTCCATGGGATATCTTTTTGTACGAGAAGCTGGTGAACTGCGATAAAATAAGTACATTTATTTATTAGGGTGTTCCACTGTATCGTGATATTTGCTGAAGAACTTTCCGGTATTTTACAATTATTATCTTTATAATGCCATTAAAAGTGCTGGCTTTATTGCAAAAATTTTCCCGAATCCAACCAATTTTTGTCAATTAAAAATTGCATGTAATATCAAAATAATGTTTTTTATTTGAAATTACGTATCTATAAAAATTATATCATCTATGCAACGTGTGTGGAAAACATTTTTATGAATCATACGTATTGATATTATTTCAACATATTTTAATCAAGTCGCTGATCTGATATTTTAGATATATCAAGTTAGATCTAAAGACATGTAAAATAGAATGTAAAATGTAGAAAAGTGTGTAAAATGTATATTTCAAAATAATATGCTTATAAAAGATGTTACAATTAATTTTCTTGCAAAAGAATATAATAGTCATATTTTTCGTGTAAGATAGGCATTTTATTAAAATGTGAGCTCTTTCAAGTCCATCCTCCTGTTAATTTAGACATTACTTTTGAAACACGTTTCTAAAACACCTGTTTACTTTTGAGCAAATTCTTGTTGACGATAAACAGGACTATTATGATTGTAAATATTGTTTTTAAAATGTATATTCAATCAAAAGACACACCTTATGTTGTTGTAGTTGTTTAGAAAGTACCGCTGGAATTAATTTTTTGCTGACTATTAGCAGGTTCCTTTTGGGTCTCTCTTTAGATTAAATGTCTCAATTTGCGGCAGGGTGTTGAATTTTGCCAACCCCTCAGGATGGTTTACTCAACTGTACCCATTCGAATCATAATTAGACAGAATAAACTTCGATGCAAAACAACAGTCAGCTGAAGGGATATAAGAAAAGGTTTTAGAGCCCCGAGCCGGTTTTTCTTTCCCCCCCCTCCCCGTGGTATATAGTACGTATTTTCTTCCCATAAACGCCCCAGCCTCTGCGGGTTGACCCTTTTTGAAAGTTTAAACTGTCAGCCCAGGAAATGCCACACAAACTGCGGTGGTGACGGCGGTCTGGAAGCAGTCGTTTCCTCGGAACCACCTCAACTCCCTCTCCCCCTCGTGCACCTACCCCCCTCAACCCGTGCCCCTCCCCACCCCCTGTGACCCACCTGCCTACAGCCCCGACGTGCCCAGAACCGCAAAGGAGACCTCAAGTCCCCAAGCTTCTCTCCAGCGAATGCACACACACCCACAGGGGCAGGCAGGCCCGCCCTCTCATCCCAATGCCTCTCTGATGAGAGAACAGTCACACCGGAAGGTCCACATTTAAATGGGGCGCTGAAAAATTTAACTCCAGCCACACTCAAGAGGGAACACTCTCCCATCCCGATTTGCTCTTCACAGACCGCTTGTGGCCAGTTAAACTCGCAGGTTCACTTTTGTCCTGTCGAACCAAGTAATTGTGCACCCAGTAAACAGGCAACACCCATGCTAAAAGTAAATACATTTATAATGTTTGGATGGAGATGGATATTGATTAGAAATTTTCAAATAAATCTACTCATTGCACACACTTGTGTCTAGCCTTCGTTATATTCCCAGGTTAAAACCAAAATCAAATGCAATTCCCGAATACGTGATCTTTGGGTTGACTCCCTACAGGACATTTGTAAATGGGATATAACAGATTACTGCGAGGGAATTAAAATGTAAACAGGCTTTTTTTACTTGACGAGAGAAATTTACAAATGGAAATGTTGGAAACAGAATTGTGAGTGTGATGAGTGTATTTCATTTCATTTTCTCAAAAGATTGTATGAAAAAAAAATAAATTTCATTTGACTCTTTTCATCTGCTAGCAATCCATATATGTGTATATATATGTATAAATATATATATATGTATGTATGTATATATATATACATAAATAATGTTATAAATGCTATATATATTTAATTATAAATGCTTTTTGATTTATGTGCAGTTAAAATGCATTTATAATTTTAAAAGATTGCCTTTGCCTCAGAGCTCTTTTTAGCCGAATGATTTACCGTTTAGTTGTGAGAAAATCATGTATAAAATGTTAACGCGTGATTCTGAATTAACAATTACAAAGGACCTGAAAATATTTAACTTTTCAATTGTAGATCCATTACACGTTTGAACATCTTGTCATGACTCAAAAATTGTTTTGTGAGTTACGAAAAATGCATCAAAATCTATGGTACAGCATCATTTCAAAACTCTCTGGGAGATTATCATCGATCAAATATTAATATTAGTCAAATTTGTTTAATCACTTACATATATGTATTGTTAGTACAATTTCTGCAGGATCATATGGAGATGAGTATTTTAAAATATAATTTTTTCTATAGTTTATTATTATCAAATCTTATTGCATCATAATGAATGTTGATATCGCATTCCTCCTGGCTTTTTTTTATTTACTTATAGTAATATTTTACTGCTTATTAATTTTCAGAGTCAATATCCATCGTGTCGAGAAAAAATATAGAAAACCAGAAGACCAACAAAACAAATTTAAGTTTGCAGATAGGTCAAAAACTCGAGACGGTAGTAAAATACTTTATAAATTCCATTACCCGCCATATATCCAGCCTTGAGTTTCCAAAAATAACACAGGCCAACAGTCTATAGTTTTCGCTCTAGTTTTCAAGATATAGATATGCTGTTACTTACGTAAAAAAATCTTCTACATGATGATATGGGAATATTATATTAATAACACAGGCCAACAGTGGTTTTGGTGCCGGAGCTTTTAATGCTGATTTAAAGAACAATTGGGGTGCTGAATCCAATTATGACACTAGTTTTTTCCTATCAACTATAGTTTTCAAGATATAGATATGTTGTTACTTACGTAAAAAAGTCTTCTACATGATGATATGGTTCCCGCGTCGCAAGAGTACTCAGAGGGACCTCCACGAATGGCGTCGACTTCTACTGCCAAGAAACCACCCCGAGTGGGTATGTTTCCTCCAGTAATGTCGGCCAAAGAATACTAGACCCGACCAATTCAATTAATGAAAAGGCTACGGGCGAGAGAAAAGCCGAGGTTTAGAGTAGAGGAGGGAGACTTTGCGGATTATTTTACATGGGAGGGCGGCGGGGAGGACAAAGGCGGCTGCTGATGGATATGTGAAAAGAAAGGGTGGGGATCTCGAGAGGGAACGAGGGAGAGGATGCAGGGTCAGGGGGCATATTGGAAGGGAGAAGTTTAGTAGAGAGAAGAAGGAAGGGGAGGGAGTTTGGAAGGGATTTAAGGAGAGTGAAAACAAAGTAAATGGATAGGAAGAGAATCACGTTGTTTCCCGAGTGACGCGGCTCGTGTGCTCTTGATGGCGTTTCTTTTTTGTGCCGCCATGTGTGCGAGTGTGTTTGTTTATATATACCCAAACACACACACCCACACGAACCTAATGTTTTATGCACGACTCCTCTCCAACCTGGGGGCGAGTAGCCCATGTCGCAAAATGTGATCTTTCAGTGAAAAGGAGCGAATGTATTTTTCTTAGCATTCGAGAATCCCGTTATGATGATACGACGGCGCTATCTATTGGTAGTATACCCTAAGGCCCTTCTATAGTCAAAGTGAATATATCGGCAATCTACGTCCGGTGACAATTTGAAAAGAAGAGGGGGGAAAACTTGGGGGATTCAAAAACTGCCCTGGAGGATTCAGAGAGAAATCAATCAGACTCTATAATGCTTATTCAGGTTTATGAACGACGTAATCTAATCGTACATTTTTCTAGGAGAGGATTTGGATTCAAAATATAATGTGTAACTAATGAACTGCTACGTCAGAAGATAAAAGAGGATAACACAGTGAAGACTGGTGAGAAAATTATACGAAAAATCGTATTTACGTTATCTTACGCGATTTTCGTAACAACTTACGTTATCCTATTGTTTAGATGTTACGCACTGCAATTGCGCAACGCTGGTTGCATAACCTCACAATTCGAAGGTTCTCAAATCCACATTTTGACATACGAAAATACTCGAATCCCTCTTTCCATTCTGGATATATTTTCGGACCCCGAAGTAAAAGGATAGAATAATATGATGCAAGCATGACTCGTCCTCCTTGTTTAAATTTCCTCAAACTCTTAGCGTCAGCAAAAAAGTTCAGGGAAAAAGATAAATGCTAATTGCAAAGAACATTCATTCATTTCCTGCGGGCAAAAAGCGGTTTTTCCACAGAAATGTAATTAAGTAAAAGATTGAGTACACTAACGGCAACAGGAAGAGATGAATAGTACACTAACGGTAACAGGAAGAGATGAATAGTACACTAACGGTAACAGGAAGAGATGAATAGTACACTAACGGTAACAGGAAGAGATGAATAGTACACTAACGGTAACAGGAAGAGATGAATAGTACACTAACGGCAACAGGAAGAGATGAATAGTACACTAACGGTAACAGGAAGAGATGAATAGTACACTAACGGTAACAGGAAGAGATGAATAGTACACTAACGGTAACAGGAAGAGATGAATAGTACACTAACGGTAACAGGAAGAGATGAATAGTACACTAACGGTAACAGGAAGAGATGAATAGTACACTAACGGTAACAGGAAGAGATGAATAGTACACTAACGGTAACAGGAAGAGATGAATAGTACACTAACGGTAACAGGAAGAGATGAATAGTACACTAACGGTAACAGGAAGAGATGAATAGTACACTAACGGTAACAGGAAGAGATGAATAGTACACTAACGGTAACAGGAAGAGATGAATAGTACACTAACGGTAACAGGAAGAGATGAATAGTACACTAACGGTAACAGGAAGAGATGAATAGTACACTAACGGTAACAGGAAGAGATGAATAGTACACTAACGGTAACAGGAAGAGATGAATAGTACACTAACGGTAACAGGAAGAGATGAATAGTACACTAACGGTAACAGGAAGAGATGAATAGTACACTAACGGTAACAGGAAGAGATGAATAGTACACTAACGGTAACAGGAAGAGATGAATAGTACACTAACGGTAACAGGAAGAGATGAATAGTACACTAACGGTAACAGGAAGAGATGAATAGTATAAACTATAATGATGGAATACTTACAACGTTGAATAGATATCATCAATAAGATCAAGGATTATATATTTCTCTAAAGATTTGATAGGAACACTTAAGTTGTTTTTACTTACGCTTATGCAATTGCTTATTGAAAAATAAAGTAAGAAACGGTTTAAAGAAACAAATTTGTGATTATTTTGAAGTTCAGTTTGTTTCAAGATAAAGAAAAAACAGCATAAAAAACAAAAGACACGAAAGAAGGCACCAGAAACACTTATTAGATTTGTTTAAAAAAAGGTTTAAATGTTGATATTGCCTATATTCATGTTTTTAAGCTTGAGAAAATAATTAAAAACTTTTCATGTAAAAATTAGAACATAAAAAATATGAGAAAAATGGGCAAAAATGTAGAGAGTGAAAAATGAACGGCTAATATTTCTCAAATTCCTAAAAATAGGAAAATGTTGGAGGTAAATTTCACACTGTTGAAGTATATATGAGGGAACGTTCGTGGAGCAAGGTAATGACGTTTTTTGCGAGAAGAGACACTCTAAAGCAATTAGGCCGTTACAACTTAGAACACCACCCTCTAGTGCGCACTCGAGCGTCTATTATTTTTGAAGGGGGGGGTCGATCCGTGCGACCGGAGCCCGGCGAATGACTCTCGTCCGGCGGAGGACTCCCCATTCCAGGCCGTCGAGTATCCTCGTGTGCCACGCACGAATCGCGAGCGTATGCCGGAGAAGGGAGAGCCACAATGCTGACCACGAAAATTTGCAAATGCCTTTTCGATATTTTATCGCAAGTCTTAATAGCAACAAAATACGCAAAAAATTGCATCTTTTTATTTTCTACGGATCGATATCTGGATTGCATTGTGTAGGAGACATTGAGGGAAAGGAAGATTCATCGATATTATAATCAATGATCCAAGAAAAAGACAAATAGAAAATAACACAACACATCAAGAAAAAGACAAATAGACAGGTAAACAGTAAACAAATTCATTTAACTCTATGGATACCATAGAGGTTTTTGTGACAATAATTCTTTCAACATTTACGGTGAAAAGTAGATAGTTACTATACTTTTACACATATTTAAAAGCTAATTTTCTCACAAAAAACTTAGAAACATATTTGACTCTTGGTGTTATTTTCTTTTTTTTGAACTCGTAAATTATCGTAAAAATTGATTACATTAATCTTTACGAAGGTTTGAAGGTGCCGAAATATAAGTAAATTTAACTTAATTCAGACCTTTGAATGTTAATAAATCGACCAAAAAAATAATCCTCATTTCTACAACACAATAAAACAAACAAATACAAAAACAGGATTATAAAGAGAATATAAATTCATTGTAACATAAAATATAAGTTTTTTGTTGAAATAAATCACAAGAGACATTTTTATCACATTCATTTAACGGCTCAAAGGGTATTGGTTCAGATTTGAGTAAACATTTATGTATTTCTACGTAAAATATACATTACACAGGCCTACAAAAAAAATTTTTTGGTGCCGGGAATCTTTGTGCTGATTTTAACTATATTTGTAGAGCTGAATCCATAAATGAAGTCCGTTTTTATTTAACAGCTCTACTTTTTTAGTGTGATTAACTATAGTGCTTAAATAATAGTGACCAATGCGAAAAGTAATAATAGTGACCAAGGAAGGTTTTGAGGTATCAGATCGGGAAGAGCATTTTATATGTTGATGCAATCACGAATAGCATTGCCAAAAGTTAAAAATCATCAATTTAAGATCTTAGGAATAATTTTCTCTTTTTTCATGACCATGTACCGTTAGAAGGAACTAAAGCCATGCTTTGAAGTCAATAGATTATTTAACATGTGAAATTTTCCACTTAAAGTCTTTAAAACTCTCTGATACAGCGAAATATTTTCTTTAATAACTTCCCACTTACGACGGAAATAATAGAGGAAAAATTAACTTTAATCATTAACATTTATTAATGAATGCAATTGCTCCATGGTTTGAGTCTTCTCTCTCACGAATGAAGGAAGCTTCTTTCTTTTAGACCCCGTATTCTGGGTGGTACTCATAGGGCACAGGTTCAATTGATAAAACAGGCCTACAAAAAAAATTTTTTTTGGTGTCGGGAATCTTTGTACTGATTTTAACTATAGTTGTAGAGCTGAATCCAAATATGAAATCAGTTTTTATTGAACAGCTCTACTTTTTTAGATATGGCACATCTTACGATTAGCTGTTTTAATATTTGATATATTCCGGAAAATAATTTTCAAAGTTAAATAAATCTATAAGTATACTAATTTATAACCACTCTGCGGTGTTCCTTTTATTTTCAATAAACTGTCAATAAGTTTTATGTATATTTCTATGTTGTAGGCCAATGAGATTAAAAAACAAAAATACGGTACCGGTACAAAAATACGGTACGGTACCGGTACCGGTACAAAAATAAGTTTTTATCGCACAAGGGAAAAGGACATGCTACCCTTCTTTACTCAAGAAGACAATCTTACATTTTGTTTAGACGTTAAGGGTCTTTTGGAAAAAATGGGACTACTATCACAATATGATGCTAGTGATTGGCGTTTGTTTATTGATAGCTCCAAGCGTAGTTTAAAATGTGTACTTCTTCACAATGGTAACAGGTTTGGCGCAATACCAATCGCTCATTCAACTAAAATGAAAGAAGAATATGATACAATAGTATTGGTGTTACAGAAGACAAAATACCAGGAACATTGCTAGGTGATTTCTGTAGATTTAAAAATGGTGAACTTTCTTCTTGGGCAGCAAAGTGGCTACACAAAATATCCTTGTTTCTTGTGCCTCTGGGATAGCAGAGACAGACAAAACCACTGGATTAAGAGGGAGTGGCCTAAGAGAGAAAACTTGGTTGTTGGGAAAGAAAACATCATTGCTGAATCTTTGATTGAAAGAGAGAAAATCATCTTACCGCCTCTACATATTAAACTAGGCCTAATGAAGCAATTTGTAAAGGCTCTTGACAAGGATGGACCATGCTTCGGCTACTTAAGACTAAAGATGCCCCATATAAGTATTGAAAAACTTAAAGCTGGTATTTTTGAGGGGCCACAAATCAGACAACTTACAAAGGATCCTGCTTTTGTCGAGTCAATGAATGAGATTGAAAAAATTAGTTGGATGTCATTTGTTGAGGTCATAAAAAATTTTCTAAGAAATCACAAAAGTGAAAATTATATTGAGCTGGTAAACATTATGCTCAGTAACTTCAAATCACTTGGATGTAATATGAGCACAAAATTTCACTACCTACACAGCCACTTAGACAATTTTCTTGCAAAATTTAGGAGACACAAGTGAAGAACAAGGTGAAAGCTTTCACCAGGATATAAAAACAATGGAAGCTCGCTACCAAGGAAGATGGGATAACCATATGATGGCAGATTACTGCTGGTGCTTAAAACGAGACTGTTTGAACAAAGTGCACTCAAGAAAATCGCGCAAAAGAAGCTTCCGATGTGTTGAGTGATGTTTTTAGCATTTCGATGCCAAAAAGACGAGCGCGAGTGGTCATAAGAGTTACGGTCACCCATTCGAGTGGCGACCTAAGATACCATCAGCTAAACTGATGTCGTTTTTAATTGTTGGGATACAGAAGAGATGTCAGAGAGTTAGGGAACGAGGTGTGTTTTTTGATTTCCATCCTTTCTATCTGTTGTGTCACGTTAAGAACGGCTTGTTTTGTTTACTGTAATGCCTACTACCTCTACCCCTATGACAGTTGTAAACCTTTAGCAAGTCTGGAGCCTAATTGATGGTTTCAGGCGTAACTTTATGGAATCGATTCATATTGGAAATGTAAAATAGTAACTTTGTGATTCCTCAGAAACTTTCATTGCGATACGACCCGGGTTTTGACATTCCCTAAAGATGATGTTAAACATCGAAACCAGTATCTTAATGAAAGTTTCTGAGGAATCACAAAGTTAATATTTTTCATTTCCAAGTCTGAGACGCACCCGTGCGTTTCAATCCTCCTCTTGAGGTCTCCTCCTCCCTATTACGTCTTGACGTTGTTTGATGTTTCACTGTGGTACATGTGAAATGCCTCTTAACAAATAGAAGCCTTTGACATTAAGGGTCCTACGTGTTTCCTCGTTTTTTTCAAACAGGTTTACCGTGGCATGTACCCCGGGAGAATTGGAAGAACTATGGCTTCGCATTTCGTAAATAGCAATCAAATATCTGTGAACCAATCGATCTGTCCCAAATATCTCTAGTGCTTGTTATAAGGCCAGAAAGCAGTTATCGTGTTTCACTGATCAAAGGATCGTATCCGTGGACCAGAAGATTACGACTAAAAAAATGGATAAATTCACTTTTAAATCATCAGAAGTCGTTTTCGATAGTTAATTTTTCATACGATCCGTTTTGTAAATACTATTTACTATTTCCCAGCGTCAAGAGTATACTTGCATTTTAACTTATTGAATTGCTTTGTAAATAGAAAAATTTTAGCATGGATCCAAGAGATAAATCATCACTTGGTTAATTAATTGATGAAAAATCAAAATATAGTACAGTATGTACCGTCCACGCACAGCTCAGAGCAGTTAATAATTGAGAGATTTTCTCTCGAGAGAAGGACTGAATTCTGTTATGAGCCCGGAGAGTGAACTTAAAAAAAGTATAAATCCCAGACATTTTAATATAAATGGATTCTTTAAATCGTCTCTTTTGACTAGTTTATTAGTTTTTCACCGCTGAGCGGCAGTGATATAATGAAAACTTTTCCGTCTGGTTGAGTTTTTGTAATTTTTTGTCGGATAGAGCCCTTCCTTTTTTGCTCTCCACATTTGCCTATTTTGATTAAATGCGCGCTTTATTGGTCCAATTATTTAACATGTGGCACCCAAAAACCTTTGTAACTCATTCAATAAACAATTTACTCCTTAACGTTTTTATTAAGTTATTCCAATAGTTTCAGCAGTTGAAATATTTGTAACTTAGTTAAGATCAATTTTACGAAGCATTATTCTGTTATTAAACGTAGTATTGGATTATTTCATCCTTTACTTCAGCTAAAAATGTTAGTCAACCCTTTCAAAACCGTTGTTCCGTAGCTCTGAAAGAAGTTCCTTTTGTCAGAAAGTGTATCTAATACAATTCACACGAAAATTATTACAGCACGAATGTGGTAAATTTGTTGGTCTTCAGGAAAAGTCCTAATCAAGTTCATCACTTGGGTACAATGACTCGTACGACGTGTTAATTTCATATTCCTATGACATCACAAAACAAAAGTTACAAGATTTCCTCTGTTATAATTATGTTACCAGTTATCCACTTTTCTGGATCAGAAAGAAATGAAAATATTAGCTCGCAACTCACGTAGTGAGCGTCCAAATCCCGAAAATTAACGACGGTTCTTCTGTCCTTTTTTCCGCTTCCCTCTTATCTTCCCCCCCTCCCCCATCGTGAAACCCCGTTCCTTCCCCTTTCCCCCGAGCGTTCATTTAGAAGCGAAAACGATATTAGCATTTCTCTGTCAGTAGTCATTCTCGAGCGCAAGAGGAAAGGGGGTGAAACAAAGGAGTAACGAAAGTCGATGCTTCTTTATGAGCGCAGCACCTCGGCTCCTTTGTTTCCCACGCTCCACTAAAGCGGGCATCGCTCTTCTTCTTCTTCCCCGGGCGATGACTTGGAAATAAATCTCTCCCCGTCTTTGAAGAGGACATCCCGTGGGAATTAACTCCTTTTTTCCATTCGTTAGCGGCCCTTGCTTCTTCCCCATCCCCCCGTGACCACTCCTTCCCCCTCCCTTCTCCCCAATTCCCCTCCTTCATCATCTCGACAAATTTGCAAGGGGTCTTCTTTTCGAAAAGGGGATCGCCTTCCTGATTTTCCACCCACTCTTTAAATATATTTCACTCCCTATCTATCTCTCACTCCCTTCTAAGTAAGTTTTCTCCTTGAAAACTTGCTTAGAGAGAAGAGAGGAGAGAGAGTTTTTTAGCCTTCGAGGAAAGATTTTTATTTCCAGGTGGTGAAAAGTTTGCAGTTGAGTTAGAGGAAAGTGAAAAAGGCGGAAAGGTTTTCTTAAGCAGATGAGGTGCGAAAAATGTTCACCTCCGACTAACCGCCACTTATTCTAAAGATGTTTCAAGAAACAACAAAAGAAGTCTTCATTGTTTTTCGATGGCAAGGATCATCTCACGAGATAATCCTGTTCACTTACCATATCCTTCGCCCCATAATCATTTAAGAATGTATGAAGGAAAAACCAAGGCGTTAAAGTGTACAAAGATACCATTCAAAAAGGAAAAAATTATCATATAGTTTGAATAACATTGACCTTATGAAAACAAACGGTTCTAAGGGTTTATGAATAGTACCACGTAAAAGCTTAACTGTTTTTGTTAATACCCGATTGTCTTCTAAAATTGGACCATGTCTTGATGTTTTTAGAAGAATTTTCTTATAATGTCGGAACTGTGGTAACCAGGAATTACGAGACTTTCCTCAGATTAAGTCATGTTCCTTACGTCACGCTCGCCAAGTTCCAACTACATTTGGACTTACAAATTACAAGTAAAGTGTCACTAAATAGGTGGGATTTACTCTGGCATTTGAAAAAGGTGGCATATAGTGGAGAATTGTGAAGCGTTGCCCCCTAAATAATCAATCTAATACCATCTATAATCGATTAAGCTAAACTAAGCGACTAAACGACTAAGCCGAACCCAATATCAGGAGCCTATATGATGAGATAACGTCCATTTATCATAAACTGTAGAGTTTTTGCACATTCTTAAAATCGCACACCAATTATTTCTGAGTTACATGGGAAACTTTTATCCCAATAAATAAATAACTATTGATTCTGTGATACTCGCAATGTACTTGCGCGATGAAACGATTGCTGTGCACCGGTTTGGAAATTATTGCCTTATCTCTGGTTTTTTAATGCCGTTATTGCAAATAGTCCGGTATTTCAAAGTGAGGAGGTCGATAGGAAAGAATATAACATGGCCCCGATTGAGTTTTTGTGCCATTTCCCGGAGCTCTGGGCCGAGGAATGGCATGAAAAAAATGCATCCGCCTGATCTAATCCAGTTAAGATAAAATAAATAAATGTCATATCGTAAAAGATCCAACAAGCGAATTCATTAATGATAGCATAGGATATCTATGCTTTCATGCCATCTGCTTCGAAACTACTAATTTTTTCCTCTGCTCCATACTCCGGTTAAAGATAAGGTGTGCAATAAATGGTTGGTAAAACAAGGTTTTATATATAATTGACAATTTTAGTTTAAATAATATCATATAGTTAAAATAATGGTATATATGGCAATACAAGTGGTAGTAGCAGTAGCAAATAATATTATATTGCTGTATAAATAATGATTAACGTTAACACAGTGCAGTTAAGCATGAAAAATAAAACGTTAAAAATTCCAGACTACTCTAATAAAATACAATTAGGAAAATGTGAAAAGGAAAACAGTAAGGATTGAATACTGACAGATATTGAATATTCAAAATAAAATGCATTTCATATAAAATAATTCCATTGTAATAAACAACTAACGAACATTTCGGAGGCGGGGAAAAGGAAGGGAAAATATGCATTGAAATTTCAGTTTGCAAGAGAAATACATAAAGACATTGATGTATGGGGGAAAAATGGACGAGATTGAACCCAATGAATGTACGGATTATTGGAATTTTGATGGCTGTTGATTCAACGTCGCCGCCGTTTTGAGACTCGCCTCCGTGCGCCGTGATTGATTACTTCGGCGCCAGAAAGTTATTGGGAAATGACAAGAGGTTCGGCGTTTTGGGGTCGTTGCGCCGGCCGCAGCCAGGGGCGCGCGTGCGTGTGTCCAGGGGGGGGGGAGGCGGGAGAGGGGCAAGGAGGGACTGCCCTGGAACCCACTGATTATCTGGCAGATGGGATTAACTCGAGGGGGCAGCCTAGACGAAGTTTCTCACGGAAAGAGGATTAGACTGAAAGTTTCGGCGGACAGTATATCGTTGATAATTAATTACCAAGGCCGTGATGTCACGTAATTGGAAGACGTTCGGACCCGAATCGTTATCTCGCACAGTCCTATGTACGAAGTTTTCCAATCTAAGTGACTGAAGTCAAATTGAAACGTACAAATGTATGCATTTCACTCACCCCATGTGCATGCTTTATTGGATTCTTTAGTTACTTAGGCGGCACTGTACACCATATCAATAGATATAGAATACAGAACTAACTTCAGAGTCTCGGGTTCTGTTCAAATTGATGACTCTGGATATGACTCCAAACAAACTAGTGAAGTTTTCCGAGTACCATGACCATGTGAGAAACTTAAAACGGTTAAACTAAATGATAGGACCGATATGAAATGATTTCTGCCCTAACCCATTAGATCAACCTGCGGCATGATTCTGCTACATCTACATAAATACCCTGCGAGCCACCAAAAAAGGTGTGTGGCAGGGGGTGTAGCA
Organism: Hetaerina titia; assembly: GCA_037158775.1. Taxonomy (NCBI): domain Eukaryota; kingdom Metazoa; phylum Arthropoda; class Insecta; order Odonata; family Calopterygidae; genus Hetaerina; species Hetaerina titia. The sequence continues at coordinate 109,727,528 of CM073773.1, read as the reverse complement.
CCAGGAGGAAAGGGTAAGGGATGAGGGGGCTGGGGTTTTTCAAATAGGTGGGGGGAACCTGTAACAAAAAATATTTTTCCACGCGCAGTCCCTAACCTGTACGTTAACACTTATGGTGGTGAACTAAGTCCTGGGGGATTTCGGCTACAAGCATTCTGGTCTCTTATCGTTCTTGGAAAAAATGACATTTTAAACCTGTCAGTCTTGCAGTCTATCTCTCTAGTCTTATATTCGTGATCCCTTCGGCCGTAATACGTTGGGGTTCGTATTATATCCTTGATGTCATCGGAAAAGGGCCCATCTTTAAATGTTTTAATAAGTTTAATCTATATTGTAAACGCCGCTGTGTAAGAGAATCCCAACCTAAATTGTCTAGCAAAGTGGATACGCTGCTGAGTTGGTCATAACAATGTTTGACAAATCTAGCCCCCCTCCGATGAACTCGATCTAATTCCGAAACCAAATTTATATTATGAGGATCCCATATACTGGCAGCATACTCTAGGTGGGGCCTGACCAAGGCAAGGAAACATCGTTCTTTCACCTTTTCGTCGCATTTACCTAGCACTCTTTTCACAAATCCCAATTTTTTATTAGCACGGCCGCATATCTCTCGTATGTGTTTTCCCCAGGACAGATCGTGAGTAATTGTTACACCCAAGTATTTAAAGGAATCTACCCTCTCGATATTGGTTTGTTTCACTTTGTAACTATAAGGGAGGGAATTACTCGTTTCCCAAAAATGTATTACTACGCATTTTTTAACGTTTAATTCCAATTGCCATGTGTCGCACCAATTTATTATGATTAATATGGTATTAATCCCATTCTTTCTTATTGCTCCATTTTTTATCCCAAAATAATTGCAATAACGTTTTTTCCAAAATGGCGAAGTTTTTTAATGAATATGGTGGCATTGTATTATGTAAAATCACCAATAATTACTCTAATCCGCTATTCGAACTTATTTTATTCATTATTGCATTAATAATAAATAATTGCAATATTGATTTACATTAACAAGCATGAATATTGGATATTGGTTTTTTTAAGTAGGATCAGTAAATAATTTTCATTTTTAATTTTTGGTTATTCATCTTGTTGCAACATTTTTAAAAACTGAATTGCGCTTTATCTTTGATTGACAAGGTTGACCCAAGGGCTCAAAGAAAGAAGTAATTTGTGAAAAACAACAATTAGAGCATACTTCAAGTATATGCGCATACAAATTCGGTGTTTTATGTAATATCCGCTAGCACCAAGAAAGCTTTTGGCCACCAACAGTGCGTAGAAACCGTGTTCATACAATATGCCAATGTCATTCTCTGAAGGTGTTCTGCTAGAACAGTCGGATTCGATTGAATTCATTTAAGCCTGAGTTCATTTTAGTCTTAACATGTTTGTTTGCTCATTTGTCCTTTTCCTTGAATTTATTCGATCGAAACCGAAGTTTCGCCCTGAAATGAACCCCTTGTGCGCATTCACAAATCGTCCCATTTCGCTGAGTGCCCTCTCGGATTGTAGGGGTCGTCTGAAGGACGTCCGACTCTTGCGCGAGGTAACGGGAAGTATTTGCCCGTTTGTAAGCTCATGTGTGGCCTACACGAAAGCTTCTTATTGACATGCAACAATTTTAGGGTGAAAATCACTCGCCTTGACCGGGATTCAAACCCTCCCTCACTCCCTCCCTCGATGTTCGACCGAGTGCTTTAGCCAGTTAAGCTATCGAGGCGTCCTTTTAAACTCTGAAATTTTATTACTGTTGATTTTTTTTAAATTTTGTACTGTTTCGTTACTGAAGAAGTTATTGTTGCGGCATCTCCCGTAGCTTCTTGAAACTTCTTATTTAAGATCGAATTGAGATGTAAAATATGAGAGATTTAAAATCAAAATGGAAGACTAAAGCCCTGATTCTGAGTGCGTTTTTGCTAACTAATTCATTAATGATTTGTGAATTTCTCGTTGACATTTTCCATTTAACATCAGTGGAGCTCTGCTTCAAGGCTTATGCACGAGATGTACCGACCAACCGCCCCATTCCGTCTCAGCACTCCTCGTGTTCCCATTTGCACACGCAGGAATCCACCTCATCGTCGAATAATCGGTTTTATTTTCGTAACCACTGTGTCCCTCCAGACTCATAAGATTCACTTTCGGAATGCTTTATTAAATCACGATATAATAGTCACTTTCCAGTGAGCTATGTCGAAAGCCATTCCATTTAACTAATTCAAGGTTAAGGGTAAATAGGAGGTGTGTTCAAAACATAACGAGAATTTTTTCATTTCGCGGGCTTGGAGAGTCCGATTGTCAAACTTTTTTCATTATGTTGATACACATGCCTCTGAAGTATGATAAAACTTTCAGCTGTTTTCATTGTGGACTTTGTCTGTGACAGCCACTAAGGTTAGACGTGCTTTATGAGCTCGGCGATTTTCGTTTGTTAAAAGAAATGGGTCAAAGAATTTGGATCAAATTTTGAGTAAAAAATTAAATAAAGTGCACCAAAGTGTGTGAAATGTTAACAAATGCCTACGGTGAGTCTGTTATGAGTAAATCTAGAGTTTACGAGTGGTATAAGCGTTTCCAAGAAGGCCGTGAAGACCTTGAAGATGACGAACGCCCTGGACGCCCCAGCATATCAACAATCGATGAATACGTGGAAAAAGTGAAAGAAATGGTTATGAACGATCATCGAATCGCAATTAGAGAGGTCGCTGATAATGTTGACATATCGATTGGATCATGTCATGACATTTTTTCCAATTTTTTGGGTGTGAAACGCGTTGCAGGAAAATTCGTTCCAAAATTGTTAAATTTTGAACAAAAACAGCGGCGAATGGAAGTTTCTCAGGAGTCACTAAATGAAGTAAACGATGATGCGACGACGATTACTGAAACGGTTTATAACAGGTGACGAAACATGGGTTTATGGATATGATGTTGAAACTAAGGCTCGATCATCCCAGTGGAAGCATTCTGGCTCGACAAGTGCGGTCGAACGTGAAGGTTATGCTCGATTTTAATGGCATAATGCATCATGAATTCCTGCCGCCAGGTCAAACGGTCAATAATAAGTACTACCTACAAGTTCAGCGCCGTTTGCGTGAAGCATCCCGAAAAAAACATCCGGATCTGTGGAAAAACGATTCATGGCTTTTGCACCACAATAATGCACCAGCTCACACTTCACTGCTTGTTCGTGAAGTTTCTGTCTCCGTGTGGCTTTTTTCTATTTCTAAAAATTAAGAGAATCTTGAAGGGCCGTCGTTTTACAGCCGTAGATGACAATAGAAGCGTATCGCTGAAAGAACTAAAGGCTATCTCAAAGATCGAATTTGAGAAGTGTTTCGGGGATTGGAAGAAGTCCTGTCACAAGTCCATAATATCCAATGGGGACTACTTTGAAGGTGAAAACACCAATGTACAAGAATAAATAAACATTTTGTCCGAAAAATTAAAATTCTCGTTATTTTTTTAACTCCCCTCGTACATGCCTTTATCACGAAATTTGATAATAAGTACGTATACATAATCGAAAATAAACTTTGAAATAAAGGCTATTGGAAGTTCAAATAATTAATTTGACAAAATCACAATTTATCCAACAAATGTCCTCTGGTAATGAAGCCGAATGTGACAAGAGTTCTTCTAAACACAACAGAAATTGTGGAAATGATACTTAGAGCAGAAAATAGTAATTGCTATTTATGTATTAATTTATTTTTTTATTCATTCGTTTGTTTGTTTGTTTGTTTATTTATTCATTCATTAATTTTTTCATATATTTATATATTTGTTTATTTTTTAACGAACTTTATTGAGGCAAGATTGAGAATCTATAGTCACTTCTTCCATATAACCCCTATACATACGAGTACATACAGTAAAGATAATTACAAACTCCCAAGTTTTGTGTGGGAGAAAATCCACCTAAGCGGGAATCGAACCCGCGACCTCTGAGTTGGCAGGCGAAGGCATTAACCCGCCGGGGCCTGCAAAGGCTAATAAGGGTCAGGATTTGAAATGAGGGAATTTGGTACCCACACAGAGTTGACCACACACCACTGAATAATTAAACTTAGTATTTTTTCACACTAAAACTTTATTATAATACTATCGCTTTCCACGCATAGGTAACATCATCAGATATACCTTACCACCTAAGCGTCGATAGCGGTAATATTACGATAAAGTTTTTGTGTGAAAAAGTATTAAGTTTATTTACATAGTGATCATGAATTTTCACAAAGTAGAGTCTCAAACCATTGATTTCAATGGGTACACACGTTTTCTGTGCAACTGTACATGAATAAGGAACAGAAGAATAGAGGAGGAATAGAATATCTGTCGAACTAATGACTTAAGAATGGTAATAATAGCTAGAGATCAATTCCCAGAAATCGATCGGATGACCGAAGGAAAGACGGAATGATATCTTGACTTAGAAAGAAACATACACGCTGCCTGCAGATGAAGAAATGTTCTTCGATCCATTTTCTTATTTGTAGATATTCAGGTCAAACTGAACGACGGAGAGAATAAAGAATCCTCCAATTTTCATTATTACGAGACATTTGACAGAAACGATAATAACATTTGGACGTTACACCTACTTATCATGATCTGTCTGTCTTGATATGACCGCCCAGGAACAAATAGTAATACAAATTATTAAATTTCAGATGCCATTCACTTTTGAACTTAAGGATCGCCATTTTCCGATCTGTCTTCCGTGCCGCGGTGTTTACAATTGCTTTTTACTCGGTTCATACCTCTTTACGCCATATGCATAAAGAGGTATGATCATAAAACTAAAGCTTAATCAGCGCAAATAATACTCTGCATTTCATTTTTTTCAGCGGACTGAATTCGTCATTTTTCTTGGGGAAAAAAGAAAGAAGTACAATTCCGTCATTTACTAATTTACATTTTGATTGAAACCCTAGAATAAAAAGTATTACTTTTTCATATTTCGCGTACCTGCTAAGAATAATACTACCATACCACAACGCGATGAGGATTTTGATAGATCGGAACTCAACTTTTACGATAAAGGGCATTAACCTCCTGCCAACCCGGTAGCTAACTCGTTGGTAACTAGATACGCGGATGGTTTAAGAATTCACCTTCTGTTAAGCCTCGCAGTTTCCGACCTGATGGGCTCGAAGAAATGCTTAATAGAAAATGAATCCAGCACTTTGTCACGTGATGAGTTTAGTAAACGATGCTCGTTTCGCCTCAAAGAGTCATATTGAGACACAAGTGCTGACTGCCTTGTCTTGTATATGATTATGACTCTGAGTAAACACTTGCGTCGTTTATTGAACCTATTTTGTGTAAAAGTGCTAAATTCTATTTTTAATTATTCTAACTAATCCTTTGTCGTGTGTATTGGATATTTCCTATTCCATAAGCAACCAATCACCCTTAAAAAAGTACAAATGGAACGCGCAATGTACACAGTATGCGTCCATGCCGATGTGCTTTTGTCTTCCATGATTTCGATATGCGTTCTGTCTGACTTAGAACTGTCCTGTCTTGGCTGCACAGGATATCCGTTGTCTGCACATTCATTATTCATCATTTGAAATGGAATTATGCATAGACTGTACATGGCTCGCAACTTGTTTTTAATGGATATTGCTTGTCAATCCTGCACCGAAAGATAAAACCGTCTTGATAGGAGACGTGAGTCTGATTCGGCATGGTTCGCAATGTGTTCTGACGCAGTCATCACACTCTTAGGTTGTCCTTTAGGCTAACAGATTCACTACAAGAAGCAAGTATTTTGCTTCGATGAGGACAAGGATGATCGGGTTTTTCAATTTTTTAGGCTTTCCACCACGTCAAGGCGGTTTTCGAGTGCCGTTGCGTATGAAGCGTTATGCGACTCGACGTTTCCCTCGCGTCGTAGCAAGCTTCTCTTCGGAAGCAAAGTAATCTCTTCAGGTCTATTTCGTGAGTCGGCATGAATCGTGACATGGTCAACGACTTTTAGCGAAGAGGTGGCGCCGTAGAGGGGAGGAGGTCTTGGGTGCCACCGGCCTCCGACGAGGCCATCGGCGGGTGGAAGTGAGAGCAAACCGCGACGCAGACAAAAACATAAACAACGGTCGACGGTGGAGTTCGCCCCTTGAGCCGCTCGCGGACGTGGGAGAAAGCAACGTAATTCCCTACACTCGAAAGCCGCAAATTAACATCATCATCGATTTCCTTCAACAGCTTACGACCTACGTAGCATGGCGCTTGCCATCGCTCTCATTTGAAATAGAATGGCGACTGGTGAGGTGAATACATTAAACACGATGGCCCTTAGTAGAATAAGAAATACGAATTGGGAAGGAGGAAAGGGAATAGAAACCGGTCATCAGGATTAACCGAAACAAAAAGCGGAAAATAGCTCATTCTTGATTTCCTCTGCATCCATTTCTCATTATTTCATTCGAAATAACTAATTTAAAGTAAAACCTACCATTTGCTTTTTCATTGCTTTCACCCACAAATCTACTTATAAAGGCAAAAATTTGTAATACGGACCCTCACATCTTCCAAGTGATGCTTCAAATATTCTGTCTGAGGCAAGGAGTCAATAAAAAATAAGCATTTCACGATTCGACTGGAGTGATTGTGATTGCAATTCCCACCGCAATGTGATCCGTCGGTGCATTCGGAGCGAATCGGAAAACAACGAAATATAGTATCTCACAACCACTCCCACCATCGCGCAGAAATCAAACTAGCGGCTCTTGACGTTGGGAATCAATGCTGGAGAAACCATCCCATCAACTGGTGGAATGTTTTACTTTCCAGTTGCCTTTTTTTTACACGGTGTTGACGAACAACGGATTTTTTCGCATCATGAATGTTATTACCCAACTGTTCATTTTTTCGTGTATTCCGCATCAAACGGACGACATTCTACTATTGGAACCGATAAATTCCAAAACCCTGTTTTGGTGCTTAGCTGTCACATTATGATCCCTTCTACATTGCAGGGCACGTTTTAAACACTGCACATGTGGATGCAAATTTCACCGAAGCAAACGAGTTTATTTAAAATTCCCCTGAATAACGCTACATACAATTTTTATCAAATGAAAAAATAAGCATAGAATGATAGCACTACTGCCATCAAATGCGTTGCATCCAACCCAATTATTCTTCACTACCTACCAATCAAGTCGATATAATTTAACAGCATTAACGAACATGTTTCCGCTTTTTCTTTACGACCTTTTTATGGATGTCATGTTTTTTATTGCTTATTTAAGAATAATTTCGAGCTCTCCTATAAATTAGATTACATGTTTTTGCTGCCGATAAGTGTCTACGATTGCCTTCTTCCAACCTTTGCATTTTCACTCCATTTTCTTCTAGTATAGCAAACTGAAACGCCCATGCTCCATCCTTCCCAATATACATATACAGAGCTTCGACTCTTCTAATGGTGCAACAAAAGTAATCGTAAGTATGGTTTCAGATGAATCCAGAGAAGGTTATAACTTCCTTAATGTCACCACCAAAAGGCAAAAAGTTTGCTACAGAAGACGGAAATAAAACTTTTCTCTGCCTGATTTGATTTTCTTTTATTTTGGCTCTAAAGAACAGCCACCAGAAGCCCGCTAACAACCCAACTCCTAATTTTGGCAAAAGACCGTTTTCATTGCTGGTAAGTTGATACAGGGGCTCAAAATTCCTTGAAAATCATTACAATTAGCATTCGCACAACTCTCGTCGCATTAGTTTTTATTAACTCCTCCTCAAGCATTCATGTAAATTTTTTTATGTTTTCCAAACCCTGAAAAAATATACATATTCAAGATTTTATATGGATGGCAATAGTTTACGCGACATAACTTACCTTCTGCTACGCAAATAATAAAATACCATTTTCCTTGATAAGAAAGTACATCACTTGTTATTTCAGTGTATCATCGATGAAATTTTACCATACGTTTTTATTTATCCTTGAATTTTTATGTGTTGTTATTTTAAAATATAGAGATATACTTTATTTTTCAAATTGTGCTGAAACAAGTGAGTGAGTATAAATGAGTTTATATCTCAAAAATATATTTCACATGCGTAAGAAGACATTATTTCTTATTCCACTTAAATAATCCCTTCTCAAAGTGCCAAGGACGAATTCCGAAGACTTGCATAAACAAACAGTGAGAAGATTCTTGAAGCACCGATGAAGCGAGTCTCCATGAAGTTAAAATGTCGCAACCCACCGAGATTTTCCGCCACATCCTCCCGCTTATTTCACCTGACGAAAAATATTTGTCCATGTTTAATTCATAAGATTGTGGGAATTATTTTCGAAACACGTTTCTCATTCCATTCATTGTGAGGCTCCATCTCCCTCATCGCATGGAGAAGGAGTGAGCGGTTTTGCGACCTTGTTTGCTTCCACTGAAGAGTAGAACAAGACGGGATGAGAAGTTGATCCCTTTAGGAGCGGTCGGGACAAATCCCCCGGATTAAGCAACGCCTTCACCTATTTCTGCATCGGAAACACGTTTCCTGTTTAGATTCGCATCGGAGAGGACCGCATTCCGAATCACTCAGCTGTCGACATCATTACGGGGGGGTTTTATGGGATGACTTTAATTGTTCTCAATTCTTACTAAATTGCAAGAGTAGAGAGACTACAGTATAGACACGCGTTGGTTGTTTTAACCACAATTTCCCCAGAGTTACCTGCGATATCTCTTAAGTCATTAAATTAAAATATTTTTGAGATAGCGCCGAAGCATTGGCATTAATCCTCTTTATCTCGAGCGAGTGGAGTCGCTATACGAACATGGACTAAATCTTGTGCCGTGGAAATTAATCCATTGTTATTTATTCTTTTATGAATCACTTTTCAGTGGACTCACCCTAAGATCCAAGACAACGCATTCTATGATTTTTTTTGTTTTTTTTCTCTTCTGTTTACGCTTAAATGTTCAATTTTCCATCATCCTTTTCCTCTTACATTGGTGCATACAACATTTATCCGTCGATTTCTTTAAATGTTAATAGTAATAATAATAATTAAACTGCAGTGTATTTTTCTGCTGTTATATTATTTTGCTGTCTTTAATATTAGACAGTCAATCACAGTAATCAACCCGAAGGTAGCCTTCGTAGGTGATGGTAGAATTCACTCAGTACTATGTGAACGGCATGTGAAATTCATACATCAGGTTTGGGGGGGGGGGGGGAGGGTTTCCTTTCCCTGTGCCCTGTGTTTTGGTTTCCCAGGAAGATCTGGTACCTGAAAAACATGCACTGCTTGGATGAATCTAAGGGCACCCAGAGGCGTGATCGTGAATCGACCCCGGGCCCTCCGGTCAGTAGTTCAAAGCTATATCCCTGGACTACCACGTCCCTTTTAGACAATTAGGACTCAGTAATTCCCAATAATAGGTAAAAGAACAAATTTTAACAGGTATAGGCATCAATTTAAACCGCCTTTTCACTGAAATTTCTTGATCTATTCAGTGATACTCTACACCAGGGTTTGATCAGAAACAGGCCGCATTCCGGGATGGTGGAAACATCCTCAAAGAGCACCGCTTGCGTGTCTTAATGTGCATATCAGTTTTTTACTCTTCGAACGTTAAAGTGGTTGCTAATATGCCAACGGGATGAAGCCGATCCACGAAGAATTTCGCCATTTCCATACTGGCGTGATTTTGAAATTTCTAAAACAGTTTTGTCAGTTACGTGGGCTTATGACGAGGATATCTGTCGACACTTCGGTACATGACAGTCTGGCCCTTACCAAAAGAATTGACCCAGCTCTGCAGGTCAACATTTAGTTTCAGTCGTGTATGAGGAAGGTCTTTGACATTATTTCCTCGTCAAAATGCCAGCATTTAAAAAAATATAATCTTGTCACATAAATGACCGGTCTGATTAATCAGTTGCACTGAGAATAACCCTATACAGCGCGAGAAAGTTGCACGTTAACAAGGTAATCGGGAGGGGGTGTAGTCCCTTTCCTTGGGCCGCCTTTGGTTTTCAAGAAGAACCTGGTACACGAAAAATCCCAGCTAGGGTGAAAGCTGGAAGTGCCCAGATGCGGCCCCGGGAATTGAGCCCGGGTCCTTCGGTCAATAGTTCAGGGATCTACCCACGGGTCTACCCGTGACCCCTTCGAAGTCTTAAATTTGCACTTAGTTCACCATAAATAGCAGTACGCCTGTGAAGTGACGTTCCATTATATAAAATCTCGACGCTTTTGGAAAATTCAACTATTGGAAAGCTTTCTTATCTTATATTAGTGTTTTAATCACCTCAACTGGCTTCTCATTCCTTGCCTTCTCTTCGGACAGGTGAAGCCTCTCCAGATGCTGCCTCCTCAGCCAGAGCCTCTATCCCCTTGATAATGTCTCCGTCCCAGTCGGAAGTCGTCAAGGATGCCAATGACTCCTACATTGTATCGTGCCAGTCGGAGCGGGGCATTCACATCATGTGGACCACTTTCAACGGCACCTACTCACAGCAGATCACCCAGGGGAAAGGGCGGTGAGTCGCCTTATTCCATGCATTTTCATCTTAAACATTTCATTATTTAAACGCATTGCTTTAGTCCTTCTGCAATGCGTTGCGTGGAAAATAAATTAGAACGATATTCCTAATATAATGGGAAAGATTTTGGTGAAATCCTCGCATTGTGTCAAGGTATGGTAGTAGAAAAATCACCATTCTGGCAGTAAGGTTACAGTATTAGCAAATAAGATGGGAAAGATTTTGGTAAAAGCCTCGCACTGTGAGCCAAATAGTGGCAATAGAAAGATTACCAAATAAAACAGTTTCTGGCGTAACTGGGTGGAAAATCTTCATATTGATATAAAAATAAAACAACTTGGCTTTTCCACTTAAAATTTTTATTCTCACGACCTAGGTTTCGTTATAGTATAACATCATCAGGTAAAAATACAAGTCAAGCACAGTATATAAACATATCTCTGGGCGGAGGGGAAGAGGAGACAGGAAAGAAAGGATTGGTTGAGAGGGAAGGCTAAAAAGTATATTGTAGTGTTTGAGGCGAATTTGTCAAAATTTGTCAATATTACCAATCCTCCTTCTCCATCTCAAACCATAGACTTTTTAGCCCCCCTCTTCCTAGCTCAACCAATCCTTTCTTTCCTACCTCCTCTTCCCCTCTGCCCAGAGATATGTATATGTACTGTGATTGACTTGCATTTTTACCTGATGATGTTATACTATAACGAAACCTAGTTCGTGAGAATAAAAATTTAAGTGGAAAAGCCAAGTTGTTTTATTTTTATGTCAATAGAAAGATTACCATTTTGAGTGTATGTTTACAGTATTAGAAAAAACAAAAGAATAGCAGGTGTGAAATGTTCAATGGTTTGCACAAAGTTTTTGGAATGGTAAAGTGACTTATTTTCTAAGTTTTCCATATGCGCTTGGGACATCTTCAGTCACCAAAAAGCAATTCTTTCAAACCCCTCGATCAAATGTATTTATTTGTCTGACTTCCAAATGCCCTTCAATTATGAAGTTGGGGTAGATCATGATTGCTCTATAAACGATTTTAACAGTGTTCAAACTTTCTCTTTTCAAACAACTTCAAACTTTATTTTCATAAAATAGATCAAATTTCACTAGCACATTGGATCATCTACTTCATGTCTGCAGTAATTTCTTCACTAACTCCACACCCTCCCATATTTTTCATTACTTAAACAAGCCATCCATGACTTTCTTGACCTTCCTCTTATATGTCTATTCTCCACTCAAGCACTTAGTAATCTTTTAGCTACATAGTTTTATCATCACTTCATAAAACGTGGCCATACCATACAAAGTCCACTTCCTTCCACTTGATCAGCTAGGGGCAGTTTTATGGTTTCCACTTACACATCAACTTTCCATATAAACAATGCAAAAATGTCAGAGTGTAAAAATTATTTGGCTCAATCAGGATTCAAACCCGATGTTCGGCCGAGTGCATCAGTCAGTCAAGCTAATGAGGTGTCCTTTTACTCAGTCTCTTGAAATTTGTCAAAGGTAAAATACCCCTAGTGTTTAAAGTTGGCTTTAACCTCATGGACTGTGGTGCATACTGCACAACAACAAATACCTGTGTGAAATACGTTGGATGTATGGTATTTCATCGCAACAACTTGTTCCTTTAAAGCCCCAAAAATCTCGGAGTGAAAGATCAGACATTGAGGGCTCCGGGTTCGAATCTCGGTTCGGGTGAATAATTTTTACATCCTGAAATTGTTGCATTGTAATGCACATTTAGAGGATTAATCAATTAAAAGTTACTGTTGCACCATCTCTTGTAGTTTCTTGAACAAATTCCACATAAACTCATTTCTTATATGTACTGTCCCATCCACTAACTCTACTGATCCATCATAGCATACAGATTTCATTACATTCAGTAGGTTTTAGTCACTAGTTTAAGATGACCAACATTCTGCATCATGCAGAAACACCAGTCTAATTATAGTACACTCTGCCCTTTTAACCTTCAACAGTTTTGTTGCTCTCTTTCCTATTACAAATTATTCCTGTAACTTACTGACATTTGTATCAATCTCAGGAGCCCTTCCATTAATGCCTTCAACTATGTCACTACTTTTCCCTAAATATAAAAAGATAAACAGTAGTTATACATAATAGAAGTGATATTTTTCAGATTCATTTTAAGAAAATATTTTATAACTAGCCTAAATTCTTAGGTCACTTGTAATCAACCTGAGGATTGATGCTTAGTAGCTCTCCAAGATTGTCCAATTTCCTGACACTCTCTTAATTCTTACATATGTAGCTTCTTTGACTGACACTTTTCATTGCCTTCTTCTAATAGTTCATCCTAGACTTTCCTTTGAGATCCATATACCATATATTTTCTTCACTTAATAATCTTCAGTAAATATCATGACTCAGGATATATTCAGTCAGTTTCAATTTCTTTGTTCATCTTGTAATGTCCTCCATGTGCTTCTCCGTTCACACACTCTTTAAAGTACTTTTATTTTATTTCTGAAGCTTCTGTGGAATATCCGTCCTTCCTCAGTCCTTGAACTTTTGTATTTTATTCTCTTTTCTATAGGACCCAGTATTTTTGCCAGTGATTCATGGTTTCCTATAGTCTATTGTTTTCAAATTTATTACTAACAGTCCATTCTACATTTCCAGCAAATCTTTCTTCAATCAATCTTGCTTTGTACATTTTTCCGATTTCTGCAATAAATCCAAACATGGCTCATTTAAATCTGTCTAACTCACATTCAGTCTTCAATCTCCTCTTTAGCTTCTTGAATAACAAATGACACCTTATTTGCACTGAAATGTGGTCTCTGTTGATATCTGCCCTAGGAAACTTTGGCATTTCTTTATTCGATACCAAATCTAATCATGAAATAGTAGTCAAAGCTAATTTTTCTCTAATTTAATATTAGTCATTAGCAATGTAATAATGTGGGTATGCTCATACCATGAATTCGATGTATCTTACCACCTGGCAAACTGCTAACTTGTAACAATTTCCTTTAATGACAATCTTTGATTGAACCTGTATCTTTAAATTATAATACTATATCTATGTTAGTGAGAAAGATTCCATTTCGAACTCAGGCTTTCAGCATCCACATTTCAGCTATGTACTTGGGGTGTATATCTAAGAAAACCTACAGTGATAAAATGTATTTTAACTAAAATAATGGAAAGCACTGTGCCCCAAATATTGACTTTTTTAGAATTCAGTATTTCATCATACCCAGAGCCCTACGATACCCTTCAATGTTCAATATTTTGATACAATGTTTCCAAGTGAAACTCAAGGATGTTAAGTGTTGTGCCTATTCCTTTTTCTTTATAGTACTCATGATTGTATGCAATTTGTGTTTCCTTTTTGTAACATTTTATAAATTTTAAGAGCTTAGAATGTGTTGATCCTAATCCCACTTCAAGGAAAAAGCAAAAGTGTCTGCTATTGGGATTCATTTAGATTATGTCAGTCTCAAATTAAATTACAGAAACCTTAAAATGTCGCCATACTTTCTTTAGTGTTAAAAGTTTTTGGTTGATTCATATTTACCAGAAATATCTTATGATGTTGATGCATTTCACTTACAGCATACATGTAGAAAATCATCGAAATGGCCGTGGTGTGAACCTAATATTTGAGAGCATAGACAGGAAGGACAGGGGAGAGTACACATGCAGTGCTACCGTCGATTCTGTTGAACTGAAGGAGACCTTTAGGCTTGTTGTGATAAGTATGGAAAAAAATGATTAAATTAAAATGCATTTGTAAAAGATGTTTATTTTTTTTTTAATTTTTGCCCAATAAATTAAGGATTTTTTTGCCTTTCACTCACTTTTATGAAAAATAAAATAGGTTCATATTTGTTCAAAATTTGGTTTAATCTTCAATAATATTAGTGCTAAGTTAATACCAAAATTGGATCATTCCCTTAAAAAGAAGGGATGTTGCAACCATTTTCACAACTCTGTCTTAATAATGATTTTAGAGAATACTTTGCCTTAGTGAAACAATTGAAATTCATCTGATGCTATTTTTGTAGGAAACATGATACCAATGTGAAAATTGTGTGAGCTTTCTCACATAAGGAAAATGAAACAGGCAAAAATATTTCTAAAGGGGAAATTTGGAGAACATGATACATTTTAGAAATATGAATTAATGCAATGTGCCTATGCATGCAAAAACTGTTCATGAAAAATCAATTGTGCATCATTTTTTTTTAAGTCACTGATCCATTGGCTCTTTAAGTAGATTAGAGTTTATGCTTTTGAAAGTCCAAAGTTTAGAAAATGTTTCTCCTGTCATATTGAATTAACTTCTTCACGTTTCATTTCAGAGCCTATTACATTTGTGGATACACCTACTGTACAAGTTGCAAAGGAATATTCAAGTGTTCTGGTGCGGTGTGAAGTTGATGGAGACCCAGAGCCTAAAATTGTATGGACAGTGAAAGGAAAAGCTGCAAAAGGTTAAAAATTTTATGTTTCTGTTTTCTGCTAATTTTAATCAATTTCATATAAACTCCTTTCATTCATTTTTTCACATTGTAGATTTGCTATACACATGGATTATGTATGCACATATTACGTTTATCTCACTATAGTTTACACGGTGATTATGCTGCCAACATGCATTTTAGATAGTATATTGTCATGCACTGAAAAATATTATAAAAATGTTGGGAGCCAACAGTGTTGTACTCAAATCAGTTCAAACTATACCTAAAGAGCTGGGCTGATCAAAGTACTTAAACTAAATACAAAAGTCTAACGTTTTCTTTAGAACAAGGATTACCAGACATTTATATTTAGGTACAAGGTTTGTATAAAACCTTTCAGTAACAATTTTTTCCTGATGGGTGGGTGAAGTGCTGAATTAAGACCAGTTGAGTGTGCACATGATTGCAGATTGTATTAGCATTGATGAGATGAGAGTGTACTACATTATTACTGAATATCTGGCAATACAAAAGATCTGCACTTAACTCATCTAGAAGGTCTTGGCGAATGACAAAGAGAGCAGAGTCCAGTGTCTTCTTCCGAAGATCTTCTGCAATGGAACCACGATGATTGCCAAACCCCCTTACAGTTCCGACTTGGTACCAGCAGACTATTATTTCCTGTTCCCAAAGTGAAATCTTCCCTCCAAGAACACCATTAGACCTTAAGGACTGTCAAAGAAGCTTGCACATGTACCCTTAAGGACCTTATGGAATCCTCCCTAACAGGAAGCCTTTGAGTCATGGAAAAGCTGCTGGCAAAAGTGTATAAATACTCAAGGGATGTAAAAAATGTTAGGCCTTTGTAGCAATATCTGAAATAAATCCATTTTTCCAAAATTTTCCTGATACTTGTTATGCAAACCACATATAAGGTGGTCCAAGTAGGGTTCTGACAACATTGACTGAAATCGAATTATAATTCAAAGGCTCAGAAACTAGCATGAATATATGTCAAAGTTTATAGATTCAAAAGATTCAAGAAAAAATAAATATTCAAAAGAATATATAAAATATTGGTTACACTATATAAGTGAATGCAATCCATGAAGAGTTTTCAAATGATTACTTTATTATTTTAAGTCTAGTAATCGTTTTTTTTCTGGTTCCGGCTCTCAGCTCAGATAGGTCCAAGAAATCGATCAGAGCCAAACTGTTGACCGTTCCAATAGTAATCTAAAACTGAGAGAGGATGGGAGGGTGGGGAGGAGTTGGTTGTTGTTTCATGGAGTAAGAAAGGGGGCAAATGGGGGAGGGATAAGATGAAAGCTTCCCCTCATCTAGACTACAGTTAATTATAGCATGCAGAGTACAGTATACCTACTATTTAACTATATACTGCTTCTGTCTTTAATGTGCCCAGGCAAAGTTTTCTATTTCATTAATTCAATACAACTGTAATATGTACTTATTTGAAGTCTTGTGTATGCATTGGCTTTCACTCTTAATCATATAGTATTTTCTCCATTAATTGCCTTGGGTAGTTATAAACAATACCCAATAATATGAAAGTTATTCATGAAATTTTCTCAATCAAATCATATCAAATAAAGGACATGAGAAATGATCAACTACTTGAAAACCAGCAGCATCCCAAATGCTAGAATTTCACAATTGAAAAATTATTCACGTTGACTAGAATGAAATACTGATACCTCAATGCCTGGTGGAATAATCCTTTCCATCTGGCTACTGACAGAGAGTCTATAATGTAAGAGGATATTAAAAATGTAACTGAACTGGCTAAATCAATTGGTCAAATATTAAGGGATTTGGATTATAATCTCAGTGTGAATGATATTTACATTGTGAAACTCAGACATTTGAATACACATCAGTGGATTACTCTAGTAAATTTAATATTGCATCATTTCCCACAGCTCTTTGAATATACTTGTAGATTCTCAATTCTTTATTTACTTGTGCCATCTGTAACTGGTACAGCATCTTATAAGGAATTGTATCAATTTCTTTGTTTTCTATATGTACCAAAAATTCCGACTTTTTGCATCAAAGGACTGAGTGAACATATTTTTTCAGTATTTTCATGTCTTCATTTCAGCTCCAAAGTTTCAAACAGTGGTTGATGGGCTGTTTATTCAGAATGCTACTCTAGAAGACCGGGGTGAATACCATTGCAAAGCGTATCAAACTTCTTCAATTGCGGGAAGTATGAAGGAGCAGACAATCACTCTGAAGATACAACGTGAGTTTTCAAAATTAATTTTGAATTTTAATTACCTTTTAGATAGCTGGAAATAGGCAAACACAACTTTGCATTCTCATTCTCTCTACTACTTTTTATTTTTTCAATACTTATGGCCTTGCACACACACAAAGAAACATCTTTTCAATATATCCATCATATCTCTCATGATTAACTCAGAGTCTACAGGCACTCAAACTTAAGCTATATGAGAGTATCATAAAGACATAGAAAATCGTTGCTCTTAATAAAAATTTCAATAGCTTCAAAATAATAACAGAAACCAAGCAATACATAAAAAGTAAAAATTATCATGTGTAATTTTATTGGATATTAAGAGAGTAGATCATCAAAAATTATTTCAATTTACCTTGTACTCATCAATTTCACTTCTCAGAAACAAGTCAGCTGAATGGGATTTTGGCTGTGCCTGAGGAAATGTTATGAGAAGCATTGGGTTTAGTATGTGTGGTAAGGTGAGCTTTATCAAATCGACCTTCAGATTGCTAAAATATTAACAATTTTACACTTGGATGGGACAACAGAACACAATATATAATATTTATATTTTTATATGTATATATATAAACATGTATATAAAATAAATACATGTATATAAACCACCAATACAACAATATAATACAACAAATATGTATATAAAAAAAATACATAAAAAATTCCATCTTCTTCTCTCATCCATCTTTGCAATCATCTCATCCGTTACCCATGGTTTCCGTATCCTTTTCCCATTAATGGTTCCTATAGTGTCTTCTGCGGGTTTTTATATCACTTTCTTGATACATTCCCATTTTTCTTCGATAGTACTCAGGTCTTTACCCCATCCATGGTTTTCTCTACAGCCTGCTGATACTCCTTCCTCGCTAATCCATTAAATGCTTCTAAATTCCATTTCCTAACCCGCCGCCCCTGTCTTATCTTTTTGAAATGGATGGAACATTTCATAACTACTAAATTGTGGTCAGAGTCCGCATCCGCTCCTGGGAAACTGTGCAAATTTATCACACTGTTCCTAAACCTGTGCCTAACCATAATATAATCTAACTGATACCTTTCTGAGTCACCTGGCATTTTCCATGTATACCTACGCCTTTTGTAGTATCTAAACCATGTGTTGGTGATGACTAACCACTGTCTCCTGCAGAACTCAATTGCTTTCTCCCCGCGTTCATTCCTCGTGCCTAACCCATAGTCCCCCACCTTACCACCCTCTCTTCCTTCGCCTACCGTCACATTCAAATCCCCCATCACTATCAAATGTTTCCCCGCAGGAACACACGCGATTATATCCTCTAATTCATCGTACATCCTATCGACTTCTTCCTCCTTGTGGTTGCTTGGTGGCATGTATACCTGGAAATAATATATATAAGATATAATATATTTTTTCCAAACAGATGCTTTTTAGTGATGTGCATAAAAAAAACATTTATTACAACATTTAAAAACAGATACACAAAGAAAGGACACTTGCATATGTAGCTTTGATATTTCGATGGCACAGCCATCATCCTCAAAATTCCATTCTTGGGGGAAGAGCAGAGAGGATATGTTTGGGGGGTATGGGGAGGAGAGGTCAGGGATGAATAGGAAATGGACAAGAGGATGGGAGAGGATGTGTAGTCAGTAATTGGAGGGATTCAGTGAGTACAGTTCAGTGCGGGAGGAAAAATATATACACATTCAAACACCAAATCCTGTCATATGGTGAATAAATATTCATTCACATGGATAAAATATATATATATATATATATGTATGTGTGTGTGTATGTATGTATTCATAGACACATACATACATACACATATACAAACACTCATTGAATAAAGCTAGAAAGTGGCAACAACAAATATAAGGATATAACATGCTTCAAATAATATTGATAACACATAGGAAAGGGACATTCACATAAATATATTTGTACATAGAAACTAATCTTACTTTCATTCCCAGTCAATGGCTCATACATCTTCTTTAGATTGGGATGAATTCACATTGTGTATCAGAGGACGCTATCTTCACATTTTGATCTTCCAATAAAGGGCTTAATTCTGAACACCAGCCTTCCTGATATTCTCCATGTGTATTTCTGTTAATACTATGGAGCCAGAGGTTTACTAAAGGCAATTTTCACTCAAATTAAAATTTCACAATGTTTTCAATGATAAAAAATATAGTTTTCTTTCCCAACAGAAATGTGCTTTTAATATTTTAATTTTTGTCAAGTGTTCCAAAATATTTCCTGCATTCATTTACAGACAAGCCAACTTGGAAAGCAGCATACCGAGGAAGTGACTATGAAGAAGATGACCATGGAAATAATGTGGATGGAGAAGGGAGTACCTCACAAGCATGGGGATATGTTGGGGGAGTGGTGAACTTGACTTGTGAAGCCATTGCAGAGCCAGAGGCAACTTTCCATTGGCTGAGAGATAATGAGACTATCATGCCAGATGATGGATCTGAGGTCATTACTTTGAAACATCGCAGTGTTTTGCAGGTAGGTGTCCACCTGTATGTTGCATCTCAATTGTGAACATAAACTATGGAAGAGTGCCTACAATTCACAACTGTGAGCACATTATTTGGTCGATATAGGATTCTCCACATGTGCTCTTGACCCTTTGAATATGGGATCAGCGATCTGGTCCTTAGGTTTAGGGATGGTGTCGCTAATTTTTTCTGGTTGTGGAGAACCTAGTTACCTAATTAAGGAGCACTAAAGAGTCACAGAAAAGAAACAGTTCAGACTCTTGACAATCACCAAACATGCGTGAACGGGCCTAGGACATACAATTGAGTTAGACCAAATAAAAGTGCAGGCAAGGGAAAAATATCATTTCCCAAGACTCATAAGAGAATCGGTAGAAATAACGAAAAATCCAAATAATTTCAACCATAAAGGACGGCTACACCCTGACTTCAATGTGGAAAAGGGTAATTTCACCTTACGTCCAACAAACAGGCAATCAGAGTACTCTGGGCCAGCCAACGTCTCCTGTATGTAGCAGCCAAATTGTAACAAAGATCACTTCAACCTGAAAATGCCTCCTGGACTGGGGTCAAAACTGTTGTCCAACAAGCTAATCTACGCAATGGTAATCCCAGAATCAGCATGGAACCTTCATCAGATAGACATCGCGGAAGCTTTAAGATTAATGTGTACATACTAATCAGAAGGCCATTGCGCTGAATTGCACATAGTGATGTGGAAGGCCAAGAGGAGTGCAGAGGGAGTAGAAGGGGATTGTGGGGTGGGCAAGAAGTGATCCTGGGGGAATGAAGAAAGAGAACCCTTGTTGTATATTGCTGTAATATGTTGTTTATTTTGTAACTCCAACATTACATTCTTGGAAATGATAATTGAGGTGGTTTCCGGTTGCCTTCCTCAATGGTGTTTTTAACGTGACACCATCACTTAATGGCCACCCCACTGGGGTCAGACGCCTTTGCAGCCGCCTCACTGAGGAACAGACGCTGCATTGTACAGACGCATGTTGTTGGAGTGACAAAATGTTATTTGATAGTTGTGTCCATCCAAAAACCTACCTTAACCGGTAGATTACCTAATAATAATAATTCCTAAATGTTGTTTATATGTTGTTGAGGCATGTGGTTGATCACATCTGGTTGTGTGGATCTCATTCCTGATGGATATGCTTGATAGTCAGTTCTAGGGAGCCCACATGAGGCCATGCAGCACTTTTGAGTTGGCTGCAGTAGACTCATTTCCAGGAAGGGATTTGCATGCAGAATTTTGGGATTCCCAAACTGGATTACTGCTCTCCTGCCAGGAACTTTGGTTTTGTGTACACTGAATACCACAAGAGTTTCACTGTGTTTTCTGGATGTTCTTCTCAGAATTGGCCTAATGTATACTTTTCACGAGCCTATATCATCACTAATATAGAAGGGCTAGAGTTATTCCAAACCTCTTAATTAATGACACCGGGCTGTGAAGCAAAGAGCTACAGTTTGTCGTACATTTTGTAGTAAAGAGCATTGTATAGAAAGAATAGCTAAGAATTGGAGGTGATAGTTGGTTGTGTGCATGGTATATTTTATCATTCAATATTTTTATAATTTACTCATTTGTATATCGATATCATTACCATCATACCAGCATCATTCAACGAACCTCACAGAAAGAATTCTTATCAGGGAAATAATTGTATGTTTATATGTAGTTAATGTAATCCAATCCCTAAGCATTTGATTTGCTCTCTAATTCAAATATAATGAAAGCTGTATAAAAACCTTGGTAAAAAATATTTCTGTAAAATAATTAAAATGAAAGAGATAAATTTGAACAGAAAAATATAGCTATCCTGGCTTTCAAAGAAAGAAATATATGTAATTGTGATTAGAATATTTTATACGTGCATTTCAGTTATTATTCCACTTATTTCACCTTCATAAAACAAATAAACTTTTATGTGCAGCCAGTTTGTAAAACTGTAACTACATCAGACATAATTTCACTTAGTGATGAAAGCTCATACCATAAATTCATTATCTCTAGATTATTCAGGTCAGCTACCATTTCTAAACTATCAGCCCCCCTAGATATTATTTTCGGGTGTATATCAAATTTGTGCTTTTACATTCCATATACTAACAAAATTAAATTGTAAGAATTTTTTATGACACTATATTTTTACTAAATTACATTTTACTTTTCATTCTTGCTTATTTCCATTAAATGCAATCATTACTTGAATCAATACCCTTTTATAGTTTTAAAAATGTAGTTTGATTAAGTTAATCATTAATATTCATTTAATGGACATAAAAATAATGAAATCAAAAAACTCTATGGTGATGATCTTGCATGGTGTAAGAAGTTAATTTAACTCTATCCAGTACAACTGTTTTGGAATAAAGTAAACTACTTAGATTATGAGTCTTAAATTCATAAGTATTGCATCAATTTGATTTCATAATTATCATATGAATGATAAGCATGAAGGAAACAGTGTGGCACAAAAGTGCTAAATAAAAGTAACAGCTGCACTGGAGAAAGTCAACACATTTAGTTGCCGCCTATAATTTTAGGATGCATTAAGAGAACATTTTGTTTCAAAAATCTTCTGCAAAATGTAATGGAAGTTATAAGTATTTTTCATAAACATCAAACTTATTCAGAGTAATCACAGTACATATCTTATACCAAATGTATTTCAATCATCAACTACACAGAAACTGATGTAAATGTTGGTCCATGCCCTTATTGTTTGCTGTCATAACTTAAAAATAAGTAACTAGGTGCTTTTGACTAATAAAAGTTTCCCTTCAATATTTTTTCAGTTGGCAGTGCATGATGAAAGTGCATTTGGTGACTATGTCTGCAAAGCTAGTAATTCCCTGGGGACACTGGAAAGGGTGGTTGTTCTTCAAAAGGGAACAAAGCCAGGTGCGCCAACTTCCGTCATCAGGGGTGCAAGTGCCGACTCCATCCATCTAGAAATCCACCCACCTCAACCCTCGGGACATCACCATCACACTGGCGAGCATGGCCATGAGCACCATGAGCTGCCAATCATTGGCTACAGGGTTCAGTGGAAGCGACAAGGGGATCAGGGCTGGGCACAAGCCCACTCACAGGATTTCATCAAAGGTAAGTTTATGGGCACAGTTAACTCTCTATCATCTGTTTAGCAGATCATTCATTTTACAGATTATCCATGCTATTCTCTCTTCCCTGAACCTCAAAATTTCAATATAAATACAAGCTTAAGGGTATTAAATGCTTTAAAACATTGATTTACTTTTAAAATAAATACAAGCTGAAATACCTGGATTTTCTTAAAAGTTTTTAATATTATGAAATCAATTGTTGTCAGTAATATTTTATCTTTTTATAAACATTTTTACAAAATCTCTACTTTCCCATTATTGTTTCCGTTACATGCATTAGCCCTGAGAATTGCTCATTCACCTTTATAGCAAGCAAATATATAGGTTTACTGTACAGTGTCATATGTCATTAAATATCTACATTATTAAGTATCATATGGCAAATATGAATCTGTATCATTGATCCTATGTCAGTATTTATCATTCTCCTTTCATTTGTTTTTTCCTGTCTACATGATTGGTTTAGCATTCAGCTACATAAATGTATTGCTATTCACTTGATGATAGTTCTGTATTCCTGCAAAACTTCAATTTCATCCCAATAAAAATGGCTGAAAAACCGAATAAATTGTTATTTCCATTGGAAAAACATACTCAAATTAATCACACAGAATGAAAAAGGATAGTCTCTATATGCATCCAATTATATCTCGACTATATTTTCCAAATATTTGGATTATACATGTGTTTCATTCATTTGTGATTTGCAAATGTGTAAATAGTCAATCGAGAGTTTACTGTGAATCCCTAATGACATTAAATGCAGAAAGGCTGACATTGGGTTTCAAGCAATGGTCTCCTTATCAATGAGAGAGCACGGAATAAACCTTCAATCATGCATTACCACAGATTGAGTTTGAAAAATATAGCCTCTGTGCTATAAAATATCTGAAATTATCTTGTGTGATATAAAAATTCACTTTCATCCTCAGTAATATCACTTATTTTGTAGAAGTTATATGGCTGATTTAGTGTGCCTTATGATTCATCCTTCCATTCTTTTCCCTCTCTCAGTTTACTGTGAAGAGATTATGTATGTTTTTTTTTGAAAATGGAATGAACTGGATGTTTTGGAGGGATCCTTCATCAGATAGGCATTATGGAAGCCTTAGGATTAATATTCTTGAAGGAATTTTCTCCAACTGTTATGCCATGATGGATTTAAGAATTCACACCGATTGGGAGTAACAATCATGAATAATCATTTAAATACCACATTCACTAATTTCTGTTATGGTTCTAACAGGTGGAGCATATATAATAAGCGGCCTAAGCCATGATACCAATTACCTCGTGCGAGTCGCAGCTCGGAATGCAGCTGGAGTGGGAGACTATGCGAAGGAGTTGCACCACCGTACTGGGAAAATCACTGCAGACTCGGTCACTGGAGAGAGCACCAGTTCTGCCCTCTCTATCCATGTGCCTCCCAACTTGCTTTTCCATTTACTGCTGCAAATCATGCTGCTTACAATCCCCTTAGTGAGTTGCAGAGCTTCAATTTCAGTGAATCTGTGAAGCAGCAGAGAAAAAAGAAATTAAAGCCAAAATTTTTCCAGTTGCAGTACCTATTTGCATTGAGAATGAGTTTCATGGCTGTTTGGATGAATAAAAGGGAAGGATAAATAATCAAAGTTTAAAAAAATGCATCCTACTGCTTCTCTTCCTTATTAAGACCCATTCAAGTAAAGTTTAAGGAGTTGGAAATGTTGTTGATCCGAAAAGACGGTGATATTTTTTTTAACTGGGGAAAATTGAAGAGATGTGTATTTAAATTTTCAATTTGACATGATGATAAAGTTTATCCGTGGCCATCTTAAAAAAGTCTAAATGCTGAGCGAGTAAAAAAAAAACTTGTGTCCCTTCAGGTATTAGCAATGTTGTCATTATCACCAATCATTTTGATAATTTGACAGTAGCTAAAATTAAATGTGTGCTCTACTACTGAAGAATCAGCTATATTGCCCTGTGTAGCAAAAGTGTTAAATAATATGTTATTTTACTTTATTGGTAAGAGAACATCTAGCAGATAAAATTTACTTTTGTGAGAGTTAATGTTTCAAGAAGAAATTAGTCATAGAATTATTATTTAAATATAAGGAAGTGTAAAATTCACCTTATTTTACATGTTAATCAATTCAATAATGCTTTGTAAATAATTTCAAATCTTTTCCCTTATTTATATCACTTAATTCATCTTGTGATAGTGAGAGTCTTGATTACTATGTGCAAAAGAGTAAGCTTTAAGTTATGTTTTGTAGCCAATGGTTACATATTATTTTTAAATGTTCAATTTTATTTGCAATGTAAGTATGACTTGTGGCAAAACATGCATGCATGCTAAACCATATTTTAAATCATCATTCCTCCCCTAAGCCAAATGTTATTCTTGTTGTTACCAATATGTGGGACTCAAAATATGTGTGATTAGTACCAAGAAGATGCTGCCAACATTCTCATGTTGCTATTATTAACTCAAAAAGTGTGAATATTTACCATTGGTCCAACACTTAACAAACTTCCCTGATTTTCCTTTTTATTATGACATATAAATATGTATCTGTAGGAATAATAGCTGCAACTGTCATTTAATTTATGAATAACTGTCCAGTTTGGGCCACTTTACTACAAAACCTCATTAAATTGCCAATTGCTCATTTTTTGAGATGGATTTAAATTCATAGAAAATATGGGATTATTGTTGACTGTCTGATTATTAATATCTTATACCTTAGGGCTATACATTCCAAATAGATTGGCTGAATGGAAAATTCTGAATGATATTCATTGTGTGATAAGCTGGTTATATCTTTAGACTCAAATGTGATTCAAGTACCATAATAGTATTTCACTGTTTTGATCAAGGTAACTAGCATGTGATTTAATTGAAATAAAGTTTTACCTTTTTATTTCTGCACCATATTTTATATGGAAAATTTATATTTGCAAATTTTTTAAACACATGAGTAGATTATCTGTAAAGTTGAAATATTTTTTTTAATTCAAAACTTTATAACAGCATCAAAATTTTCAATGAGTATATTTTCTGAATTTATGCAATGTTGCCTTCATAGCTAAACTCAACAACATTATCCTTCTTCTGAGTAAATTTTAACAGGAAGTAAGTTTCCACTTTATTACATGTACAACACATGTTTTTTGTAGTTTTGGATAATCATTTTTTCAAACATTGAGCCTCAATTATTCCATTGTACCTCTCATCATTTCATGCGGAAAATAATAGTGATTACTCCACAAGAGAGATGTAAGTGGTAGCGAATTTAAAAGTCTTACCCTCACATATGCACTATTTACAAGTTACATAAATGTAGGCATATGTACTGTTCCTGTTCAAAAAACCAGTTACATTTAATGCATGATATTAAAAATTAATAGTATTCATAGGGATCCATTTGATGTTTGATTGTTAGGATCTTCTAACTTTAGATTTCTGTGGCTTCCAAACATTCTTTGAATGCATGAGGTTCTTGATGTTCTTTATTTCATTTCTTTCTGCTAACAAGATGGAATTTTTGTGAGTCTCATCTGGAAAATAGATTTCTTTGGAAATACTATGAGAAAATGTAAATGTTGTACAGTTAAGGTAGCAATGACAAAAATTGAGGAACTATGCTGTTGTATAGATGGCCTGTAAAAAAATTCAGTCAAAAAGAACTCACCATTGGGCTTTTTATGTAGTGTCTGTTTAAAATAATGGTAATTTTAACATATATCATGTAAGTGCAAATGAGAGGATTATTTATTAGTCCTGAGAAAGTAACAATAAATTATATATATATATATATATATATATATATATATATATATATATATATATATATATATATATATATATATATATATATATATATATATAAGAAATGGCTGAGAACATCTTGCTGTAATAACCTAATAGAAAAATTCGATTTGAAAAAGTTTTAACATCATCTAATAATATCTTACCAATGCCTTTTGTAGCCACTTGTCTTTATAATATGGTTAATTGCCAGATTTACCTGATTTGTAGCTGATTCTCATTTTGCACTTATAAAAAGTATCACTTTGTATAAAGTTTTCTTTTAACCTTGGAAAACCTACCATAGCTTGAGGTGCTATTGAGCTATAAGTTTGGATGACTGTACAAAAAATAATAAAGTTGACTGAGGGAGTGAATAAACATTTTCATGAAATATTCCTATTTAATTTGCCTTGGAAATCAGTGCTGCATAATTCTCTGGATATACATTTTATATATTATGGTTTGGTGTGGAAAATTAATCAAAATCAGGATGAGTATGTTTATGAAATCATGAGGGTATGAAAATCAAAATGCAGAAGTAAATTACCACCCTTTTTTGTGAGGACTTCCAAAATCTACATTATTTTGTAATCCATGTTCTTCCTCTTTTTTTATGGTTCCACACTGTAACCAGTATTATCAAGTTCTACTGGTTTACTCATATCCATTTTAATTTTCAATTTAACTTTTTTATTAAATTTAACAAACTTTTGGTTGAAAATTGGGGTAGATTATAATATTAGGATTCCATTGCCGTAGTCGTAATGCTAGCAGTTTGACTACACTTTTTGGGAGTTTGAGGAAAGATAAAAATATACCTAATTTGAAGTGAATGAATGATACTATTCATCACATTTCCACATTAGTACAGCACAGATTCTAATACAAACAACTTCCATTAATTTTAACAGTAATTTATAAACCATAGCAACATTTTTGTCTGCATACAATGCACATAAGAGTGGCTACAATTTTATTAAAATGTGGCTCAGACTCGCAGGTAAGTCATATAGTTTGGGGTATCAAGCATTCCAGCCTTGTCACCTATGTTCAATCATATGGAAAAATTTAAACTATAAGAGTTCATTATTTATCTCTACATTTAAAAATTCAATCCAAAATTTTATTTTGAGTGAAATGGGCAGCAGAATTTTACGTGCACAGAATGTTATATTTTCCTAACCAAAAATTCATATTTTTTCTGTTATATTATTTCAGTTTTTTCACATTTTGACATTTATAACTGATTAAATTCAACCTTTGAGTCATTGTACTTTGCTGTTTGATTCACAATACACCAGTGGGTGTCCTCTTGCATCTGTCAAATTCAATATATACCATTGCATCCAACATGTAAATATCTAATTCTCAAGCTGTTCCTTGCATGCATATTCAGCATGCAGAACAACTACTTTGAAATGAATGACTAAATCCTATGTTTCCACAATAACCTGTTGCTGTGGATGGAATGGTTAACTTTCTAAGGACATCTTCTATTGGAGATATAATGAAATATTTGCTCATTCATTATTTTTGCTAAAAAATAGGAAACTAATACTCTATGATGGAGAATAGAGAAAATTAGTTTGATAGAGAGGAAGAGGTTTTGCATAATGTTGGAATGAGGTTTTGGGTATTCTTTGAATACAGCAAAAAAGTGGCACAGTGTTTTACCCACTGGGCTTTCGTGTCCCAAATTTAATTAGATAATTACAAAAACATCAATAAAGCATTCAAATATTAATTTAATTTTTTTACACTTGACCTTGTGGTGGACATTTGAAATTAATGATTCATGCAGCATGAACAACTCTTACATGGGTGATTAAAACTATATGTGAGTATTTGTATAATGATTAGTTTAAGTAATGTGAGTGCTTTTAATGGAATCATATGATCTCCTTTGAATAAATAATTACAGAGATATGATAAAATCAAGCTTTTTTTAACCATTTAAAAGTGCCATTCATTTATAACTAAAATTTGATAGGTATGGGATGAAAATCAATTCACATAAACAAAACAAAGGTTTAATTTGAGAGATAGTTGAAGCTGGTTTTTTGATGAAATCCATTTGTAAAACGCAAAGAAAGAATCGAAAAGACTGTGCATTTCCACAGGAAAGAATTAATTATTGTTGACTAATTTTGCTACACTGTGATGTGCTACAACCAGATGATGCTACAATGTAGTGAGACTAGTCAACAGCAGTAAATTCTATCCTGTGGTAGCACAGTCTTTTTTTAATTCTTCCTTTGTGCTGTACACAGGTTTAATTATTTTGAGAAAGAGGAACCTAACATGAACATAAAAAAAGGAGGAAAAAACTAAAGCAGATGATATAGTTTATCTATCTAGACAATTTTAAGGGCCAAAATGTTTAAAGTGGTAGAGGCATAGAAATAAAATTCTATTAGGCAAAGTAGCTTTCACAAGGAAGGCATTGATAACAGAGTTCTTGAGTATGGATGTTAACAAAGGATTAGTAAAAATTTTGGCATGCAGTACTATGTAATGCAAGGAAACATGGTAACTGAAGCAAGATAATAGCCATTGGAGGGTTTGAGATTTGGGTATGGAGAAGGAGAAATAGGAATGATGCTTTAACCCACTGTGCTAATGGGTCATGCAAAGAATAATTTAACTAGGGGTGGAATGTTGAAGTTTAAGATGGAGGGGAAAACATTAGGCAGGTGAGGTAGGGGGAGCGAAATGATAGGAATGCTACTCTGAATGAAAGGAGGCAGAATTGAAGAATAGTTCAATGTAGTGTGGGCTGTCATGTTGTATCTTGATAGATGAAGCTTGAAAATGTAGCAATATTCAATCTGTACCCATTAGAAACCTACATTAAATATAAGATTACCAAAAATTACAATTTATTCCGACGTAATAACTCATTTAGAGAGAGTTAAATAAAGTGGCACATATCCAACTTAAAACAATGTTATCAAAAATTATTATTGTACCAAATAATAAGATAACATACACAACAGTATCTTTATAAAATCTGTGGAAATATAAGGTTGACATTTTACAAAATCTCGATGGAGTGTCCATTCGTGACATGCAAGTAGTTTCTGCATCGAATTGATTAAACCTCCCCAGACATGTATGTTTGAGGAAAACCTTAAAATTATCAACCATTAGCAAGTGAAATAAAATAAACTTCATATCAGACTGAATATCTTTCACAAGATGCAATATATTCCAAGAGCAGGATTCTAGAGATTTCGTATGATTGTCGCAAAAATGACGTTGGCTGAGAAGGGCAGAACTTAATTTGAATTAAATTTGACATTAATATCGAAAACGGTAAGATAAAATTTTAAGTTGTACCAAGGTAGTAGCGTTGAACTGATGTACTACAGAAAGAGACTAAAAAAAGTGATTTGATTTCGATTCTCCGAAATAGGGAGTAAATCTCTACTTCAACCCCATAATCCCCCTTTCAAATGATTCGAACTTGCATTCGAACAAATGACTGACAAAATTCAATTACTACCTGTTGGAGGTTGTTTATCTTGAAGCATATTGAAGTGGGCACTAGGTAGAATGAAAGATAACGTAATAATTGAGCGTTATTTACCAATCAATTGGATAATAGACTTAATATGATTTTTTGCGTGGTTTTAAGGTCCATCAACATTAATTGTTTCTGAAGATTAAATTATAATTAATTAACAATGGGGAAGGATAAACCTACTACCATAATGTCTGAGGTAAATGTGTGGCATTTGTGATGGAATGTGGCAAACATTCTTAAATTAAATACATGGTTATATTAATTATAGTCTTGAAGTGTGAAAATGTTACACATTGGGCTTATTTTATATTTTCCAGATGCAGAAAGTTCAAGACACTTTAAAAACTATTTCTTATCGTGCGGAAGTCTTGGAGAAAAATTTGAAATCTCTTCACTTATCATTGGATTTAAGGTAATAAGATAATTGCTCCGGATTTAGCTTAAAGATAATAACTAGCCTTCACTTCTTTTAAATGTTAGCTAGTTTGAGTTAATTGTTACGGCGATTCAGCTTCGTAACTGTATTACTGTGGATTCACATCAAATTTTCGCCATTTAATATTTTTCCTTGGCCGTGATACCATAGTGGTTGTGTATTTCGGTAAGTATGTGACTGAAACCGTCGTTTACATAAATTATCAGATTTCTGCCGAATGGCAAACGTGCTGATAACGATCGCCAGTTTGTGAAACGGTTAAAATGTTCAAAAGGATATTAAGTTATCATTATTCTAAAATTTGATCCTCGTGCTGTTATTCCATATGGCAAATGTCAGTCTAAAACTCTTTCATGTACGTGAAATTCTGTAGTTTTTTGCACTTTCAATGTACCATATTGGGTTTGACGTTCTTCATTTTTGTGAATATATGCTGATAACCGTTATGATATAATTAATGTGAATAACCCTGGCGCGTATACAGTAATGATTAATGCTGCGATTAAAGTGACTAAAGGCTTTTGATTTGACTACAGGTTTTAATAAATTACCTAGAATTTGTGTAACTGAGGGTATTTGCCCCTGAATTTATCTTAAGTTGTATCAAACACATCGCAGTGCCCATATACTCTTTCTTTCATGACCCTTTACTTTCAGCTATATTTGCCTAATTATTTACCATATATTACCTACAGCAAGCATCCCTATAAATTATTAGGGGGACATCTTTTGAGCCTATCATGTATTTCACCGTTTATTTATTTTGACTTTTATGCCCTAATGCGAACGAAATTTATAGAAGCTCTTTTGGTGTGCTACCTCTTCGCCGGGTGACCCTTCCCAAGATAATAAATGTAGCTGTGGTTGCTGGTGGCTGATAATGTGATCTAAGTATTTTATTACTATACTGTGTACTTTTATTTCCTTTGAAAGAATATTAGCCATTTTGCACCTCCTTCATGTATAAAAAAGTGAATAATTAGTGTTACAAAAAATACATTAATAACAGCTGAAGTGGTTGGTCCCATTTTCGGAATGAGTGTAGACAAAATACCTGGGAAGGTAATGGCCGTAATCCCTGGAGCAGGGATATATAAGAAATCCAGTATGCTAAATTATTGCTAAAAATTACTGTATATACTTAGTATATATGTGTTATTATTATAATATTCATATGCAGTAGACTCTCTCTTATTTTTCCATATTTAAACACCCAGTACTCTTTTAGTAATTGGCTCTTCAGGAGAGTAAGATCAGGCTAAATAATGTCATGGTAAAGAGGTGATACCTTCTGAGTTATTTTGCTAAGAAGACAGACCAGAATTGAAACAAGGTGAATTCAATGCTGGGGAAACAAGTTCTTGATATGCTTCAGTGAATAATATTAAGAATATGTTTCATCAATGTGCCCTAATTTAATGAAAAACAATATTGCCCCCATTGCTCACTGGTCTCCCTGATAAAGAAGTAGTCTGCCTGGTTAACAGGACAAGTTTAAAGATGATGAGCTAAATTTTAACTGTGTACCATAAAAATAGTCAACTCTTATTATGTCATCATATTACTTATGATAAGAGCAAACATGATCACCTTTGTTTAATCTTATACTTTTTGTGCTTTACACTAAAAAATGACTATGGCAATCACAGAGGGGGTATTAATTAGTTGGAGTACTCTCTGTTAGGCTGTCTCCCATTGAGGGGTATATTCAATTAAACTATTTGAAATACAATCATATAATTGTAATGACATAAATAGTATTGTCAGCATCAAAAAGTTGATAGAACAGATGGAATACACATGTTTTCATTCATTATATTAGTTTGTGTGGGTCGTGGTAGGCCAGGGGTAACGCGTTGGACTACTGACTGGGGGGCCCTGCGAGAGTCTGAAGTCCTATAGAAAGACCATAATATAATATTGGTTTGATTAGATCACAGGAAGATACACCAAACTCTTTCAATGTAATTATTATTAATTGCACATTGTCTGTTTTCAAGACTAATTTTCACAGCTCCGAAAATTCCTCCTCCAGGTCTATTAAAATTATTGCATCTCTGAATATGCTGTTGGGCAGTTAGTACTGTTACTGACGTTTTTATTTGTACTTGTCTGTAAAAAGCCATTCCCTGTCGGCTTTCCTTTCTTGTTAAGTTCAGATTTGATTTTCTATTCCTAGTCTCTCCTTCTCTGAAAATCACACTTCCACTTCAGCCATGTTTCTTTCTTTTAATTCCATGTGGTTTATAAAAGTACAATGACCCTTAAAGGTGGCTCTTCACTCACCGGGACGGTTTATACTTGCCTGCTCGGCGCAGTCGTCAATGAACATTTTGGGTAAACTGTGAAATATGTTCGGAATATTCCTAGGTCGTATGTATCATCATAAAGCTAATTCCCTATGCCTATAACTTAATCAACACATAACCTTGCTTGAGGTTCGCTCTCCTAATATTGCGGATTCTGCAGTTTAAGAATTAAAGGTATTCCTGTGTGGATAAATGTGTGTTTTTGGGAAAATTTCATCTTTACTGTTATGTT
Source organism: Hetaerina titia (assembly GCA_037158775.1). Lineage (NCBI taxonomy): Eukaryota > Metazoa > Arthropoda > Insecta > Odonata > Calopterygidae > Hetaerina > Hetaerina titia. The sequence goes on along the minus strand of CM073773.1, from coordinate 109,694,342 downwards.
GCTATGCCAAGTGTTCACACCTGGACGTGGCAAGCATCCTTAGACTAGGTCAGATTTGTATATGTTGTGATTGAAGTTTGGGTATCTTGTTGAACTCCATGGTGGGGAATGGGGAAATGTTTTTTCGATGGAGGGTCTCAATGAAACAAGCCACGAATTTCAATACTTATTATTTATTTTTCTATCCAAGGTCAGATATTTCAGACTGCCAGCATCCTAGAATTTGGAAACAAAATGACTGTTAAGTATTTCTTGCTCCGTTAACAGGAAGTATATATTAATTTGTGCTAAATATTCACCAATTTTCCAAATTGATCAAATGAAACATTAACTGTCTAAATTCAAAGTACCAAAACTCTATTGCCAATTATAACTTTTGACATTATAATACATTTTCTGATGCATAGTATTATACTCTAAAGCGTTTATTAAAGTAAAATATCTTACCGCCACGATTTCAAAGGTAATCCTCGAAATATTTGCAGGTTCATATTTTGGTAAATTACTTCCATCAATGGGACAGAGTCCTCTCGTTAGATAGCCTGAAGCAAAGAGCGTGATTATCAATATAAAATCCCACACACAAAAGTCCATGCACAAGTGAATGAAAATCATGGAATTTCTTCAAACCTGTCGTCCCTATCCCTGATAGATCCCTATACAATGTTATATGGTCTCTTCTTTCTCCGTCATATCTTCTAAAGTAATAAATTGTATATTCAGGATTGAAGGTAACTGAAAATGGCAAAAAAATGATGGTTAGGTCAATGCTGGAATCATATGCGTCATACATTAAGAACGCACAGGTATTAAGGTGTGCTATCATGGGAATTCGATAGCACAATCCTTTCAGCAGGAATTCAATGGCTGAAACACCGTAAACAACAAAAGGGATGAGAAAAATTGAAATAGAAAATTTAAGGATTATTCATTTTGAATGCACGATGTTGGTTTGTGCCAATCCTTCAAATTCTTTGAATGCGGAATAATCATTCATATTTGATTTTCTAAGAGTGAGAGACTTTCAGGCCAGTTCCACCCACACATTGCATCTTTGAATGTATTTGGCGTAGTGGAATAGTTGTCATCCTAGACCACCTTAGTATACGACCTTTAATCAAAGTATAAGTCAAAAGATAGCATTCAACACATTTACCATAAACGAACTAAATCTCTGGTGAATGGAGAGTTTCTCTTAGAGTGAAACTATGAGGCAGAGGGCATGGAAATAATGATTTGATGATAATTAAAAAAAAAACAAATTCATCTTCATAATACCCCGCAAGGGGGGGGGGGGGGTGTTTGGGTCACCACCCAAAAAAAGGAAAAAAACAAATTTGATTGAAATTGGCACTCTAGCCATCTTGTTCTCCAGCAAATCTGCCTAACATTTGAAGGAAATAAAGCGATAGAGCATAGTTTTAGTTTGACGACTAAATTGCAGCAGTTTGCTCTTACCACGTCGTTTGTTTCTCCGTTTCTTGGGGCGCCTGGCATACACAGGAGTGTAGAATACGGCGTTAGGTTCCCTCTCTTCCTCACAGCAGCGACCTTAAAGTGGCACAGCAGTGGAAAGAAAAGAAATCACTATAGGAACACACTTTTCCGCTTAGGCACTCAACCACCAATTCACAGAGGGACACGATAAGTAGCTTGGGACTTTCGATCAAATGCTTAAAATTATTTCCTAAAAAATTATTAAAACACGGAAATAAATATGAAATCTCCTACTTCATATCACTTCATCTTCATTCAAATGGAATTTGTAAAAATGGAAATCAAACTGGAACATATATATCTTCATTTTATTGTTTCATAAGCAATATTTTACAGTAACCAGCTAAAATGTACCAAATTTAATACACATAATTGATAGAACTAAAATTACTTACCACAGCAGTTACCCATTTCGGAAAAATTCGTAAGAATATTTTAGCCGTAGCAACCACTGTTGTAACCTTGGTTTCAATTATTGCTTACTAACTGAATGTTATTGTTGGTGTTTGTTTACATGGTGTGAGTACACTTCCATATAATCAGTGTAAATATTTTCTATTACCTCTATTTTCTGGGGAATATTTTTTTTTTAATATATCCACTCATATTTTCTCTTCCACTTATTCTTCCCACTCACAGCATCCCTATACTCCTGATGCCTTAATCCACCCCCAGTAAAAAATCATTCAACTTACAATTTAATACTTATATGTTATGTTCTGCATGGATAAGTACCTACATGTATGTGTTTGTGTATATGTGTATATATATATGGAAAGTTTACCGAAAAAGGGTGAAATTGGTGCTCTATACAGCAAGGCTAAGTTATTATTGGGAAGTAAGAAGGCAAGATCTGTGCTAACAGTTAAAGATAAGTGGGGTAAGATAATAGTTGAACCAGGAAAAATCCAAGAGAGATGGAAGGAATACATAGAAACACTGGTAAAGAACTTAGACCTTGGAAATGGTAAAGAACTTAAGCCGACAAGGTTAGACATAGAAAAGGAACATGACGTAGAAGAAGATAGCTTAGGTCCAGGCATGCTCGACTATGAAATAGAAAGGGCATTAAATGTGATGAAAGCAAATGAGGCCATGGGGGTGGACAACATTCCTTTAGAACTGTTGAAATGGTTAGGAAAATGTGGGAAGAAGGCCCTATATGGACTGATTCGTAGTATCTATGAGGAAGGAATCAGGCCGGAAGATTTTGTGAGATCGGTGTTGGTTTCTATTCCAAAAAAGGTTAAGGCTTCATCATGTGAGGATTACAGAACAATAAGTTTGATATCCCACGCAGCTAAAGTTATTCTCAGGATCATCAACAAAAGGATAGAGGGTAAGGTACTTAGGGGATGATCAGTTTGGGTTTAGGAAAGGAAGAGGTACGCGTGATGCCATTGCAGTAATGGGATGACTAATTGAGAGGAATATAGAATACAATCAGGACGTTTTTGCCTGTTTTGTAGATTTTGAAAAAGCATTTGATAGAGTGAACTGGGAAAAATTAATGCGTGTATTGCAGAAAATAGGAATGGATTGGAGGGACAGGAGACTGATCCGCAACCTGTACATGTCTCAGACTGCTCAGGTGCGAGTGGGGAACGGAGAGTCCGGATGGGCAGTGTTAGGAAGAGGGGTAAGGGTTGCTCATTGTCACCGGTGCTGTTCAACGTATATGTGGAGGAAATGATTAAAGAGGCATGGGAAGAACTGGAGGTAGGAATGAAAGTCGGAGGGGAATTCGTAAAATCGGTTAGGTTTGCTGATGACCAAGCATTAGTTGCTCAGTCAGCCAAGGGGTTGCAGCATTGCTGAGTGAATTGGAGGTTCAGTGCGATAAATATGGGATGAGAGTTAATATTAATAAAACAAAGCTTATGCGATTTTCCAGAAAGAAAAAGGCTAAGCTAAATATTAAAATTGGTGGGGAAAGAATAGAGCAGGTAGAGCAGTTTACATATCTCGTAAGTGTTTTGGACCAATACGTTCAAAGTGGTAGGGACGTAAGGAGAAGAATTGCGCTAGGCAAGGAGGCTTTCTCAAGGAGGAGGGAGTTGATGATGTGGACGTTGAGTAGGAATGTTAAGACAAGACTCGTAAAAACTCTGATATGGGGCGTAGCTATGTACGGTGCGGAAACGTGGTCACTGAAGCAGGAGGATAGACGTAGATTGGAGGCTTTTGAAATGTGGGTGTGCAGAAGAATGGAGAGGGTGAAATTGACCGAAAAAAAAACAATGAGGAAGTACTGGAGATGGTGGGTGAGCAGAGGTGTTTGTTGAGAGAAATCCTATGGAGGCAGGAAAAATGGATGAAAGGCGTATTGAGCGGTAGTGGAATGTTGAAGAGGGTAATAGAGGGGAGAATGTTGGGGCGAGGGCGAGGAAAGGGCAGGAACAGGATAGGGATGTTGAAGGGATGAAGGGAGGAAAGAAGTACACCGAGATGAAGAGGGACCTGATATAGATTAGTTTGATAGGTGGGGAGTCACAAAATGTTTATTTGATAGTTGTGTCCATCCAAAAACCTACCTTAAACGGTAGATTACCTAATAATAATTATATATATATATATAACTTTTGGACGGCACAATAGAACACAGAATAAAACAGATAACACGTAAAAGGACACTCACACTGTAGATGATTTAAGCTTTCGGCCTACTCCGAGGCCTTCTTCAGGTCAGAAGGCCTCGGAGTAGGCCGAAAGCTTAAATCATCTACAGTGTGAGTGTCCTTTTACGTGTTATCTGTTTTATTCTGTGTTCTATTGTGCTGTCCAAAAGTTATATTGCTCTCGTGAGTACTTCCGCATCATCTATATATATATATATATATATATATATATATATATATATATATATATATATATATATATATATATATATATATATATATATATATATATATATATATATATATATATATATATATATATATATATATATATATATATATATATATATAAACTTAGACAGCAACACACAAAAGGAACACTTACATGATATATCTCGATAATTTCGACGGAGTTCTACTCCGTCTTTCTCGGAAGATTAGTTAGGACTTAGAATTAGAGTTCCAACTAATCCTCCGAGGAAGATTTATCTAAACTTATATATGCTTTTTTTAAAGTAATCCATCGGTTAATTTAAATTTTGGAAAAACACAACTACAATTTTATAACTCCTAACTAAGCACCACCGAACAAAACTCTACTGTACAAATCCTTCATCTCCGTGTACTTCCTTCCTCCCTTCATATTGTCCAACATCGCTATCCTATTCCTGCCCTTTCCTTGTTTGCCTAGCATTCTCCTCTCTGTGTCAGTCTTCAACTTCCCACTGTCGTTAAAACGCCGTTGATCCATTTTTCCTGCCTCCGTATGATTTCTCCCAACATTCCCTCTTTTTTCCCACCGCCCATGGGACTTCCTCGTTTTCTTTCCTTTCGGTCCATTCATCTTCTCCATTCTTTTCCACACCCACATTTGAAAAGCCTCTTCTCTCCGTCTATGCTCCTGCTTCAATGAACGTGTTTCCGTGTCGTACATAGCTACACTCCACATCAAAATTTTTACCAGTCTTTTCTAAACATACTTACTCTACGTCCATATCAGCAACTCCCTCCTCCTTGTGGGAGCATCTTTGTCTAGTACAATTGTTTTCCTTACTTCCTTTTTACTTTGACCATTTTGTTCCAGAACACTTCCGAGATACGTAAATTATTTAACGTGCTCTAGTTTCTGCCCTTCTATTTTAATGCTAACCTTAGCCTTTTTCTTTCTGGTACACCGTATAAACTTTGTTTTGTTTGCATTTATTCTCATGCCATATCGGTCGCACTGAATTTCCAAATCATTCGACATTGGCCGTTTGAAAAAATTGACCTTGTTAACAGCAAACCTGATTTTACGAGTTATCCACCGACTTACATACCTATCTCTAGTTCTGCCCTTCCCTCTCTAATCATTTCTTTCACAAATAAACGGACCCCTATGAAAGTAATGTGCGTGCATCTGTAGTCTGCACATGATGTAGCCTTTTACTTTTTGGGAATAGGAATAATATTTTTCTAATCATCTCATTCATGATCCATGGTTTCCTTGCCATTTTCCCATTAACAGTTCCTATGTATTGTTTTGCGGCTTTCGATATCTCTTTTTCGATAGATTTCCATTTTCCTGGATAGTATTCAGCTCTTTGTCCTCATTTATGTTTTTCCTTTCAGCCTATTGATGAGCAGCTTACCGCCGCCCTGCCCCTTTTTAAAAAAAGGACGCTACATTACATACCAACTAAATTGTGGTCAGCATCCGCTCCCAGGAAGCTGTGCGAGTCGACCACAATGTTCCTAAATCTGTTACTTACCATAATATAATCTAACTGATTCCTTTATGAGTCATCTGGGATTTTCCATGTATACCTATGCATTTTTTTATGTTTAAACCATGTTTTGGTGATGGCTAACTCCTGTTTTATACTGAATGCAAATTATTTTCTCCCCGCAGTCATTTTTCGTAGGTAAACCGTAGTCTCTCAACGCATCACATCTCTTCCTTCGCCTAGAGTCGCATTTCAATTCCCTATCACCATCAAATGTTACTCTGCAGGAACACAGGCTATTATGTCCTCTAAACCTAAAGGAAGTACGTGGAGATGAAGAGGGACTTGAAGTAGATTAGGTTGCTGGATTGGGTTTTGTTTGGAGTTACAAAAAGTTTATTTGATAGTTGTGTCCATCCAAAAACCTACCTTTACCGGTAGATTATCTAATAATAATAATAATCTTTTTACAGGTGATGATGATTTTAGTTTGAAAGCCTAAAGATATTTCTTTGCATTTCACTGGTTTGGAAGGTTTTTCTAGATTTTCAGTATGTTTTTTTATATTTTTTTTTCAAAGCTTGTGTCAACCTCACGAATAGATAGTTGAATGTAGATCAATTTAATGCAAATTTTAAGTTGATTCAACACAACTTACATATTACACTATCCTCTATGTGGCCACAATGTAGGTCAGAGAGTTAAAGAAACAATAATTATTGACATTTGATTAAACTTTAAAATAAATTAGAATTTATTTTTATTTTCCATAATATTTAAAGCAATGTATATGTATGTTCTCTGTGACTTCACGCTATTAGTTCATAAGTAAGATTCCTCCACAGTAATATGACATTTGGAATCTTCTACCGTCAAGCATAATTAAAGAATATAAATCACGGTGAGAAAACAACATACAATATTCAGTTCGATCGTTACTATGTGTCCTCCTTTATTGTTTTCCTCAAATTTCATTTTATAACGATGACACTTGCCATTTAAATAAATTGACACTAAATGCTCTGGTCATATGTGCATCCCATCTTCCCCGAATGATGTATGCGATTGTGGAATGAGAGTGACAGGAAAGCAGTTTCAGCCAAAATACGACGACGTACATATGGGCAGAAATAAAGACGCACGACTTTCCAAGGAAAAGTCAAAGGGGGTGTGCTCTCCTTCCTTTCATTCCTTCGCCGATTCAACTCTGAACAAATTTAGTCAAAAAAATAGTAGAGGAAAAAATAGAGCAGGTAGAACAGTTTACAAATAATGAAAAGAGAAACTTTATAATTCCACATAGATGTATTAGACGGACGACCTAGGTTTCGACGTGGCACGTCATCATCAGGTACTTTTTGCAAAGAAGACAGAGAATATATAGTCACAGAAAATTGGGGGGGGGGGGGAAAGAGGGGGAGAGATCGGGGAGGGGGGAAAGGCGAGAAGAGAGAGACAACTCCCTGGTCTGAGGAGAGGGTTAGGGGGTGGAAGAGGGGAAACTCCAGGGGGTGGGGGGGGTTTTGGCCTGGAGGTGGTTAAGGGGGCTGAGAGCATAGGGACTAGAAGAAAGGAAAGGAGTAGGAACTCCGTAATCTAAGGAAGGGGGTGGTAGTGTAGGGGACGCGTGGGTCAGGAGGGAGAGGAGAAATCCCGAGTATAAGTAAAAACGCTGTATTAAGAGCCGGTAGGGGAGGTAAGGTAGGTGAAGAATAATTAGGTGTGCAAGGAAGGAAGGTCTAGAAGGGGGGAGTGGGAAGGGTACAAGATTTCGTTAACAATATTAATCTTATTTTGAACACATTTCAAAATTTCATATTGCTCCAGTGCGTCAAGCCTCTGTCCTTTCCTCTCAATATGCAGGAACTCTGGCACAAAATCACTCAGATGATTCTCGTCCAGCAGATGTTTGGCAAAGAGAGACGTCGAGTCTTTATTTTTGAAGCACGATTGGTGTTCCTTGATCCTTTCTTTAAACTTTCTCCCAGTCTGGCCGATGTATCCTGCTCCACATTGACAATTTAATTTATACATGCCACTTTTCTCACTTGTAGGAATTCTGTCTTTGGAATGAGAAATTAAATTCCTCATGCACAGTTGGTTATAAAACGCTAGTTTTATTTTGTCTTTGGGGATTTTCCTGCATACCCTCATGGATAATGGGCCTAAATAGAGAAACCTTCTCCATTGAGCACTTGATGTATCGCTAGGTATAGACCCATAAATACAGTTTCTGGCTAACTTGGATATTTTCCTCTTATAAAGTTTGTCTATTAATTTTTCCGGGTAGCCATTGTTCACTGCTATTGTCTTAATAATATTAAGGTCCTTTAAAACCCTGGAAACCGTCATTGGTATTGAAGTTAGTCTATTGATCATGGAATGAAATGCTGCAAGTTTTTGTGAAAAGCAATGTCTGGAGGTGAAGTGAATAACATGGTCCGTGTATGTGTCTTTCCTAAATATCGAAAATTGCAATTTCTCATGGGACCTTGAAATGCAGATATCTGGAAAATTCAGGCAACCGTTTTCTTCCTTTTCGATAGAAAATTGAATATTGGATTTTAATGAATTTAAGTGGGAGAGAAAATTGTCCAATTGTCTATCCGTCCCGGACCAGACACATAAAACATCGTCCACATATCTGTGCCAGCTAACTACGTTCTTGGTGAGGGGGTGTGGAGAGGAAAATAAGTCCTTTTCGAATGCGTCCATGTAAATATCTGCTAAGACAGGGGACAGGGGAGAGCCCATGGCTAAACTATTGGACTGTTTGTAAAACTGTCCGTTGAAGACGAAATAATTCTGGGAGACGCACAAGGAGAGAGGAAGACACAGTTCATAGACAATGGGAGTCAAAATGGACTTCCGAAGGAGGAGGTCTTGCGCTAGGTTCACGGCTACTTTCGGGTTCACGTTGGTAAAAAGATCTTTTACGTCAAAAGACACTAGAGTGCAATTTTTGTGAATACTAAGACACATACACGGACCATGTTATTCACTTCACCTCCAGACATTGCTTTTCACAAAAACTTGCAGCATTTCATTCCATGATCAATAGACTAACTTCAATACCAATGACGGTTTCCAGGGTTTTAAAGGAACTTAATATTATTAAGACAATAGCAGTGAACAATGGCTACCCGGAAAAATTAATAGACAAACTTTATAAGAGGAAAATATCCAAGTTAGCCAGAAACTGTATTTATGGGTCTATACCTAGCGATACATCAAGTGCTCAATGGAGAAGGTTTCTCTATTTAGGCCCATTATCCATGAGGGTATGCAGGAAAATCCCCAAAGACAAAATAAAACTAGCGTTTTATAACCAACTGTGCATGAGGAATTTAATTTCTCATTCCAAAGACAGAATTCCTACAAGTGAGAAAAGTGGCATGTATAAATTAAATTGTCAATGTGGAGCAGGATACATCGGCCAGACTGGGAGAAAGTTTAAAGAAAGGATCAAGGAACACCAATCGTGCTTCAAAAATAAAGACTCGACGTCTCTCTTTGCCAAACATCTGCTGGACGAGAATCATCTGAGTGATTTTGTGCCAGAGTTCCTGCATATTGAGAGGAAAGGACAGAGGCTTGACGCGCTGGAGCAATATGAAATTTTGAAATGTGTTCAAAATAAGATTAATATTGTTAATGAAATCTTGTACCCTTCCCACTCCCCCCTTCTAGACCTTCCTTCCTTGCACACCTAATGATTCTTCACCTACCTTACCTCCTCTACCGGCTCTTAATACAGCGTTTTTACTTATACTCGGGATTTCTCCTCTCCCTCCTGACCCACGCGTCCCCTACACTACCACCCCCTTCCTTAGATTACGGAGTTCCTACTCCTTTCCTTTCTTCTAGTCCCTATGCTCTCAGCCCCCTTAACCACCTCCAGGCCAAAACCCCCCCCACCCCCTGGGGTTTCCCCTCTTCCACCCCCTAACCCTCTCCTCAGACCAGGGAGTTGTCTCTCTCTTCTCGCCTTTCCCCCCTCCCCGATCTCTCCCCCTCTTTCCCCCCCCCAATTTTCTGTGACTATATATTCTCTGTCTTCTTTGCAAAAAGTACCTGATGATGACGTGCCACGTCGAAACCTAGGTCGTCCGTCTAATACATCTATGTGGAATTATAAAGTTTCTCTTGTCATTATGTTAAGTCGATTCCATGAAGTCATGCCCGAGACAACAGTTTACAAATCTCGGAAGTGTTCTGGACCAACATGGTGAAAGTAGTAGGGACGTAAGGAGAAGAACTGCGCTAGGCAAGGAGGCTTTCTCAAGGAGGAGGGAGTTGATGACGGGGACGGGGATTGCTCAAAAGTTTTCTTGGTAATTTAATTTAATCAAATGATTACGTGCTGAAATCTACTGGAATCTTCCCTGTTAAATATGGATGGTAAAAAGAGATCAATGTACACATTGAACTTTGGTTGTTTGTTCCAATAAATTTAATACAACGCACCAAAGTATATGAAGCCTGCAGGCCAATTTTAAAAGATTCATATTATTCTTTGAGACTAATATTCAAGCCACATAATTTAATCTTCCCCTAAATAAAGGGGCGTGAAAATTAGACAAAATTGATAAAATCAGTTAGGTTTGCGGATGATCAAGCTTAAATCCATTTAGCTACGGGGCTGCACGGTCAGTGCGATATGTATATAGGTATGGGATGAGTATGAATCTAAACAAAATAACTGCATGAGCGACTTCCGAGAAAGAGGAAAGCAAAGTTAAATATTAAAATAAGAGTCCATAAACTAGAGCAGCATACCTATCGTGGAAGTGTTTTGAACCAAAATGTAGTAGGATCATAAGAAAAAGGATTGCGTTAGGCAATGAATAACATTTTCACAAGAGGAGGGAATTGATGACAGGGAAGTTGGATTAAGGACTTAAAGAAATATCTTGTCAAAAATATGATGTGAAGTGTGGTTTTGTACAGCGAGGAATTACTGTCACCAAAGCAGGAGGATATACATAGATTGGAGGCTTTTGAAATGTGAGTGTGGAGAAGGATGGAGAAGGTGAAATGGATGGAAAGGAAAACAAACGAGGAGGTGCTGAGGGGGAGGTGTACAAACTAGGCGTGGTGAAAGGGGAGGAGAGGGGATTGTTGGGAGAAATGCTAAGAAGGCAGGAGAAAAATAGATGAAGGGCGTATTGACCGGCAGTAAGCTGTTGAAAACTGTGATAGAGGAGAATATGTTAGACAAACGAGGAAGAGGCAGGAGTATGTCATGGATGTTGGAAGGGATAAATGGAAGTACGTATACGGAGTAAAAGAGGCACTTGCTGTAGTGTTAGATATTGGGCTGTGCTTTGTTACGAGAGGCGTCGCACTGTTATATGGGCTGACTTCATCAAAAACCTACTTTAATCGGTGGAATACCAATCTAGTTCGTTTAATGGTGAATTTACTTCTTTCACTGAACACATTGCCCTGTAATTATTCAGCACCTACAAACACAGAGCTAATGTTGAGGTGCAAAGTCAAAGCGATCTTAAGAGACACAATTGTTACATTTTGGCTAATAATATGGTATTAAGCCCCAAAACGAAACATTATATTCAACTTTTGAAATGTACCAAGAGTAGGTAATATCATTTTTTTAAGATGTTCTCGTTGTATAATTTCAAATGGTTATACTTGTGACTACAGGTATTGTACAAAAATAGAAAAATTCAATCATATGAAACATGAATAATTGTTTCAAGAAACTGTAACAGTAACTTTAACGGAGTCACCCGCTATGTGTGCATTATAATGCAACCATTTCAGAGAGTAAAAATCCAAAAAATACCGGTCAAGGCGAATGATTTTTACTCTCTGAAATGGTTCCATTATAATGAAAAATTGTTTCTAGATAAATATTAATGCTGATAACCGCACATTAAAAAATGAAAATAGAATCAATTTCTACTTTTAGAAATTTTTATTTGTTCACGTATTACACCGAGTATCCATTACGATATCGGTTTCTTTTGCTCTTGTCAGCTCAATAATTTCACATTCAGACGCTTTGGGGCGGTACTCATTTTGCAAATATTCAAACTCTTTGAGTTGCTCAAAATAAAACTATACGCGTAATTTTATTAAAAGCCTAAACCTAAATTCACCATCGGTCAAAAATATATTTATCTGTGGGCAAGATTCATAGGTTATCAGGCGATCGGGAAGAGCAGGATAATAAACTTGTTGAAATGAAATAATTTACTTTAAACTTGATTTTTTAAAGCTAACTTGAGAATATATATGGCATTGTTATTCCGAGACCAAACTTCAAAGCTGTTAATCGTAGATATTTGCACAAATGCAACTAAAATCCACACCCTGTTACCCAAATAAATATTCTTAAAATAAAAGACACAACATTTCATAAAAATTTAAGAATTTATGGATCATCCCAACAATTCTTTAATTAATGGATAAAGTTAAAATAAATGGATAAAATTAATGGATAACCATTTCTATTTATCTATCACAACTATGTTTCTTGGATGATTTATTACCCAAGTTGTTTTGTTGTTTCACTTACGTCCAGTACTGATAATGTGTTCACTCGAGGTATTAGTTTTTCCCCTTTGTGAAAGATGAGTATTTTGTTCTCCATTACGTAAATCAAGTCTAAAAATATTGCTTATTTTTATTATATACAAGTACACTGCTGCTTAAAAATGCTATTTGCAAGGAATGAAAAATAAGAAGTACTTTATGGGGTACCCTATTCCACTGAAAACTTAATCCCTCTGTATTTTTAAGTTCCCTCCAAGCCACCGCTAGGATTTATGGCAGGGGGTGAACACACACCAGATTAATTTTGACCAGAATATTTTTACCCCTATCGTGGACAGACAATGTTATCCTGATCCCTTATCGTTCGTGGAAAACATTACATCTAAAATTTATCTGCTCTACACTTAATCTCTCTGATTTCATTGACATAATCTCGCCTACCGTAGTACGATGGAGGTAATAATACAATTTCAACAATTTACGACTGTGATGAGTTACATGACTTAATAGTATTACAGGAATAGTACATATATATATATATATATATATATATATATATATATATATATATATATGTGTGTGTGTATATATATATATATATATTTCTTTTTGTATATATATAAATATGTAATGTAAATGGAAATAACACTAGTGGACACAAACACAGAAACAGAAACAAATAAAAGAGGAACCCAATGGGTCTCAAATTTTCATTGGTAAAACCTCCTCTCCTCTATCCTACCTCCTCTCAAGAAAGGTGGTTACGTTTCTTGTGAGGAGGTAGGAACAGAACTTCTGATCTATGTGATTTTTTTAGGTATTATATCTTCCTGGGAGACCATAACCGGCACAGGGAAATGCACTGGCCCTCCGACCTTGATGTGGGAATTTTGCATGCCCTCAGGCTTAGTAGTGAGTGCGACCATCACCTACCAAACTGACCTTCAGGTTTATTACTGTGTTTATGGTTTCTTTTATATTAGATTGTAATCATTTTTGTTTAGTTTTCATACCCATGGTTGAGGATTACAGGCACCAGAAGTTGATTGTAAGAGGGTCATTGGGGTACTAGAATTTTATATCTAGCATCAAGATTATGCTCAACATTTTTGAGGCATTGGCTTTCTATTTAATAGTAATTAAAATTCGAGCCTTAATTATAATATATGTTTATAAAACCAACACACCAATCCTATTAAAATCCAATAAAGGGAACCAAGAAGATTATTGTTCCCCCCTCTGTGATAACATTGACCAAGAAAGTAGACCTATAAGATCCTTAAAATTCCATCCTTCGTTTGAATGTGTGTGTTTTCAGGTCTACATTGCTAATTATCTTTCCATTCTTCTGGTATGTCTTCCATTTGATTTATCTATTTCTTCAGTATTTTAATGTAGTTGTAGCCCTGTTCTTTCTGATCCTCCTGCCTTGCTTTAATTCATTTTCATTATAGATACTTTCACTTCATTCGAGGTTTTTACAGTATCAAAAAAACTATATGGAACATGGACTATGTTCCATATAGTTTTTTCTTCTTCATTTCTTCTTAAGCTTCCTTTTTATTGGTCTCTGAGGATGTCATTATTAGCTAAGATTTCTCTTTCTCCTGAACTTTCTGGACACATTCAGCTCCACCCAGGCTCTGTAATTTTTTGGATATCAGATCTTTGTGGGAAACCATAGCCGGCACAGGGAAAAGAACTGCCCCCCCTACCCTAATGTGTGAATTTCACATTCCATTGGGCCTTTTATTGAGTGAACTACCACCACCGGTCGAACCAACCTACAGGTTGATTACTATATATATGTATGTATATAAATACACTAATGTCATTAATCTCTGTATTAAAATCTTTAAGATGAACTAATACCCATTCCAGTAAAACATTTAACTCCATTTAAAATGCTAACTCTAAGGATGCTTTCCTACCTAAGATGATATTTCCTTCTCTTCTCTAGAGTTGGGTTCATGCAAGCATGACAAACTTGGGCCATTTTCTTTTTCTGAAGCATTTCAGGATTTTGGCCAATGTCCTAGACAAATCAGTATTTGAGACATACAGTATTACACAGCTTTCCTTGCCTCCCCATGCAAAGTCCCCAGGCTTCTCCATGCAAAGTTCCCTGCCTTTCATTGTAAGAATGGTCAGGCATTCATAATTAATGCTGAGGTGCATTGCAACTTATTAAATTACTACCTTCAAAGCCTCTTTGCCAACATCTCACCAAATATTTCCAATAGCTTACCAAATGGTTTCTGCCAACTGATGGCCATATTTGAAATGTCATGTGGTGGAATATAATGTTTGTTGCAAAAAATTAATCCTAATGAATTCTCCACACCTGAACAAATACTAGCTTGTATATTTAAGGAATGAGTAATGGAATTTGCACCATAATAAGAAATCATATTTGAGACTTCCCAAGTGGAAAACAAGGTTCCCAGTGGTTGGAAAATGGGTATGTAACACCTATATTTAAAAAAGAAAACCTATTTCTCTAACATGCAGGCAAACTAAAGCTAACTATGCACCAGTAAAGTTAACAAAGTTTGTTACACACAGAAGTCCACACACAGGAGTCACCTGTGTGACTGCTGTGTGTGGAGTACTCCTCTCCTTGTCCATATGTGCACTTCCTCATAAATGGTTGTCATGCATTGTATTTGTCACTACAAGGGCACATAATTTGTTGCCTCAAGTTACTCTCTCATTTTTCATTTTATATTTTCCGACTGCCTTCTTTTCCTTTGCCTTCTCCAGAAATTGCATTTCAGTCTTCCAGGATTATGGAATCTTATTCTCCTCCAGGTGATACCTCTGGGCACTGTTGGCGAGACCGAAGTCTTCAGGCTGATCTGCATGGCCTGGTGGGTGGGGTAAAGGTTGCAGTTTCACATCCCATCTTCATCTCAGAGATTGCATTGTTCTGTAATAGATTTGATATGAAATTTATGTTGCAGTATGATCTTATTCATCGGATACCATATAAGAAATCCAAGTGTCATCTGCCATGTCACTGCCATTTCTTTGTGGATAACACATTTCTTCACATAGTATGTTCTGGGATCAAAACAAGATTTTTTCTTTTGGAAAATTTTTATCATTGAAAGTAAGGGGATTGTTTGCGGAGGCCACTTCCATATTTCCTGGGTATCTTTTTTGCTTGATTTTCTGGTATCGAATATGCATGTAATAAATGTGTATGTGTAGTAGATAATCCTCCAAAATGGCCAGTTTTGGTTGTCTGAATGCATTTAAAAATGATTGATAGTTGAAATAGTTCCTCATTTGGTTACAAATTTCCAAGTGGTATGCTTTGTTTTTAGGGTGTCCTCAAGCCTTTGGTGAATTTATGTGTCTCGCTGTACATAGTGTTCTCTTTCAAGAGTGTTGAGGATGAATTAGGGTTGGTGGGAATCTTAAATGCTTGTGCAGGTTCAATGTAGACTTTTTACCACCTCCAGCCCGCCTGGATCCTCTGCTATGTCACTAATTTTGCCTTCACTTTGTCTCCCTCTCATATCTCCTCGTCATCATTCTGTAACATCTACTCTCCTCTTCCTTTCCCTCTCTCCCCGTTCAAAACTCCTCTCCTCCTCACCATCCCCCCACCCACACAGACCACTGGTTTCAAATATTTATGATGACTCTCCGTTGGTGCGTTGGCCTGAAGTACATGATTGATCTCTATTTTTCGTAAAACAGTGAACTCTTTTATTGACTGAAATTGCCACTTGTTTTGCACTAAGTTTTCCACCAGCATGCATTTGATTATGCAAGGTTTTTTTGGATCAAGCAATGTTTTTTTTCCTTTCCTCTCCCTTATCCATTGCCCATCCCACTTTGTTCTTGCAACCCCTGCCATACATTTTTGTGGTGGATCACAGGGTATTAATAAATGTGTAGGCTGCTGAACATTATGGTTCCATCCTGTTTCTGGTTACACTTTTTATAATTTTATCAAATTTTGCAAATGTTATGTACCAAATTTCCATGTATGGGAAACAATTAGTGGCACAGGCAAAAAGAGCCAACTCCCTGAACGTGTATGGTAATTTCATGAGTTGAAGAACTCATGAAGAGAGTTCTCAAACTTCACTACCAAACTAACCTTCAGTCTCATGCAGCTTTGATCTCATATCCTTCCCATTGAAGGCACTCACATGAAATGGAACAAAAATTTATTAGATGACATTTCTGAACTGACTTGCACTGCTGTTTATGAAATTGTGTGTGTGCAGTATTTTTTCACCAATTGTTACCACTTGTTCCTGCCAACTCCCATAAATTACTGGTAGGGGCTTTCTCAAATCACGCAATATACTTTAATATGGAGTGAGGGAGCCCTAAATGATCATTACTTTACATCACATGAAAGAGGAATTATGGAAAATGAATGAGGAAGTGCTGGGTATGGTGAGGGAAGAGAGGGGATTGTTTGGAGAAATCATAAGGAGATATGAAAAATGCATGCAAAGTATATTGATTGGCAATGGTATGCAGAAGACTGTGATAGAGGGGAGAATGTTAGGCAAACAAGGTAGAAGCAGGGATAGAATAGGGATGTTGGACGGGAGGAAGGGAGTATGCGGGGATGAAGAGGGGCTTGTTAATGAGTAGGATTTTGGGTTGTGTTTTTTTGAGAGAGATGAGTATTTTTGCAGTACCATTTGGCAACTTTTGTTCATGTAAAAATATACCTTAACCGGTAGGTTAACAATAATAAACGCATAACACTTTCCTTTGGAGCAATAACTATTAATCTTTATGATAAACTTCAGTCTTTATGATAAACTATTTGAGAAGTAATCCAAAAATCATATATTTATCCAGAAAAAGTGTTCTCTTTTCAAAAAAAAAGACCTGATATAGTTTCCCTGGAAACTATAGAAATGATACGATATAGTTTTCCTTGCTGATCAACATTCTCATGGCATCTGTAAGGTGAATCAAGTGGGCCAGTTGCTACTTTCTCACACTGATTCCATGGGGTGAAGGGGCCTGAATATATTGTGCAGATGCATAGTAGGTATTGGGGGGGAGGGGGAATAAAGTTACGTCTTGTGTTTTAGGACCAACCCCTAGTTCCCATGCTGTGATAAAAATAAAAGAGGGATGGATAATAAATTTGTAAATACCTGTTTGCTTCATTTTGAAGGTGAAGGCTGACCCAAAACAGCTAAATTATAATTGGCATACCAATTTTTTGATTTCAGGGAAGCAATGGAAAAAGAATTAGTGGAGGTCAAAAAGAGTTTATCTGAACACAATGAGCAAATGAAGAAACTGCAGAAAGAAAATACAAAATCATTCACGGTGGCTGTAATGTTAATGTTTATTACATTTCTAGTATTTGGTTTGTATAAAATGTTTTTTGAATCAGAAGTTAAATGATTTTTTGATGATAATATATGATTTTTTCAGATGTGAAAGTGTGCACATTTTCTTGTATTTTTATGTAAATGCCGACTTACGAACAAATGATGAACTTATAACTTGTTAAATGATTTTGAAAATAATGGAATAAGACCGGATGATATTGGTTTTTTATGTCTTTTTTGTTTTTATTGGAGGTGGTTGACTGATCAGGGATGGACTTGAATAAATTCTGAGAACTGTTAAGTATTGGCATAACGTAGCCCAAAGGCAGATTCAATGCCAAGCACTGCGCTGAAAAATCATTTTTACCCTGCGGGAAATATCACCTTGATTCTGAATGCTTCTAATCCCAATGCTTAGTATGCTGATTCTTCTAGTATGCTTCTAATCCCAAAAACACTTAGTATGCTGATTCCTATCCTCCCTCTACCGCACTAAAGCATAGAATTTTTCATTCCTCACCAACTTCAGCATTTCATTATCTCATAATATAACTTCCATCAACTTCTGCCTTGTTTGAACATTCCTTCTTCTCCTGCCACCCCACACACTTCATTTTGTCTTCATTAGCGTCCATCTTTTGCATAATTCCAATTGATGCATGTAAAAAGCCTCTAATCGCCACCCATTGCCTTTTGTCGACAAAACCGTTTTCGTAGTGATAAAATGCCACATTCTGCTTTTACTTATATATTCTCATTGTAGAGTATCTGTCAATAATTGCTTCCTTAGGTTTAAGTAGTGCTTTCTGCAATGCTTTAACATTTAACTTTGTCTCTTCTTATTGGTTTAATACTCGTACTTTCTTGGCACGAGGTTTCAAACTTAGGAACTTTCCACAAACGAAAGTGTTGTCCCAAACGAAACCTGGGTCATAGTTAACTGGAATTGTTAATTTCTTGTGTTTCATAAAGCAACGGAAGCAGGCTTGCACTGTCCACGATCGCACAGACAGGTCATTTAGTTTCATTTGTAAAACGCTCGCGTTGATCAAACAGCATGTTCAGTCTTGCGGGGAAGTTCAAATGGTTGCATGAATAATTACGTCGGTCAGGTTGGTCGAGGGAGCCCTGCTTGATCCCCGTTTCGAGTCCCGCTTCAATCGAGGCTGTTTCGGTAACTGTGGACGGTCGACCCGTCCGAGTAAACCCCTCTTGTTCGTCGCCCTCGTGACCAGGTGCTTTGTAAGATGCAGGAATTAGAGGCACGACCGCGATCGTCTTTTGGTCCCGTCATCGCCTCCCGTAACGCAATTTTCTTATGCGGTTCGCAGTGAACGATCTCGGATGCTTAGGTTTGCGGCACAATGAAAAACGCAAATAAGACGGTTATCCACAGATTATTTTGGGAGTAGCTAGGTGCGTTGAAAGGTTCGTGATTCTGGGCATCTTCAAAGGAACATCTCACTCAATACACGTTGTGTGAGTATTGTATCCGTTTTGTTAATCTTAATATCGTCGTCGCTAATGTGCTCTTTGAGGCAAAGGCAATGGAATGCACAATTCAACGAGAATCGACCTGGCGCCGATAGAGAATTTTTGCAAACAACCGTGCAGAATGATATGCAATCTATGGGAAAAATTTTTGTGTAATATATATTGGTTGAATATTTTGTTTCTATTCCCAAAATTTATCCTTAATTTGGTATTTATTCGTAATTTATAGATGAGGTTTGTGCTAGGAAGCGAGAGAATAGGAATGAATGGTCGAGACTTTAAGTATAGGGCCGTAATTAGAGATCAATTGTTTTGCCAATTTGGTTTTAATTTGTCGTAAGGTATTTTGGAGAAAATTTCTTTTCAACTTTTCTCTGGCTTCAATTGGGGAGGCGTGCTCTCATCTCTATCCACCCCCTCAATTTACCTTTTTTCCACCGGAAAATTAAGGGAACTATGTCCGTAATAAGCATGACGATGGGCCGTTAATGTGAATAATCGGAGATACCAGGGCCGATACCAGCCGTCAGAGTCGTCCCGAAAACGAGAAAGAACACCCATAATGTTTTAATGTTTGTGTCTTGAGGATATCCGTTGCATTCGGCCGATTGAGAGATCAGTTGGTTGGAGACGAGGACGCCGTGTTGGTCTTCCTCTTGGGTCTCGACCCATTCCGCCGAAACTTAAAAAAGAGGTTCCCCCCAATGCGTCACTGAGAGCCGATGTCGCACTAGTAAGCCTCGGGAGCAGGAAAAAAGAAATTCGCGAAGGTCAATTTCACTCGACTGACCGTCATGACCTTAACCTTCGACGCGGAGGAGAGACTTGGGCACTCGTACCTCCCTCTCCACCTCCCTTCCTCCGCCTTCCACTCGTTAACACAGCCATCGTCCTCGCCCCAGTTTCCAGTCGTCGAGATGACTCGCGTCGGTCAAAACTTGCGAATTGAGAGCGGCCTCTGCCACCCACACACCTCTCTTCCTCGTCTCCGCTCCGAGAATCTCGTCTGCATTCCCAGAACCGTTACAAAATCCCTGTCTCGCCGCAAGAGCAAGGGTATCTGCGTGCACTGCCGTCCCCCGGTGTGGTAATCGCAAAGAATGAGATGAATTGATTTCGCTGCCGATTATGTCTGCAGGTAGCATTATTATTTTTGCTATTGCTCATGTCAATAGAATACATAGTCTGTTCCAAAAGTAGTAGGACTGAGTCGATTAAAAGCATTTTATTTCCAGGATTGATACTTTCACTCAAAAGTTTTCGAAGTAGCACCCTTGTGCGTCCACATACCGCTGACAGCGGATTTTCCTCGCGCATCGTGTGCTCTCTGGAAGACGGTACCGGGAATGCTGCTAAGTTTCCTCGTTACGGCCTGTTGTAACGCTTCCACCGAGCCGTGGTGACATCTTTTCACCACGAAATTGAGGCAGGGGAAGAGGAAGAAGTCTGGTGGGGCTTCGGCAGGGCTTTAGGATAGTTGCCACGTTGTGGTGGGTGAAGTAGTCCGTTACTCAGCACTCACGGTACCAACTTCGCCCACACCTTCCTCTTGAGCTTGCTTTCGTTCGCAAGTCGATACACATCATTTTGGGGATGCTAAGTTCATCAGAAACAATGCGGACACTTAATCTGCGATCTCTTTCCAACTAATCCTTCTCTCTTGCTACCACTCAAAGACACCCGGTCTACTTTTTGGGTTATCACCGTAAACTGCCTTGAACATGTCATGGGTATATTTACCGGTGTCGCCCAGTTTAACGCAAAAAATGAATGATGGCGTAGCGCTGTTCCAATAATTGGTTCATGACGTAGCGTAATGAGGTCACGTTATAGAGGTTTCGCAAACGAACGACCCGCACTCCGCAAAGGCTGGGAGCCTACTGCCACTGGTCTTCAGCCTATCTTGAGACTCCTCTCCCTCGAAACCAGCCAGTGAAACCGCCGCTCGTCCGTCCGTCGATCCTGGAAGAAATAAATCCTACTACTTTTGGGACAGACAATGTTTAAAATAGGTTTTCTTATTTTATCAATTCAAGCCAATGTTCATCTCTAGACCATAATGCAGTTGTATTGAAGCAGCGCAGAGCTGTCCATGTGAAAACCTGGGCATATATTAGGGGTTAGGTGGAATAAGAGAATATCTAGTCTCAATTTCGCCCCAACAAAGACTTTTTGTTATTATTTAATTACGAGTGTATGCACACCTCAAGAACGCCACCGTGGTTTTTTATTTGTGGCATTCTGAAGGTCAACTAAAGGGAGAACATGAGAGTCAATTTATGATGAGGGTGTATTAGAATACGGTGTGAGGGTCAATCACGTAATAATTGTAATTCAAATTAAGTAAAGGTAATAAATAGGCAAATGTCCAATTCATGACAAATCCCAATCTATTCAAGAATTCCCGAATATAGTAGTTGAGATCCGAAATTGAAGGCGTTCTCTGCGTTTGTATAATACTATTTCTAACCGTTTTACAAATTTGTAAAGTGTAAGATATTAGCGGAAGCTACTCTTATGTAAATTCTTAATATATTGAAATTAAATTATTGACTTCGTAATTCCACACACTTTATTTAAAAACACGACCCAGGTTTCGACGTTGAACGTCATAATCATATGATGACGTTCAACGTCGAAACCTGGGTCGTTTTCTTAAATAAAGCGTGTGGAATTACGAAGTCAATAGTTTCATTTAAATATGTTATGCAAGTTCCATAAAGTGACGTCGGAGAGAATACCTTTTTTTTAATCTTTAATGATGCCTCATGATTGAAAAAATATTTTAGTTCAAAACTACCGTCAAAAAATTTGCGGTTATAGTATGTGTTTTCATATGAGTTTACTTTCGTTGCTACGGTGACAGGAAAGAGTGAAAACCTCGACAACTGTTTCGAGCGATAAAGGAATAATACACATTTTTCACTATGGGAGCCACTCTTTTTTGACGGGATGAAAAATGTGTACGATATGTTGATGCGCAGGCTGAAATAACTAACTTCTCAATAGATATCTTTGGCGGGAAAAGGAGGCTATGAATCTGATCTCTGTTCTCTTATCTGCTTCTCTTACATATTCTTGGTCTGAGTGGATGGTTTAAGTTGAGATACGAACGCTTATTTGTTAGGAGGGAACTATGCAGGTTTGGTCGATTTTAATCCAAGTTAAACTTTCATTTCCCCATTCAATCTCAACTTCCGTTTGCAAGCCTTTAATGTATTTAATTTTATAATTAAAAACATTTCATGCCTCATCAAATTTTACTAGTAAACTACTTTTTATGGAAAATATTACCACTATAGTGAAAATATTAATACTAAACTTTTACTTGGCCGTATCCCATAAACGCTAACCGCGTGCACTCTGGGTGGGGTCCGACTATAATAGCAAGACGACTACGCACCCTGCCGCAATGCTTCGAAAACATACGCACACGGTAATGTTTCTAAATGGATGTACGATTTCGGCGACTATCTATGGGTGTAGTTGGATTTCAAACTGCAAGGTAATGAATTTATTTCAAGGCAAATCGAGCCGTACACACTGGGATTAGGCTAACCACAATACGAATTGGAGAAAGCGAAAATGCGCACAAAACAGAAATCAAGATAATCACCACCCTGATGCTTTTTATTTACTTCATCCAGTGTCATAATCCTTGATAAAGCTATTTAAATGCACTGTCAACATATTTTCCAGACGAAAGACAATCATTTAATATTCCGCATAAATTTTAATAAAACCTCGACCGGTTTCGATGCCTTTATGTCATTATCAAGAGAAAAATAAGATCATTGTGTTGCTCTTGATAATAATGTGAAGACGTCAAAACCGGTCGAGGTTTTATTTAAATTTATGCGGGATAGTACGAAGTTGTTTTTCTTTTCGTCATATCACGATTACATAAAATGTCCATGCTTACTATCAAGGTAAATATTTTTAAAAATTGCCCTATGAAATTTATTTCGACCTTCATTTGATGAGAATAGTTAGGTCACTAGTTATCACCGATGTTTTACGGCCTTAGAAGAAATTATCGACGGAATTTTGCAGAATTTCATTTAAATTTGGGAAGTCAGTACCACGTTGAGTCTGAAACGATATTAAATCCTTATCTGCTGTCTTATATTTTAAAATAAGCTGAAGCATGCATCATAGTTGTTAATATTATTATTGAAAGGCATAATTCCTCGAATTCGGTTTTTCATCAATTTAATTATTAAATTTCTTGTTCGCGAAATTCATACCTTCCGAGAAAGACAAAGAGTCATAAGATGAATCAAAGTATTTCAAATGTATCCTACGCATTTCATCTCTCAACAGCTTCTGCGATATTTCTTGCAGTTTAATAGGCGGAGGGAAACGGAAAGACATTGGAAATTAAATAGTGTCTTAAATATTCTCTTGATCGGTTTTTCCAGTCAGGTGTTGCCGGCTCACATGATCGCGGGTTCGGTTCCTACCTCCACCACGAATGAACGATGTTGGCATTCCAAGACGTAATGAGTTTACCTCGGGTTGTTACCCCGGAATTCGGTGACTTAAACAGCAATTCCCTTCTCTTGGAAATCCTCTGTCGAAATTTTCGCGCTGCTTGTCCGCATGATGAAATTACCTCGCCTCTTCCCCCATAACAATGGCTCACGTTCACAGTTTCGACGAAAAAAGACACCACCTTAATATGGCCAACATTTTCTAGGATGACGTTAGCGCATAGTTCCATGATGCTTGGTAGATCAATCGGAAAATCGCACGCGCGTTGTGATATTCACGCTGGCATCCCTCCGGCCTTCGACAACGTCGAATGGAACAAGATGGTTAAGATACTAGAAGTGCTTGGACTGGATTACAACGACATAATAATTATCCATGACCTATACAAGAATCAGGTTACAAGCAGGCAAACAAAAAATAGAAGCCAAAATAAACAAATGAGTAAGACAAGGATGCAACCTCTCGCCAGTAATATTTAACGTATACCTGGAAGAGGCAATAAAAGAAACCCAAGAATTGGGTATCAAAGGAATCAAGGTAAATGGAGAAGAAATCAACATGTTCCGGTTTCCAGGTGAGATTGCAGTAGTGGCGGAAACGCGAGAGGACCTGTAAGCAACTCTAAGTGCTATGGATCAACTGCTGGGAGAATATAATATGAGCATCAACGAGAAGAAAGCTAAAATCCTTGTGTGCGGAAGAGAAAAGCTGAATGCAGATATCACAATTCGAGGGGTGAAACTAGAACAAGTGGAATCCTTCATCTACCTGGGCAGCAGCATAACATGGTATGGAAGAAGTTCGACCGACATCAAGCGTAGAATACCCCAACCTAAGAACGCATTCATGAAGAAGAGGCAATTGCTATGTCCAAAGAACCTAAGGCTGGAAACAAGGAAGCAATTCGTCAAGACTTTCGTGTGGAGCATGGCGCTCTATGGTTCCGAGACTTGGAACATTCGAAAAGTGGACGAGCGAAGAATAGAAGCCTTTGAAACATGGTGCTGGAGGAGAATAGTGAAGATTAAATGGACAGACGAAGTGAGAAACCAGAAAGTATATAGAAGAGCAGAAGAGGATAGAACCATATGGAGAACTCTACGACTAAGAAGAAATAGATGGATTGGACACACATTGAGGCACCATGGGTTGATTAGGAATATAATAGAAGGAAAGATCACACGAGGAAGACCAAGAGGCATGTACATAGGACAAATTAAGAAGGACGTAAAACAGAAAAGGTATCAGGGATTGAGGGAATTGACATTAAATAGAGGCGAATGGAGGGCTGCAATAAACCAATCCTAGGATTCAAATACTTATTATGATGATCCCTCAATGACGCTGTAAGCATTCGTTTACAAATGGGAAGATTCTGTGGCCGTAAATGGACGTCTTTTATAAATTAATTTAGGAAAAAGTTTTTTAATTCTTACAGAAGAGCGTGTGTGGTGAATAAGTTCAAAATACGAGGGCTGTCAAAGAAAGTAAATTGCGTTTCAGTCTGGCGTGGCGGTAGGTTGGGTTAGAGCCATCATCTGATTGTCTAAACGTCTCTACAATTAGTACGCAACCTGTTGTGGTATATAGCAGACTGTGGTTCTTCTACTTTTCTCACTACCAACTGTTCAAATGTGCGCTACTATAGAAAACCCCGTGAGTTGTGAAGTACGATCTGTGATTAGGTTTTTACTAGCAAGAAACCACAAGCCAATTGGAATTCATTGACAACTTTGTCAAGTATACGGAGTAATGTGTGAAGGCGGAGTGAGGCACTGGTGCATTAAGTTTAAAAATGACCAGAGTACCAATGTTCACGGCGAGGACCGCAATGTTCGGCCTAGCCTTTTGACAGATCAACTGACGGCCAGCTCTCGGACATTATGGATATTTGTCAATTCACTCTTTAACTAATGACACCACTAACGCACAACACTGTCACTCATCACTTTTTCGGTCCACAGAACAATTTTCCAGATGAATATCAGCAGCTTTGAAATGTATTGCCAGTGAAAACTTTCTCATTGAACTGATTTTACATTTGGAGGGATTTTCAATTTCATTGTTCATTTTGAATCGCAGCTGTTAACAAACGACAAGCGACGTGGCCTTCCTAGTACTGCAACTAGAGACGTACTGCCCTATTTTGTGCGTCAATGCAGCAAACGTTCGGCTCCCCCCACTACTTCGCTCGCTACACGGAAACGTAATGTGCATTCTGGACTGCTCTCGTAATTAAACTAGGCCTTCCAAAAATATATATAAAAATATGAATACATCAATAAAATAGTCATGGTTACTCCCTTATAAGAAGTAAACATTGGCAATTTCCAAGGGGATGACGGGAATTCGACCTCTCCTCTCCTGATGAGATTGATTTCTCGAGGCAGGGGAACTTCACGGCTGTTTCGATTGCGAGGAGCGCTCGCTGCAGGGTGAGTGAGTGCAGCGATCGGGGCGTGAGGGCCGGCGGTCTTGATGGCTCATGAGGCTCCGGTGGAGTAATTCAGGCCGCGCGCGGATGCAGCAGCCATGATACCTGTGCTCGACCTTCGTGTACAATCATTTGACGTAATTTCTGTGTCCGTTTCACCGATTTCATTCGCGATCAGAAGTCGCGACGTGGTGTCACCCACGTGCCCTCCATCACCACCCACCCCCGTGGTTTTAGACGCTCGGGGTCGGGCCGCTACGATACAGGGTCGGGGCGGGGCGTGGTTTTGCCACCCTTCGAGCGTGATCGGAGGGGGGGGAGATCTTTGCGCCGAGAGGCGTGAAGAGGAAGGTTACGGGGAAAGAGATATATGGTCGCAGATGAAAAGTGGAGGTGACCCCCCGCCGGGGAGGAGCGAAGCACAGGCGAGAGACCTCGGGACAAACAGAATTAGTCATGCGGGCACCCGATGTCGCCGGAATGCTCTCGTCCTCGAAATGAAATCGGTAGCGAAATATCGTCGGGAAGTAATCCGGGTGCTTTGGTGCGAAAAGTATCAACTCTAACTAATTAACTCATCAAAATGCCCCTTTTTGGGGTTATCTTCGTTTATTCTTCCATATAGGTATATATCATTTCGTATGGTATTCAGAGATGGCGGTAGTTGTTTGAACAATAGCCTAGAATTAAAAAGTACGCAATCAATAAAGCATGTGTTTCCATTTTGAGGACGCTACGTTGTTTGGTATTTGTTTGGCAGCCATCAACAGTGAACGTTTTCAGTGAATTTGTAAAAATGGAGAAGATTGGTCATTGTTATGTGATATAATACTTCTATTTGAACGACCTCAACCTAGCCAATATAAAGGATGAACTGGATGTTACTCTAGGTGAGTCTGCTCCTTCGTTTGTAACGGTAAAATATTTGATGGTAGAGGTTAAACGAGGCCGTACGAGCTGTCAAGACGAGCATCGCATTGGTCGACCAAATGAGGTGATGACTCCAGAAACGGAGAAGAAAATCCAAAAAGTGATACTGGCTGATCGTCAACTGAAGGTGCGCGAGTTATCAGACATAATAGGCCTTTCAAAAACTGCGGTACATCATATTAAATGAAACACTTTGGACATGAGAAAGCTGTGTGCAAGATGGGTGGCGCGTTTGCTCACACTCGAGCAAAACTAGTGAATATTTCAAAAGCCTCCAAATCTAATTCAATCACACTACAGGGTTCGTCCGGAAAATAAGTGTACTGAGCTCAGGAAAAAAAATTTATTACACTTTTACATATCTTAAGCTAATATTCCTCAAAATAGGACCCTTGTGAGTCGATACACTTGTTCCAGCGGCGTTCCCATTCCTGGAACGCTCCCGCGAAGGCATCATCAGGAACCTCTCGAAGACACGTCGTCACGGCCTCTTTGACGGCGTCCAAAGTCCCGTATCGCGTTCCTTTCAAACTCCTCTTTATCTTCGGGAACAGAAAGAAGTCCGGTGGTGCCAAGTCCGTGCTGTAGGACGGGTGCGGCAGCGTTGCCACGCCGTGCTTGGCCAAGAAGTCCGACACGACAAGCGCGGTGTGAGACGGCGCATTGTCGCTCAGGTTGTCAGTCATACGGTTGATCGCTGGCCGGACGCGGGAGACTCGTTTTCGAAGCCTGTCGAGCACTTGGACGTAAAATGCAGCATTTACAGTTTGTCGTTCAGGTACAAATTCGTAGTGGACCACTCCCCTTTTGCCAAAAAAGACTTATTTGTCAAGACACTTATCTTCTGGACGAACCCTGTACTTCGGTGACCACGTTTCCACGCTGTTCATAACTACGCTCCATATCAAAGTTTGGCGAGTCTTTTCTTTACCTTCATACTCAACGTCCCCGTCATCAACTCCCTTCTTCTTGAGAAAGCCTCCTTACCTAGCGCAATTTTTCTCCGTATGTCCCTACCACTTTGACCGTGTTGGTCCAGAACACTTCCGAGATACGTAAACTGTTCTACCTGCTCTACTTTTTCCACTCCTATTTTAATATTTAGCTTAGCCATTTTCTTTCTGGAAAATCGCATAACCTTTGATTTATTAATATTAATTCTCATCCCATATCTATCGCACTGAACGTCCAATTCACTCAGCAATGCTTGCAACCCCTAAGCAGACTGAGCAACTAATGCTTGGTCATCAGCAAACATAACCGATTTTACGAATTCCCCTCCGAATTTCATTCCCACCTCCAATTCTTCTCATGCCTCTTTAATCATTTCCTCCACATATACGTTGAACAGCACCGGTGACAATGGGCTACCTTGCCTTACACCTCTTTCTAGCACTGCCCATCCGGACTCTTCGTTCCCCACTCGCACCTGAGCAGTCTGAGACATGTACAGGTTGCGGATCAGTCTCCTGTCCCTCCAATCCATTCCTATTTTCTGCAATACACGCATTAATTTTTCCCAATTCACTCTATCAATTGCTTTTTCGAAATCTACAAAACAGGCAAATACGTCCTGATTATATTCTATATTCCTCTCGATTAGTGATCTCTGGATATATATGTACATACACACATGCTTACATACGAAGGAAATAAAAAATTTCGCGAAATTGATTACAAAAAACGACTTACCTCAGTGAAACTTTTTAATATTTCAATACAGTCCTCCTGCACACTAAGGCACCTGGTTCAACGATGTTCTAATGCCTGGACCCGATCTCGAAAATTAGTCTGTCCATATGTCACCTCCATGACCATTTAATGCACTTTTGCAATAACTTCTGGGATTAAGTTGCATATTTTGGCCGACGAATAGGTGGATCGTCATGTAAGCTGTCCCAACCAAACTGAAAGTCGTTTGTCCGATTGGTAACAGTTTAATAAGAAGGAGGAGAGTCCCCCCAGAGTGTTCGGAAAGTCGGCTTGCATTTTCTTTGTTTTCATACCTTTTTTAACGAAGTATTTTTTATCACTGCTCGAATCTCAATTTTTTCCTTCTTCACAATTTAATACACGGGAACAACAACAGAGAAGCACCATAGATCTCTTCCCAGAGCACGAGCGCGTAATGTGTTTGCTCATAAAGATTACGTATTACTACGCGGGAAACTCGTTGCGCTAGCTATGACATCTGGTGATGATTCCGAGAACATTTCTACTCTACCTCGTGTATGCACGCGCGGAATAAGATATTGTTTCGTAGAAATGGATGCCTAAACAAATCCGGGATCCACAAAATAATACTTTTATGGAGGAAATGCCAAGTGAAATGTAGATAGTGCTAAATGATCAGCAAGTATTTGAATCTCATGAATTTGATTATATTTTTTGGGTCACTAAGTTAATTTTGTTAATGAATTTTTTTAAAGTCAAATTCTATTTCGTCATAATAGGATTTCGTAGGATGTTGAGTTTCCGACCGTCTCCCTAACTGACGTGTGCAAACATTTTGGAATCCTCTGCTCCGAACCACATTGAGCAATTTTACTTCCTCTTTTCATCTTCTTTGTAGACGGAACGGACAAATACAAGAACTAGATAATAATCGGATATCCCCTATACTCAACCTAAGAAAAACTCCTCAAATCTCTTCACACGCTTCGATCCCTGAATCTACTCCTCCAGGGCACAATTATTCCATCCAACAGCGTTGTTAAAACCCAGGACTCTTTTTTGCTGGAGTCCTCTTCCAGTCCTCTCATTCGCGCAAAAGATGCGAAAAACTAACACAATCCCTCTGTTCATCTCAAAAGTTTCAGAATGCTCTGCCTCCATCATTAAAAAATCAACTGCTAGCTTCTTCCTCTCCTTATGTTAACTATGGTGAAACAGTGTATTTAGAATTTTCTGGAGAGACTTCTATTGAACACAGGGAGCTTTCATGTAATGCGCAGGACTCGTTTGCAATCCGCAAATCATCTCATTTCAGAATATTTGAACGAACTTGTTTTACTCGGTCTTTAATTTCTTGGGCAACTTCATACCCTCACAGTTGTACCATTTACTGAATTAATAATCACCCCAGTGTTTTTCCGACGGCTTCAATCGCCTTGTTGGAATGCGTGAAGTTAATTCCAGAGGTAACCATAACTCAATCCCTCACGTCGGAACAGTTGTAAACAGCAGGCCGCTTACCTAAAGGTCAAAGAGAAAGGTCATCTTTCTCTGGTTAGGCCACATTTATAGAATAGCGGCTAGTATATGGGATTCTCATTATGTTGGATTGATTTCCGAATCAGATCGCGTGCAGTACAGATAGGAGCTACGAGTAGATTTGTAAAACGTTGTTATGATAAACTGAGTAGCGTATCCAAAATATTAGAGGAACTAGGCTGGGAATCACTCACTTGGGAGAATGTTAACTTACAGAATAAATCTCTTGCATAAATTGGAAGGATGTCTCTTAAGCAGTGTTGTTGAAAATGTATTATTACTCCCATCGTACTACGAAATGAGAGATCACGTCAATAAAATTAGAGAGATTAAGTGCAGAACAGATAGATTAAAAGATGTATTTTTTTCCATGGACGATAAGGGATCAGAATAACATTGTCCGACAGCGGTAGGGGTAAAAACATTCGGGTCAAAATTAGTCTGGTGTGTATTCAACCCCTACAACACACCCCAGTGGTGGCTTACAGGGCTATAAAAATGCAAAAAATTCGAATGAATGTACAAAAATACCTTCACATCATGTCTTCTGTTATAATTATTATCACTTCTCTTTTCCGCCATTTTAACGTAGAGATAATTTTCTAGTTACTCGGTAAAAAAAGTCATCAAAAGTGAAAACCGACATCTTCGAAAATAATAACTTAGGAAACTTCTCATTCCTCAAGCGATTTCAAAAATACAATAACATTAAATGAATTGTCAGGATTCTTTTTAGTTTCAGAACTTTATTTATTATTGTTAGCGAAGGCAGGAGTAATTTGTATATAACCCACGTTAACGCACTTATGGTGATTATCGCATAGATTAACTTTTGGATTCTCTATCAGAAGATTTAGTTTTTTTTCACACCCCTTTTCATGTAGTGTTGTTTTTTTATAAATTAAATGCCAAAATCCTTTTTCTTCCCGACAAGTAGGTATTTCTTTGATCGAGATTTGATTAATATTATTTCTATTTTTTAATATCATTTCTTTGAAGAATAGGCCAACACTTGTTCCGAAATATTTACATTTGAAACATTTTTGTGAAAAACGAAATTTAGCATTACGAAGGCTAAAATATTTTTTATTATGAAATTTTGATATAATATATTTTCGCAAAATGGTGGTCTAAGTTTTATGAGTTAGAAGACACCTTGAAATCTCTTCCTTGCCCCAAAAATGAAGACCAATTACTATCTACGTATCTTCTGCCACAAATGGTATCTCTTCCTCATCCCTCGTGGTTACCTTACGCTTTCCCATGTGTACTAGGTTTGTATAAAAAGTATCGGGAAAAGTTTGGGAAGAAAATATATTTATTTCAGATATTGCTACAATGCTTCAAAATTCTTCCAAGTACATCCCTTGAGAGCGTCAACATACTTTTGCCTTTGCAGCTTCTCCACGACTCGAAGGTTCCCTGGGAGGCAGTTTCCGGAAGGCTATTAAGGGTACGCGTGCAAGCTTCTTTGACAGCGCTTAGGGCCCCATTTTGGTGTCCCTTGAGGGAGCACTTCAATTTTGGGAATAAGAAATAGTCTGCTGGTGCCAATTCGGGACTCTAAGGAGGTTGAGGATTTGTCGGAATGCTGTTGCAGGTCTTCGCAAGCAGACGCTCGACTCTTCTCTTGGTCGTCCGTCCATAGACCTTCAGGAGGACGAGTCAAGCACAGATCTTTCGTATCGCCAAAGTTTCAGGAATAATGGTGTTTGAACTGTCATCTTCTAGCAATCCCAATTATGCGATCAGCGATCATGGGTACACTTAGCCGACGACGGTCTGAATTCAACATTTCACGCACACGTTGTCGTCGGTTCTCGACTTCGACGGCTGTCCAGAGCGGGACTCTTCCTCCTCACTCACTCGTCCATTCTTTTTCCTTTGAAGAGCTTAAGCCTCTTAAAAACTGCAGTTTGTAACATACTTTCATCCTTAAACACCTTTATGCCCAATCATACAATTATGTCTCCGTCCGCGATTTTCCCAACACAAAATTTGATTGTGTACCACTGTTCAATCGTTCGACAGGTGTCCACTGAAAGCATGATCAATCCGAAAGGAACGCTCGCAGACGATTGGAGCTTGACGCGGGTTAAAGATTAGACCCACCGCCACCGAGCCTGCGTAGTGCGAGTTCGCTGCGACGTACAGTCACGCCAGGAAAAAAATTTTCCCATCCACTTCTCCTCCATCCATCTCCTCCTCCCGTCTGCTTTCGTATCTAATGTTTTTCGTATGAAGCAATTTAAATCATGTATTTCCGTCGTTCCTCTCTCCTCTTTCTCTCCCCGTCGCTCTCTCTCTCTCTCTCCACCTTGCTTTTTCATTCTTCTCCACACTCACATATCAAAGCATTCCAATCTCTGCTCATAAATTTAAATTACGAAGGTTATTATTCTCTCCAACACTCTATCTAACTTTTCGGCCATCATTTCCCTCCGTTTCATAAACCCCAGCAAGTCGGTTCTTCTTTTTCTACTACCATTTGATTTTCCTCATTTTCATTCGTTAATTTTTCAAGCCGTAGTAATTGTATTCCTATTCTAATTCTTATCGCTCTGCGAGGAATCATAAATGTTTAACCGTGGCATTCATTTCTATACCAAAATTTTGAAGATCTATTCATCCATCAATCTATTAAAAGTCATACCTATATTGTGGATTAGGTGATGATTTTGTATTTTTTTGTACCCTGCTAGCCACCGCTAGGATGTTTGGCATGGGGTGAATAAACACCAGACTAATTTTGACTATAATATGACCCATGTAAAACAATGTTATTATGAACCCGTATCGTTCTTGGAAAAAATAAAATCTTAAATCTATCTGTTCTCACCTAATCTCCCTAATTTTATTGGCATGATCTCTCATACCGTAGTACGATGGGGGTAATAATACATTTTCAGCATCACTGCTATAGAGACGTCCTTCCAATTTATGCAAGAAAGATTTAATCTGTAACTTAACCTTCGCTTCATTGAGTCATTCCCAGCCTAGCTGCCCTAATATTTTAGATACGCTACTGAGGTTATCATAACAACGTTTTACAAATCTAGCTGCTCTACGCTGCATACGATCCAATTCAGCAATTAATCCAACTTCGTGAGGATCCCCTAATATAGCTTATCCTATAAATAAGGCGTAACCAGCAAAAGATTACATTTCTCTTTGATCTGTTCATCATATTTACCCAGTATTTTCCCAATAAGTCCTAATTTTTTTACCTTGTCCACATATTCCCTGTGTGTGTTTCACCCAGGAGAGGTCGTGTTAATGTTTGCGGTTAATTCATTCGGCCATTCAGCCTAATTAATTTTTACCGACGGCTGGAAGTGCATGAAAAGATTGACGGACACCCGCTAGTTTAACAGCGGTCTCGTAGACGTAGTGCGATGATTCCGTTACTTAGAT
Organism: Hetaerina titia; assembly: GCA_037158775.1. Lineage (NCBI taxonomy): Eukaryota > Metazoa > Arthropoda > Insecta > Odonata > Calopterygidae > Hetaerina > Hetaerina titia. The sequence continues at coordinate 109,660,696 of CM073773.1, read as the reverse complement.
ACCGATCTCGAAGTGTTAAAATAGATACCCGAGCAGTTCGCCTTCGTCGAGATCTTCTCTCTCGCCTAGGGAAGAGTATCTCAGTGGTCGGTGGTAACAGGATGACTGGTCTTTCTCGGCGGTTACATGAACAGGATCCGTTGGACGGACGTCATTGTCACGTCTCGTTTATTGTATGTTTACCCTTATTAGCTCTCTCCACCTTATGCAACCGCTATTATCATCACCGCGAGCATTAAGAAATTATCTCATAATAGATGGGCAACAGGGCACTCCTCTGTTGTTACGTGATTAGGTACCAGTAATTCTTTAAGTAATCCTTTTCCTTCAGTCATCGTCAACTATGGGAAATAATCGTTTTCTCTACGGTCTACGCATTTCGTATACTTGCCTGATCGAATCATTGGTTTCCATTTTAATGGAGAAAATGAGATGACGAGACACCCTGGAGAGGATGGAGTCATTTATTTTCCTCTTTTGATGACGCCTTTGGATGAGATAATTAAGTGACCCTTTGGCAAATTAAAGTGGGAAACACTTTAATTTGCCAATCACACCAACTTCTTGCGAGCTAAGTACGCGGCTAGTAATGTTATAGACGGAGATATGGTTCAGTCGAACCCTAATCGTGGTAGAGGCGCCTGCGCGTCCATCATAATATGTAGGGAGCAATAGCGTTAGAGGTGAAGGGCGAATGGAAAACGGTTTTCAACCGTTGATTGACATTTCCTATCCTTTGGACAGGCCTTACGCTTGGAAAATCATACACGGGACCAGTTTGACGCACTCGGCGGCAACCTTTGACGGCAAAATGTAGAGCATTAATGGACTATGTTCAGCTAATAATTAAGAACCCTTCTTACAAGACCCTTCTGTCCGTGAGGCGTTCATAAATTACGTAACGCACTTGTGGTAGAGGGGAATGTGGCGTTGCGACGGGGAGAGAGAGAGGGCTTGGTCATCCGTCGCTGCGGCCATGGCTAAATTGAATAAATCATCGGCCATCTCCTCTTCAATTAACTGGCCATGGCATTGAATATGTTTGTCTGCAGCAGATAGGAAACGTTCAAGCTCGTTAATGTGATAATGATTTTTATACAACTTTTAATCCCTTCCTGTTGCGCAAAGTTTGCTCTTGAGATTTTTTTTTCTTGTTTTACTTGTCTTCTGTAAGTGGGCGACGATGCGTCGTGGACGCCGACACCCCGACACAGGAAAAGTCGAGAAAATGGCGTCCTTGAAGGCGTGGAATCCCGGCGAAATTATCAAGATGGGAAGGGAGGTGCTCGCGGTAGTGATGAGCTGCTATTTTTGGAGAGGTTTTCGTTCTAGGGTCGTCATGCCATGGCGCCGATATCACAGAGACGCCTTTGAGTTGTTCGTAATCTTCCGTGACAGAACGCCATTGGTGGTCCCACAGCCTCTCCCTCCCCGCTTCCGTGTTCCTCCTCAGGGACGCAGCCCCCTTCCCATTTGCTCACGAAGAAAACTTCAGAAATCACCCATTACTACTGTTACTGATAATGTCTGTTTGCTCCAACACTAGAATGGATTTCTAGAATCAGTATCGGCCTCTACAGCCATTGATATATCCAGTTTGTAATCATCCACATGTACTCAGAAAATTTCTTTTGCCTCATCAACCCTAAGTTATTTTACAATCCTATACTGACACCCAGAAACTGAGGGAGGGTAAACTCTGGTTAGATACTATTCCTGTAATACTATTAAGTCATGTAACTCATGACAGTCGTAAATTGTTGAAATTGTATTATTACCTCCATCGTACTACGGTAGGCGAGATTATGTCAATGAAATCAGAGAGATTTAGTGTAGAGCAGATAAATTTTAGGTGAAATGTTTTCCACAAACGATAAGGGATCAGAATAAAATTGTCTGTCCACGATAGGGGTAAAAATATTCTGGTCAAAATTAGTCTGGTGTGTGTTCACCCCCTGCCATAAATCCTAGCGGTGGCTTGGAGGGAACTTAAAAATACAGAGGGATTAAGATTTCAGTGAAATAAGGTACCCCATAAGGTACTTCTTATTTTTCATTCCTTGCAAATAGCATTTTTAAGCAGCAGTGTACTTGTATATAATAAAAATAAGCAATATTTTTAGACTTGATTTACGTAATGGAGAACAAAATACTCATCTTTCACAAAGGGGAAAAACTAATACCTCGAGTGAACACATTATCAGTACTGGACGTAAGTGAAACAACAAAACAACTTGGGTAATAAATCATCCAAGAAACATAGTTGTGATAGATAAATAGAAATGGTTATCCATTAATTTTATCCATTTATTTTAACTTTATCCATTAATTAAAGAATTGTTGGGATGATCCATAAATTCTTAAATTTTTATGAAATGTTGTGTCTTTTATTTTAAGAATATTTATTTGGGTAACAGGGTGTGGATTTTAGTTGCATTTGTGCAAATATCTATGATTAACAGCTTTGAAGTTTGGTCTCGGAATAACAATGCCATATATATTCTCAAGTTAGCTTCAAAAAATCAAGTTTAAAGTAAATTATTTCATTTCAACAAGTTTATTATCCTGCTCTCCCCGATCGTACGATAACCTCTGAATCTTGCCCACAAATAAATATATTTTGACCAATGGTGAACTTAGGTTTAAGCTTTTCAAAAAATTACACGTATAGTTTTATTTTGAGCAACTTGAAGAGTTTGAATATTTGAAAAATGAGTACCGCCCCAAAGCGTCTGAATGTGAAATTATTGAGCGGTCAAGAGCAAAAGAAACCGATATCGTAATGGATACCCGGTGTAATACGTGAACAAATAAAAATTTCTAAAAGTAGAAATTGATTCTATTTTCATTTTTTAATGTGGGGTTATCAGCATCAATATATATCTAGAAACAATTATTCATGTTTCATATGATTGAATTTTTCTATTTTTGTACAATACCTGTAGTCACAAGTATAACCATTTGAAATTATACAACGAGAACATCTTAAAAAAATGATATTACCTACTCTTGGTACATTTAAAAAGTTGAATATAATGTTTCGTTTTGGGGCTTAATACCATATTATTAGCCAAAATGTAACAGTTGTGTCTCTTAAGATCGCTTTGCCTTTGCACCTCAACATTAGCTCTGTGTTTGTAGGTGCTGAATAATTACAGGGCAATGTGTTCAGTGAAAGAAGTAAATTCACCATTAAACGAACTAGATTGGTATTCCACCGATTAAAGTAGGTTTTTGACGAAGTCAGCCCATATAACAGTGCGACGCCTCTCGTAACAAAGCACAACCCAACATCTAACACTACAGCAAGTGCCTCTTTTACTCCGTATACGTACTTCCATTTATCCCTTCCAACATCCATGACATACTCCTGCCTCTTCCTCGTTTGCCTAACATATTCTCCTCTATCACAGTTTTCAACAGCTTACTGCCGGTCAATACGCCCTTCATCTATTTTTCTCCTGCCTCCTTAGCATTTCTCCCAACAATCCCCTCTCCTCCCCTTTCACCACGCCTAGTTTGTACACCTCCCCCTCAGCACCTCCTCGTTTGTTTTCCTTTCCATCCTTCTCCACACTCAAATTTCAAAAGCCTCCAATCTATGTATATCCTTCTGCTTTGCTGACAGTAATTCCTCGCTGTACAAAACCACACTTCACATCATATTTTTGACAAGATATTTCTTTAAGTCCTTAATCCAACTTCCCTGTCATCAATTCCCTCCTCTTGTGAAAATGTTATTCATTGCCTAACGCAATCCTTTTTCTTATGATCCTACTACATTTTGGTTCAAAACACTTCCACGATAGGTATGCTGCTCTAGTTTATGGACTCTTATTTTAATATTTAACTTTGCTTTCCTCTTTCTCGGAAGTCGCTCATGCAGTTGTTTTGTTTAGATTCACACTCATCCCATTCCTATATACATATCGCACTGACCTTGCAGCCCCGTAGCTAAATGGATTTAAGCTTGATCATCCGCAAACCTAACTGATTTTATCAATTTTGTCTAATTTTCACGCCCCTTTATTTCGGGGAAGATTAAATTACGTGGCTTGAATATTAGTCTCAAAAAATAATATGAATCTTTTAAAATTGGCATGCAGGCTTCATATACTTTGGTGCGTTGTATTAAATTTATTGGAACAAACAACCAAAGTTCAATGTGTACATTGATCTCTTTTTACCATCCATATTTAACAGGGAAGATTCCAGTAGATTTCAGCAAGTAGTAATTCGATTAAATTAAATTACCAAGAAAACTTTTGAGCAGGTGCACAGTTGAGAGATGAAAGAAAATATACCATTGTATCAGGTATCAATACAAAAATATGAAATTGACCGAAGCAACCAGAAATAAAGCATGCCATAATTATAACTCCATGTGAATAAATCGGAGAAAATAAATACAGTTCCTCTACACTTTATGAAGATCATCAGATGAATTTCTATTCATCATTGATTTTCTTTTGTAATTAAAATTTTACTATTCCAAATCCACAGATATTCATCGGAGTTCTGCTTCTTATATTCGCTAACTACGGCGGAGAGTCCTCTTTTGCCTGAAGAAACGTGTCGCACGTTGTCCTCAATGAACAAGATAGGGGTGTCAGACACCAGTCTTGACTCTTCTTCTCCTTATCACCTTCTTTTGTTAAATTTACGTGTAAATTTGAAAATAATTCTAGGTGTCTCATTCGAATCTTCTCTCTTTACCATACTATGACACGACCCCATCACTGGAGGCATTGATGTCAGATGACATACTGCTGTACTCTAGGATTTTAGACGACCCACAATTATTTTTGCGAGGATGGGGGACTCATATCACCTAGCTACACCGTAAACCGCATGGATCACTGCAATTGTGGCATGTGCTTCCTTCAATCACATCCTAGAATGAATGAAAGGTGATGCTTATTGGCTTTTTTGTAAGATTTATATTACGATTAAGATATTATGTGTGTAGTAGGTTTATCGCTTTGGTATGGTTTGCTATTATCATGCATATCCGTCTCGGTTTAGTTTTTTGTTGGACCAAGGAGAGATTACAATCTTAACGGTGGTCCTATATTGGTCACCTACAGAGTTGTTAATTAGATTTGACGTAATAATGCCATTATTGAATTTTACAATACCTCGTCTCCAACCCCCCTGAAAATTTTATGGCTCAAGAAGTTGTATAAAATGAAACGTTTACGTTGTAAATTTTCTCTCATTGAAGATGTAAAGAAAGTTCTAGTGTTTTCTTAGAACTATGAATGAGATGCCAAGCTAGGGCAGTTAGCACTTCTCGCATATTTCTTTAGATTTCTTAAAATAACTACGGTTTTCAATAGCAATATAAAAATATAGCTCCCAACCGGAAGTATTATCCATTTTAATGTTTATAATTAACTATTTTGATAAACAGCATGTAATTGGTATTTGATTTCCTATAACTTGATAATAATGGTGATAAGATACATACTCTACGTATCTAATGGCACACTATGCGAAAAAATTACTTAATGCAGGGATTAACATAATACTCTTGCTTTTCTGTATGCAATCGAGCAATTACAAATTGGGGGTGAAGCCTTTTTATTTCCTGCACTTGACTTCCCCTATTGTCCATTTCCTCCTTTCCGTTCCTTTGTTCCTTTTACTTACCTTTTTATTTTTTTAACAATGCCCCCCACTTCTCTGAGTAACAACGGTACTTTGTAACTTTCCAAAATAATCGATTTTAAATGCCAAATTATCATCCACTGACCCAGAATTCAGTGTATACCGCTTGTTTCGCTTATTCGTGTCGAATCGACTCTTTCATCGTTTATTTCCGCGAGCGTGCGTCAAAGGCAGTTAGTTAAACCGTTAAATGATTGATACGAGTACGATGCACCCCATTGCTTTAACATACTTAAGTTCACACATAGGTTGTTAATTAGTAATGGAAAATAGTAATATAAAACTCATCTCAATTATAAGCAGGCTACGTTGTTATTACACTGTGGTTGCGTTTGGTGATATTATGGTACAGTCAAATATACATGGTTTGTATAAAAAGTATCGAGAAAAGTTTCGATAAAATGAATTATTTCAGATATTGTTATGCGATGCCTCTGAATTCTTCAAAATACATCCCTTGATGGTCGAAACACTTTTTTCAGCGGCTTTTCCACGACCTAGTAGTCTTCCAGGTAGTCGGATTCCGCTAGGAGGTCCGTAAGGGTACACGTACAAGCTTCTTTGTCGGCACAATCACTTTGTCGGTGTCGGTCGGGACACCATCATGGGACCCATGGTGGTGTCCTTTGAAGGGAGGATTTCACTTTTGGAAATAGTAAATAGACTGCTGGTGCCAAGTCGGGGGGACTGAAAGAGGGTTGGGGAATCGTCGCTATGTCATATGCAGGAGGTCTTCGCAACCAGACAGAGACTCGACTCGGCTCTTTTGGTCGTCCTTCCAAATACCTTCGGGAGGACGAGTTTAGCGCAGATCAGATTTCGCATCGCCAAATGTTCAATGATTTAAATGGTGTGTGCACTGTCACTGTCTTATCAATGCTAACGATACGATCTGCGATCATGGGGACACTTAACAGACGGCGGTCTTAATTAAACACTTCACGCAAGGCACGTCAGGAAAACATTATCACCAATACTTTTTATACAAATCTTTTGTGTACAGGGTTCGTCCGGAAAATAAGTGTACTGAGCTCAGGAAAAAAAATTTATTACACTTTTACATATCTTAAGCTAATATTCCTCAAAATAGGACCCTTGTGAGTCGATACACTTGTTCCAGCGGCGTTCCCATTCCTGGAACGCTCCCGCGAAGACATCATCGGGAACCTCTCCAACACACGTCGTCAAGGCCTCTTTGACGGCGTCCAAAGTCCCGTATCGTGTTCCTTTCAAACTCCTCTTTATCTTCGGGAACAGAAAGAAGTCCGGTGGTGCCAAGTCCGGCCTGTAGGGCGGGTGCGGCAGCGTTGCCACGCCGTGCTTGGCCAAGAAGTCCGACACGACAAGCGCGGTGTGAGACGGCGCATTGTCGTGATGCGGCCGCCAGATGTTTTTGATCGCTGGCCGGACGCGGGCGGCTCGTTTTCCGTTCCGTTCGAAGCCTGTCGAGCACTTGGACGTAAAATGCAGCATTTACAGTTTGTCGTTCAGGTACAAATTCGTAGTGGACGACTCCCCTTTTGTCAAAAAAGACAATGAGCATCATAAACTTATTTTCCGGACGAACCCTGTATACGTTTCAATGAGTGACCCTTTTTATAGCACATTGTAATTAATCTCCCCAAGTAATTAATCTCATATTCATGGATAATCCTATTTTTTCCCTAAGTAAATAATATTCGAATATGCACTTATTCATATTTCTCCGACCTTGACGCTAAATATACATAGAGTTGCAATATATCGCTTAAAATAGCATTAATTTAATTTAAGCGTTAGATACTTTACCAAAAATATTTTGGACAATTTTTAGGGATTGGTAGAGCCTGTAGACATTCTGTAATGGAGAACTGAGTCACGTTTTCCTATGAGTTGAGGCATAATGATTTTATAAAGTTATCCTTATTTTTTATGACGATCTCATGGTCTTGTTTATAGAGCAACCTTGCCTCTCATTGTAAGCAGATAAAGAAACTGAATTTTCTGTAAATACGTGGCAGATTTTGGGATAAGTGATTTAGAGTGGAGGTGATTGGCGTCATTATGACTGAGTGGAAAAACGGCGGAAACTTTTACTCTCTCCTAAAACATTAAACATTTCACAAGTAAACTTCCCCTCCCACTGACGGAATCATTCGATTGAAATTCTCCGAAAAACCCTTGGTAGAATAATAGCATCTGCAAAGTAATAGGAATTAAATGAAATAATAATCCAGCGGCGAGATTCTTACCTGGATTATCGGTTTGCTGTTTCATTATCATGGTTACAATAAACCTGTGCAAATCTGAAATCATATTAAGATAGTTATTCGAAGTGCAACAAGCGCAGTTAAAATTGTGCGATAATCGCAATAAATTAGAATGAAAAGGTTAAATACAAATTTTTCGCTATATGGCTGCGTATGGCTGGTTAGGCCCTTCTTAGAATCTAATTGCAAGTATATGGGATTCTCACGAAGTTGGATTGATTGCCAAATTGTATCGCGAGCAGCCTGGAGGAGCGTGATTTGTAAAACGTTGTTATGATAAACTTTGTCGCGTATCCAGTTTTTAGGGGATCTGGGTTGGGCATCACTCTCGGGGAGAAGGTTAAATTATATATTGAAGCTCTTACATTATTTGGAACGAAGTCTCTTTAGCAATGATGTTGAAAATATATTATTACCCCTATCGTACTACGGTAGGAGAGATCGTGTCAATAAAATTAGAGAGATTAAGTGTAGAACAATTAAATTTAAGATGTCATCTTTTCCACGAACGATAAGGGATCAGAATAACATTGTCCGACCGCGGTAGGGATAAAAATATTCGGGTCAAAATTAGTCTGGTGTGTAATCACCCCTTCCACACACCTTAGCGGTGAATTTAGGGTACTATGTAGTAATAATAAATAATTTCGTCCTGTTAAAGGTCTTGAATGTGAATCAGTTTATCAAAGCATTCCATAATCTTTTATTTCTCGTGTCAATTCCAATTTGTTGTTTTTCTGCATACTTACGGAGCGATGTTTTCTCCCAAAAGTAAATAATGTTGTTTCCACCAGAAATTCCGTGGTGCAACCGATAAAACATTTGTGTCAGCATTCCCAATGTTCTCCATTGAGCGCACTATTTTCGTTTTGAGATAAATTGGTTGATATCATTATTGAATAATGCAGAATTCGCTGTAATGTCGTTTTAGTGTTCGTTTAGTTTTATTTAGTACTCTACGAGCCACCGCTAGGGTGTGTGGCACGAAAAACACGTTTCCCTCCTAGCGCGGTCGGACGAACGTTGTTTTATTCTGATCCATTATCGTTCGTGGGAAAAACCACATCTTAAATATATCTGTTCTGCACTTACTTTCTCAAATGTAAATGGCATGATCTCTCCTACCGTAATACCATGGCGCTCATAACATATTTTCAATATATTTGATAAAGAGACATCCTTCCAATTTATGCCAGAGATTTGATCTGTAATTTAATCTTCACTCCGTGAGAGGTTCCCAACTTAGATACTCCAATAATTTTAATACTCTACTCATTTCATTATAACAAAATCTACGCTGCACGCGATACAATTTGGCAACTGTAAACATTTGGTACTGAAATAAAATAAATGACACTATAATTCCACACGCACTTTATTAAGAACACGACCTAGGTTTCGATGTTGAACGTCCTGATGATGATGTCCAACGTCGAAACCTTGGTCGAGTTCATCATAAAGTGTCTTTGGAATGCAATGACTAAGTTACTAACTTCATTTTAACAAATTATGTAAATTCCATAAAGTTTAACCTGAGACAAAAAATTGGGTGAATTTTGAATTGTGCTTGTGAAAGACTTATTCTCCCTTCTCTATATTTTCCGTTTCAAATTTTCGAATTCGCATAAATCAATCCTAGAGATCAATTAGTCTAAAATAATTCAAAATAAATGTCTTTACAAACTAGATAAATTATATTCACAAATTTAGAAATAGTTTGAAGGTGCAAAATAGCGAATAAATCTGGGCACTCAAGGTGTAATTAGTATATTTCGGACCGTATGCTACTGATTGAGTTATGGCGAAAACTATTTTTGCGAAACTGAGTTAGCATGCCGGAGCCTTGTTTTTTCCACACCGACCTTTATTATTCAGCACCCCCACCTCTTTTATTGAAAATGTCTCTCGTGTGGTGACATATTTCGAGAGTTAATATCCTCAGACTCTAATCTTAATCCCTGTACCAGAGACCTTTTCAGCAGAAGTTTGATGGACACGATAATGTTGGCTTTCCTGGATTGGATGGTGCCACAGTCCCTATCGACACGACGGGAAAGAAGGTCGCGGAAAGGTACAAGGCCGAAGGAGCACTCCTTGGCGACGCGTTGCAGGAAAAAAGAGCGAGTCCTTCCCTTCAGAAGTTTTAGCGAAGGGACAATCGGAAATAAGATTGCGAATCCCGGGACTTCCCCGATAAAAAAATTGCGGAAAAGACCCCAAGCCGTCCGGCACACCCAATGGCTCTAAAAAGAGGTCATCCATTGGATTAATGGGCTAGAGAAAGTCTGCACGCAAAAGAGCACGCAATTTGAAAGATCCTTGTGAATGCTCCAGACCTGATCCAATGTCGTTTTGAAATAGATGGCCTCGGTGAAACGTAATAAATGAGGGTCTAATGTCCAAATTTTTCTGCATATGAAATTATATCACAAAGCTAGAAGTCGACCGAAATGCTTACTCACCTCTGTCTTCGGAACACGTGAAATGTCGAGAATATAAATGTATCCTGCAGGAGTAAACAGTCATAAAGTAATTTCCGAAAGAATTTGTTTTTGTTGAACGAATACTTTGTTCATTTAACCTTCATATATATAAGCTAATGGAATTGGCCGGTTTGCCGGCCTATTTGCGGCCGTCTACGTAATAGGTGAATGCTGTTTTGTGGGAAGTTCGAAAAAATATCTTGTCCACCCTAGCCTAACGAATATAATAACGTGGAAAACGTTTGTTCGCATTAACGTTGAAAATGATGCATATAGCAGACGTGATGATCAGTTTTTTAATACGTCAGTGTTAATATCAAGTGTTTTCCTTTCAATAGATTGATGGCAATATGTTACCGTGTAAATGGAAAACGAAATCAAACGAACGAGCTTAGCTTAAGACCTAAGAACACGTAATAACAGAGTATTTTTTAATTTTAGTATCCTGCAAACCACCGCTAGGGTGTATGGCTGGGTGAGGATACAGACCAGACCAATTTTGACCAAAATATTTTTACGCTTACCGCGATCAGACAATGTTACCATGATCCCTTGTCATTCGTGGGAAAAACGACACAATCGATCTACACCTTAAATCTATTTGTTCTATACTTAAATGAAAAATGAAAAAATGGAGTTATCCTTAAATGAAAAATGCCATCTTGAATCTATCTGTTCTATACTTAATCTCCTCAATCTTATTGGCGTGATCACTCCTACCGCAGTAAGATGGGGGTAAGAATACATTTTAAACATCACTGCTAAAGAGACGTCCTTTCAATTTATGCAAGACTTTTAATCTGTAATTTAACATTCGCTCTGTGAGTAATTTCCTATCTACCTCTTCTAATATTTTTAGGGAAGTAAGTTTATCATAACAACGTTTTACAAATCCAGCTCCTCTATGCTGCACGCGATCCAATTCGACAATCAATCAAACTTCGTGAGGATCCAATATCCTACTTGCAGCATATTCTAAATGAGACCTAACCAGCGACAGAAAGCATTGCTCTTAACTTTTCATCACATTTATCCAGTACTCTTCGAATAAATCCTAATGTTTGTTAGCTCGTCCACATATTCCCCGTATGTGTTTCACCCAGGAGAGATCGTGGGTGAAACACATAACGCCGAAGTATTCAATTGAGTGTAAACATTCCACTTCTGTGTTCCAAATGCGGTAGGCATTTGGGAGGGAATTGCTTCTTATCCAAAACCTTATCACTACTGACTTTTTAAAGTTTAATCATAATAGCCAAGTGCCGCACCAGAATGCGCAGGCAAGAAAAATGAGAGGAGGCTAAAATGTAATTCCATCTGGAGCCACTAAGAATATTCGAATAATAATTGCTGAAAACCTTCTCAGCATGCAATTACACACATGTACAATTGCGTTTCGCTTCACCCGGCTGTTTTTCCTAGTGCAATGTCAAGACACACTCAACACAGACAATCCAGGCGTAGGATATGTGCTTAGAAGCAACCCCCATCAGTTCAATTTGTGATATAAAACGCTTGCATATTCTTTAAATAGTATAGAACATTAAAAATGATCCATGGGTATTGGCGATTTACCATAAGATAAATGTATTTATTTAGCATTAGTCCGAAAACAGCACATTTACAGTCATTACATCGGACTATTACACAGGCCTACAAAAAAAACTTTTTTTTGGTGCCGGGAATCATTGTGTTGATTTTAACTATATTTGTAGAGCTGAATCCAAATATGAAACATTATACATACAATTGCACATTATATATATTCTCATTTCACTCTCAAGTCGCCACATGAGCATAAAAAGGAGAAATAGCCTCACATTACGTCGTAATAAGAGAGGGTTTTGGCTGAAACTAACCGCAATCCAAAGTTTAAATTACACATGCCTACAAAAAAAAATTTTTTGGTGCCGGGAATCCTTGTGTTGATTTTAACTATATTTGTAGAGCTGAATCCAAATATGAAATCCGTTTTTATTTAACAGCTCTACTTTTTTAGATATGGCACATCTTACGATTAGTTGTTTTAATATTTGATATATTCCGGAAAATAATTTTCAAAGTTAAATAAATCTATAAGTATACATGGGAGTATATGGTAAAAGAAAATAGGAAAAATATTACAGACTTTGTGAAACGTGCATACTTGGGATATTTTGGTGTTAAGCTTGGTGACCAAGATAAAACATGGGCACCGCATTTTGTGTGTAAAACATGTACTGAACATCTGCGGCAATGGACAACAGGACAAAGGAAAAGCCTAAAATTTGGTGTGCCAATGGTGTGGAGAGAACCTGTGAACCATATTGACGACTGTTATTTTTGCATAGTAAATGTTTCGGGAATTAATCGAAAAAATCTCCACAAGTGGACATATCCAGATTTGCCTTCAGCTAGAGGCCCGGTACCCCATTCAGAAGAAATACCGATCCCAATATTTCAGACGTTACCAGATATATCTAAGGAAGAATTTGAGTTATTTGAAAACATTTCTCATTCTATTGACGATAGTGGCAGTGACTACGAGGGGGTATCAACAATTCCTCAACTATTTAATCAAGATGAACTAAGCGATCTTGCTAGAGAACTGACCTTATCGAACTACTAGCATCAAGACTGCATGAAAAAAATTTACTGCAACCCCGTACAAAAATAAGTTTTTATCGCACAAAGGAAAAGGATATGCTACCCTTCTTTACTCAAGAAGACAGTCTTACATTTTGTTTAGACGTTAAGGGTCTTTTGGAAAAAATAGGACTACTATCACAATATGATGCTAGTGATTGGCGTTTGTTTATTGATAGCTCCAAGCGTAGTTTAAAATGTGTACTTCTTCACAATGGTAACAGGTTTGGCGCAATACCAATCGCTCATTCAACTAAAATGAAGGAAGAATACGATACAATAGCATTGGTCTTACAGAAGATAAAATACCAGGAACATCGCTGGGTGATTTGTGTAGATTTAAAAATGGTGAACTTTCTTCTTGGGCAGCAAAGTGGCTACACAAAATATCCTTGTTTCTTGTGCCTCTGGGATAGCAGGGACAGACAAAACCACTGGATTAAGCAGGAGTGGCCTAAGAGAGAAAATTTGGTTGTTGGGAAAGAAAACATCATTGCTGAATCTTTAGTTGAAAGAGAGAAAATCATCTTACCGCCTCTACATATTAAACTAGGCCTAATGAAGCAATTTGTAAAGGCTCTTGACAAGGATGGACCATGCTTCGGCTACTTAAGACTAAAGATGCCCCATGTAAGCATTGAAAAACTTAAAGCTGGTATTTTTGAGGGGCCACAAATCAGACAACTTACACTCCTGCTTTTGTCGAGTCAATGAATGAGATTGAAAAAATTAGTTGGATGTCATTTGTTGAGGTTATAAAAAATTTTCTAGGAAATCACAAAAGTGAAAATTATATTGAGCTGGTAAACATTATGCTCAGTAACTTCAAATCACTTGGATGTAATATGAGCACAAAAAGTTCACTACCTACACATCCACTTAGACAATTTTCTTGGAAATTTAGGAGACACAAGTGAAGAACAAGGTGAAAGATTTCACCAGGATATAAAACCAATGGAAGCTCGCTACCAAGGAAGATGGGATAACCATATGATGGCCGATTACTGCTGGTGCTTAAAACGAGACTGTTTGAACAAAGTGCACTCAAGAAAATCGCGCAAAAGAAGCTTCCGATGTGTTGAGTGATGTTTTTATGTATTTTTTTCTTTTCAATTTGTTTTATTACAGTAAAAAAATTTTAGTATTTGTGTTCAATTGTATTGTAAAATTCTGTTGTGTTTGTGGGTGATTTAACAGCGCTAGAAACAAATGGAGTCTTTATATTTAGTGGGTTTTATTATTAATATAATATTCCCATATCATCATGTAGAAGATTTTTTAAGTAAGTAACAACATATCTATATCTTGAAAACTATAGCTGATAGGAAAAAACTAGTGTCATAATTGGATTCAGCACCCCAATTGTTCTTTAAATCAACATTAAAAGCTCCGGCACCAAAACCACTGTTGGCCTGTGTTATCAATGATAACAATAGTCACATTTACGAAGACCCAAGCTCTAGGTGGAGGAAAAACTCACCCGGGCGGGAATCGAACCCGCGGCCCTTGGAATAGCAGACGAAGACGTCACCCCGCCACCACGTCAGCCATTAAAGTAATGGTTTGTCTTAAAATAAATCAATTATCCTTATTCCTTTAAATTTACCGCACATTTTGCTTCCAAACAAACATGTTTGGAAAAATGGTAACTAATTAGATAATAGATAGCATTTCCAGTCTCTACTTATCCTCCCTCTTTACTTTAACACTTCGTTTTTTTTCGTCGAGTGTCATGTTAACCGTATGTTGCCGTTCACTGGAACTATTTCCAAAAGAGTTTCACTTGAACGTGTATAGGCCAATTTTGAGTAAAAACCAATTCCCTAGAATATAATCCTGATAAATAATCCAAAGGTTTCATGTTGAGCGGCCAAGATTAAAGACAATCATTCATCTTAAAGCCACTAGTCGAGGCAGATTAATGATGTTTGATAAGAGCTTGCCGGAAGCTCGGAATGGATGGCACTCGCTCATTAATGAATGTAGCGTGGCTTATAGGAATACGACTTGAGCACATAACTGTATGATAGCAGTCTCGTGTATCATTATCCACTGACTTCTGTTGCTCTGCGTTCAATACGGTAAACTGGAGCAAGATATGAAAGTATGACCAATTTAGTAATGACTATTGATGCTCACGACAGTATGTACGTAATACTCATGACAGAGACACGGGCACCCGGTTTTTGTTATACACGATAACATTACATAATAAATGACAATGTAGCATGACAAATCGCAATAAGAGGAATTTATTAGAAACAAATTAAGATTTATTGTTTATTTGTCAGAAAAATTTGGGTTTATTTGGAGTATTGGGGAAATGTGACGACAAGGTTTAAGAGAAATGTAATTGTTCGCTGGTTAGACCTCATTTAGAATGTGCTGCTAGTATATCATGGGATTCTCACTAATTTGGATTGATTTCCGAATTGGATTTCGTGCAGCGTAGAGGAGCTAGATTTATAAAAGGTTGTTATTACAAACTGGAGTGGCGTATCAAAATAATTTGATTAGGCTAGTTTGGGAATCACTCGCGGAGCGAAGGTTATATTACAGATTAAACCTCTTGCATAAAATGGAAGGAGAGATGATGTTGATGCGGTATGACGACAATTGTGTTACCAGCTCCATTGCACTACGTAAGAGGGATCATATAAGTTTTTGTAGAGAGGTTAAATGTAGAACAGATTGATTCAATTTGTCATTTTCCCCACGAACGATAAGGGATCAGAAAAACGTCCGATCGCGTAAGGGGAGTAAATTATTGAAAGTATGAGTATAAGTAGTCCGTAGTGTAGTCACCCTCTGCCACAAACAGTAGCGATGGCTTGAATGGTAATATGCAATACAATCAAGTAATAATAAAAATGGCGATCTTTCCGCCTGGCGATACCTATTCGTCCCTTTCTTCCTCTAATCATCTCAACTCTGTATCCGAGTTACGATCTCGACTGATGGCAGCATTTTAGCGGATGGCAGCATGTTTCAAAAACATCGGCATGACATTCATTCCGGTGAAATTTGAAAATTAACACTGAATTTCAACAAAAATTAGCTAATTGGCATCTTACTGAGAGTAATATCACTGCACTTTTTTCACGAAAAAATTAGCCCATTAATGGGTGGGTAAAGAAGAAAGTAAACTAAAAATTATTTGCATAACCTAGATACTATGAACTAGGCCCAAGCTGATTAAATCATCGAAGGTAAGTGTTGTTGGACCCGGACGAAGGTTTGATGTGTGACTGTTATTGTGGTGCTCTTGTCCCCATGTCTGTCTGCATGTGACGGGTTCTTTAAACTTCGGCTGACCCCAATGGGGCGCGAGATTTAAGTGCCAGGGGTTCCTGTCGAAGATTACCCCTGTTAATGCCTCGCGACAACCATTATTAATAATTAAAATAAAACTGTTTCTGGCGTGACTTGGTGGAAAATCTTCAAATTGAAATTGAAAATTAACCAAATTGGTTTTTACACAGAGAAAATTTTATTTTCGGCATAGGTTTCGCTATGGTATAATATCTTGACCTTGATCTGAAGATGTTATTCCATAACGAAACCTCGGTCGTGAAAGGAATTTCCTATGTGGAAAAGCCAAGTTGGTTATTTTTCAATTTCATCATTAATAACGAATTTCTACTTCGTCTACAACACATAAATTTGGAAATATTTGTGAATTGATATCATATCATAAAGAGTTCTTTTATGACAAATATTAAGCAGGTATTTATTCCATATAATTATGTTTTGATAAATGGTCTTCCATATTAGGTCACTGAGATCTTATCAGAGGGTATGGGTCTTTCATATATTCCGCATATGCATGCACTTAATGTTGTGTAGATGTTTTATTCAAAGATGCGAATAATATGATCCGATATGATATCTAGCCATATCAATCAAACTCTATGAGACGTGACTGATCTAACCAAATAAAAGTTTTCATAAAAACAGCAACGATTTCACAATATCATCACAGTGAGGGGTCGAAAATTAGAACCCCGAAACCACTGGTTTTATGTAACCTTCCCTTACGTCATTTGGTCTATTTCTCTCATTTTGGAAACTTGATCATCAACTTCGTTTCACATTGTTTCCCAGCCTGACTGCAGCGGGACTAGCCTTGACATGAAGAAGTGATTGAGTGCCTATGTACGGAGTATGACGGAGTCATACTACGGATGTGAGTCGTGTTTGATTAGCCCCGGCAGAAAAAAAGAGTGGAAGCGATGGAAATAAGTTGCTAGTAGAAAACGAAGCACTCCGAGGTGTGAAACCTGAAGGGGGCACTTGCATGAAGAAGAGGGAAGCTAATTGAGTCCATTCTAAGACACTGAAGTTTCTTGAAGGAGGTGCAGAGGCGAATATTGCAGAAGGAAGCCAAGGATTGACAACCAGAAGCTAATAATTATAAATATCGGCGCAAGGAACTGTGAGCGATTAAATACACAAATTTAATTGAACACTTGTATATTGGCCTGTAACATGATATTTTGAAGGGCTTCTACAAACCAATCATCGGAATTATAAACCTTTTGTGATGACGGGATTAATCTCTCCAACAAAGGACATAGTGGTATATTTATTGCAGTTTATAATTATTGGGTTTAAGTGATTTGAGGTAATGGTGTGGAAAGCATTTCGTGCTCAATCAAAAGTTTCCAATTCAAAACAATTTATGCATTCGCCTTTTACAGACCGCTGAACAGCTAAGATTATTCAAGACTAGAATTTGATCAACAAATCAAATGATTCTTATGAAAATACAATGATCGCGAAGTTTAATAGGTGGATATTTCATCATCCTATCTATTGATTGGAACACATATTTGTTTTATCAGATATTTGCGAATATCTATTGTATTCTTTTATGTCGAGCTCCTTGCTACTTGTCACTTCGTCAACTTGGGGCAAAAATATTCTTGATTTGTTAGCAACGAATTATTGACCACAGGGCAGTAAATGCTAGGTTTTTCCATTATGGGGTCCAAAAAAAGAAGCCTAAAAGGAAAATTTAGTTTTTTAAAGAAGGGGACTACGATGGCCTAAAGTGCGTGCAACAGAGTCCATTTGTAAGTTTTAAGAAATATAGTAATCACCGAAATACTGCGGATGCGTGGAATCACTTCCTTGAGATCACGGACGCAGCAGTCAACAAGTTCATTCTCAGTAAATTTATAAAAGATAACACGGAACCTAGAGGGTACAACGCGGATATTAGAAAGGCATTGCGACGCCAAAGGTTATGTCACGCCAAGATGAAAAGTATTTCGGATTATATCTATAGCGACAAAAGGAATAAGATCACTTTTGATTAAAAAATATTTAAGGCGAACACTAAAAAGAAATTTCGGAAAGCGTTAAGGGAATTAATAAGGAAAATATTTGCAAGAGAATCCAAAATCATTTTGGTCGTACGTCAGAGAGGTTCAGGGAAATAACTCAACTGTCAATTCATCCAAAAGTGATAAAGGCGAAAGAGTAACCAGCACTTTGGAAAAGGCTAACTTATTAAATTCCTTCTTTCAAAGCGTCTTCATCAAAATCTCACCGAACGCCTCCGATAGCTTAACAAATCGTGCTGGTCAACTGATGTCCAAAATTGAAATCTCATGTAATGGAATAGGACGTTTACTGAAAAAGATGAAGCCTAATAAATCCTCCGAGCCCGATGAAATATCCACTCGTATATTTAAGGATCTGGCTTCGAAAATTGTGTCCTATTAAGAAATTATATCTGAGCTGGTAGATCATAAGGTTCCCAGAGATTGGACAACGGCTAGCGTAACACCAATATTTAAAAACGAAGACAAGGAGGAACCAAGTAATTATAAACCTATCTCCCTCGCATCCATTTAATGCAAGGTGGTATGGATCATATAGTTGCTAGTTCGATCGTGATACACCTCGATAGTCAGCAGTAATTAATGAAAAATTAGGACGGCTTCTGAAAAGGTAGATCCTACGAGACACAGCTTGCGCTTTTTGTTCATAATATTCTTAATCCGGGAGGTAGCAATGTTCCAGTGGACACGGTTTTTCTAGACTTAGAGAAAACCTTCGACGAAGTACCGAATAGTAAACTACTGACAAAACTAGAAGTGTATGGCATAGATAAAAATATACTGGAATTGATTAAAGACTTTTTGAATGGTCGAGTACAAAGAGTAGTCATAGATGTTCCAATGCAGAAGAAGTTACTTTAGGTAAGTCCTGTACTTCAGCGAAATGATATCGGACTTCTTTTAATCCTTCTTCGCTTAAACGAAGCTGACTCCGTAGTGACTAGTAAGGTAAGTTAATTTGCCGACAATGCAGTGGTTTATCGTGATATAGGCAATCCTGAGGGCACAGCACTTAATCAGATGACCTTAATGGTGTTCAACGCTAATGTGACACTAGGAAATCAGAGTAAAACTTAAAAAAGTGCGTAGTGATGATTTTTGTAAAAAGAGTAAATCTCTTCCGAACGCCTACTGCATCGAGAACACCAATATGGAATGTTAAGACTCGACTAAATACTTAGGCGTTATCCTCACTCAATGAAATGTGTAGACTCGACCTCTCCTGGGTGAAACACATACGGGGAATATTCGTACAAGCTAAGAATAATTAGGATTTATTAGTAGAGTACTGGGTAAATGTGATGAAAAGATGAAAGAGAAATGTTATCTTTGCCTGGTTAGGCCCCATTTAGAATATACTGCTAGTATATAAAATTCTCACGAAGCTGGATTAATTGGCGAATTGAATTGCGTGCAGCGTAGAGGATATGGATTTGTAAAACGTTGTTATGATAAACTTTATAGCGTATCCAAAATATTAGAGCAGTTAGGCTGGGAAGCACTCACCCAGCAAAGGTTAAATTGCAGATTGAAGCTCTTGCATCAATTGGAAGGAAGTCTCTTTAGAAGTGAGGTTTCAAATGCATTCTCACTCCAATCGTACAATGGTAGGAGAGATCATGCTAATTAAATTAGAGAGATTAGGTGTAGAACAGCTAGATTTAAGATGCCATTATAACCACGAACGACAAGGGATCAGAGTAACGTTGTCTGACCGCGGTAGGGGTTGAACTATTCGGGTCAAAATTAGTTTGGTATGTATTCACTCCTTGCCATATACTCTGGCTGTGGTTTACAGGGTGTTAAAATATCAAAATATCTTTAAATTTTCGGGTCAATTGCTTTTCGTTTAACCATTAAAAAGTTAAACGACACAATTTCCCCCAGGAATCTGCTAGAAAAACCTTATATTTGGGGAAAATTTCTACCACAATGCTACTCTGTGGTAGTTTTTTCATGTTATTATTGGGATTACGTTGACTGGTTATCTTTTCAGCGCGCACCCCTTTCTTAAAAAATGACGTAGATAGGAGATTCGTAAAACAATGTGTAGGAATATGTTTCCTGCATCTTTAAACCTCAGAAAACCTTGTATTACTACAGTAAGCTTGTAAAACATGTATTCGCATAAAAGCTTGAGCAGTGCACTTTTCTCGATGAATATGGTATTATATTAATATTTTACTTTTTTTAAATTTTAGAGAAACTGTAACAGTAACTTTGTAACGGGTGACTCACCCGCTATGTGTGCATTATAATGCAACCATTTCAGAGAGTAAAAATCATTCGCCTTGACCGGGATTCGAACCCGGATCCCTCGATATCCGGCCGAGTGCTTTAACCAATTAAGCTACCGAGACGTCCTCTTACACTCTGAAATTTTGGGGGCTTTAAAGGAACAAGATGTTATGACGAAATACCGTACATACAATGTCACAGGCATTCGTAGTCGTGCGCGACGCGCCACAGTCCACGATGTTAATAAAGCCAATTTCGAACACTTAGGCTGTTCATACCTTAGACAAATTTTAGAGAAACTGTAACAGTAACTTTAACGGAGTCACCCGCTATGTGTGCATTATAATGCAACCATTTCAGAGAGTGGTTCGAATCCCGGTCAAGGCGAATGATTTTTACTCTCTGAAATGGTTGCATTATATTTACTTTTTTTATTATAGCATTTATAAACACTCCTAACCCTGCAAGATTAAGCGTCAATTATCACGTAGAATGAGAGAGACGTTAGTTGGTATTCCAAACATGATATAATGCTTATCACGACCAGAGGAGATACTATGATACAAGTGAAACATGGCCAGAATTTAAAGAAATATTCGTGAAAATAAATGTTCGTTATAATATGTCATTGTGCTTATGGTTTTAATTTCGTTTTTTCTCTCCTGTTTCGTCACCATGTTACGAGGATAAATGTATGCAAGCCATTCAGCACGTTGGACACCTTTACATCTATCTCATCGTGCTAAATACTCTCCGTGAAGTCTCTTCGCCAATATTTTATTGCCCGCATCACATTATCTCCGGTGAGTGCGACAGTCGCGCAACTGAAGTGTTCTGAGAAAATGATTCGTTCCCAATTAGCAGCCTCGACTCGTTAAATCTTTTCTCAGAATGCTCCAATTCATTCAATCGTGAATTTATGGAATGGGAGAGCAGAAGGGAGTCCACTATAACGCTCAGTGGCACTGTAGCTTTACCTGCTAGTGATGTGCGTGGCGTGAGATTTTGACCGAAAGCTCTCTAGCAAGAAGTAGAGAAAGTTGACTGGGTCCGTTGCTGTGTGCGTGGTCCCCTACTCTAGAATGCCCAAATACGTGTTTAGCGGGTAATTTTCAATAACTTTGGTTATTTTCTACAACGCATCCCCTTTTTAGACATCAGTGTTACTCCCGAGAATGGATACGCACACAAGGTCTGTTCCAAAAATAGTAGCACTGAGTCGAATGATGCATTGCCAGAATTGATACATTCACTCGAAAGTCTTCAAAGTAGCACCCTTATGCGTCCACACACCGCTGCCAGCGGGTTTACCTCACGCGTCGTGTGCTCTCTGGAAGGCGGCACCGGGAATGCTGCTAAGCCCCTCGTCACGGCCTGTTGTAACGCTTCCACCGAGCCGTGGTGACGTCCTTTCAGCACGGATTTGATGCGGGGTAAGGGGAAAAAACCTGGCAGGGCATTGTCTACAAAATTTGGACCCTCACTCACATGGTCGAGCAGCTCTTGGTAGATCCGCGTGCGAGTTTCCTTGTGTTCGCCCGAGAGCACTCGCGGTACTAATTTCGCACACACCTTTCTCATGCCCATGATTTCGATCAAAAGTCGATGCACATCACTTGGAGGGATTCCGAGTTCAACAGTATCCATGGGAGTACTTAATCTGCGATCCCTGTCCAACGAAACCTTCACTCTTGCAAGATCACTCTTTGAGGTCGAAGGTCGTTCTGAACGTTCGGCGTCTTTAATATCTCCTTCTTGTTCCACTGAAAAACACCGGATCTATCCAAGGCGTCATCAGCATAAGCTGCCTTGAGTATGCCATTAGTCTCTCTTCCGGTTTTACCTAGTTTCACGAAAAATTTGATGGCGTGGCTCTGTTCCAGTAACCGGTTCATGGCGGAGCGTAACGAGGTCGAATTATTGAGGTTTCGCAAACGAACGATCCGCACTCCTCAAAGGCTGGGAGCCAACTGTCACCGGCCTCCTGTTTTTCCTGAGACTCCTCAACCTCGAACCCAGCCAGAGAAACCGCCGCCCCCGTCCGTCCGTCAACCCGGAAAAATAGGTCATACTACTCTTGGGACAGACCTTGTATATAATAAATACATTGTATCCTGCAAGCCATCGCCAGGGTGTGTGGCAGGAGGTGGTTTCAAATCAGATTACTTTTGAGGCAAAATACTTTTCCCCCCTTAGCGCGTTAAAAATCCCCCCTGAATGACACTTAGCCAAGGGATCATTGTTCTCCATCCGAAATTCCTCGAGTTCGTTAATTATTTATTCACATCACAGTATGACACAAATTCAAAGGTATACATTTTAAATTGCTAATAAGCGGAAATAGTTTTTCATTTTTTTTCAATTTGTATGGCGTAAAATCACTCGATGCCACAGACACTGGTGGTGGCTTTGCAGTGCACTGTGAAAATAAAAAGAGAAAGATTTAAAAGCAAAGAATGAGTAATCTCCACGAGATAACTACGTGATATTGTCTCTCCCAGTCTTCCACATGCAAGGTAATTGTCCCCACTCTTGTTGTCAGGTCTCCACATGAAGAAGAGCTGATCGCCTCTCCCGCGCGTTTCATTCACCAAGTCAGCTTCACGGGTTTGGGCTTCATTTGTTGAAGTCTCTCTTACCCTAAGGTACGAGGGTGGTCCCGGGAATACCCGGCCTGACCTAGAGATGGCAGTAGTTGTTTGAAAAATAGCACTGTATTAGAAAGTATGCAATCTAAAAAGCATATGTTTCAAGTTTGAAGACTCCACGTTGTATAGTATTTGTTTGGCAGCCGTCAGTAGTGAACGTCTTCAATGAATTTGTGAAATTGGAGAACATTGGTCATCGTTATGTGATACAATACTTTTATTTGAAAGATCTCAGCCCAATTATTATAAAAGCTGAACTGGATGTAACTCTGGATGATTCTGCTCCTTCATTTACAACAGTAAAATATTGGTCAGCAGAGTTTAAACGAGGCCGTACGAGCTGTCAAGACAAGTATCGCATTGCTCGACCAAATGAGGTGACGACTTCAGAAACGATTAATAAAATCCAAAAAGTGATACTGGCTGATCGTCGCCTGAAATCCCCCGAGCTAGCTCCTAAGCCAAGACTACCCACTTTCTGATTACAGCCTATTTTCCAAGGCTGCACACTCGTCGAAGCCACTCGCAGGTATTGCTGCGAGCCTAGAAGTTTGGAGTAAACATTTGTAATTGTCTAGGAGTCGACGCACCCAGTAGCTGTAAACGCTGCCCCGTGAATATTAATTTTGGGTAACAAGAGTCGAGAAATTAATTCTTCAAATAACCTGTTCTGAGGCAAAATGACAATTTCATTGAAATCTCCTTTGATCGCAGTAGTTGGATTTTAGTTAAGCTCGGCCGGGCTTGTGAAGTTAAGGAAGTCGTTGTAAAACTAATTATTATTATTGTAGTTTATTTTATTGCTTTCCTAAATTATTTTTTCAATATGTGATGGGCTTACGTTATTATTAAGATTGGTTTGATAATTAGTTAATTTTTTTACATAATTTTCCATTAATTTGAAGAAGGAGATCCCAGTAAATGTATTTTCGATCCTATATTATTAATTTCTGACCCCAGTAAATTATTAATGACCCCATGTAGCGAAAACTTAGCATTTACTGCCCTGTAGTCAATAATTGCTTTTATAGTTTCATAGATAAGACTTTTTTGGGTATAAATATACTTCATTTGGATATTTTCTCCCTATCGTCATTGGTTCTCCATTAGAGAAACTTCCTAATATGTTTCATAGGCTTCTAACATGATAGTCATATTTTTTATTAAAGTTCTAAGGATGGTAACATGCAACAATTTCAAAATGTAAAAATTATTTGCCTTGACCTGGACCCGGGTCAAGGCGAATGATATTCACGCTATGAAATTTTAGTAATTGTTATGCATGCTAGCGGATGACTCCGATAAAGTTATTTGAACTGATTTTCCAGCGATTCTTTGAAATTTTCTCAAGAAATTTTCACTCTTGGAGTTATGCTAAGTAAGAAAGTATTAATTAAAACGATTACCACATATTCACTAATACTCTGTGATAAAAATAGCTGAAATTCGTAGAAATATGTTTCCGTGTACTTATTTCATAACGACTTTTATAATTCAATATGATATGTAGCATTCCATTATGATTGCTCAAGTTCTCATTCACAGCATGCACTCAGAAAAGTACTTAACATTTTGTAATGCATTAAGGTGTGCGATTACTTGGCATAATTTTTCAAGTGAACGAAATCAACTCCTGTGTACAACTTGTAGCACATTATTTTAGTTTCTCTATTCTACTTTGGCTCACTTACTATATATTACTTTTGTTGTTTTTTTTGGAGTCTTGCAAGCCGCCACTATGGTGTGTGACAGGTGTGATTACACACCAGACTAAGTTCACCAACACACACATCAGACAAGGTTCGTTTCATTAAATGGCCTCTCTTTGAAAAGAAGATTCCAATCATTTCGCTTTAGGTAATTAACCAGTTTATTCCGACCAGGTTGGGTTTTCCTTTGTGACTATCACGGTTGTGGCGGAAACGCGGAATCAGAAAAAAAAGGTCTTGCCATCGTAAAATTTGTCAAAAGACGAAGCATTATGGTTTTTCCTTAGCCAGGGCGCGTTTCGGCATTGTTCTGATTTCGAAAATGATCCCCTGGACACGTTTTACTTTTTGCTAATGACTGTACATAATTAAAGATGATTTTGGTAAAGCGCGAAGAACAATTGCCATTACTTCGATATGTCATTTTGCATGAGTTTGTAACTCTTTCAGTAGTATGCACGACAGATAGATTTAAGATGTCGTTTTTCCCACGGGATCAGAAGGACTTGATCCGACCGCGCTAGCGGGGAAAAGTAATTTGGGTCAGAAGTTGTCTCTCGTGTGTAATCACCCCCTGCCATAGACTCGGGCGGTGGCTTGCAGGCTACCATGAACCTCCATGCACCATGTACGTATGTAAGTAATTATTATTAGGTAATCTACCGGTTGAGATAGGTTTTTGGATGGACACAACTATGAAATAAACATTTTTGTAACTCCAAACAAAACCCAATCCAGAAACCTACTCTACATCAGGTCCGTCTTCATCTCTGTGTACTTCCTTCCTCCCTTCATCCCGTCCGATATCCCTATCCTGTTCCTGCCCTTTCCTCGTTTGCCTAATATTCTCTCCTCTATTACCTTCTTCAACATCCCACTACCGCTCAATACGACTTTCATCCATTTTTCATGTCTCCATAGGATTTCTCTCGACAAACCCCTCTCCTCACCCACCATCACCTGTAGTATGTTTGTAATATCTTTATTATCTTTCTGTTAATTCGTAGTTACGTAGCAGCCATGAAATTGGTTACGAAATCTCTCATATTCTACAGAATGTTACTACAATTGATTTGCCACCTGTTGGACCCGAGTGATTTAAAAATTAGGCGCAGTACAGTTTACGTTATAAACAGCTTAAGAAAAGACGAAGTCATACGCTGGACTAGCGACACTATAAATTTACGTTACTCCTCGTTAACTTAACACCGACTCTGTGAGGCAGGAGACGACGGAGGCACCCTACCTAAGTGATTTGATCGCGAAGATTTGAATTTTTAGCAAATATAGATCGTAAAATGTAAAAGGCAGCAATGAAATATATGTGTAAAGTAATCCCACGTTTTGTTTTGGGGGAAAGTATTCGGGTCAAAATTAATCTGGTGTGTATTCACCCCCTGCCACACACCCTAGCTGTGACCTTTAGGGTACTAAAATAAATTCAGTTAATGATAACTTCCGAACTTCAAAGCGAGAAACGATGCAAAATTGTTTCTGCGGACACGAAATACCGAGGTATTTACCCATTTCTGTGGTAAATTTTTATCTCCAAGTACGGTTAGAACGCATCATTGTTCTGTTTCTCGTTGTGTCTGTGTGTTGGAATTAGTCAGAGTGATCGATACTTTTTCAGTCTAACTTTGAGGAAATGTTGAGGACGGCGAGGCATGGACTTCCGGCATGTGGGGATGGAAGTTGTTGAAGTGCTAAGACTAAGACGAATCTGCAGAATTCGTTAGCCATACAGAGTTGGGATTGTAGTTTTTTTTCGCTGCATTACTTATTCACTCACTTTTCTGAAACGAGGATGTGACGAATAATCAATTTCGGAGTTTCTCTTCAAACAAAGACATTGTCCAAGTTTTTGTTGGAATTTGATGAAAATATATCAATTACGCATTAGCTCCTCCATTTATATACGGGGCTCTATTTTATAGTCCTAAATAAATTATCATGTACACAAGTACTTGTATTGATTGACCTACACGCTCTGTATTGCCATTCCGATAAAAGGTCATTTCACGGACATCTTTTATAACTACGTCGATTTTGGACTTCAAATGTCGCACACTCTAAGATGCATCTCTACTTTGAGTTTGCCTTTCCCAACCCAAACGTACTTTATTCATAGTTCTTATCTTTCGCGCACACAATTAATGGCTGGAACACGAGCGTCCTCTATGCCTCGGTGGCATCACTCAGGATGTGATGCGCTAGTCAAGTCACACCCATCATTGCCGTGAGGGGTGCGCTCGACGTGTAAAGCCAAGGTCACGGATTCGAGTTTTTTTCAACTTTTCATCAGGATTTCGATTTCTAAATAATCAGATCTGAGAATTGGCTAAGAAATCAAATTACTGAATAGAAAAGGTATTATATGGTGCAATTACAGACCGATTTCTTTGACTTCGATATCAAGAAAAATCTTAGAACATATCATTTTTAGAAATATAGTCATTTCTCGAGAGTACTATCTAAACACACCGGAGCCTGCAAGAGTTAGGGGAACGTAAATGTAGCGGAAGACAATTTGGTATTTTTATGCATGATATTCTGGAATTGGGTAATGAATGCATAGGTGGATGCCATATTTTTAGATTTACAGAAAGCATTATTCGGGATCTAAAATTTAAAAAATTATGCACACAGAAAGATATTATGGTATCATTAATGAGAAAGTTGCCAATTAGATTAGAGACTTCTTATATAATCGTAAACAGAAACTACTATCCGACGGAATGAGTTCATTAGAAGCTCATGTAACTTAAGGAGTACTAGAGGAAAGTGTTATACGGCCCCATAACTCTTCTAAATATACATTATCGACCTTGGCTCTCCACGTCATCAGCAGCCTTAGATTATTTGCATGCAAAACGGCATATTGAGGGAAAGGACACCCGCAGATTGCGGGAAACTCTCTAGGAATTTAGAGGAGATATTGCTGTGGTGTGGGGAATGAAAGTTAGTATTAAATATAGGATAATGTACAGGATTGACGATTTGGAATATATGGAAAGAGGAAGTAGACATTAAGTTTAGACTAAGAGGGATAGAATTCAGGAACTCAGGACTGGTAAATCAATTGAGTGTCATATATCCAACTTTTCATGGGGTGCACACATCTAAATACTATTTGGGCCAGCGATAAAGAAGCTAGACTTCATGAAACGGGTTTTAGTAAAAAGATAATGAAAAAGTAAGTGAGAGAGAGAGGCGTTACTCCGCTATAGTTGAGTCAAATATTATGTAATACGCGGCAAGTATTTGAGATCCCTGAGAGAAATTTGTTTTTTAATTTGGAAAATATTCTAAGAAAATCCCTGGATTCTTTAAAAAGAATAACGAAAAGATAATACTCGTGACGGGTATGCTGCAGGAGCTGGCATAGGAGCTCCTAGATTCACGAAGAAAACAAGCAAGTCTAGGACTTTTAGAAAGGTTTACGATCCTGCACATTTATAAACATGTCCTATACCAGAGGCAGATTGGAAAACCAGGATACAATCCACGATAGGCACCACATGACTGGTTCAAGTACACGTTCCTCTCTCTCACGATACACTATCATAGGAAATTAAAATGTGATGATCACTCCAACATCCTTAATTCAAAAAGCGAAACTTGAAATTTCACTCGAACACGCCGATTATTGTTTTGGTAAATAGACTTGTATTTTTGTGTTTACTTTTGTTTGTATATGCGCAAATGTAAACTTATAGGTGATATATATACTTATAGATACTTAACTTATAGATATACCAGAAGATGATGTAGTTGCATTGAAACCGGTCGTATTATTGCTACAATTGCTTGGTTGCTATTGCGTAAAATTGCTAATTTTAATTAATCATGTTATTCCACCATATCACTCCTGAAACGTCTCTTTTTATTATAGGTGCATATTTATGCTTAAACAGCTGGTGTCTTAAGAACCCCGCCACACATCTTGGCGGTTGCTTGCGAGGTCAACCAAGCACAAACATTTTATACAAGCCATAAAGATGTACATGGTTTACATAACAAGTATCGGGGAAATTATCGGAAAAATACATTTATTTATGATATTACTGCAATACCTCAAAATTCTTCAAATTACTTCTTCCCTTGAGAGCGTCGATACACTTTTGCCTTTGCGGCTTTTCCACGACTCGGAAAACTCCCTGGTAGGTGGATTCCGGAAGGAGGTCCTTACGGGTACCCGTGGAAGCCTGTTTGACTGCACTTAGTGGTGCCCTTTGAGGAAGGATTTCACTTCAATAAGGAATAGGAGTGATAATCTGCTGTTGCCAAGTCGGGACTGGAAGGGGGCTGGGGAATCGTCGAGATGCCTTTGCATGTCTTCGCGAGTAGAGGCACTCAACTCCGTTCCTGGTCGTCCGTACAAAGACCTTCGGAGCGAGTTTAGCACAGATCTTTCGCATCGCCAAAGTTTCCCATGATTATGGTGTGCATAGTCATTGTCTTATCAATGCCAATACAATCTGCCACCATGTGTATAGTGAACCGACGGTCGGAATTCAGAGTTTCACGCACACGTCAGGAAAACATTGTCACCGAAACTTTTTATGTAATTGTAATTGTAATTTATTCATTCACCATAAGCATAGAATTATGCATGGCTTTGTCAATACATGTTTTACACTTCATTTCAGTAAAAAAACATTATGCAAAATCAAAACAATATGCAAAGTACAAATACATACAATTTACAACTTTTTGGAATTAACACATTTCAGTTATACATTTGAAATGGTATGCAATAGAAAATCATCTACACTATAAAATAATTTACATGAAAGTAGTTTTTTCATGGCACATTTAAATTTAAAGGAACTTTTGATATTTTTAATATAAGCAGGCAATTTATTGTACATAAGTATTCCCTGATGATCTATCCCTTTAATCGTTTTATTTACTCTGTGCTGACTTACATGGAATGCATTTTGGCTTCTCGTATTATGACTATGAAGGTCACAGTTTTTAATGAACATGTCCTGATTTTTGTTAATAAGAGACACTGTTTCAAGAATGTATAGACAAGGAAGAGGTAAGATTTCTAGTTTTTCAAAAATAGGTTTACTGGGAGCTCTATTATTAGAATTAGTTATTATGCGAATAATCTTTTTTTGCATTTTAAATAATTTTGGAAGGAAGATAGAGGAGCCCCAAAAGGGAATACCATAATGGAGAAGTGACTGCACATTGCCAAAATATATAGTCCTCAATGCCTGAATGCAAATGATTTCCTTGAGTACACGGAATGCATAACAGATTTGTGCCAGTTTTTGAGATAAATTATTAATATGAAAGATTAGAGTCAATCCAAATACCTAAAAACTTTGTTACCTTTAGTTCTTTTATGGGGCAACTGTTAATTATTGGATATAAATTTATTAACTTCTTCTTGAGATTGAAGTTTAAATAATGGGTTTTACTAACATTTAAAGATAGCTTATTGTCAGTGAGCCAGTTCATCAAATTAGGTGTAGTTTCTGTTACCTCGTTCATTAACTGAGTGGGATTATGGTTATTAAAAATTAAGTTAGTATCATCAGCAAATAGTATTGTATTGGAGAGTGGTAAATTTTCAGGTAAATCATTTATGAAAACTAAAAATAGTAGTGGTCCAAGAATGGAGCCCTGTGGAACTCCACAAATAACAGAAGTACTTGATACAGATGAATTCATTTCAATATATTGTGACCTATCAGTTAAATATGATTTAAACCAGTCCTTTGCATTGCCTCTTATACCATGGTTAAGAATTCCATGGTTAACTGTATCGAAAGCTTTTTTTAAATCAATAAAAAGCCCTGCAACATGAATATTACTATCTAAGGCATTCCATATATTCCTTGTCAATGAGAAAAGGGCATCATTAATGGACTTATTCCTTCTGAAGCCAAATTGATGATTGTCAATGACAGAGGATTTATCAAAAAAGGAAATCAATCTCAGATACATGACCTTCTCCAAAATTTTGGAGAAACCTGAAACTAAAGAAATTGGTCTATAATTCTCAATGTTTTCCTTCTCTCCTTTTTTAAACAGAGCTTTAATTTTTGCAACTTTAAATTTGGAGGGGAATTGACCAGCACTTAGGGAAAGATTACATGTAAGCCTTGTAGATGAAATGATGGCAGAAGGAAACATCGGGCATAAGACAGGAAGCAATGTACGTGCGGGCGCGAAAGCGAAGAAATACGAAGGCACGACGGGAATGGGTGAAGGCAAAGAAGTCCCAGGATTTATGGCTATTGACGGAGACGTGGATACAAATGCAATGGAAAAAATTGGACGTCAATTTGGTATTATAACCGATCAGATATAATTACATTGATGTAAAAGGGTCAGAGGAGCCATATTTGCAAAAATTTGTTATGGAAAACTTAATAGCGTTTCCAAAACATGAGAGGAACTAGGCTGGGAATTACTCACGGAGCGAAGGTTAAATTACAGAGTAAATGTCTGGTATTAATTAAATGGAAGGATTCCGCTTTAGCAGTGATGTTGAAAATGCATTATTACCCCATCGTCATATGGTAGGAGAGACAATATGAATTGAATGAGAGAGATTAAGTGCAGAACATAGATTTAAGATGTCATTTTTCCCGCTGACGAAAAGGGATGAACTTTGAATAAATCATTTATACACAGAAACCCAGAGAAAGGACATCTATCTAGTTGACGTTTCGACAGCACGGCCGTAATCAGAATGCCCTTGTATAGTATATATAAAGAAAAAAACATGAACACAGCGATCAACCCGAAGATCGGTTGAAAGTGATATTTGATATTTTGGTACCGTGCAAGCCGCCGCTAGGGTTCGTGGCAAGGGGTCAATACACACCAGACTAATTTTGACCCGAATATTTCTACTCCTACCGCGGTCAGACAATGTGCCCCTAATCCATTGTTGTTCGTGGAAATAATGGCATCTTAAAACTAGCTGTTAAACACCTAATCTCTCTAATTTTATTAGCAAAATCTCTCCTATCGTAGTACGATGGGGTTGTAACACTTATTCAACATCAGTGTTAAAGAGACGGGCGCCTTTCCAATTTATGCAAGAGCTTCAATCAGTAATTTTACCTTCCCTCCGTGAGTGATTCCCAGCCTAGCCGCTCTAATATTTATGTGAAAAGAATATCGCGCAGCCTTACCCATGGAGGAGACTCGCACGTCTCTTTCGCCGTGCGATCGGGAAAAGTATCCTCCCCCCGCCCCCCCTCCTCTTGCCACCGCCGTCTCAACATAAACACACGCGCCGCGAGTGCCCTCCCCTCCCCCACGGCCCACACCGCGGGGGAGGGGAGGGGGCCGCAGGCCACGTGGTCGCTGGCCGTCGCCTCCGCACGCTCTCTAAAAGAGGTTGCCCTCCGCGCGCCGGCAGACACATCCCGCGGCGCGCAGAGAGCCAGTCACTCAGTCACCAGTCAGCCGTCGACCGCGCTGAACGCCCCGAAAGGCCGTCCGTCCCTCGCCTTCCCCCTTTCAAGCATCTCCCCCGGTACGGTTGCACTCGCGGGCCAACGGAATCGCTCCTTGGATCCTAGCCTTTGACCTCTTGAATTCCCGCACCCCGCCGCGTTCAGAAACCCCCTTTTCCCTCCGTTTTGCATCCACTGCTCCTTCTTCCCACGCTCTGGAGAAATTTGTACAGAGCCGACGGCTTCCCAAAGGGAGGAAGATTCTACCTCATGAGTGCCTTACTCTTGACCAATTTTCGGTCGCAGGCGTGATTATTCTCGAAAAGTAAACATTCCACATGTCATCGCCTGGCATACTCTCACGAAGAGAGATTTCGGATTCTAGACATTGACAAAGTTGGACCGTATCCTCTAGGGGCCTATGTTGATTACATAGTCTGTCCCCTCGCCGTCACCCACCGATCGAGTCGTCCCGCTACCTCCCCCCGAAGGGTGGCAAAAGCGAAATCTGGCGCGCTCCCCAGATTGGGTGTGCGCCTTAGGAATCGGTAGAGAGACGCCCATCCTGCGGTGGTTCCCTTCGGCGTCCGTGACGGTGTCCGTCTCGGGAGTCTGCAATCAGGCAGATCGGCGGTCGGGCGTCGGGGTCACCCGTCGGGACGCGACGTGAGCCTAAGCCTTTCCCCCTCGCGAGTCTCTAGGCAACTCTCAGGGGTAGGCCTCCTTCGAGAAAGAACGGTCCTTGGCCAAGTAGGAAGCGGAAGAAGTGGGATCATACCCTCGATATAGGAGACGACGTCGAATTGAAAAGTCTTGCTTCATTTTCATTTCAATCTTCTTCCGAGGATAATTGAGTATCTCTCTCTCCCACCATTTCACCCGATTTTGCGAGAGAGAGGGGATTTCGCAACTTCAGCTGCACGTCTCGCACGGACGAGAATCTCTGGAAGACGGAGAGGAGTGGGTGGGGGAAGAAAAGTCAGAAAGAAATCCGTTGCTGCTTGCATTCGGGTCTACCTTTCTCCTTCCGCGCGGCGCCCCGCCCCCCGCGAAAGGGAAACCTCACTTCCGGTCCTTCCGAGCCATCCGCGCGCAGTTGAGTAGATCCCAGGGCCTCCTCTCCGCCGCCCGTGAGGTGCAGAGGTCATCACGAAAAGTCGACCCATCCGCCGCCGTTTTCCCCTCCCCTCGAAGTCCTGAGGCTAGGCCCCCTTTGGCCACCCCCGATCACCACCCTCCAAATGGCACCGAGGGACGAGCGAGCGGATCCCCGGGAGGACGCTGTCGCGGGCCACCGAGACTGCCCTCCCATCCGCGACTTCGAGGAGCGGCTGGAGCTGGAAGGGGACGGGAGGCTGGAGAGTTCCGGCAAGAAGTTCAAGATGATCCTGCGAACCCTCCCCTGGGACATGTTCTCGTGGGGCGTGACCAGAGAGGTGAGTCAACCTTGTCCGTTTCCTTTGGCGCCTTAGTGTCTCGCCGTGTGGCAATCTCGTCTCGAGGAGCGGTATTGAGAGCCGTTACTCACCGCTCACGGTTCGACGGATTTTATTATCTTTCCCTAGAGAAAATATCCTGCATTCCTTTTCTACGGTGAATAAGATACCGGCGTAACGTGTGGAAATGTTAATGTAAAGGTTAAAGAGAAATGTTATCTTTCGCTGGTTAGGCCTCATTTATAATACGCTGCTAGTATATAGGATCCTCAAGAAGCTGGATTTATTGCCGAATCGGATCGCTTGTGGCGTAGAGGAGCTAGATTTGTGAAATTTAATGACAAACTTAATAGCTTAACAAAAATATTAGAGGTTCTAAGTTGCGAATCACTCACGGAGGGAAGGTTACAACTAAAATCTATTGCATGAATTGGAAGAATCCTCTTTAAGAACGATGTTAAAAATACATTATTACCCCTATCGTACTACGGTAGGCAAGATGTTAAATAAAATTAGAGAGACCAAGTGTAGAGCAAAAAGATTGAAGATGTCATTTTTACCACGAGGAATAACGGATCAGGATAACGCGCTATGGGCAAGAGTATATTGCGTGAAAGATAGTATGTTGTACAATCATCCCCTGCCACACACCCTAGGGGTGGCTTAATATAATGTATGCACGGCAGCGTTCAAAATAACTGTGATTCGATCTCTTTTGCCCTTCCGAAAGGGAAGCTGATTTGATTCGGTGCAGTGATTTCACAAATTAAAATTTCCCGGCTCGTAATATTAATTTGTAGAAAAATAATGCATCAGTTTTTGCATAAATGGACGAAATTTGTCAAACTGTAGCGCCATAACTTCAAAGGTCACAAGGGCACTGTATTAATTGATTCTGAGAATTGACAGAATTGTGGGGAAACTGACACTTTTTTTTCTCCCTGCGACCGCTCAGATGGTGTCGCCGATTCTTCCGCATGTCTTTGGCCAGGCGCGATTTATACGAGTTATTTTGTCTCGACTCCGCGGGCTTAAAATGTTATAACCCAGTTTCGCGTCTTGAGTTTTTCTGCTCTTACCTGTCGGTCCCTCCAGTCGCGCCTATTTGATATTTACAGATGCGTATGTATTCATTTACAGCGGGCTGTAGTTAAATGTAAAATAAGCTAGCTGGAAACAACTCTTCCTCATCGTGATAAGTGTTTTTAGTTCGACCGCCTTGACGGTTAGAGATGGAGGCGAGACAGCTGACATAGTGCCCATTGGGAGATGACCTTGAAATCGCTGACTCTTTTAAGGTTCGGCGGCCAGACCCGGCGTAGTGGTCCCGTGAAAATGCAGGTCAGACACAAAGTGAAAGGAAAGAAAATAAATAAAGGGCCTCGCGCCCTCACAATATGTATTCTGCGGACAGTTTCCGCGCATTTCTTCGAAGAGTCGCGAACAGGGCGGGCCAGTCACTTTTGGAATACCATTAGGTTGGCACAAAGGGCGACTTTGGGCAGAGTAGTCGCTCATTCAAGGAGATGGGCGTGATGCTCTGGCATTACGGACGAGTTTTTTGGGTTTGTGCCCGGAATACTAATGAGGAAGGAGGTGGAGGGAAACGCAGATTCGGCCCTCCTCCCGAATCTCTACACCCACTCAGATCGGCAAGTCCTCAGGGGAGGAGGGTCTGGTGCGATATGGACCTCTGCTGCAGATGCTTTTAGTTTGAGGTTAATCATTGGCAAGTGTAAAGACAAAAAAAAATTAAGAGCAGCTGGGCTGGGAATCACTCAATGGAGGGAAGGTTAAATTACAGATTGAAGCTCTTGCATATGAATTGGACGACTATATCAATGAATACGTATTATTACCCCCATTGTACTACGACATGAGAGATCAAGCAACATCATCTACATCAGGTCCTTCTTCATCTCTGTGTACTTCTTTCCTCCCTTCATCCCGTCCAACATCCCTATCCTGTTCCTGCCCTTTCCTCGCTTGCCCAACATTCTCCCCTCTATTACCTTCTTCAACATTCCACTACCGCTCAATACGCCTTTCATCCATTTTTCTTGCCTCCATAGGATTTCTCTCAACAAACCCCTCTCCTCACCCACCATCTCCAGTACTTCCTCATTTGTTTTCCTTTCGGTCCATTTCACCTTCTCCATCCTTCTCCACACCCACATTTCAAAAGCCTCCAATCTACGTCTATCCTCCTTCTTCAGTGACCACGTTTCCGCCCCGCACATAGCTACGCTCCATATCTGAGTTTTTACGAGTCTTGTCATAACATTCCTACTCAACGTCCCCGTCATCAACTCCCTCCTCCTTGAGAAAGCCTCCTTGCCTAGCGCAATTCTTCTCCTTACGTCCCTACTACTTTGACCGTATTGATCCAAAACACTTCCGAGATACGTAAACTGTTCTACCTGCTCTATTATTTCCCCTCCTATTTTAATATTTAGCTTAGCCTTTTTCTCTCTGGAAAATCGCATAACCTTTGTTTTATTAATATTGATTCTCATCCCATATCTATCGCACTGAACGTCTAATTCACTCAGCAATGCTTGCAACCCCTTGGCTGACTGAGCAACTAATGCTTGGTCATCAGCAAACCTAACCGATTTTACGAATTCCCCTCCGACTTTCATTCCTACCTCCAGTTCTTCCCATGCCTCTTTAATCATTTCCTCTACATATACGTTGAACAGCACCGGTGACAATGGACAACCCTGCCTTACACCTCTCTCTCTCTCTCTCTCTCTCTCTCTCTCTCTCTCTCTCTCTCTCTATATATATATATATATATATATATATATATATATATATAAACCATAAACACAGTAATCAACCCGAAGGTCGGTTTAGTAGGTGATGGTAGAGCTCACCCATGTACCAAGCCTGGCAGCGTGTGAATATTCACACATCAGGGTAGGGGGGCCAGTTCCTTTCCCTGTGCCGGTTATGGTTTCCCAGGAAGATCTGGTACCCGAAAATCAACTAGCTTGGGTGGAGCTGCAGGTGCCCAAAGTGCCTTGCCCGGGAATCGAACCCGGGACCCTCCGGTCAGCAGTCCAACGCTCTACCCGCTAGACCACCGCGACCCATATATATATATATATATATATATATATATATATATATATATATATATATATATATGTGTGTGTGTGTGTGTGTGTGTGTGTGTATATATATATATATATATATATATATGTATGTGCTCGTGGTCTGCTTGATTCCACCTTCCCCACCTCTCCTGTGTTACACACACACACACACACATATATATTTATAATATGCATACACACATAATAAATAATAAAAAAATAAAATAAATGATTCAGTAAAGCGAAAAGGAGAGTTATTGCAGATAAAAGTCTCTGAATGCGATGCAAGAACAGGTAGAAGGAACTAATTTGTTCCGGTGTACGAAGGAATCCAAGGAGTAACCCACGAACAGCAAAGTCATCAGCAATCGATTGTTATTTGTTTGGTGTTTATGCTCCCGCTTAGTGATAACGAAAGAAACAATCCTGTCAACTCAAGCAGGCGCGTATTTACTTTCGGCTTTTAGTTTTGCAATGGTGTATTCAACTTTCGATATGCCAAATAAATCTAGATGTGTTTGCTGATTCCGTCTATTCATTTATGCCGATACACTCATTTTTTATTCATACTCTTTAACATATGCGTAATCCAAATACCACTTCTGTCCGCTTACTTTTTTTCCTGTAACCAAACATATTTCACTGCAGTCACAACTATTCAGCTTTCAACACCTCATGTCTTTCACTTTTCCTGCCCTATTCGAAATATCCCCTATCATCCCGCTTTTGATATGGTAGTGAAAAAGAGTGTTTGGAAAAAAAAGTGCGATGTAAAGGTCAAGCTTTTAGTGATCTCGGCCTTCCTCGACCGGCTGTTGTCTTCAAATAGTAGTGCGTAACTCCCACTACCCAAAATTAATCGATAATTGCATTTCACTTGCATATTCTAGTAATTGGTCCCATTTCTTAGTCTACGTTCAGCATATTAATATTATAACTCATATTATTAATACTACCCATGCATGAAAAAAGTGGAATTTTTCCGGAACATAATGTGGCTAAATGGGCGCCCTCTGCGTGGAATTAATATAGTATTTTATCTCAAATACGTAATATTCTGTTCATACTTTCTCCTTTTAGTAGTGCTAATTTGTAAAACATTTTAAGACAGGTTTTGGATGGACACAGGCTGAACAATGCAACAATGATTGCATACTATGGCAAGGAATTTTGAGAGTTGTACATGAGGTAACATGTATTCAAATTCATGTATTGACTTCTGCATGTCTACATGTATGGCCTGGTGATCGTATTACGGTCGGAGAGATTATTTTAATAAATTTAGAGAGATCAAGGGTAGAACAGATAGATTTAAGATATAATTTTTTTCGCGAACGGTGAGGGATCAGAATAACGTTGTCCGACCGCGCTAGTAGGGAGAAGTATTTTGGGTCAAAAGTATTATGGTGTGAATCACCTCCTGCCACAAACCCTAGTGGTGGCTTGCAGGGTACTATCTAAATGCTTTAAAAAACTGGGTTTTTAGATGGTGCGTGGTGAAAATGTCGTAATTTCCACCCTATTGCATTCAATTTAAATTAAGAGATGTTAGCTATCGAGTTGTTGGGTACTTCCTACGTACTTGTACATTAATCCAGACAAAATAATAAATTGCGATGAAGATATAAATTATTTTTCCTTCGTTTTATTATTTTAAAAATGTTTCAATGCATTGATATTTCGCATAATACTTTCATTTCTTACGCTTTCAAGACGATAATCCTTAATGAGGGAACTGTCAGTTCTTGGAAAATTCATAAAAAATATGATGTCGTGGATGAATCCATCTTAAAATAATTACAATTTTCCAAAAATAAAGCTATCAGTTGACGGCTGTCTAGAAAATAACTGATTTTTTCATTTTTGAAACCACTATTTTCAAATGTTTGTCTGAAATATGCGGAGTATGATTAAACACACTCGATTAGGAAATTGATACACACTTGTTAGCTAAAAAATTGTTTAGTAAGAAAACAAAATTTAGCATTCCCACAAAATGTTTCTTATGTACAACTGGTTTCGATACAGGGTATCATCTTCTGGCGTACGCCGGCGTAACAATTTTATCGAAACGTGTTGCAAAAAAGCATACTTCCAAAGCGTTGTTCCATTTAGTGGACTGTGGCGCGTCGCGCACGACTACGAATGCCTGGGACATTGTATGTACGGTATTTCGTCACAACATCTTGTCCCTCTAAATCCCCCAATATTTCAGAGTTTAAGAGGACGACTCTATAGCTTAACTGCTAAAGCACTCGGTCAGACATCGAGGGATCCGGGTTCGAATCCCAGCAATAAAAACCGAATTGATGAAACCCCGAGTTTTCTGTTTACTCGTCAGGTGAAAATTAATTATTCTCAATTTCATGTGTTATAACTATTTCAGTGTAACTATTATTAAAACGTTATCCTCCTCTCGTTCAGTGCATGAGAAAAAAGACTACGTATGCTCTATCATTTGTTTTATTTAATATCCTGCATTTCTTCTCCAAATCGAGTTATTTCTCCCATTTCCTCTTCCAACTTCGTTTAAAGTCAGTTTGTAGTTGTAAAAGCATCATGTAAAAATGGAGTTGGCAACGGAACGGCGATCCTTATTCCGCCATTTCACTGGGAAACCGTCCGTACGCGTTACAAGAAGATAACTGATGAACTAATTAAACGGAATGAACTAATCCCCGTTATCTCCCCAGAGTCAAAGTGTAAAATGAATCACACTCCCTAGTCGGGGTGTTCGGAAGATCGTCCCGCCGAACTATGCTCTTATTTTCCCTGTGGGCCCAGGGAGCAGGCGCACCAGACTTACAAGAGGAAACTCGACTCAGAAACTAGGACTGTGCCACGGACACGCTATTACGGCTAGTGCTGGCTGTAGACCTGACACCTCAAGCGTCGGCCTCCGGCTGGTTTTGGCGTAGTTTTCCATGAAAAAATAGATCATTACGGTTATTATTTTACACATTGTTATATTTTCTGATGTCTCTTTCAAAATTCATTGCATCCTTCCTGGAGTCATACTAAAAAGGAAAGGAAAAATGGATCGTAGAAAGGCACGGAAAGAAATTACAGTAGAGTTTAAATTTTGATAGCACTCAAAAACCCTAAATTATATAAAGTTTCCTTGTCTTATGGCGGTTATTTTTGACCAATTTTTGGCTAAATCGAAATTTTATCCATTTTCAAGATACTTAAGTGACTTTCACACTTATGATCTCCAAAACACACGATTAGGACGAAGTAGAACCTAGTTGAATTCGAAAGAATTGAAGTTTTCTCGGGTCTTCCACCGCGTCAGGGGTTCCATATTCGCCGACGTCCGATGCTCGACTCATGCATGAAAAACTTCATCGAGCAAATACGCCGGGAAAGCACCAGATTTTACTAGTTGAATTCAACTTTCCGATTGATCGGTTCTCGTGGTATTCCTCGTCCCATCGAAAACTTTTATGAGATGCCTGCATCTGGAGAGCATCTTCATGGTGCACCTCGTAGATTTGTTTACCATTCCCTCAGGTGTGTGAAATGCCAAATCAGTCAACTTAAATGTGGCATCACTTCGTCATTCGTTTACATTTATTTTTTTCATTAACTGACTCCCACTAAAGTCGAGAGACCGGGAACTAACCTGAGCTATTGAAAGACGAGTAAGTTGATCGCACCGTAGCCGGGAAATATTTGAAAAGAACAGCTTTGCAAAACAACTGTTGATAATTCACGTTCGCCTGTTTCAATCGTCGACGAGATTGCATCCTTATCGCCACAGTAAAACTGTGTCTTTCAGAATGTGTTTCATTTCGCTGTGTCTCGGTGCAGCGACGATAGGGGCCTCAGCGACACTTGCACCGGTGTCCATTGAAAGCGGGAGAAGGAACACCCACTCACTCTGTGGTCGCAGTGCGATTATGTGCGTGTGATCGGAATCATCTGGAATCAGACCACATTGGCAATGGCGTTATTCGAACAGTATAATTTATCTCTAAGTCAACCGTTTTCTGCGTTTTCGAATTCGCGACTAGAACGGTAAGGTGCTCTTTGTTTGAGAGGAGTATCTGCAGAGGTCAACGACCTACAGAATCGCGGTCTCTCTTCCGGTGATATCCGTCTGAAAAAATACGGTTTCTCGGTATCGTCATTTCTCCCGAATGCGACGGGTGAATGAGGTGACTTTGAGTATTAAGGACAAATGGGCGGACAATTCACAAGGCCCTCGGTAGTCCTTGCGTCCGTCGGATATTCGCTCTTTCTCTTCTTTATGCTCACCCATTCATTGTTCTTTTTAATTCGCTCCTTGCGAGAGCGACTCTTGGGACTCTTTTCAAGTGGCCGCGTAAAATAGCGAGAGCCTTCTAATGCCGTTTTCATCGACGCGCGAAATGTAGAGCAGTCTTCGAATAAAAATGGATAATGCGACGATGTATTAAAGTATTGGCTTCTGAATAAACGAAACGAATATTCCGGCCTTCGTTAAAACCGAAAATTAAGTTAAGAACTCAGTAAAAAGAGACGTTTCAGGCGTGATATGGTGGAATATCATGATTAATTGAAATTGGCAATTTTCCACCAAATAGTCTATCTTGTGGAATGCAGTAATCTCTTTTGTGGAAAATGGCCAATTTTAATTAATAATTAAGAACTCAGACTTAGGGATAAGATAAGCTTCGCGGACAGTATATCCCTTTTACCACTGTGAATCACGATTGGCTTATCATCACGTGTGTTCGCGTGAGGCAAATTAACATAGTTGACCCGGCATCTGTGCCCAGCAAGGGTCTCGAAACCACGACCTCTTAGTACAGGATAGGACATTCATTCTTTCCACAGTTACTCACCCATTTGTTTTACCATGGTTTTTGATATGAGTTTATTAAAGTGAGAGATTTTTCCGCAGTGTATCTCGAGTGAATAAAATTATTAATAAATACAAATTAAGTGAAATTGGATTCATGACGGTAACGAAATTGGAAATTATTTTTAATGAAAATTAAATGTATGGAAATATATACAGGGTGCGACAACCTCCTTTTTTCAAACGCAAAACTCTTTCAAAAAGTAAGTTACGTTGCCGCATTCTACATAAATAATATCATAAATGAAATAGGAATATATGACATTTTATCAAGGAGGGTGGGACGGGTTTTAACCCCATTAACTTCTCCCCCTGGCCTTAACGGAGCCACATCTTAGAATGATGGATTAAATTTCTATCATTTTAGGTAGAAATCTGATGTGTGTAATGATGTATGTCAGTTCGGTTACATAATAGCCATAATTTACATTTCGGAATCGATCGATAAGGAAAACCGCAACTGGGTTATAAACTGTGGCTGTGGAACTTGTAAACCTCAATCTCTAGTCATTTATTTGACCTCTGTGATCACTGTCAAGTTGAGCTCTCGGAGGAAAACAATCCGTTCACTCTCCCTCCACTTCCCGCTCCCCTATTTGAAAATATTTCACAAAATCGAAAAATACTTACGTAAAACGTTGCCTCGTCGATTGCATGAAGTGGAAAGCTTCTCGCGGTAAACATAATTCAGTTTTGCTATGGGTACATTTCAAGGATTTGACTTAATAAAAAAAATACGAATTGAATTGCTGAAAATTTAATCCAGTTACTCAATACTAATGGCCCGAGTGACATATTTTGAAGGCTGGGCGACCAATATTCAGTGACCCAGTGCGAAGTGTTTCTTTAGTGAGATAA
This sequence comes from Hetaerina titia, assembly GCA_037158775.1. Lineage (NCBI taxonomy): Eukaryota > Metazoa > Arthropoda > Insecta > Odonata > Calopterygidae > Hetaerina > Hetaerina titia. Next base: position 109,618,055 of record CM073773.1, on the reverse strand, counting down.
TTAAATGATGACGTAAGTCTTTAACGACCGGGAGTTGTTGTCAAATGAATCATTTTAATTGTATCAGCAGAAAATGAATTAACTTTTGATGTTTCATGTTTAAAAATCGTAAGGGATAGGCAGTTTCAAAACAAAGGAGAATTATCCTATGATCACATTTTTATTTATTTTGGACCGTGATCACCTTGATCAATGTTACATTGATGATACAATGTTACAACGTGATGGAAAAAGTGAAACGTAATCCAATCCAAATGAAATGAAAATAAAATACTTCCGATCTGTTAAAATGTAGTTCTGAACGACCAGTAAAGTGTAAGACTGTTGTCGAAAAACATGTGATAGGAAACGATGGAAGCGCGGTAGCTGAGTGCAAGAAAATCTTCTTGGAGGTAAGAGTGTAGTCCTGGTGCTTAGGGTATTAAACGTACAATGAAAAAGGAAATAACCAACCCGAAGTTTGGTAAGTTTGCTGTGGGTAGATCTAAGCTAATACCTGGCTATATACGACATGTGAAATTCACTCATCAGCAGAAAGTGCCCAGAGGCGTCCCCAGGAATCGAACCTGAGGCTTTCGTTTTGTAGCCCTGTGCTATATCTACTGCACTACTACGTTCTTTCCAAAAATATATAAGGAATCAATTTTCTCTTATCCAATTTACTTTAGTAGAAGAGCAGAAGTAAACAATGGATGAAGCCGTTATCAACCTATTCGATAATCAGGTTCTACTTAACTGTCATTGAAATTCAATGAAATAGCCCTTGGATATTTCCTTTCATGACATCTGTCAACATCTCTTACGATACGATTCCGTGGCGCATTGCACGGAGTAGTGAACATACTTGTACTGGAATATTCTTAGATGTCACTATTTAAACTTTTAGGAGCTACGAGGGAAGGCTGAAAACTAATGAAAACATGCTTTTAGAACACAAACAAAATTACCTTCAGAAGCACTCCAGGCGGATTGTGGAAGTAACATTCCCCCTCAACACGCATGCGGATGTTCTGAGGTAGTTTTGTGCCATTACGAGTTAAACAGCGTGTGCTGTTATCAAATTTTTGCCTTCATCTCGTCGTCCGAGGTGTAATGATTACCCTTTGAGGTGCCTCTTGAGATGAGGAAAAAAATTAAAGTCGCAAGGCGCAAGATCGGGGGAATAAGGAGGGTTTTGCTTGTTCTCGTCTGTGAGATGTCCTGTTACCCATCGTGCACAGATTTTACGGTTTCCCAATTGTTCAATAATGAAGCCGACACGCTCATTGGATATTTCAATATGGTTTGCGATACGCTTTTGAGTGATTCGCCGGTCATTTTGAATCAAATTTTCGACAAGTTTGCGATGTTTATCGTCCGTGGCAGTGATCGGACGTTCGCTGCGTGTTTCATCAACCATTATGCCTTTTCCAGGCTTGCAACCACAAAATTTCACTACCCATCGATTTACGGCAGACCTATCAACAGCATCGACACCATAAACAGCCTTTAAACGACGACGAATCTCAGTAGAGTCAGTTTTTCTTCAGTTAAAAAGTCGACAACAGTACGCTGTTTAACTCGCGTTGAAATGGCAGTAGAACACGTCTCCATGCTTCCGCTTCTCAAAATACGCTGGATTAATGTAACGACCTCACACCTGCGCATGCGTGTTGAGGGGGAATGTTGCTTCCACATGCCATCAGTTGTGTTTTTGAAGGTAATTTTGTTTGCAAGCATGTGTTCATTAGTTTTCAACCTACCCTCGTGTAACAAAAGATTTTTCATTTTGTAAATTTTTAGGAAACAAAAGAGTTACTCGAGTGGGTATGCTCGCAATGCCTGCGAATCGGATGGTTTAGAAAACTGTTACTTCGCGTTTCCGTGTGGTATCAAAAAAGCTTTTCTCATTATTCACCGGGTGTCAGTGTGTCACGTCGTGATATACTCATCAGAGAAGCCTATGGCACCGTTTGAGAGACCTGATATCTCATTCCATGTTAACTTCTCTCCTACGGTAAACCTTAGCGCCTTCTGGAGTGTAGTTTCTTCTTTTGTCTAACCGACTGTGAGCTCTTATTTGTAGATCTGAAGACGAAATGTGCAAAATATGGCTGATGCCCATCACTGCGATCCCACTTGGAAATCAAAAGGATTACGGGTCGAGTACTGGTTATGAGAAACATATGTATAAATCAAAATTGTTTAAAATCTTTTTCCACCATCATTTGAAATATGACCTATTATTTTCTCTTGCCTATTATTGCTTTACGTAATGCTATTGATGCTTGTCAATTCGTGTAAATCGTTGGATTGCGATAATTTACCTGCTGTAGTGCGATAGAGATCGAGAATGTGTGGGAGGCCTGGGAGTGGTGTCCAACAGAAATGATTGCCCACCTTCCAGTCAGGTTTCCCAGCTTTTATGGGTGATGTTAGGGTTGCCATGCTTGAAAAATCACTCATCTCGGGTGGAAATGAATGTAGCCAGAGGCGTGCTTGGGAATCAAACCCATTCCCTCGAACACGTGCCCTTGCGGTCAGTAGAAGTCCAGCGCCCTACTTCTGGTCTCAAACCAAATATATTATATGCTTTGATATTGCGTTTTTAGTGAAAATTTAAGAAATTTTTAAGTGCTATTGATTTGATTTTGTACAGAATGACTAATTTATTTTATAAATCCCAGATCAAATTAGAGACTGCATCTCTAGAAAATTAGCATATATCATGTTTCTTTAAGCATATTTGGTATTTCAATCTTTGATACAATTAATTGGATTTGAATTCAAATGTAACTCAACCAGAATGTAAGGGTGCTCTCAGATAGCGTTTATGATGGTCACTGCTTCCGAGATGATCAACTTTCTTCAATTGTTTAAGATTAAATGAAACTATGAAAATATTATGAAGAATGTACTAGGAGCATTATAATGCTGCATGCGTGCTAAACTAACGACCGTATCTTGGGTTCCAAAACCGGAATTAGCCAGAGATTAGATTAATCTGGTAAAACTGGAAGTTGCCCCTGAAGTTTTGTTAAGTATTCCGGGCTCCTATTTCGGGATGGTCTACCAACTCCCATTTATCCTTCTCAGCCTGAGGTGAGTTCATCTGCCCCCAGAGTTTACATGGATATCTAACAGGCATGTTGATTTTATGAACCGCATGTTTTTTCCAGCGGCTTTTCCGCGATTCGAAGGCTCCCTGGTAGGAAGATTCCGGAAGGTCCATAATTGTACAAGCGTGCAAGCTTGCTTGACGGCACTTACGAGTCTAATGGTGGTGTTCTTTGAGGGATGATATCACTTTTATAAGGAATGGAAGATAGTCTGCTGGTGCCGAGTCAGGACTGTAAGTGGGTAAGGGAATCGTTGTCATGCCGTTGTAGAAGCAAGCAGACACTCGACTCTGCTCTTTTGGTCGTCCGTCCAAAGAACTTTCGGTGGACGAGTTTTTACGCAGATCTTTCACCTCGACAAATTGTCAGTGATAGTGGTGTGTGCACGGTCATCTTATCAATGCCAATATGATCTGCGATCATGCGCGCACTTAACCCGAACGGTACTTTTTATACAAACCTTTTATGTATATACACACTCCGGCCTAAGTAGTGGTTGGCTTGGATTCTTTTCCTTTTCAAAGTGTTTTACTAATATATGTCATTTCTTGTGGTGAGACACCGTGTCGAAATTACATCTATACTTGCAGGCTTGCGTTGAAAATTTCTTGATTCTAGAGTGAAATGTTACGCTGATAGGTAAAATATCAAACCTCTCCAACTGCACCAAGTAAGTTTTCGTTCAAATTGTATTTTCCTGAAAATATTAATACTGTGTACCATGTATCCTTGTACTTTTAATGTTTCATTATTACTTGGAATGAAATGATGGTTCGCCATGATTTATAATTATTTAATCTTTGCTAACAAACTCTCCGGTCGTGTATTGCGTTTCACTTGACATCGCATTAATGTTTTCCTGCATTACAGCGTTGCCTTAGTTGACCGACATTTATTCTACATGGTTTCATAGTTTTGTGGAATGTCCCGTTTTTTTTAATCGATAATCAGCGAAATTCCCTTTTTATTTCCATCTGAATCTCTTCCATTTAATTTTATCGTTTTGAGAACTTCGAGCGTAATTTTTCACTTAATTCATTGTGATACTTGATCCGATTCATATTCCTTTTTTTAACTTTTTTATTATTTCAAAATAATAATAAAAAATGACCATATCCGATGGATAAAAATTAGTGAATACTGGTCTCGTTCCCTGGAACAGGTTCGGGCGCCTCTTGGTCAGTTTCAGAGCTTTAGAACCGGTTCCGAGGTAATAGGCTTGTCTTGTGGGGTGATATCTTATGATAAATATCGATAATTAATTGATATTATCCTTTGTAGTGCGTAAAAGGCCTTACCTCCTATAGCAAAATCACGTGGGTGTCGTTGGTGGTGACCGGAGTGTATTTGTTCTTTCGGAAGCCGAGAAGGACTTCGCAGGAGAGTCGTCCCGCTCTTGCATCGCCCCCATGGGACATCAGTGTGTTTCGTCACGCATTTTGTTTTCTCCCTTTTACTCTCATTTCTCAACGCCAACCCTACATAGATAAATAAAGAAAGTGTTTGGCACACTTCCCCATTTGCGCAAAATATGAATTGCACCAGAAAGCATTCGACACGTTATTTCATTTGGCAACAGCTATCTACGATACATTTAATCTCAGTCGATAAAAAACAACAAATTGCTGCCAATACCCGAATGAACAAAATATTAAAAAACTACTGAAAATATTAATTTGAATTTCGATTACATTGCCGTATATTAATTCAATTAATATGACTTACATATCGGAATAGTGAAGTGTTGTCATTACGGCCAAACCAAACATAAGTGATTGTTTGCATAAACACATTATCGTATGCTTCCCTACGAGTTTTACTAATATATAAATAAATGATTAGCAGTAAACTTCGATCGATCTACTGCAATATTCTGTCCATTAAGTCCTGTTTAATGCGAAAGGTGAGATACGGCTTGAGAGACATTAAAAAATAATCATAAATTATCCGTTCTACCTTTGGTTTATAGATTCCATTCAAAGTTTCTTGAGCCATGTCAATATTTTCATTCGTGCATACTTTGTTCATGACTTCGGTCAAATTATTTCTCACCGCATACTCCAATCATTAACCTTCTTCGAGTTGTTAACTTCAGTTGTAGTTCGTAAACTTTGGAAACTACACCGATTCCTTACGGTGTACTTTGAGAAGTGTTGCTTGATAACATCTGTGGATCCTCATGTAAGAATCTGCAATAACATCGTTAAGACTGCCTTCTCGCATAAGGTGCACAGTGACTACCTTGATTCCTCCTCACGTTTTTTCTATCATAATGCACGAAGAAATGAAAATTCATTTATAAATGTTTTACTCCTTCGTGGTTAATTGTATGAAAGAATTTTATTGGCTAATATTGATGTAAAAAGCGATTGACAAAACATTCAATACATTCGAATGCGTTATATCAATTGCTCAGTCATTTGAATTTTCTGTCAGAACTCCTCCCTATTTCATCGACTGTCCCTGTGATCCACGATCGATTTTCAAGATTTGATTCAAATTTGTATTTAATTACCTCCACTTAAACGTCAAATCTAAACCCTCTATGCTCCCAGAACTGCCGTTTGCCATCGCAATTTCTTTCCCAATCATATTCCTGTTCAGTGAAGAGAAAGACTACGTGTTCTGTTTTTAAACAGTTTCGTAAATGGTGTGATATCAAATCACTCTTTCCGTCCGAGGAGTTTAAAACATGTGATGGTATCACTCACGGTCAACGCTCCTCTCGTGCTCAATACGCGAATACTTGGCAATTTCTTGGTACCAGCTACTAGTTTCTTCCGTTTCAGAGAAATACTTCACGGCCGGTGAAAGCTTTCCGAGGCGAATTCGCGAGAAGCTAATTCGCGAGAAGCTCTTTGCTCTGTACAATGCACAATTTCGACGAGGCACGGGATTCGGACGTTTTTAAACGAACGAAAGATTTTGAAATCGATGGATTTTGAGGCTCTACTTTGTGAAAATTCATGATCACTGAATAAATTAACTCGCACCTGATGATGTCGCCTATGCGTCGAAACAGATAGAATTATAATATAGTTATTTTTTTGTGAAGAAATACCTAGTTTATTTATTCGGTGAGGATGAAAGATTTCAATTATGAGGAAGTTAGAAGAGGAAGAGAGGGAATCAATCCACATTCCACCCAGGTACACTTCGATGATTAAACAATCCCGCGAGTCTTATTGTGGCACGGCTGGAAGATAAGGTCGAGCAATGCTCAGAAGTAAACGCAACGGAGAATATGTTTTGCTTTTGGCCTCGTGTGTGCGTGTCATTGTTATCCAAAAGAGTTTTCTTCCCCTCTATGACTCGTTTCTCTCTTTCTCCCCCTCTCCCCGTTCCTACACCACATACTTTTGCGACAGCTGTATCGGTTTCCCATTCCTCCCCTCCCCGCTACACCCGCCCACCCAAAAACACCTCTTCACACTTCATCAGCTCGATAGGGGAGAGGAGGAGGCGGGCGCCTCCCTTCCCGCTTGCCTCTGCACCTTCCGACTCGGAGGGGAAACTTTCTCCCGCCGGGTGGGGGGGGGGGTTGCCGCTGGGAGGGTGCGAGAGGGAGTACAGAGGCGCTTGTTACACTAAATAACACCGACGAAATGCGAGATCACGGTAAAAGAGGAGCCGGAATCACGTTCGTGTGATTTTACGTTCCGTATGAATACCGTTACTCACGTAATCAAGTGCACGTACGGTTCCATTTTCTTACAAAGTAATTAGTGGCCTTTAAAGGAACATTTACATTCTTATTAATAATAACCCCATTACATCCGAAGAAGATATTTTAGCATTAACCAGCTTTCAGCACTGTTCGGAATACTGTATGTCGGGATATAAATCGTTTGGGATCGTCATTCAGTTGTCTGCTTTATATCGATTCTAATGAAAAGCATTTCGTTCCACGGTTGTTGCTAGTGTGAATATGATATTCCGTTAATTCTGCCAGTGCTTATTGTCTCGCATTTACCACTTAACCATAACTGAGACAATTGTCAGTTTCTGTTGCATTGAAGACAATGATTAAGTATGAGAGGGAGACGTTCAGTTCCATCTGCAACGCTCACATTCTCTGTATCCAAGATAAATCATCCTTGCGTCACTAGTATCATAGTTATCATCGTTTTTCCGGGAATTCGCTCTGTCATTTCTTCGCTCTTATTTAGTAATATAAGGATGAAATCAATCGAGCAGAAGTGCCCCTGATGAATGCAAGACACGGGCGACGGCAGAATGGTGGAGAGAAAATGAATAGGAGGAAATGGAGGAATAAATATATGTTTTAGTACCCTACAAGCCACTGCAAGGGTGTGTGGCAGGGGATGAATACACACCAGACTAATTTTGACCCAAGCATTTTTATCTCCTACCGCGCTCGGACAATGTTGTTCTGATCCCTTATCGTTCGTGGAAAAAAATGAAATCTTAAATCAATCTGTTCTACACTTGATCTCTCTGATTTTGTTGACATGATCTCTCCTACCGTATTATGACGGGAGTAATAATACAATTTCAACATCATTGCTAAATAGACTTCCTTCCAATTTATGCAAGAGATTAAATCTGTAATTGATCCTTCGCTCCATTGAGTGATTCCCACCCTAGCTCCTCTAAAATTTTGGATACGCTACTAAGGTTATCATGACAGGCGTTTTACAAATCCATCTCCTCTACGCTCCAATTTGGCAATCAATCCAACTTCGTGAGGATCCCATTATATACTAGCCTCATATTTTATAAATGAGGCATAACCGGTTAAAGATAACATTTCTCTTTAATCTTTTTATCACATTTACCCAGTACTCTTAGAATAAATCCAATTTTTTTATTATCCTACCCAGATATTCCCCGTATGTGTTTCTGATCAACTAAGAAGTTGTAAGAAGAATGTTTTATTAGGAATCCTGTTGGAAGCACAGATAAGGATGCAGGATAAAACAATGGCTCGTGCTTTGTGTCAAGTGGGCGGACAGAGGCAAAGTGAATTGGGAGGACTGCGGACGAGGGTTCTGATTTCGAGAACCGGAACATGGAGGGTGAGACGGGGAAATGAATATTTAGAGTGAAAGGTGGGCAGGAGAGCCAATCCTGTTGGAAACGTGCTTAAAATGAATTTTAGGAATGAAATATGACGATGGCGATTCAGTGTCACCCTGCAGTGCACAGACGCGCTGACGACTCCTCCGAAAATGTTTTTGAATTAATGTCGGTAAGTTGCGCCGAGTTGGTGGCGGCAACGGAGGGCAAGCCGCCACATCTCCCCCCCTTCTCCTCCCTCCCCATCAATATGGAAAGTTCTCCCGCTGGGTTTTTGGCGGCCCGCGGGCCCCGTCGCGGACTCGCGCGCGCCTTCAAACGTGCCTTCTTCCGACCGTCGCTGGGCATGAACCTCTCCTACTTTTTCTTCTCAATTTGCCGTTTTCACATTCTTTTTTCTCTCTCTCTCTCTCGGTCTTTTTTTCAAACTCCTTACATCATCTTCCCCAGGTTAATAATTCCTACTTTTTATTGTTATGCATAGCGCTTTCCTTAAACACGGTTGTCATTCTTACAAATTTCTCTTTTTTTTATTATCTTGTAGCAACTGTTGTTACGTTTCCTGGGTTCTTCCCGCACGATTTTTTTTCAATTTTTAATTTTCACTGACGTGGTAGTTCAGAAATAGAGCGTTGGACTACTGACCGGAGGGCCCGGGTTTTTGCCCCTCTGGGAACCGTCAACTCCACCCTAACTGTGACTTTTTCGGGTACCAGATGTCTTTCCGGGAAACCATAACTGGTACAGCGAAAGGAACTTTTTATTGTTAGTGTGTGAGTTTCACACGCCGTATAGAGAGCTTGGTACTGGGTGAACTCTATCCTCACCTATGAAACAGGCGTTCGGATTGATCCCTGTGTTTAAGGTTATTTTATTCATATTTACTGGCAACAATTCCACAAAATTCATTAATTTTTGTTTATCCTGAGTTTAATATGCAGCGCGCCTATGTAGTTGTTTTTTTTCAATTTTGATTTTTTTTATCTATTTAACTTTTTCCTTGTCACCAGAGATAATAATTTTCTTTTAAACATTTAAAAACCTTTGAGTAATCGTCGTTACATCTTTTATGATTGAAAAAACGCAACTCTCCCACCAGACCTTCTATTCGCTGAACCCTTCGTGTCAGCAAGTTACTTCTCTTTAATGTCTCTATCTTCTTGACTGCTAAACGTGTGCCGTCTCTGGGATCCTGCTCTTTATTTCTTCCCTTTCACTTTTCCCTCGACGCCTTTCTTCGTTTGGCTCTCCTATCTCAAAATGTTTCTCAATAGACTGGCCTTTCTTCATTCTAGAGTTTTATTTTAGTACACTTCTTGTCTTTATTCTATGCCCGCTTGTACCCCTTCCCAAACTGTTCGTTTCAGTAGCCCTATCTTTTGATCGCTTTGTATATTTTATGCATTGGTCTCGCATATCAAATGGATTGTGGTATACTTAATATTGGAAATCCTATTGGATGAGGAGAGGTGGGATGGATTTAACTGATTAATCTCCGCGTGAATTCCTACATCCCCTCCGCCCTCGCACTCTGGAGGACGGGGGGGAGGGGGAGATGTCAGTGGGGGGCGGGGCGCGGGAAGGAAAACGGGCTTTCTCATTTCCACCGAGCGACGCGCGCAACATCGTGGTCGACTCATTATGGCACCTGCTTAATCAGAATTTCGTTTCGTGATGGTTTCGTTATTTCAACTGATTTTTTTTAGAAATCGCGAATTTTATAAGTTTACCTAATCGTCAAGAAACTAATCGGTTGGATAACCTTTTTGCGAAAGTCCCCGTTTGTAAAATAACTATGAAAGCTTAAATATTGCACGCGGGACACCCACGGTTCATTTTCTCCGTCATTTGACTCGAAAGGTACTACTTCCAAATCGGCTTCGTTTTTTGTCCCTTTTCCACCTCAATCGCCGCTTCCCCTGGCAAATCACGCGTGCGATAACTTTCGTTGTTGCGTTACAACAACTTGTATCCGATTCAATCCGGAGTGGTGTTTATTTTTTCAGCACTTCTCCAGTTCTTGAGACATTTTTGATATCTTTAATTTTTCTTGAAAAATTGAAAAAACTCCAATAGCCGTAAACAAAACAGGATACAATTGAAATTAGTTGGCAAACGCCAAAATCAAAGGATGGGGTAAAGGGTAATTAAAAGGGAATGAAAGGTTATTTTACCCTTTATCCCATCCTTTGAATTTTGGCGTTTGCCAACTAATTTCAATTGTACCCTGTTTTGAAAGGTAAACTGTTTACGGCTATTGGAATTTATTCAATTATTCAGTTCTATTAGCCGTAAGAGCTCAATTTATTCATTATTTTGATTTATCTGCTTTCATGATATCAATCTATATTTCAATATAGATTTTGTATCTAATATTTCTAGTAATATTGAGAAATATTTTCATATATATGATATATATTTGCATTGTCCTGTAATGGCGAGTAATTAATACATTTGGCTCAACTTTACATGCTTGTGGTTGGGATAGAGGTTAGCATTGTTACCTAATAAGCATAATTATCTTTTCTTTTTGTGACTTATTTTTTAGCACAAATATTTAATTGCAAAAATGTTTCTGCCTGACATACGCCTAAATTGGTCTCGTCCAAAATTAATCATTAATAGCACTCAAAAATTAATATGTTCGCAATTTTATTCAGACCGGAAATTCAATTACATATTCCCAAAATCTTAAAAAACGTTAAAATATGTTCTACCTATGATTACAATGCATGGAAAATATGTGTATTTTTTAATATCTTCTCAAAACTATACAAGGCATTAGCTTCAAAAATAAATATTTGATATATCAGTATTCTGGCGATTATAATGCTGGCCTAAAAACCATAAACAGAATAAAGAATCCAAAGATCGGTTTAGTAGGTGATGGTAGAGCTCACCCATGTACCAAGCCCGACGGCGTGTAAATATTCACACATCAGGGTAGGTGGGCCAGTTCCTTTCCCTGTGCCGGTTGTGGCTTCCCAGGAAGATCTGGTACCCGAAAAATCACATACCTTGGTTGGAGCTGCGGGTGCCCAGAGTGCCTCGCCCGGGAATCGCCCGGACCCTCCGGTCAGCAGTCCAAAGCTCTACCCCCTTGACTACCTATCTGCTCATGCTCTACCCATGCTGGCCTAATATAGGTTATATGATTTGATGATACAATAAAATGAGGGTCAATATTTCGCAAAATAATTTCTTATGGAATTATAAAGAATCTTATTATTAGTGTTGACCTTTGAAAATAACTAAATGGAGTTACGTCATAGCAGGTATTCCCTTTGCTCAATGCGACGTCCGATAATCTGAGTGAAACGTCCTTCAGCCTATTGATATTTATTTGATTTCGGCGAATGGCTTGTTGTCATGGAGACAAAGGAAGATATTTCCCAGATTCGACGATTCCGTGAACAACGAAGCGCAGAGAGAATAAGTAAAGCTTAAACATCCCTCGACAGTGCACATCCTCTTCACACCTCGCGCTCTATACCTTCTGAGTAAGAGTACCTTCCGTGTAATGCTCATTAGATGCTACCCTCGGAATATTGTAGCGTGATTCCGTTTTTGCTTGTTTATTTATTTATTTTTGGCTCTACCTACGCCTCCGGGCGGTTAGCTCAGAGTGACTGATGTCTCATGGAGCAGTAATCCCAAGTACATTAGGAGCGAAGTGGAAATTTCCGTGTCCGAATAGACTGGAAATCCTAGCGTTCCATCTTCCCACGTGAAAGCCATCGATAGTTCAAGTGGTTAGAGCATCGGCCCGGCAAGTCGAAAGATCCGTGGTTCGAGTCCGGATCAAGAAAACATTTTATGTATACACACACACATATTCAAACATGAAAACCCGTCATATGGCGAACATATACTTATTCACATGGAAATAGATGTAAGGAAAAGAGATAGGAACACATATAAAAGACGAACACAGGAGGGGCTGGGAAGTCGGAATGGAGCAGATCACATGTGTAAAAATATTTCCTTGACCGGGACTTGACCACGGGATCTTTTGACCTTCCCTAATACAGTATGTATCGATGATGTGGAAGCACTCACGAGGGCAATATAACATTTGGACGGCACTATAGAACACAAAAAAATATATAACACGTAAAAGAATATATTTCAGAAAGCGTATACTGTACATTGGTTTGAGTTGTTGGTGTGCTACAGAGTCGCGATAGTCCAGGGGGTGGAGCGTTGGATTACTGACCGGAGGTCCGGTTTCGATTCCCGGGCAAGCCTCTCTGGGCACCTGCAGCTCCGCCCAAGCTATGTGATTTTTCGGGAACCACATATTCCTGGGAAACCATAACCGGCACAGGGAAAGGAACCCTTATTACCCTGTTAATGTGTGAATTTTACATAAGTCGGGCTTAGTGCTGGATGAACTCTACCATCACCTAACAAACCGACCTTCGGGTTGATTACTGTGTTTATGGTTTTTAGGCCAGCATTGTAATCGCCATAATACTTATGGCGACTCCGAAACAAGTTTCCAACAATATTGTATTTGGAAACTAGTAATTTTATGATCAGGAAAATAGCAATAAATCATTAATAAAGTTTATCATATTTATACATATAAGGAGGTGATATTCGACTTACTGTTTATAAGGTTGATTTCATTTAATTTCTTCCTCTCCTTGGCTCTTGTTGACTACCACGTAGCCGTGAAAAAGTGACTCGCAATGAATACTATTTCATCAAAGCCAGCAAGTAATCGGGCCAAAACGTCACGGACAATACCAGGAAAACCCCATTCCTTAATTATATTAATATTGATAAATAAATCTGTTTCTAGCGTGACTTGGTAGAAATTCTTCATATTGAATTTGAAAAATAACCAAATTTGCTTTTACACATCAAACATTTTTATTTACGACCTAGGTATCACCATAACGAAACCGAATGTGGAAAAGCCAAGTTGGTTATTTTTTTAATATGTATATATTGCTATTGCTTGATAACAATGATGAAATATAAGAAATTCCAGCCGGTCAGTAAAAAATGGGTCGTAAAATCAATGTGATAGTTGTGGCAGTTGTTGAATATAAAGGTTTATCCCATCTCGTCATTATAAATCAAAAGTGGTGCACTGCAACGATGATTCGGAGTTCGCAAGTTCGATTTAAGTTGCTATTCGGTGCGGTGCTTAAGGGTAAACAGCACTTCTCCGGAGGCGATTGCGGCACCACGAAAAACCCGTTGCTTTGGAAACCGAAGTCAAGATCACACCGTATGGGGGGGGGGGAGGCACACATCGTCCGTCCTTGACAGCGAGAGAGGGGAGGGCTGAGACGCGCGCGCGGTGAGTAAGCCGCCACCGCCGCGCGAGAGGCCCCTTCCCCCTCTTCCGAGCAATCGTCTCTCTTCCCCCCTCCCCTGCGACGATGGTGTCCTGCCTTCGCACCGCCTTTCCCTCTCCGCCATCCTCTCATCGAAAGGCAGGTCGGGTCCCCCCAATCAGAACAATCATTCTCATTGAGCGGTTTATTGCTTCATTTGGTGCTCACTGCCCACGGAGTGTAGATCCATCGAGGGGGGAAAAGAGGAGTCCCCAGTTGGCCTCCCCCCCCCGCCCGCCGCGTTCGAGGGGGGAATAATGTTCCTGCTCCTCACCGAGGGCGAAGGGGGGGGGGAGCAAAAATTAGGAGGCGGGGAGTCGTTGGTGCGGGCAAGACGCGAACTCATAGTGCTCCTTCTTTAATCCGCCCGATAGTGAATGCCTCTTTATTACTCTATTAAATATAGTTACGTAAACGACCGATGCCCATTGTAATAAAAGTGATAGCATAAACAAAAAAATTGACCCAATTCTCTTTCTAGAAAAAACTACTTTCTTTATATTTCGCAAGATAATACATACACCACCATCGGGGTCATTGGCGAAAATATCCAAAGGAATTAAAAAATTTCACCAAAGGAATAGTTTCTCGATTTAGTTGGTCTCGAGTACAAATCATGTTCTTAATATTTTTCTTAAGCAACCCCTGTGATATCCACACCATTGAGTCGGTCACTTGGGTGCATCAATTTCCAATGCGTCAATGTGTCTCCTTGACAAATCACTGAACGACCATGGGTGAGAAAAATGCAGTCGCCCGTAGAACATTATATAATGTACTTAGATATGCCTTCGTATTGTTGAAAATTAATTAATTTTATGATAAATTAGATCATACGCGTAAAATAGTCAAATTAATCTTTCGGAATCACTGGAAATAAGCAATTTCATTTATTTGGTGCTTATCATACTGTCCATAGCTGATTGTTCACTTTTAATGGTTGCAAAATATATTTAACTTACAATTGAAGATTGTATGGATGGAATTGTACTTTTCAAACTAAAAAAAATCATGATATCCGTAAGTAAACTGACGGGAAAATTTATCAGTTTTCTCATTCATTTCGATATCTTTAGGGTGGCTAAAATGAGCGCAAATAAAATTGTTTCGCCTGAAAATGCCCGCGACTAGTGTGCCGTGACTGCATCCCCTCTGTTTACTATGAGCGGCTCAGCTTTCAATCCGTTCCCAGTCGTCGATCCAATGCGCCGCGACACCCTGCCCCTCGTCACCCTTTTACCATTCCGTTCCATCTCGTGGGAGTCCAAGGGCACTTGGAGTAGTCTCCCATCACGCACGTCACCCCACTCTTCGATGGGATGGAGGCGGGGATTTGCCCCGGCCGGCCAGGCCTCGGAGTCCCCCCGTGTGCCGAAAAGGCGATGGCCCCCTCACTCCCTGCCCTCTTGGCCCCACCTCCTCGCGGCCGATGTGGATCACGAGGGGTTGAGAACCAGCAAGGGATAGCTAATTGAGTGGAAGCAATGGAATGATTAAGTTCTTTTCTGAAAATAATCTCTTTCCTTGCTGTTATTTACTGCGGTATTTATTTGCAGTATGGAAAGGATAAATTGAGCTCCTTACGATCTCTTTTTGGACAGACTATATTAAATAATATTTCCGTAAAGAGTGTTTTACACCACTGTGAAAGTAAAAAAGTGGGGTGGGTGGGAAATAGAGATTGGTGTGGAGATCAGACATAATTTCAAAATATTAAGACGTTCATATCTACACAGGGAGAGGGGGATATTCCCCGAATAGGTTTACTGCAAGGAAATTTATTCTATTACCAGCGATCGTATTCGGGAACTTACAAACACAAATATGGTCACACTGGCTAGCCAAGAGTGGTTTTCGGGGAAGTTTTTCCCTCATCAGGAACCGGCCCTGGGTTACCTTACCTTACACTTACGTGTTAACTAGGATAAGACCGAATAGGTTTGTGAAGAGATTAATCCAGACGCCAAGGACTTAATTCCGGGGATTAATACACACATTCTCTTGCTCAATTAGGTATTTACAGAAAAGCAATACCAACACTCGGGAATATGAAGTACTGGATGGAAACACTGGATAACCTGATGGTGATGTCAAAACCGAAAAAGGTAGAGAATTAAGCCCTTAAGTCAGAAGAAATAAGCAAATGGAAAATAAAGGAGGAAGGCAAAATATAATATCACGTAGAAACTAATGAAACACATTGGTGTGAAAAGCGAATACGCATATTTTGACCACAAGGTGGTCCACTTCAGCGCTCTGAAAGAGAAAAACCACTGCAACACAAGGTTGAAGTAAAAAAAGTGTCGAAAGGAAATATTATTTAAAATAGTAAGTTTATTTGCATTATTTACTTTAAATATAACCTTACCATGGAAGACCATAACCATGTATTCCACAAAAAATTTCATCCATATTTTTATTTGCGTTCCTTTTTAGAGGATGCATTACACTCTCCTTGAAGTGAAGTCTGCATTAGTTGAGATATTTTGCAGAAAATCTGCAATGGATCCAAAAACTTTGCTTTTACAAACTTTTCCTTTTTAAATATTTACCTTAAAGTAATTCACTTTTCAGGTAATTAAATGAGTGCTCGAAAAACAAAAATGTTCGAATGAAGGATAAAAATTAAAACAAAATTTTGGACAATTGCCCTGCAGGAACTCAATCACATGCATATCCTGGACGAAGTCACAATTCCACATTCCATAAATGGTCATTACCACCATTGCCATCTGAATAGTTTAATTTTCACGTTGTAAAATAATAAAGTACCAGGTGTCACAAATATGGATTTAAATCGGTCGCAACTCAAACTTTAATGAAATTCCGCATCACTGCCGTAAACGATAGGACCTCTCCAACCCATACCCCGGGGTCGGAAAGTCTTGAATGAGATCGAAAGGTGGTCCTTAGAAAAAACTTAAATCCCGAAGGTTTCCACCGTGAAGAAACAACTCGACCTCCCGTTCAAGGTGCGGGCGACGAGATGCTGAAAACGACGCCAAGCGCATGCGAATACTCGAATTTAGTGATACGTTCGGCATCTTCGATACCTTCTCTGCACTCCCTTAAAAACTTGTGAAACTCAAAAACACTCGATCTATCCATGGCGTTATGGTCTATATTAAGTGCCTTGATCATCTCATGAGTCTCTTTTCCGGCTTTGTCTATTTTCACGCAAAATTTGATAGCGTAGCGCCGATCCAATAACCGGAACGTAATGAGGTCACATAATAAAGGTTTCGCAAACGAACGATCCGCACTTCGCAAAGGCTGGGAGACAACTGTCACCGGCTTCCAAGCCTTTTCTGAGACTCCCCTCCCTCGAACCCAGTCAGAGTAACCACCGCCCGTCCTTCCCTCTATCGGGGAAAAAATAAAGTTATATTAATTTTGAAAAAGACCTCGTAATTTCTTAAAAACGAAACACCGACGTTTGTCAAATACGAATGATAGGAGATTCTGTCCTATATTCCGTTTGGTATTTATTTTCGTTTCTCTTCGATTTGAACCCATTTTATTCGCCGATGACCTTTAAATTCGATCTACAATCACAAGTTGTGCGTATTTTTACGGAATTATCGTTGTATTAAGCCAGGTACGGCGATGTATTCACTAATTGTGAACGCTTCTATTCACTACAATCGACGGGTGAATTCTAGAATTGTCATTTTTCCCTTTTATCCGCTGTGAAACACAGTATCGTGTTCTTAGATAGTATGTTTGTCCTTTCCGAATTTCTAAGAATGTGTTTAAGTGTCTAGCTAGGATCTGAAATGTGATGAACCGTCCCTCACCGTCCCTTACCGTCCCTCAAAATATTCTGTTGAATTACACGCACTAAAACCGTTAGTTGTATCACACTCGCGGATATATCACACTGAATAAATAGTCTTGATAGACGGTTTTTACGGTATTTCTTGTGTATATTTTACTGTTTTGTTTTGTAAATTATTAACGACGTGTGTGTGGTACAGGATAGCGTCTTGTCGCTGATTTTAACTCTCAGCGGAGTCACAGAAACCAGGAAATGGTGGAAGTGCTCTTCGCACACCAAATGTGTGTTTGTCAGTCGAGCGTGGGAGACGGAAAGCTGCAGCAGGTCTAACCTTTGTGGCGGTCACGATGCAGATGGGTTCGCGTGACGTTAATTGCACACCATTCCCATGTTGATGCCGACATCTCGTTCTGGGAAGAGACTTATTGGACGGCAGATCCCATCAGATGAATCCATTTTTACCTGATAATGGATTAAAGGCTTGGCGAATGGCTTGAAATCCAGTTTTTCCTTTCCCCATCGAACTAAGTTGTAAAAAGTGTTATATTTCCTCTTTGAAAGCCATGACAAGTGAATGGGGAAAAATTGCAAATAACTCTGTCCACTTTGTGGGTTATTCTCATCCATATCGCTTATGAATATTAATCGTCACAAAATGTCCGTCCTAGAGTACCCCTACGATTTTTTTTTGAAGTCAGTGAGTGGCAATCAGGTTTATGTAATGACAGCATATCATAATAAATGTGAGTATTTATTTTTATATGTACGGGTGGCTGTGAGGCGAATGTAAGTTGGCGAATTTCACCCGACAGATATAACTTCCAGAAAATTCACCATATACCATAACGATGGAGTGATTTTTGCAATTTCCATTGAAATATTGTGGAAATTTAAGGAGTGATGTTGCTTCTTAAGAAGTTTATCGGGCGTAACGTTAATGCGCCAAGATGCTCGGCTAAGTAGCTTTTTCACGGAGTCATCCGCTAAATGTGGACTACAATTCAACAATTTCAGAGGGTAAAAAACAATATACTGAGATTTCAGATTAAGTGTGATTTACTTTTTTGGCTATCGAGGAGAATCTCACGACACAATATCAGAAAAACTTTCGGCACCTCAAAAAATAAGAAAATAACATTTGCTTTGTTATTTCAAATCAGATTATTTTAAATCGGAAAAAAATAATTGGCGGGGTCAAATCCGCAAGCAAATGTTTGTGGCCCACTGAGGAGCGATCGCTGACCTCCTCTTCACCGTGCCCCAGATGACCTCTTCCGGCGTCATCCCACCGACTGAGAGCGAACGAACTCCGCCCGGGGCGGCAGGCAACGAATGCGCTTTGCCGGAAATGAGCGTGTCGATTCCACTGACACGACTCGCGCCGGTCGACTCCTTAGTTTTCCGACACCCCCCACCCTCTTTCCTCCCCTCTCACTTCCCGCATCGGTGCAGTGTACCGGCGTTATGTTGCCGCGTCTTGACCTTGTTGGGGGAAGCGGGAGGAGGGAGACGCCGTGAGATGTGGCCCGGAAGTCCCAAGCCTCGTCCTTCGGAGCACCACGAAGAGAGCATCGGCGTCGACGCTGGCGTCGGCAGCGCGTGGTGCACTGTCGCTGAATACCAAGTGAGCTGGAATTAGAAAGGTGAGCTGACTCGGCGACTGGTGCACGCTTCCGCGGGGCGGAGGTAATGCCAAGCGCGGCTCTTCTTCCTCCGATTTCGACGTCTGTCACGTCCCTTCCGCGCATCGCTCACCCTCACCGAGCTCCTTTCCCCCTCCAACGAGCGTCCTCGAGTCATCCGCGCAAAATCCCACAGAGGAGAAGGGTGTGAAAGAACTTTCTTTCGATAGGTATCGAGCGAAAAGGGGTGCACTGTTGCCGCACTACAACCACGAAAGACGATATGATCCTCGACCCAAATGTCACGAGGTGCGACGTCTGGCAACGTTGGGAGTACTTTTGGTCGACACGCGTAGATCGAAAATCTCCGCACTCTCGGTTTTCGTTTTTCGTCCGCTATTTTTCTCGATCGCCGCAACCAGGCACTAGTTCCCCTAGAGTTTTCGAACCCCACGTCGTAAACAAATGGATATACAGACGTTTGTATTGCAATATTTCGCAATTCCTCGGGGACGTGGTAGTCCAGTAGGTAGAAGAGTTGGACTACCGACCAGAGGGTCCGGGTTCGATTGTTGGGCACGCATCTGGGCACCCTCGACTTCACACAAGCTGTGTGGTTTTTCAGGTCTCGGACCTTCCTTGAAAACCATAGGCGGGACTGGGAAAGGATCTGACCCACCTACCCTGAAGTGTGGAATTCACACGCCGTATCTTAGTACTAAGTGAGCTCTATTCACACCTATAAAAATGACCTTCGGGTTGATTACTGTGTTTTTTATGTCACTCCTCGTAGCTTTGGGTTTAATACCTTCGAAAATAAGATGAACAGCAGCGGGAGCGGGGACCGGGATGGTGCGGAGGCTAACATACAGGCTTCCCTCCGCTAAGGCCCGGGTTCAAATCCTAGAGACAATAAATATTTTTAGTGGTATCCCGATTCCTACTTGAGGTGCTTTGTGGGGAGCACTTTGAGTGAGTACGACGTTCGTCGGATGGGACGTTAAACTGCGGACCCCTTAGCGCCTTACGACAAGAGTAGGCTAATGCCGACGCCGGGTTTCTCTCCACCCTACCTTTCCCATCCATCCCCAATGGTGCTAATGACGTCAGCTGTCGGTGGCCTCCCCAACAAAAGCAAATACTTAATACCCCGCAAGCTGCCGTAAGGGCGTGTGGCGGGAGGTGTTAGGGCACCACTCGTAATTAAGAAAAAATAAGCATGCAAAAGCCACGAAATGTATAACAGGATTGACTTCCTACTTTTTCGTTTGCTAATGAATTATCTATATTTTCCTCACGACTGATACCATAGAGTATCACAACTGCATCGCTCTGTTTTACTGTAGGTAAAAGGCAAGGCCCGATGTTAGAATAAAATATGAACAATCCATGAGGATCGCCAATTCACAGTACACTGCAAAGTGGAAGTATGATGCCCATCCATGCAAATGTGAAGAACATCAAATGAATTGAGACCAACATATTAATAACCAGATCAGCTTGCCGGAGCGGAGGCCGTAGTATTAGGTATTGAGTAAATTTCGCTTTTCATTTATTTGCTAGAAGCTTCACACCGGTCTGATCCTGCACATATTCATATATATTTTTATAGAGGAAGGTTTTGGCCACCGAAAATTTGGAATACGTGTGAGTTCCATTAGTATGTCTCTGTGTTTTTGTTCGCTGGCGCTATCTCGCTTCTCCGTTTAAGTTATTATTCACATTATACATTCACACACACACACGCGCACATATACATATGTATATGTATATATATATATATATATATATATATATACACATTATACTATATATATATACATTATACTATATATATATTCATACTAAATATTAATTCGGTTAATGCAGGCATAGCACTGAAATACTCGGCACTCGTGATGACATCGCATGGCAAATGCCGAGTCCATTCGTAGAACTCTGTTGGTACATGTAGAAAACTCATACGAATGCAGTAATTGCACATTTATGCATTAAATTTAATCGAAATATTTTTTACATTTAATTGAAATAAGTTACTTACAAGAAATCAATCGTCCTACTATATGTATACCTCTCATACCCAATTCTTAAACCGCGTCACAGAATGCCTCTCTTCCTTGCCTATTGATGTATGTGCTTTATGATTCTGTAATGTGTCTTGGTTGAATATTGACGATTTCAAGAAGGTTGGAATGGATTTTTCTTCCCGTTCCAAGGAAGCCAATGAATGCCATTCTCCTAAGTCGCATCGTGAATAATCCCGCAAATAATCTCCCCACCCCTGCGTCCTTGGCCCCAGGGGGATGGGTTGGAGCACGCGAGCCCGGGACTGACTGCCTGCCCAGGCGCGCTCTTGCCTCCGTATCGCCAGTCATCGAATGTGTCGTTTAGGTATTCGTATCAGTGGAACGCGCTTCTCGTCATTCATGCGAGCATTTTACTTTTAACAAAATCCATCCCGCACTTCTTCCAATTCAAACAGAAAATATTGAACGATTTCTTCTTGGTATTTCTTGTTGCTCGAATCATTTTTCATTATTTGCTTGAAAAGCTGAACGTAGTATGATGACAAAATAGTGGCAATTAGAAACTGCAAGTGCAGGGTTGATTTCTTTGAAAAACGTTTCTTTTTCGAAAAGTTTTATACTACGAGATTTCTTTTTGCCAACGGAGAGTGCGAGAAAATACGCGATGCATAAAGGAATATAGCAATGCTAAGGTATATGCATAGAGAAATGGTACTGAATTTAATAAATATACTTCTCTCATTACTACTCATCAGTCACGTTTATTACCATTGAGATTGGTATGATTAGTATAATATTTCATTGTTTTGAAAGAAATAATTGGTAACAAAATTTTATTGAGTAGCTGCACATTCCAATAATTTTGACTCCTCAATTTCTTTCTAATTTGATGAGTCAAAATTGTTATTTTTATGATTTCAAAATTCAATGCACAAGATATATTGAACCTATTAATATCTCTTTCCTCTAGTTCATCGCCCTATTACACTTCGCGGTCCGTATTTCAACTATCCTCATAGATTTATATGTGATAATAGTTGAATCGTCTTGAAAGAATTGAGCAATTGGATTGACATATCATAATATTTTAGATATAAGAGTAAGAAAAAGACATTTCTACTAAGACATGTTATTTGACATTAACGACTTTAGTTTCGGCAAATTTCGTCATGATCATGTCTGAACTTGGATAGGGGTCGCTCAATAAAATGTCTCGGTTGAATCACCTTTTTAATTTACTTCGGTATGGAGGAGCTGCACAAAGTATAATAAGGTTTGTTGGATTGCATTTGTATTCCTTAGGCAGGCTTTGTATTCCTAGTAGCAAGCTCTGATTTCACAAAAATATTATTTTTTTAAATCTACATGCAGCATACTGCAATCGCAGTAGAAAATAGTCTCTACTTGATTGAAATTGAAAATCTTCTCAACACATTTAAGTGTCTGTCGGGATAGTCGGACGACTGAAATCCGTCCGAAAGCCTGTCTGCTTCGTTGTCCCTTGTCCGCTGGATTCGGCTCTCAGCTCGGAAAACCGGTGCAAAACCTAAGAATGTGACTGCATAAGAATGCACCTCGTAATAATCTCACGTCTCTATATATCAAAGTGTAGTTCAGCGTTGTCAGGGTGTATCAAGTCGTGGAGTGCATGAGGAAGACATTCTCATGAGCATGCCGGTAGAGTTGACCTACGGAAAAAGCCGAAAATACAGGTTGTTTTCCCTTCGGGCTGTCTCTGAGGACTGAGGACAACAGTGACCTTCGCTGGTGGCCAAATACTTGTCACCGTCCGATTCCTTCCCGGTGTACGTTCGAGCAGGTGTTCCTCAAATCAAAACAATCGTGTTAACAAACAGACGCAGTTTCACAATCGTACATTTGCGAAACGAAATGCGCAAGCTGCATTTGTAGAGAAGGCATCGCGTCGAGGATCGCTGGACGATCAGACCAACCGCATCGCTCGTTCTCCTTCCACGACCCCCGCGCTACCTGCAACCACCCCCGACACCTGTTTGCTGCCCGCTCATGCGCCCGCGTCGCAATCTAAATGCCAGAGAACGGACGCGTTTGAACAATTGAATGCATATTTCCGCTCTTGTGCTAGCATAAAAAGTGTTACACCAAAATATTTTTTTAGGAATAGTCTTCATAAAAATAACTCAAGAGCATTTGGTCAAAGAATGCACGTTCGCAGTATTCTATCGTATTATTTGTCACTGCCGATGGATTTGGAAACCTTGATGAAGACACAGAAAATCAGTATTTAAGCTATGCCGCTTTCGATCATTGTAGAAAAATTTCGTAGCTAGTAATTCTTGAGTTGG
The DNA here is from genome assembly GCA_037158775.1 of Hetaerina titia. Classification (NCBI taxonomy): domain Eukaryota; kingdom Metazoa; phylum Arthropoda; class Insecta; order Odonata; family Calopterygidae; genus Hetaerina; species Hetaerina titia. The sequence continues at coordinate 109,594,815 of CM073773.1, read as the reverse complement.
TTAAATTTGCTTTATGTATCCTGTTTGAATTGTTCTCGCCTTTAAGAAAGCAAGATCAAGTACGTCATACACGTATCGCGAACTCAGTTTTAGCGATTCCTTAACGTTCAGTTTTTATAAGGCAACGAAATAAGATAAAATTGTATTCGTTCCAATATTTCGGGAGAAATGAAGAAAGAAATAAATAATGTGCGATAAAAATGAGAAAGTTCTCGTAATACTCAGAAGAAAATAGTCTATAGGCAACGCCCTAAACCTACCTTTAAAATCGGAATGCCTTAAATTAATGCAAATATTTCGGATATTACTTTCGTGGTTCTTCTTGTTTAGCACACGTCTGATGATTGCTTTTCGATTTTATTGCTTATTCGTTGGGGCAAATATATGAATATAGATATGTTGGTTTATAATCAAATATGTCCATATAATCAGGTGTGAATTGGAATAAACAAGTGTGTGAAATGTACCAACCTGAAAAATAAAACATGTTGGTAATGTTGTGATCAAATAACGATGTTTTGAAAAATCGAAAATCGCTCTTGACTCTGTTGTTTCAGCAGCACGATCTTTTTTCGATAACATCCCTAATACTCCTACCTTTTTTAATAGCTGCCAAAATCGAAAAAGAACCACAGTTAAACGAGTTTCGGGCAACAGTTGTTAAGGAAAGGGAAATGCTCAAATAAGTGCGGATGGGATTCATGCGCGAAAACGCAGGAAACGAGGCGCCGAGGGCTAAGTGGAATTTTGAATGGTATTTTGCTGAATCTCATTTTAAGGCTTTTCAATGCTGCACCCGCCATTGTCCCCCCCCCCCGTTGGCAGCTGTCATTTGCAAACGACAATAAACGCGTGTTACAATGAGTGGGGTTGTGTCAGGTAGTTATGCGACATGGCGTGGCCCCCCAACCCCTCCCCAAATGTCACCCAGGGAACAATTCGCTCCCTTGTCCCTGCCCTTCGCCTGACTGTCCTCATCCCATCAACTCGAATGCCTTTACATGGACTTTTTTTAAAAAGTGCACTCGTTGAAAAGGTTTCAGCAAAGGGCAAGCAATGTTATTCAATGTCAAGGTGAAGTACTGGGGTCGCGTGCTGTTGCGGTTGAAATGCACAGGATGTGAGTCGTTTGCGAAAAGTACGCGAAAGGAGATAGCGCGGTCGTAATCCCGACACTCCCGCGGGGATTAGTCCCCAGGTGACGCCCCATCCGTCCCGTCCTCATCAAGGCTGGCCGACGCCGATGAAGGCTGTGCTTTTATAAGTCGTACTCAAATTCAGTTTTGGCATCATAGCACCTATCTATTGAAAATTTCAGCCAATATGATTTTATTATGTTATTATTTATGCCTCTTTTTGTTTAACACTTGTGATAACCTTTGCAAACCATCCGAAGGTTTGAATTCTTCTGATAACTTCTAATAACTTCTAATGAGCCAGTTTATTCACGTTTGCAGTTTTTTTCCCACTCCACCATTGCCTTCAGGGCTTCAGATTCAGGATAGAAAGGGCCCGCTAATGAAGTCCTGATGAAACCCCAAACTGACTCATTGGTGAAATGTAGCGATGATGAAGCTTCCGTTTAGGAGTTTGTCGGTTACATTGTGGACGCTTATTGGCGGACGCGATACCGGAAGAAGTCAAACGGGAACCCTGGGTATCGTGGGAAGGTTGAGAATTCGGGAGACAAGTTCTCCAGGTTGCACGCTTGGAAAATCGCAGATCTTTTATTACTGCTGATGATGTGGCGAGTTTATGACTGATTTTTTTCCCCGAGATTATTGGAAAATATGTGCTTTGTAAATGTAAACAGCCGCAAAGTTTCCGGTCATAAGGACGCGATGAACTCGTGGCTTTCGATTGCGACGCATCTCATGTCTCAATTGAACGCTCATGAGTTGCGTGTAAAATGTGGACACACCTCTTGAGAGAATAAATCGCCCGCCACATCACTCTGGCCGAAACCCTGCTTCGGCCCCTCCCCCCCCCCCCCCCTCCCGAGACCCGAAGGGAGGGTGGGGAGGGGATTGAACCCCAGACGCCATTTCCACCGACTCGCGACGTAAGCAAAAGTTTTTGCACCGCTGGACGGAGGGGTGGAAGTGACGTAACGATCGAGCGGGAAAAAAATGGCGTTCATATTTTCTTTTTTTCTATATTGCTTCCCGGTTGGGTAGTTGTACGTACATGTCAACTTTTAGTGATCAATCTCGCAGAAAAAGACAAACTGACCACCCCAGAGAGAGCTTTTTTATAAGCCTTTCGAAAATTATCACATTGGACAATAGATCACCGCCGCTCGCATCCTTTCTTGGAAAACTATTTTCCTTTCGTTTACGTTCAGACCCGTATACCTAGCTGCATAAGTGAATTTCCTGCGTGATGATTTGCCCTCTTTCGCTGGCCCTTTTTCGTTGCATTGATTTAATTTTATGTCTGGTAACGTTGGTTATTGAGAGCCTTAAAAATATTGCGGTCATGAGCTGCTCCATCACGTCAAAGCAATTATTTTAGTGATCCAAGTCAAACAGTCAATATCAACAGTCAAGACGAAGAGACAAACAGACCAATGTACAATAAGAGTGGCGAAATCAGGTTAATTTCCTCAACGTTTTCACATTTAGCAGCAATGTCAAGTGAATGTACAACTTGTCATCTCTATAAAGGTAACTTCTCCACACATCAACCGAGCCGAATATAAAAATTAAATGATAACTAATTGGCGCATCAAGTAAATCTTTTCAATTGAGAACAGAATAATTGCGATTAACTTCACGCGCTTACCGTTTGGCTAATAAAAGTAGTGCTTCGAGATTGCTCTTTGCTTCGTTCGCAGCCGCCATTTTAAGACTTACTTGAAAATGTCGTATGAGGATTCATCCATGCATTTATTTGTTAATCATAATCATTTATCTTTACATTGGTCACTCGATTTCTTTTGGTGGGTCGGCAGGTATGGAGGCATCTTTTATGAAAAAACCCAGATGAAAGTGTATTATCATAAACCTTGAGATATTAATAAAATATTTGGAACATGATCTTCTACCTTTTTTCTTCATTTCAGTATTTTCTGCTCTGTATGCATTCCGTCATTGATTCGGCGCAGATGCATTACGTAATCCTTAGCATAGCCTTGCAGTTGTTGGTAAGGATCACTTGTGTTGTTGTGGAATATTCCAGGGAATTTATTCAAAAGTTTTTCAACGACTGACGTTATTACCCTTTCATGAATGAAAACCTCACGCAAGAAAAAAATGACTTTGTAGCTTTTTTGGAAAATTTGAAAGCAAATTTTGGTATCCCTCCGCCTCCGGAGAAATAATTCCAGCGGTGCCGTAACACTTCGCAATCATTTCGTTCCCTTAAGTAATTAATGCGTGGAAGCGGAAATAATAATTTTAACCAAGCCGCCGCTGTATTATATAACCGAGTAACTCGGGGAGACAAAGGAGGTGGAACACCGACCTTTCCTCGAAGGGCGTTTGCACACCGATATTTAAGTGCGACGCACACATTTCTAAAAATCCTAATGGCGCCTGTTTATATCATCGCGGTGGTCACGACGTCATCGCTCCTTAATCGTGCAGCTTACTTCGGATTACTGAGCGCGGATCGTCGAGCCGTGAAAGCGCATCCCGATGGTTGATGACGTAAACAGCATTCCCATCCCTCTTTACCAAGACTCATAATCTTAATATGCTCTGGTATCATACTTCCTCCCTATGTCATGAATTGATAATGAGATTTTTATGCGTCTTCCTGTGCTGCTAGTGATTGAAATTCTATTTATCTACATGATTTCCAGGAACAACTACGATTAAAATTAATTTTCTGTGGGTTCTGTAGAGATATTACCCTTTGTAACCTTAACCTCTCCTTGGTGAAACGCAGATGAGGAGTGTGTGGACAAGTTAACGAAAAATTCGAATTCATTAAAAGAATACTGAGTAATTGTGATGAAAAGGTCAAAGAGAAATGCTATCTTTCGCTGGTTGGACCTCATTAAAAATATATATAAAATTCTAGTATATGGAATCCTCACGAAGTTGAATTTATTGCCGAATTGGATCGAGTGCAGCGTAGAGGAGCTAGATTTGTAAAACGTTGTTGTGATAAACTTAGTAGCGTATCCAAAATATTAGAGAAGCTAGGCTGGGAATAACTCTCATAGCGAAGATTAAATCTCTTATGTAATTGGAAGGACGTCTATTTAGCAGTGGTATTGAAAATGTATTATTATTCCCATCAAACTACGGTAGGAGGGATCATACCAAGAAAATTAGGGAGATTAAGTTAAGGAGAGAAAGATTTAAGGTGTCATTTTTTCCACGAACGATAATGATGATCAGAATAATATTATCCGACCGCGGTAGGGTCATATTCGGTTCCAAATTAATCTGGTGTGTATTCACCCTTTACCGCATACCCTAGTGGTGGGTTGCAGGTTAATTAATTTCAAATAACTTCCTGAGTAAGGTAGATCTATCTTTCCTTGTTTCTACCTGGAAGATGGGCATTCATTAGGTAACTTTAATAAGAAAAAAACGTCTTCGAAATATATTTTTGTCACGAAGGTGACTTTTCAATTCCTTGTAATGCGATAGAGATTATTTTATTTATTATTTTTAATATATTATAAATCCAATGGAAATATTCCCCACGAAGAAAATTATATCAATGTATGAATATCCATAATTTACGCAGTACTGTGACCTGAGGTAGTTAATAGCATTCGTACTTTTCGCCAACGCAAAAGACGAATAGCTGTCATTGAGGTGCTGGCGCTAGCGTACGTTTTCGCAAACAAGTGGAAGAGTTTCCGTACGGTGAGGGCAATGAATTATGCGTTACTAAATGGTAGGGAAAAGGGAATTTTCCAGGCTAAAAAGTAAAACTCAATTACGTAAACAAGGTCTTGGAGTGGAGCCCACGAAGTTGTTGCACGGAGAGCGTAGGCAGGATTTAACCCGGAACCGGGCCGAAGTACTGAAAATCTTATTTATATCATTGCTTTAGTGTTACAATGCAGCAATATCTGAGTGTTAAAATCATTCGCCGCGACCGGAATGCGAACCTAGATTCTTCGATGTCTTCAGTGCCGAGTGCTGCTGACAGTTAAGCTATCGAGGCGTCCTTCGACTCTTCGTGATATTGGGGGCTTTAAAGGGACTACATGTTCTGGCGAAATACCGTACATACACTGTCACAGGCATTCTTAGTTGTGCGCGAGGCGCCACAGTCCACGAGGCTAAAGCCAAATGTAAACACAGAGGGTGTTGTAGTTTTGACAAATTCCAGGAAGCTGCGGGAGATGCTGCGGCAGTACCTTTCGACGTAGCCATCCGCTAACATGCATTTCAATGCAACAATTTGTTTAAGTGGTTTTTCTCTAGTGTTTTCTTCACTCCTAACTGAATGAAATTCAGCAAGTTCTATCTAAAATGTAATAGCACACTTTGTTAATGATTTTACTCTTCATATTAGCCTTAAATAAAAATATATAAAAAACACTTGTATGGATGCAATATTTTGTTTACAAATCGATATCTTTCATTAGTGACACACTTATGAGAGATAATAGCGAGGTCACTCAGTTTGGCATCAATTTTGCAGGATGAAGATAGCTTCTCGGTAATCTTAGTTGAGACTTTGCTGTTCAGACAAAAACTTGTGGACATGCTAAGCGTGGTTTTCATCGACGAATCATGCCATTTACAACGATGTGATGAAATTTAATTTCCCTTAAAGCCGGACTGTTTGCGCGATTTTCCAATCAGTCACTCATTTGACCGAAAGAACGTCGATAAATATATATTTTTAGTGCAATTTCTAAATGTCGAAAGTATTTTCGTTTGTTGATTCGAGGTCGAGGTCGTTTATCTTGAATGGCACGTTGCAGCAGAAATTGTCCCTACGTAGAGAACCATATTTTTGTGGAATTAGACGTGCCTTATTTACATTCTAATTGTTTACAATTATGGGTATAATTATTGCGTTATATTCTTCGAGTTAAGCTAAATATTAAAATAGGCGGGGAAAAATAGAGCAGGTAGAGCAGTTTACATATCTCGGAAGTGTTTTGGACCAATACGGTCAAAGTGGTAGGGACGTAAGGAGAAGAATTGCGCTAGGCAAGGAGGCTTTCGCAAGGAGGAGGGAGTTGATGACGGGGACGTTGAGTAGGGATGTTAAGACAAGACTCGTAAAAACTCTGATATGGAGCCATGTACGGCGCGGAGACGTGGTCACTGAAGCAGGAGGGTAGACGTAGATTGGAGGCTTTCGAAATGTGGGTGTGGAGAAGAATGGAGAAGGTGAAATGGACCGATTGGAAAACAAATGAGGAAGTACTGGAGATGGTGGGTGAGGAGAGGGGTTTGTTGAGAGAAATCCTATGGAGGCACGAAAGATGGATGAAAGGTGTATTGAGCGTTAGTGGAATGTTGAAGAAGGTAATAGAGGGGAGAATGTTGGGCAAGCGAGGAAAGGGCAGGAACAGGATAGGGATGTTGGACGGGATGAAGGGAGGAAAGAAGTACACAGAGATGAAGAGGGACCGGATGTAGATTGGTTTGCTAGGTGGGGAGTCACAAGGTGTTTATTTGATAGTTGTGTCCATCCAAAAACCTACCTTAACCGGTAGATTACCTAATAATAATAATAATAATAATAATAATCAGCCTTAATTTAAGCTAACCATTGAATTATGATTTCACAAATTTTTAGGAGTCGAAGTTGAAAGTTTCAGGGCAAAGAAATCGACCAGTTCGGGAGTATCTGAGACTGATATCAAAGTATGGGAGGATGGCTTAGAGTTTACGTGCATGTGTAACTGTCGGGTCGGTCGTGCATATGTAACCAAGGTTCAATGATTCCATACCAAAACGGGGCACTTATCTCGAAATAAATGGACCCCGGGGATGTTACGATTCCAAGGGTGGAAATTGACCGCGGATAATCTGGAGCCCAGGTTGGTTGAGGGTGAGGGAGGTTGGATGGAGAGGGGAGGGGGACACCCTCTACCCATTCCCATAATTCAGCTCGTCGACGCAGTCAGATAACTGAATACATTCCGTCGTGGAGAGCGAAATCAGAAATAATCGCTCCAAACGTTCGGGCTGAAGTCTCCTCGAGCCACTACTTAAGTGTTACGCAAGTATCCGTAAGTTGGCTCAAGTGATTATTTAATAAAAGTTTCAAGGTGATCCAATGGAGTGAAGTGTTTTCGCGAAATTCTAGCAGAAATTTCTAGAGATTGCGGAGGATCGAGTATTGCGACGCAGCCGTATAATTCCACGGGATGTGTTCGTTTAGTCGGTTATGTAAACTCTTCATTAATTTGCTCCTTATGAACTATCTGCGTATGCTCAGCAGGAGGAAAAAATAGCATTGCTAACTAAGCATTAAAAGTGTAATGAAAATAATGCACTAGGCATGTTTCTTCTCTGTTTACTGCCACTAAACTATTGGAGACTCATGAAGTGAGTGAACGGGAAATATTACGAAATGTACCGTCAGTCCTCAACATGAATCAATGCGCCTTAGACTGTGCATGATCAAGACGGTCATGTTGCTCTGGCGAAGATTTGGAACGAATAACATTTTACTGCTGCTACTACGGTTTTTTGACTTAACGACCGGAGAATAAGAACACATCGAATACAAGTGCACATTTGGAGTTCGATTGACTTTCTGGAATTTTAAGGTGGCGAACCCAGAAGAACCCAGATTTCCGCCTAGTTTTGAATATTCTAATTGAAATTACCTCTGATGATTTAACTTCTAATTAAACTCACTCCATTTGAAAAGCTTGCATCATTAATAGGGGTAGTTTCTATATTTATTAATTAGTATTTTATTAGTCTATTAGTGGGGAGATAGACTCGTAAAGAGTCTTTATTGGTGAAACAGTTTTCATTCCTTCTCTAGCCCCTTATTAAGAATCCTCGTTTGATGATTATGTTAATCTCATTTAATAAAAACAACTCGACATCGGAATAACAATGGAAATACATTATTCCTTCAAATAAGACTCTTTATTAATGAATACTTTTGCAATTTTAATTTTCTGGTAGTATAAGAATTCATTTGATATTTTTATGCTCACATGCCTCGATTCTTTAGTTCTGCGGTTAATCTGCAAAATTTATCTCCCTCCCCCTTTTGGTTGTGATATTTAAGATATTTTCAATTCCTTTAATTTTATTAAATCAAACCTAAAATCACGGAAGCAATGCTGGTTTTGCCAAATGCTACCTAATTTTAACGTAATAATTTATGCTCCGTCTTTGAACCAGTTCCACATTGGGGTTCTCGAAACATGAAAATTTTATTGGTAATATAGCTAGTGATAATTTGAGCCTTAAATTAAATTTTGGAAAGTATTTACCTTCGGATGAATACTTCAGGTGCCACTGACTTTTTTCCAAAAATCTTTAGTTGAGTCATTATGATTTCAGTCTGTGCTTCTGCGGTATAGAAGGTGGAAAGGGTCATTAATCAAAATAAATCAGCGTGTTCGTGGTTATATTTCGCTGTTGATTCAGTATTTTATAACGATGTATTATGAAAATATTTCCGCTACAGCTACCATGCAATATTAGAACAGTACTGAGTGTATCGTGGAGCAAACTACGGAACGGAGAGAATCGATAGTCTCTTTTGTTTTGTATTGTCAGCAGCACGTGGGTATTGAACTCATAAGGACGGAAAGAGAAGCCGCCGCACCTTTACATCATTGGTAGGCCGATTCCTTAGACAGACGCGATGACCTACTTTGGCGTTACAAGAGGTAACCCACTGACCTTCCACAATCACGCGACCAAAGGAACAGTTGAAGGTTCGGGAATCCAGGCAGTCTCTTTATTCGCTCTTCCGGTCCAGATCGTCCGTGCTTAAGACTAAGGTTCTCTTTTACGAGTTCATAATTAAACCGACCATTAACGTGTGTCCTTCAAAGGAATTGAGATCCTTCCATTTCTTCGAGGCCGAGCCGTGGACCTAGGGTCACCTTCCAACAGGAAGCTGGAATATCTACTTCCGATTGTCGCATGCCTTCGAAATAAGTGGTTCCACGATTTTCCAGAGAGCAACACAGTGTTCCCCAGCAGAGATTAATCGCTTCTTAAATATTGTAAATATTTAAGTTAAGAGGAGTTAGCTAGTAGAAGGGACTCCATAGTCTCAATCTCGCCCCAAAATAAAGTCGACTATCTATCTATCAATCTTCTGAGTGTGGATACCCGTGGACCACTTCGAGGCTCGAAGATTCCCTTTCGTCGTCATGGGAGTGGATGATAGAGCGCGTCCGATTCCCTCCCGAATTCCTACAGCATCAGGAATAACGAAATAGGAAGTGTAAACTCGATGCCTTAAACTTTGGCGTTGCCCTCACTGACGACCTCTCCTGGGTGAAACACATCCGGGGAATATTTGGACAAGCTAACAAAAAATTAGGATTTATTAGAAGAGTACCGGGTAAATGTGATGAAAAGTTCAAAGAGAAATGTTATCTCTCGCTAGTTAGGTTTCATTTATAATATGCTGCAAGTATGAGATCCTCATGAAGTTAGATTGATCCCGAATTAGATCGCGTCCAGCGTAGAGGAGTTAGATTTGTAAAACGTTGTTGCATCTGCACAATACACCGCAAGCGACCGCAAGGGTGTGTGGCAGGGGGTATTAGGACACCACCCGTAAAACGGAATGTATCCATATGCAAAACAAATAGAAGCATGCCAATTCACACCTGCATAGACGAGTATATTCGATAAACGTATTTCAACTTACATTGAAACATTACTTTACATATGCAATTACAAGCACATACACATGCGAATGAACCAGTTGTCTACGTGGAATTTAATCTTGTTCCGTCTGATAATTCGAATGTCTTTACTGTATCTATGGTGAATTTGGTTCCTTTTTTTCCTTTTTTTCCTTTTTTTGGTTCCTTTTTTTCATTATGATTCCTGATTGTCCGGGGAAAATAATGAGGAGTTGTATATATCTGCACTGTAGTGTCTAATGTATGAAGCGAACGGTAACTACGGCCGTATGAATATTATGGCGAATTTAATCGTTAAAGATTTTTCGTTTTCTGTTCTAACATCCCCCACATATCATTTTATTTTTTTTTAATTTGAATTATTTTTCTCTCTCTCTATAATTTTCCTCTCCATATGCTTTGCCCATTTGTAAGAGTACGGCTGGGGGTTGATTCTTCCCGTAATGTAGTGTCTTATCTTTATGTTCTAACCTACTTAAATAGTGCGGGGCCATAATATTTCCTTTTGTGTCATTGTTCAGCTCATGTGTTCTGAACCTTGCTTAATGTCTAAGTCTGGCCTTTTGTCTTCACATTTCAAGCTGCGCCCAGCCTAATCCCTCTATAAGGCCTGTCACGCTCGTCTTCTTATCGTAACAATTTTTGACGAATCTGGCAGATTTTCTCTGTCTTCATCTAATTTTTTTATCAGCGCTTTCTCCCAAGAATATCAAATACTTGCGGCGTATTCCAAATGAGACCTAACTAGAGCAAAATAACATTTCTCTTTAACTATCGCATTACATTTCCATTAGAGGAGCTAGATTGGAAATCACTCAAAAGGAGCGAAGGTTTAATTACAGATTAAATATCTTGCATAAATTGATAGGACGTCTCTTTAGCAGTGATGTTGAAAATGTATTCTTACCCCCATCGTAATACGGTAGGAGAGATAATATCAATAAACTTAGAGGGATTAGGTGTAGAACAGATGGATTTAAAATGATATTTTTCCCACGGAAGATAAGGAATCAGAAGATGCTACCGCGCCATGAGGGAAAAGTATTTTTGGGCAAAGGCTGTCTGGTATGAAATCACCCCCTCCACACATCTTACTGGTGCATTGCAGGATACTATGTAAATAAAAAATTACATAAAACTATGGTCCGAGTTCCAAGTTTTAATCGCGTATTTCCGGTCCGTTAACTTTACGTGTGGTTGGGTAACAAAGTAATCACCTTCTATCGCATACACCCCAGCGATGGCTTGCAAGGCACTAAGTAATAATAATTATATTTGTCAACTTAAAGTCAACCCTCGGCCACTATGTCAACCCATTTTTAATGTCAACCCTTGACTAAATTCCAAAATTTGATTTGACAAATTATTAAAATTGATCGCTAAACCTAACTTAAGTAGCTCCAAAAGACCCACTTCAAATCCGGGTGTCGCCTCTAGATAAACCCAGCGGCGTAGGGAAAGGAACTGCCAACTCGCATTACTCTTGATAAACGCCAAAGGGTGTAGTGTGAGTTGATCTGAACGCTTACCCATTAAACCACACTTAAGGCTGAACACAAG